>CM060678.1:170135752-171335752 GCA_030686995.1 Artemisia argyi | reverse complement strand
GTTTGTCGAAGTATAGAATATTGACAAAGGAATCGTCTACGATGAATCAAAGTTTGGGTTGACGTTATGTTATGATAGGTTTTAAGTTAAGTGTTTAGATATATATAAAGTTACGTATATATCTTTTATATAACAAAAGAATTACGTCATTTCGGAGTATTTTTGCAAAACTCTTCTCATCAAAAAAAAATTAGACTAATAGGAGAGCTCGATTTTGCCACGTAGGCAAAATCAAACAACATGATTGGTTAATAAAAAGTCAAAATTGAATTGATTTTGGTAAAACTTTAATAAATTTGGTGGAACAATTTGGTTAAGAAATAAACACATAAAAATATTTGTGTTAAATTTGTGAAAACAAAAACTTAAAAAAAGATGAAGTAATTAATAAAACTTTAGTGGTTTAATTTTACAAAAATTATATATAGCTAAATGTAAAATTATAAGTTTCCATATTTTTTAATAACTTTAGAAAAATAACAAATAACCCCTTACAATTTATACCATATACTTTATAAGATGAACTTTGTTTAAAATTACATAAGTATTAGTATTATTTTCAGACTTTTGTCTATTAAAATTACAAAATTTTGTGAATATATGAATTAGTTTTAATATACGTTAAATATTTTATAAAATTATTATTCGTTTTAAACTTTCATCCATTAAAATATTTTTTTTACATATATACGTTAAATAAGGACTCATGTTATTTTATTTGAAAAGTTTAATTTATGCGTATACGGGTTTGAATATTAAATACGGCTAAACTATTATTGACGGGAATATTAATATCAAATGTAAGCACTGATTACTGTGATATGAAAATAAATATACGCTATTTTACTTATAACAACGACTCATGGGATTCTTATTTAAAGTTTATATATGGATACCCAGAAAAACATTTCTGAAAAACTTTACGGAGCATATTTTAACTTCATCAAAAGGACTTCTCTCATTACGAAAGGTGTCTCATGGATGGCATACTGATATCTCTCCTATTCGTGTTATTATATGCTACTAAACTCGCACATTTTGTACAACACGATATGAATAATTAAAGTTAAACAACAACATCAATCTCAACGTCAACATCTATGTCAGTTAAACAAAGTTAATTCTTCAACTAACAAATTTTTTTACAAAATATTCTTATAATGGATATTATTACATAATAAAAAATCCTTAAACAACATCAATCTGAACGTCAACATCTATGTGTAAACCTTGTGCGTGCACGGGACTTATAGCTAGTAATTTATAAAGAAAATGCGTCGCTAAACGTTGATTTTATATGACTTATGTGCGTTTCGGGTTATGAGTTTATAAAATAATAATATAAACTTATAATTTGTTATTTCTGAAATAACCTTCAAGTTTCTCAAAGTTTACGCTTTCTACCCTAACGGTGTAATATTTATAAGGTTAGTCCAAAATTAAGTTATAGTTACATTTAGGGGTGAGCAAACGGAACGGATGGACCGGACCGACCGACAAAACCTTGTGCGTGCACGGGACTTATAGCTAGTAATTTATAAAGAAAATGCGTCGCTAAACGTTGATTTTATATGACTTATGTGCGTTTCGGGTTATGAGTTTATAAAATAATAATATAAACTTATAATTTGTTATTTCTGAAATAACCTTCAAGTTTCTCAAAGTTTACGCTTTCTACCCTAACGGTGTAATATTTATAAGGTTAGTCCAAAATTAAGTTATAGTTACATTTAGGGGTGAGCAAACGGAACGGATGGACCGGACCGACCGACCAAACCGACCGGACCGAACTCGACCGACCACATTCGGTCCGGTCTCGGTCTAGGGTTTTTCATAATTTCGGTCTCGGTCTGGCTCGGACCGGTCCGGTCCAGTTTAAAAACCGGACATTTAGCCTATTTGGACCGATGAGCACCCTTAGTTACATTTTAAGTCCAAAACATTCCAAACTTTACACTTTTTGCCCAACAGTTTCAGAATTTCAATTTACACCTTAAAAATGTCAAAATGGCAGTTTACACCATAAGTTTACAAAATTGGCAGTTTTAGTCCCTCGTCAGTAAAATTTTGTAAGTAGTTATAGCGTACGCCGTAGCAACATCCTGGCCTATAAATACAAGACGATTTTGCACCTTTGAAATCATCTCCCCTTTCCCGAACCTTTCTAGGGTTTAGGGAGAGCAACACAGAAGGGGGAGTATACTTCACGGGGGAGCTTCCATTAACATGGGATAACCTTTTTGATGCTAACAAAAAGGGGGAGAAGTGATATAAACTCACAATAATACTTGAATATATACTAATTTTCGATTAATGAGTTTAAATTTTGTAATCATCAAAAAGGGGGCTTATGTTGACATAAATAATGTGTGAAAACGTTATTTATATCTTTCGATATTTCTATATTTTGACGATCACAAAATGTAAAATCGTCAATCGTATAATTACTACGTAAACAAGTATTAAGTTAGTTTATATCACTATATCCAACTTAATCACTTAAGGTATGGATAAACAAGTGCTTAATACATCTCATGATCAAAGGGGTATTTAATTAACTTACACAAAATTTATTTAATTATATAAACATATTATATATTTTTGAAAAACACTTTTGGTAATAAAGAAAAATGTTTTATTCATACTAAATATATGAATTCAAATTTTTAACCAAAATCAGTTAGTTTTTCACCAAATAAACTTTCCCCACTAAAAGACAAAGATTCTGGCCGTTTCAGCTGGGCGGCCCCCTTAATTATAAGTGGCGGTCCCCTTAAAATTAAGGGGACCGGCCTTGATTTAAAGGGACCGGCCACGCTCCTCTGTCAGAATCTTTTGCCTATAAATACCACCTTAAACCTGGATTTTTTCCTCACCTTTTGCACGAAATTTTCAGATCTATAACTCTCTAAACATCCTCTAAAACCCTTTGATCATTTGTATATTAATCCTTGTTTCAAGTGATTCAATCCCTCATCACCCATTCTCATCCAAAGTGCAAAAGAAGAACACTCTTTCTACAACCAAGTTCAAGAAGTGTTGAAGAGTAGTTGTGCATAGTGTATATATACATTCATTTGTGAATATTGTGTTGTGCTTGTTATATATTGTTTAGAAGATATAGAAGTTGTGTAGGAAGTAGAAGTTGATTAGTAGTGAAGTAGGTTAGTTGTGAAGATTGGTGTGAAGTAGAAGATTGGTGTGTAGAAGATAGGTGTGAAGAAGATTGGTGTGTAGTATATTGGTGTGAAGAAATTGTGTAGAAGTAGTGATCAAGTTGTGAAGTTGTTGTGGTGTGTATATTGGTGTGTAAGGTTTTCTCCGCCAAAAGGGAGTTTGTTGACATAGTGAAGAAAACTCTCGAATAGGTGACTCGGGGAGTGGAGTAGGAACAAGGAAGGTGTCCTTGTAGCCGAACCACTATAAATCCTTGTGTTGTGGTTTGATCTTTCCAACTCTTCTCATTACTTATTTATTTACCTTTACTATATTAGCTTTGTTAGTTAAGTTACCATACAATTGTTCATATAGTGCAAGTATTGAGTTCACATAAACTAGAATCGAAGTTTTTGAAAACAAACTTGTGTTTATAAATTTAAAAGGACGTAAAACTATTCAACCCCCCATTCTAGTTTTCCACAATTGGTATCAAGAGCCACGTCTAGCAAGATTTTTGAAATATATTGTATTTTAAAACTTGTAACGATCTATGGAATCTGAAAAATATTTAGAAGGGCAATCTATGCAAAGACCACCACTATTTGAAAGTGATGGATTTTTATATTGGAAAAATCGATTCGAAACTTATGTGAAATCAAAAGATCTAGATCTTTGGCATGTTATTACCAATGGTGATTTTTTACCTATTCAAAATAACCCCGAAACTAAGAAAGATGAAATCGTACCTTTTGAAAAACAAAATGATGATTTAAAAAGAAAACTTGCTAAAAATAATGAAGCAAAAATGGTTATTTACAATGCGCTACCACGTAAAGAGTACGAAAGGATCTTTATGTGTGAAACCGTAAAAGAAATTTGGAACTCTTTATTAATAACCCACCAAGGTAATAATCAAGTCAAAGATAACAAAATAGATCTACTTGTTCAACAATATGAGCAATTCACGATTCCGGAAGAGGAATCAATTGATAATGCTTTTGCTAGATTTAACACTATAATCACAAGTTTAAAAGCACTTGATGAGAATTTCTCTAGTAAGAATTTTGTTAGGAAGTTTCTTAGAGCTCTTCACCCAAAATGGCGAGCTAAAGTGACGGCTATTGAAGAATCAAAGAATTTGTCAACGCTACAACTTGATGAATTAATTGGTAATTTAAAAGTCTATGAAGCAATAATAAAGAAGGACTCTGAAATGGTTAAAGGGAAACGAGAGCAAAGCAAGTCAATCGCCTTGAAAGCTATAAAGGAATCCAACAACGAAGATAGCTCATCTTCCGAAAGCGAAGACGAAGAATATGCCATGGCCGTAAGAGATTTCAAGAAATTCTTCAAAAGGCGAGGAAGATTCGTTAGACAACCACACGATGAAAGGAGAACATCTCAAAAGAATAATGATGACAAGTATAGCAAGAATGAGAGAAAATGTTTCAAATGTGGTGATCCGAATCACCTTATTGGAAAATGTCCAATGATGACAAGAGATCAAAATCAAAGAGCGTTTGTTGGAGGTGCTTGGAGTGATAGCGATAAAGATGAGAAAGAAACAACAAAGGAAGAAAAGTGTCTTATGGCTAAAACGTCAAATGAGGTACGTTCCGAAACCGAATATTTTAGTGATGAAAATCTATCATTAGATGAAAAAGATTTAGATAGTGAATACAATAGATTATGCAAACTAGGACAACAAGTAATGGCTAAAAACAAATCACTAAAATACATAAACAACCAATTAGAAAATGAAGTACTTGAACTAAAAATTAAAATACATCAACTTGAAAAAGGTAAAGAAACTTTTGAAGAATGTAAATCATGTCAAGAACTTAGAAGTGAAAACAACAAACTTAAGGAAGAAATTTGTAAACTTGATAAATTTGAAAATAGTAGTAACTCACTTAGTAAAATTATAAGTATTCAAAGAATATCCGGAGACAAAACCGGTCTAGGTTTTAACTCAACCGAAGCCTCAACAAGTGAAGTTAAAAATGTTAAATTTAAAAGTGAACTCAAGGAACTAAAACCTTCAAAATCTAATCCTAAGTATATACTCATAAATGATAAGAAAATACCTCTAGCTAGTAATGAAGAAATAAAACCATTTTATAAACCATCTTTAAAAACCAAAGTAGAATCGTCTAAAATTAAAACAAGATCTAAAACTCCACCACCTAAGAAACCGAATAATTATTACCCTAGACCTAAAACACCTCAACCAAGAGTAAACCAAAATAGACGAAACTTTAACAATAATCAACAAATGTGGAACTTCAATCCATGGGGAATGTTTCCACCATATATGCACCCAAGTCAAATACAAAACATGTTCGGGAAAAATAACTTTGGTCAAATGAGACAATGGGGACCAACGTAAGAAATCTCGCCATTCAAACATGAAAATCTTTGATATCACCTCTTGTTCGGACTATCTCTTAAAGATTTTGAAGTTAAACGCATTGAAGACGTAAGGTACACATTTCCTTTTATTTCCTTGTCAACAAATGCATGCTTAGTTTAGTATCTAGTTTTTATGTGACTTTAATTGGTTCATTATCCCCTCTAGTTCCTTTTTATTTCTATACATATATATACTTATCTACTTATACTATATCTAAATAAATATATATATATATATATATATATATATATATACATATATATACACTTAGATATATCTAGGATCTTACAACCTGGAAAATTCATTTGTTGATTTTCTAGAACTAGAAATTGTTCGTTTACGAACCTTTTCTTTTCCCCATTTGCCTTATCAATTTTTTTTTCAACGACACTCATGCTGATGAAGAGAGATGAGTCAAAAAATCTATGGATGAAACAAACTCCCGGCTTCCGTTGCATACGTCTCCCTCCTATATTCTCGACTTACAAGTCATTACTATATAAATATGTATGTATATATATACTTATGAACCTTCCACAACTTTCTCGTTTACTTGACAACTTGATATATTTCATCCGAAATGATCAAGAAAAGTTTATTGACAATATGTCAAGTAAAAGTGTCAAGTAATTCCCTTCGTGCGTACACTCTCCAACGTATGTTTGATTAAATATAAATCTAATGTATATATATATATATATATATATATAGGGGAAGGTTAATGTGAGATCATACTTAAAGTTGTAAAAATAAGATCTATTCTAAATAACCATTAAAAACATTTATAAATAACTATTTTAGCAATAATAAACAAGAAAATAAAATATTAGTACAAATTAACATTTTAGCAACTAATAACCAACAAATACATGAATTTCGATTACTGATACACAATTAAATTTTTTATTCCGACACATCAAAATCTCAAAAACTGATATCTTATACATTAATTGATACACCTAATACATATCAACTACTAAATAAACTAATACACATACCAAAACCTGATACACATTAAACGTCGAATCAAAGTGTATCACCTAGATTTCGTTAATTTTAAGAATAAAAACATCAAATCTTTTATTATTTTAGTTGTAATTAATAAATTTTTTATTTTTTATTCAAGGAGAGTGTCATTTGTCAAATTTTTGTTTGATCTTATTTTTACAACTTTAAGTTTGATCTTATTTGATCTGGATTCTATATATATATATATATATATATATATATATATATATATATATATATATATATATATATATATATATATATATATATATATATATATATATATATATATATATATATATATATAAATGTTTTCTTGTTTGTTCCAGAAACCAAAACTTGAAAAATAAAATTTTTGATGGGCGGCCCCTTTAATGTTTAAGGGGACCGGCCATCTGATAGCTCAATCCCGTTTTTCCCTTTGTTCCTTTTGCCAAACACTCCAATTTTTCATACTCCCCTTCCCTTGCTTCTGCTGTGACGAAAATCAAAACACAAAAATATCTCAAATCACTTCCAAATCACATAATTCGGGTTAATTCGCAAAGGGCAAATTCATCTAACACAATCACCATTATGTATTGTAAGTTTTTCATAACACATTTTATCTAATTTCATCTTATTTGGTCATACTCATGATTATGCATGTTTTATAAAATTCTTCAATTTCACAATTTCTTTCGAATTAAGTCGTAAAACTTCATAACCAAATGCTTCCCCTAGGATTAGGATGATTAATCAACACTAGAAACTAGTAATTAAAAACTATCATGTCGAAAATTTTTGAAAAACTTCATACTCTCCTTTTCAAAAAATTTAGTAAACTCATTGTTGAATAATGATTTGTAAACGTGTTAAAACTAATCACATTATACTTTTGTAACTTGTAAAACTTGAAATTACATTTTTCGACCAAGAAAAATTATATTGGTTCACAATATAGGGGTGTTTGGATTAAGTCCAAATAATATCGAAACCTAGTCATTATAATTTTTATAAAACTTTGTTATAATTATAAACCTAAAAATTACTAATCGGACTTGTCAAGATGTATAATTCATATATATATTGACATACTAGTGGTATAAGTCACTAGTTAAGGAAGCGTTTGGTTTATTACTAAAAATAATATTTTTAAGTAAAAATACAAACCATCTTTTTCAAAAACAAATCACATGCATAAGAAACTCGCAAGAAATGACTAGTTTTACAATCTAATGTAAATCTAGTAAATTTCATGATATATTAAGATGTTTAAAAGGGCGTTTGGATTTGTCCATAACTACTTATTAAACATCGTAAAGTATATCTAGAACAAGTTTAAAACAATATTAAGGAACATGGTAATCTACTTCTTAGGATTAGTAACGAAGTATGTTTACGTTCCAACATAAGCCTTAACAATATACATATACTTTTATCTTTCTTTATATTTATTTTGGTCTTTTTGTATTATTGATGTGTTTAGGTGAAAATGCCAAAAGCAACAACCGAAGATCTTTCTCACACTAAAAACTACATTCCTAAAGTTTCGCAACTCCCTACCACATCTCCTTCCATTGGACTTATATATCGTCAAATTGAAGATAGAAATGTTCATGAAGGACGTGTAGTAGATCTTGCTTTTGCTCAATCCGACTACATAAATTGCGTGTTTACAAGCATCAATTTCAATTGTCTTTATGAAATAAATGAACCTATCATTCCTCGATTCATAATGGATTTCTATAGCCAAGTCACCGTCCAAGCCAATGATCTTGGTTTCATCACCATCTCTTTCATGATTCAAAATGAATTTATCACCCTAACTCTCGAACAATTTGGTCATATCCTCCAAATTCCTTTTAGAGGTCAAGCCGTTTTCACAAACGAGTGGGACCTCGAATCTCTTAATCGCTATCGACCAACCTTCGGTCCCTATTTCAACGAAATTCCTCATCCCGACGAAATTCGTCAAATCCTTGGTGTGGAACGTGCCACCACAAGCCGAAAAATAAAATCCAAAAACATTCAAATCTCTCCATACCAACTTCTCCTCAAGGAATTAAGCCCCCACATGAAGCGTTGGGAAGAACTCATTCGTGAGAATGCGTTTGGTACCGGAGGTCACCGGGACCATCTCCCGGCGTGCCTTGCTCACATGTTGTATTGTATAGCTGTCGAAAAGCCGTACAATTTGGCCTACTTCTTTATCAAACGGATTGAGTGTGCTAGAAAAACTCCCAAAGCAAATCTTCCATGTGGAATGTTCCTCACTCGTCTCTATCGTCATGTTATCGAGTACTACCCCGATCTTGACAATAGTATCTATGAGTCCATCTACCCCACTTTATGTCCTCTCGCTCTAAAACAAGCTCGACGAACTCGAAGTGACAAGGGTAAATCTCATCGTCATAGCTTTCATGGATCATCTTCAAGACAAGACGATGCCGATGAGGATGAAGACATCCATGATGCTAATACCCCTTCGTTCTCTGAGTTCGTTGACAATTTAGAGAATCCTGACTATCCCGACTATTCTACCCCATCTCCTAGTGATCAAAACGAAGAAGTGCTTCATGAAAGAACTACCGAAATGCTTAGAAGACAAAAGAGCTTACATGAAGAAGTTAGAGGTGGTTTCAAATCGATCGGGAAGACTTTGAAGGGTATCTTCGGGAAGAAAAAGAAATGATATGCTTGGATTATGCTTGTTAAACAATATTTATTTTTATGTCTTGTGTGCTATTTGTCCGAAGTTTATTTTTGGATTTGTCCATAACTACTTATTAAACATCGTAAAGTATATCTAGAACGAGTTTAAAACAATATTAAGGAACATGGTAATCTACTTCTTAGGATTAGTAACGAAGTATGTTTACGTTCCAACATAAGCCTTAACAATATACATATACTTTTATCTTTCTTTATATTTATTTTGGTCTTTTTGTATTGTTGATGTGTTTAGGTGAAAATGCCAAAAGCAACTACCGAAGATCTTTCTCACACTAAAAACTACATTCCTAAAGTTTCCCAACTCCCTACCACATCTCCTTCCATTGGATTTATATATCGTCAAATTGAAGATAGAAATGTTCATGAAGGACGTGTAGTAGATCTTGCTTTTGCTCAATCCGACTACATAAATCGCGTGTTTACAAGCATCAATTTCAATTGTCTTTATGGAATAAATGAACCTATCATTCCTCGCTTCATAATGGATTTCTATAGCCAAGTCACCGTCCAAGCCAATGATCTTGGTTTCATCACCATCTCTTTCATGATTCAAAATGAATTTATCACCCTAACTCTCGAACAATTTGGTCATATCCTCCAAATTCCTTTTAGAGGTCAAGCCGTTTTCACAAACGAGTGGGACCTCGAATCTCTTAATCGCTATCGACCAACCTTCGGTCCCTATTTCGACGAAATTCCTCATCCCGACGAAATTCGTCAAATCCTTGGTGTGGAACGTGCCACCACAAGCCGAAAAATAAAATCCAAAAATGTTCAAATCTCTCCATACCAACTTCTCCTCAAGGAATTAAGCCCCCACATGAAGCGTTGGGAAGAACTCATTCGTGAGAATGCGTTTGGTACCGGAGGTCACCGGGACCATCTCCCGGCGTGCCTTGCTCACATGTTGTATTGTATAGCTGTCGAAAAGCCGTACAATTTGGCCTACTTCTTTATCAAACGGATTGAGTGTGCTAGAAAAACTCCCAAAGCAAATCTTCCATATGGAATGTTCCTCACTCGTCTCTATCGTCATGTTATCGAGTACTACCCCGATCTTGACAATAGTATCTATGAGTCCATCTACCCCACTTTACGTCCTCTCGCTCTAAAACAAGCTCGACGAACTCGAAGTGACAAGGGTAAATCTCGTCGTCATAGCTTTCATGGATCATCTTCAAGACAAGACGATGCCGATGAGGATGAAGACATCCATGATGCTAATACCCCTTCGTTCTCTGAGTTCGTTGACAATTTAGAGAATCTTGACTATCCCGACTATTCTACCCCATCTCCTAGTGATCAAAACGAAGAAGTGCTTCATGAAAGAACTACCGAAATGCTTAGAAGACAAAAGAGCTTACATGAAGAAGTTAGAGGTGGTTTCAAATCGATCGGGAAGACTTTGAAGGGTATCTTCGGGAAGAAAAAGAAATGATATGCTTGGATTATGCTTGTTAAACAATATTTATTTTTATGTCTTGTGTGCTATTTGTCCGAAGTTTATTTTTGGATTTGTCCATAACTACTTATTAAACATCGTAAAGTATATCTAGAACGAGTTTAAAACAATATTAAGGAACATGGTAATCTACTTCTTAGGATTAGTAACGAAGTATGTTTACGTTCCAACATAAGCCTTAACAATATACATATACTTTTATCTTTCTTTATATTTATTTTGGTCTTTTTGTATTGTTGATGTGTTTAGGTGAAAATGCCAAAAGCAACTACCGAAGATCTTTCTGATGCGTGGGAATCGCAACAGGCTTTACCTCTCAAGGGATCTCGAGAAGCTTACAACCCCCACCAGGCAGTGTACCTGATCGTTGTAGTATAGTATAGTGACAAGTACCGGGGGATTGATCGTTCAGCTAGGAATAGTGTCGTTAGGATTGAAATTAATCTAACTAGGTCTAAAGGTGAAGGATGATTCTTTTTGTATTTTTATATTTTATGAAAAGCAAGTAAAAATCTCGGGTTTTGAAAGAAGGGGCGGAATTAGTTGCTAATCAACTAACCCAAAAGCTACTAATTAAACTAATTAACAAGAAAAGTAAACTATAGTTCTACAAGATAAGTGAAGCATGTCTACCCATGATATGTTACTCCTTGCTAGCTATCCAATCCTACCTATTGAATTGTAACCTTGTTTTAATTGACGGGTTGTATTCCTTAATACCATTCATGGGGTGGCATACATAACTCCCCAATTCTATGAGCTCTTATCTCCTCCTACACCATGCCCAGCACAACTATAGGGATTGTAAACAGTGGCTCATGCATTAAATACAACCAATAAAGACCTAGTACGCCTCGGTTCATGTTTCTTAATACGTTCAAGCATGTTACCATTTGGAGATCTGCCAGTTTTCTTAAGCCTAACATATAAATCATTCGATCAAAACAAGAATCAATAGGAAACAAGGATTATAAACTAAACCAACTAGATCTATTGAAGTTGTCACGCCTTAATTGATGGAGATAGACACAACATCAACAAGAAATCAATGAGATCTAATCAATTATATACAAGTTTCACATAATCACAAGTAGACACAAGGTGAATTAGCAAAACATAATCAAAGAAAGACAATCAACAAGAATAATGAAAGACATAGTTGAGATAGAATCATCAAACCAATACATGATGTTTATGGAGTGACTGAAACCCTCTAAGTTGCTGGAAAAACACCCACCTAAACCCAGGAATCGACTTTAGGGTTTAGGGCTTACAAAAAGTGAAGTTATGAAGTTATATTTATAGGCATGTTTTCTGTCGGCCCTTCTTGACGGCCTCAGCCCGTTACTCTTGACGCCGTCAAGACCACTTTTTCACCAAATTGTATATCTCTTCATCCTCTTCGCGTGGGCTTTTGAATCACCTAAATCCGAGTTTGTATGCAAAATTTATGACCAAAACAATATCAGCTACTCCGCGCGCAAGTTTTGACAAGTTTACACGTGACGGCCTTGGTGACGCCTTCAGGTACACGTGACGGCCTAGCTTGACGCCGTCATCAACTACGGATTTTAATTCTTGGGGTTTTGACGCCGTCAGGAAAACTCTTGACGCCTTCATGAACTACGGATTTTAATTCATGAGGTTTGACGCCGTCAAGCAATTACTCTTGACGCCGTCACCTACTGTTCCCAGCATGGAAAATTGAGACTTTGCCGTTTTCTTCACTTTTATGCTCCAAAAACGTCCAAAATGGATTCTTTTCCAGAATTCACTCTCCAAGTACCTAAAATCACAAAAGGAACGATTTAGGGCAATATTTGATCAAATAAATTCGGATTCGGGCTTAAATGACCCCCTAAAAACGGACCATTTTTCGCCTCATCATATACCCTTACACTTGAGATTTGCTTGTCCTCAAGCAAATGCGCTTTTATTTTACTCAAAAGACAAGTTAGGGGTCATTTAACACTAATATAAAAGTAATTACAACAAATAATCGTTCCACTAAAGACCAAAGACAAGCACGGAGGTCATACACAAGCACCTCACAAATAGTGTTTAGATACTCACATCTCTCGGGTGTAATAAAGTGTAAATTACAATATGGAAACGGAAAATATCTCTCACTACCTGTCATAGCAAAATAGATTACCATAGGCTTGGGAAAGGATCAAACCTCCACCACATGGCGTAAGCACCTAGGATAAACTATCAAAGAGGTCTTTTAAAGGGTTGTAACGTTCGGTATAGGGATATGAATTACACGGTTTTGTTGGATAAAGGAAGTTTTACTGGTGGCGAGTTAACAATCTTGGTTAATTACATGTACAATATGGCGTTGCTAAGCCAAGACTAGACTCGACTTAAGCTAATAAATCAAAAAAAAAATAACAAAAACGTAAAATAAACATAGAATGAAACGGGATGGTAGTCCGTATGTTTTTTCTCTTTTTCTTTTTCTATTTTTTTTTTCTCTTTTTTTTCTTGTTTTTTCGATTTTTTTTTTTTTTTTTTTTTTTTTTTTTTTTGCAAACACTTTTACCCTACCATCCAAAATAATACATCATAGGGGATGAGAGTTCCCCTTACACTTGAATCTTTACATACTTTACATTAAACTAATCTAATGACTCGAATTACGAAAATCAAAACACTTGGAGCACTTTTAAGATTAATGCACATATGGGGGTAATATATGATGTTCTTCCCCATTACTCCATAAATTAAGTACTTACCCATGAGTCTCAATCGTCCCAAAACAATATGTACAAGGATATGACTCGACTTAGCAACCATGTAATCAATTAGAAAGTTAACTTAGGGTTTAACAAATAACAATAATGCACTAAAAATGAGCGCATACACGGAAGGCTAAGGCGATTTGGTTGTACATTTAAGTGGGGTGTAACAAATTCTTCCTTTAAGTAAAATGCTTAAAGTTAGAAACGAAAAGATAGGCTCGGAGGGGTGTACTAGGGGTTTCGTGTACTAAAAATGAGTACAACGCTAAGGGTGTGGGAAAAATTAGTTGACTTAACTAGCCAAGTAATATGACTTAAACGGTCAAGTAATTGTAATACGGGTTTAACACAAGGGTGATCCTAATGCCTCTTATCATGTAGTAAATCCTACTACACGAATGTAGTCTCACTAGCGGTCTCGGGATGCATCACTAACGCAAGTTCTAGAATCTAAATGCTACCGGTACACTCATAAGCACTAATAGTAAATGCTTTTCCTATCAAATCTAAAGGCGAACCTCACATTTTTGGGTGGAAAATTTTTCTGAATATACGGTTATGTGCTAGTCATACAATCTCCTATCCATGAGACGCTTGCTATGGCTAAAGTTTCACTCCTAAATGTTGTAAAAAAATTAAATTTGGCGCTAAAATTACACTAACAAGTATTTCTCATAGTTTTATTACACACCTACCATTAAACAAAACAAACTCAAGCGAAAGTGCATATGTAAGGTATCATCTTTTTACCCGCCCCTTACACTTAGGATGAACATTGTCCCCAATGTTCAAGTAAAGAATGTAAAAGTGAAAAAGTAAAGAGAATGAAATCAAATACTCCCCTGATTCGCTCGGTATGGATAATAAGGTGGCCAGGTTAAATCTTCCTCCAAGAAAATGAACAATCAAAGCTTCCCTTCCAGAATATAAATCATCTCCTTGTCAAACATAACCTGTAAATCCTGAGAAAACAAAAACCCAAAGCATCAACCCGAACAAAGATAACTCACAACTAGATGTAATTCCAGACTTAGGAATAGATACAAAACAATTAAAGATATAATGCTTGTGGAATGAATGTTTGCAGATTTCCTGGAGTTTATAAAACTAAAGAATCAACAAAAACTTTAAGACTCCGGTATAAACAAAACTAGCAAAATTTCCAGAATTTTACACATGACGCCGTCAAGAGTAAACTCGTGACGCCGTCAGAAGTGACCTGCAGAAATTCTTATGTTAAGTTTCCGGAAAATTTCTGGAAAAACTTCGTCCTACTTCCTGGAAAATCCTGCAAAACATCATTACGACTCGATACAAGCATTTGACTCTAACAAGTACTAATACACATGTCCATTTAATATTGTTGTGGTTCATGCTCAATTTCGTTCTTATAAACAAATTTGGATCTCCCTTACACTTATCTTTTGCAAAATACCTTTATATGCAATTAAGACGAAGTTAAAAACAAAATAAAGTATTTTCACAATTTACTTTGAAACATGAGCCACAAACAATAAAAATAAAACATGCATACGGAAACAAATAAAATCAAACAAACAAACAAACAAATAAAAACACACAAAACATGGGTTGCCTCCCAAGAAGCGCTTGTTTTTGTTCGAGTCACGAGCCTGACTCTACCCTTAATAAACGGAAATAGGGGAGGTTTTCCCTACACTTAGGATTAAGTGCGGGTGAAAGTAGCGATACACACCCTTAGGGTGTGAATATGCCACGTGAGGTGAAGGGGGTGAGTGAATGGCTTCCTTCATCCTAAAACTACCCGGATAATATTGGTTAATGGGTGGGTCGGTTCCTCTTTTGTCTCCTAGAAATATATCTAAGGATGGAAAGGTGTGTAAAGATTGAGGTTCCGGTTCATCAACACTAGGAAATTCCCTAGAACTAGGAGTAAGGTTATCACTACAAGTGTTCAAACCTATATCCTTAAGTGGTGCCTGGTCCAAGGGTTCTACCTCCATCGGAATTCCTAAAGTTTCTTCTACTTCTTCCGGGTAAGTCACGGGCGGTGTGTGTGCCTCGAATGATGGTTGAGTATTTTGTGGGCTTATGTTGTTCACCTCATCATTCCATGTGTCAGGATCTAGCCCTAACATTCTCCCAAGTATCTCACGTGCTTCTCTAGGCATCTCAACTTCTATGTCCGAATCATACGGATCATCCTCAATATTCTGACTGCTATATACAAATTGCCCAAAAGATTCATCATCTGTTTCTTGAGATTCATCATCATTGATCATAAAACCTAGGTCTTTTTGATCAATGTGATCATGCTCGGCTAAATCCTCCTCAATTGTTTCTTAGGTAGTGATAATAGCAAACCTAGTGCTTCATCCAACTTATGGTTTATTGATACGGCTCTATCCATAATTCCTTGGCAAACTAGGTCGCATTTCCTATTGGCCTCACTAAAACTAGATCTTAAACATGGAGGTTGTTCATAAGAATCTATCCTAGGAGAAGGCTCATATGATTCATAGGTGTCTCTAAATGAGGTATTTTGATCTCTTTGGTGTGTTAGCCGCTCAACCCTATCTTGCAATCCTAGAAGTCTAAGTGTAACGTCCATTTGAAGCAAATTACAAACAAAATCACAAAGAAAAGATAGACTACGAGAAAGCTACAAAGTAAAAAGAAAAAATCTCACTTGATAGGAATCTAATAAGTAGACCTAATAAAAATCAAATTCAACCTAAACAATAACTATTCCCCGGGTTGCGGCGCCAAAAACTTGATGCGTGGGAATCGCAACAGGCTTTACCTCTCGAGGGATCTCGAGAAGCTTACAACCCCCACCAGGCAGTGTACCTGATCGTTGTAGTATAGTATAGTGACAAGTACCGGGGGATTGATCGTTCAGCTAGGAATAGTGTCGTTAGGATTGAAATTAATCTAACTAGGTCTAAAGGTGAAGGATGATTCTTTTTGTATTTTTATATTTTATGAAAAGCAAGTAAAAATCTCGGGTTTTGAAAGAAGGGGCGGAATTAGTTGCTAATCAACTAACCCGAAAGCTACTAATTAAACTAATTAACAAGAAAAGTAAACTAGAGTTCTACAAGATAAGTGAAGCATGTCTACCCATGATATGTTACTCCTTGCTAGCTATCCAATCCTACCTATTGAATTGTAACCTTGTTTTAATTGACGGGTTGTATTCCTTAATACCATTCATGGGGTGGCATACATAACTCCCCAATTCTATGAGCTCTTATCTCCTCCTACACCATGCCCAGCACAACTATAGGGATTGTAAACAGTGGCTCATGCATTAAATACAACCAATAAAGACCTAGTACGCCTCGGTTCATGTTTCTTAAGACGTTCAAGCATGTTACCATTTGGAGATCTGCCAGTTTTCTTAAGCCTAACATATAAATCATTCAATCAAAACAAGAATCAATAGGAAACAAGGATTATAAACTAAACCAACTAGATCTATTGAAGTTGTCACGCCTTAATTGATGGAGATAGACACAACATCAACAAGAAATCAATGAGATCTAATCAATTATATACAAGTTTCACATAATCACAAGTAGACACAAGGTGAATTAGCAAAACATAATCAAAGAAAGACAATCAACAAGAATAATGAAAGACATAGTTGAGATAGAATCATCAAACCAATACATGATGTTTATGGAGTGACTGAAACCCTCTAAGTTGCTGGAAAAACACCCACCTAAACCCAGGAATCGACTTTAGGGTTTAGGGCTTACAAAAAGTGAAGTTATGAAGTTATATTTGTTCCCGAAACATTCAACACGACTCTCACCAATCCTCTATTTGAATTCGATTCTGAATTCACTATGATTTCTAATAATCCAATCTTTGACGAGGATTGTGATGAGTCCACAATGGAACATGAGTTCACATATTCACATTTTGTGAATAATTCTCTTCATGAGGAGTTCTACGGTGAACTCACTCATCATGTCACGACTCCTCCGGAGTTTGATATCCCGGGGGGAGATGCTCTCAATTATGAGAATTTGCAAATTCCCACCCACCCTCCCGGGATGTTTATGAGCTTACCCTTCGAAATCCAAGCTCAGGCTATTGAGCCTCCTCTCGAGGAAGAAGATCAAATCATGCTTTTTATCATGATTTTCTTCCTTTTCTTCACCTATACGGTGACTTCTTCTCTTCTTCACTCCTTCGGGAGTGAGGACACTATATTTGATCCCCGCATTTTCATGTATCATTATCTTGAGCCGGTTACTTATCTCATCGGTGTGGAACTTTCACGTGCTTCATATGTTTGTCCAAACATTTTGAATGAAAGTCCGATAGAGATCACTTCTTCCACATTCCCCAAGGACAAATGAATTCGGGGTCGACTCAAGCTAGCGACTCGGTAAACAAAAACAGTAGCATGCATATAGGGTTTTCACCCTAAGTGTGGGGGAGTCCCCCATGCTATGGTTACAAAAGAAGTGAAAATACAAAATGGTGTTTTCCACGCTCAGCTTGTAATGTTGCTCTTTTACGTTCAAAATGTCGGCCTAATATCCGGGATTTTGAATATTGAGGACAATATTCATGCTAAGTGTGGGGGGGGGGGGGGGGGTATTCGCTATGCTAGCGAATTTTATCACATTTTACTATATAATACCCCCGTTTTAGCCAAAATTTCAAAATTTTCAAAAATTTTTCACTGGTGCTTCAAAATTTTTGTGGTAATCAGTCCGCCTTGTCTAAGCGACAAAAGGGATTGGCTAGTCCAGGAGCAAACGGCTCTTGGTAAAGACATCTCAAATCCGTTTACGGCTGGCAATTTGCCCAAAATTGTATGGTTCATCAACTCCCCGAAAACAAATGAGTTGGCTAGCCCGCAAGATTATGGCTTGTGGTAAAGGCCGTGGAAAATCCATAATTGGTAATCAGCTCACCAAGATGTTGACTATTCCATCAAGAGCTGGCTAGTCCAGAAGCAAACGGCTTTTGGTAAAGACTACTCAAATCCGTTGACAGCTGGTGGTTTGCTCAAAATCACACGGTTATCAGGTGTGCCACAGTTCTTACACCTGGCTACTCCAGAAGTGATGGCTTTTGGTAAAGAGTTTTTCAAATCCATCAAGTTTTCAAAACAGTATTGCTAGGGACTAGCAATAGTTTAGTGTGGGGGATTGATGAGTGCTCAAACACTCATCATTTTTGGTCTAATCTGAACTGCAAAACATACAAAAACACTCAGAAACGCATCAAAATTCTGAAAATATTCCAAAATTGTGTTTTATATGTTTCCGATGCAAAATGAGTAAAAACAAACGAAAAACGCACAAAGTTTGCAAAATTGGCAGTTTCAGTCCCCCAACTTTCATAAAATTACAAATCTAGTCCCTGGATATTCAAAATATGGAAAATTATCACTAAAGGTCATTTTGAAATCATAAGTTGTCATATTTAATCCTTTGGTGAAAAATTGAAAAAGTTTTGGAAATTTACAGTTAGGTCCCTGGAGTTTCAGAAAATGACATATTTGGTCCCTGGTGGGATATTTTTGAAAGAAAAAATCATTTTTACCCTTGGAAAGTCAAAATATGTTAAAAATGATCCTTGAGTAAAATATTTGAGGAAATTACAATATTGGTCCCTCAAGTTTGGAAATTTGGCAATTATGGTCCCCGGATATCTAATTTTGGAAATATTGCAACATGGGTCCTTGGATAGTGGAACTTGGCATATTTTACCTTTGGAAGATACTTGGAATAAATTACAACTCAAGTCCCTCTACTTTGCCAAAATTACAAAAACGGTCCTTGTGTTAATTTGATCACAACCAAACGGATCCCTTGTTTATATTATAACCCACAACCAAATCCAACAAAGAAACCCAAAGCTAACACAGCCCACCCATTCACCAACACCCTCAGCCCACCAATCCATTCCAGCCCACCACTACCCAAAAATACTACTCCCCACCGTTTTATATAATCCCCTAGGTCAAACCTTTTGACCTTTTCTTCCACCTCACCCCCCTCCATAGCCTACTACACAACCTGCCATCCCCAACCTCATCATTCCCCCTACACCCTTCACTGCCCACACGCCAAACCCTACACTTACCTTTCCTCCACAAAACTACAAACCCCCTGCCAAATACTAGCTGCCAAGTTGCTAAATCCCTTTTCCCGCCAAAAGTACATGAACGGTTGAGATCAAATTCAAGTAATCCAAAGGCCTCAAACAAAGGTGGGAAAGAACCAGGTCCCCTTTTTGAAGCCTATAAATAAAGAAAGAGAGAAGAAGACGAGTAGTAGATTTTAGTAGTTAGCCATTAGGAGTAGAATCATGTAAACTAGCTTTAGATTATTTTTATCAGCTTATTGGGGTTAATTGTCTCTGAATTCTGTCTATTTAACGTTTATATGTTGTAATCCTTCTAGATTTTTAATTAAAGATCAGTTTCCTTCATTTACATTTTAGCTCAATTTGCTTATTTACTGCTTCTTTTGTTTATTTTGGTGCTTATTCAGTCTTACTTAGCCTATTGTTTCTATTTGTTGTTTTAAGCTTAGCTTATATCTTAGTCATTTACATTTTGCTCAAAAACATCAAAATACCAAAAATATTGCCTTTAGCTCATAGCTTATCCTTCCAGCTTATTAATAATTTAAATTCACTTATTTAGTCATATTATAGCTTAGTGCATCTTGGTCTTCCAAAAGCTTAGCTTAAAATAGCATTTTTCTTTTAAAAATTTCAACAGCCAACGTCTTAACGGGTGTTTGGCACATGCCTTGGTCTTTAGATTGAATTAGTTTTTACCAATTCTCAAACTCCCCTCAGCTTTGTTTTGTCGAATTTAGGGTCTTGAATTGAGTATTGGTGTTTCCATTTGGACTTAATAACGTTTGAGTTGGTTTTCTAATTACTATTAGTAGTCACTACGTTGGAAGAAAAGATTAAGTAGAATCTGATCCAGGGACCTTTTTGTTATTAGAATTGCTTCACAATACTTCATTAAAGGTTAGGACTATGGTGGTTTACTTTGTAAGTTAAAACTCACTCAATTGCGCCACTTGGGAACCCACTGCTGGGTCAGCAGTACCTGTCCCAGATACACCCTTTTGAACAAGATTTTAGATAGGTTCTAGTAGGAATTAAGCTTAGAAATTTGTTTTACTTACTGTTAGTAGTATAGAGTGTAGGATTTTGAGCTTGTTTTGTTTTGTCCACTGCTTGTGTTATGGCTTTTTGAGCCTGCAACCCACCTAATAGGACTGCACATCAGGGGAGACTAGTCCAACCACCCCTCAATCAAGCATTTTTACTTTGCTCAAAACTTAGAGTCTAGGTCTGAAAATTGATTTGTAGTTTCTTTAGCAGCTTGTCTTCAAGCCTGTATTTTTAGATTATTTTTATATTTTTTTTTTGTAGCTTAATTTCCCTCCTCAAAGTGACCCTTTTGGCCACTGGTTTACTCACTTCTTTGCAGTTTTTTTTTATTCCATTTTAGGATAATTAGAGTAAGGGTTAGAAGTTGATTTCTGTTCTACTTTTAGCTTATAGGTTAGATTAGATAAGATTGAGCTTATTTACACTTTTGATCCTAATTTTCCTTGCTCATTTTAGTCTGCTTATTTACTTGCCCAAGCTTGTGCATCTGTCACTATTACAAACCAGCAACCTGACCCATAAGCTGATTTTGAAAGCTCATTTAAGCTACTTTTTGTCTAATTTTCACTTTTTAGGTAGCTTATGGTATAGATTACTGGTTTGTACAGCTTTTGTTGGGTTGGCTTTAGGAGTAGTAACTTAGTCAGGCTTTAAGCTTGTCACCACTCTGCCCTGCTCTGTCCCAAACAGCCCACTTCTTAAGCTCATTCCAAGCTCAGTAGTGGACCTCTTAAGCTGATCCTTGGATTTTTAGATAGCTCACCTGGCTAGTTTATAGGATCAAGATTCAGCTTGGACTTCCAGTCACCCTAGTGGGCCCCACAGTGGGCTGCAAATGTCCACTTAGGCATGTTCTTGAGTTATCCCAGAAACCTGTCCCAAGGAGTCAGATTCATAAGCTCATTGTCAGCTTATTGGTGACCCCTAGCTTATGCCCCTTGGCTCTTTGAGAAGCTCAGCTGGTTGGCTCACTAGTTCAGCACTTACATTTTCTTTTCTTGCTTATTTGTCTACCTTAATTTGAGCCTGCAAATGCTTCATGGGCTGTTAACTTTAAAGCCATTGGATTTTGCTTATTTGTTATATCTTGCTTAATCTGTGCATTTATTTGGCTGAGATTAGTTGTTTTAAACTTGTATAAGTTGTTTGTACTATTATTTAGCTTTTGGTAGTTTATTTGCATTGTTTGCTTATTTTTAAGTGCTTATTTGTAAAGTGCTTATTACCCATTTTGCTTATTTTGACTTCTTTTTCAGTAATTTTTATTTTTCTTAAGTTCCTAATTATATTTTAGAATTTTCCTAAAAATTCCAGATTTTTCTTTGCCTTTTTAGTATTTTTAATAAATCAAAAATAGTTTTAGTAATTAATAAATAGTTATTAATTAATAATAAATAGAGAAAAAGTAGGAAAATATATTTTTAATTTTAAAATTACTTTTATATTATTTTAGAATTTTTAGAATTAAATTTTCATTTTTCTAGCTTAATTTCATAATTAGTGTAATTTAAATATTATTAATTAGTAATTAAATAGTTTTTAATTAGTAATAAATAATTAAAAAGTCAAAAAAATAATTTTCTTTTTTCTAAAATTTTCTTTTATCATTAGGTTCGTAAAAATATTATTTTCATGTCCGTAGGGTTAGCGTAGCTCAATTTTCACTTTTTATTTCGCGCACTCGCGTTTATTTTAATTTTAACTCGCGTTTTATTTAAATAACTTTTGCGTTTTTGTTTCGTTATTAAAAGTAGTTTGTAAAACAAGAAAAACCAAAAACATAAATAAAGTGATAGCTTCTATTTAAGCCGTTTGGCTTATTTTTCTGCTTACGTATAAGCAATTTCTGATTTTAAGTTTTCAGTTTACGTTTTAGGTTAATTAGGTTTCGCGTTATTGTTAATATAGTTTGTTTACATCGTTCTCATCCGTATTTCCTTAGTGTAATCATCACAACTCACTTATACCCATTTCATCCAAATTCACCCGATCACAGAACCGTTTTAATACCATCCACACCTCGTCGGGACATAACGACCCGGGGAAACCTTATACTTCCGCGGAGCATTGATCTAGGCAGTCTGACCTTGTTGACCATTCCCTGGTCAATTTAGGTTGACGGTTTAGCATCAATCAACTTTTGGCGCCGCTGCCGGGGAGGTTGTGCGCGCTATTCTAAACGGTTTTTCTGATTAGTGTCTTTGGAATTCGTTCCATTGTACATTTATCCATCCTTGTTCATATTTTCATAAAAACAAAAACACAAAAAGATTTTCCTTCTCATTTGTACAAAATGTATTTCCAAAAACCCAAAAATATTCACCTTAACCCTCTCACATCTTTGATTCTTCATCCCTACCCCTCCCAAACCTTTTGATTCTTTCTATGTCTCATCCACACTTTCTGGTTTGCCAGTGGTGTGGTAGTTCTCATAATAGTGGTAATTGCCCCGGTTGTGGCATGGTAGAGTCGGGAAACGGGTCTGTCTATAACCAAGATCCCTATTCTTACCATGACACGACTGATTTATTCCATCAGCTGCCACACCATGATACTCAGCAGTTTTACTGTTGTGAGTACTGTGGTGGTTCACACTACAGTTCTGATTGTCAATCGGGAAACACGCTTGTCTATGAGCAGTTTCCTGATAACGATTATGACTTTAGCACGTACAACCCACAGCCTCAACAGTTTTACTGTTGCGATTTCTGTGGAGGTCCACACTTCAGTTCAGATTGTCAAACGGGGAATCCATATCCTTGTGACAATTTTGACACACCTTATTACGACCAACCTCCACAGTACGATATGAATCAAGCACTTCTTCCAGAAATGCAAAATCTGATGAAAATCGTTGATGAGCTTAAGGGTTTAGTTGACGACTTTGCCCAAAGACATACTCATCAAAAATCCATGGAAGAAATGCTTGCCGAAGAGCAGACTGCTAGAATAAATTCCCAAGATGCCTATGAAAAATCCGTTAGGGAATCCATTGCAAGAGAAAAAGCAGCCAAGTCTAGCTCTTTGTTCCGTTTCATTCCTGATGACAGTGATGATGAGGATACACTTGACATCCTTGAATTTTATAAAACTTCAAGTTCATCAGTTGATACCCCAGCAGTTGAGATTCCATCTCAAACAACTGCTATCACACCCGAGGTTCACACTCACTCTCTAAACATGGGGGATGAGCATCTTAGCACTGTTCCTAATAAGGAATCAGATGAATTAATAAAGTCTAGTGTTGAGATCCTTGTCCCAATCCCGAGAGAGTCACAGGGAACTCTTGAGCATATGTGTGACATTCCTTCCCCTATTGAGTGTCCTAACGATCATTTTGAGACTTTCTCAGATTTTAATGATGATTGTACATCTCATGGAGACATTGAGTATATCGAGGCACCACTGCCTCATTCTGATGTTGATCCTCTCCTTGAGGAGTTCGCTGATGAACTTGCTCACATCGATCCACTTTCATTGGAAAGTGATGATGGTCTCCTTGATTTCCAAGCCGATCTGGGAGAAATTGAAAGTCTCCTATCTCATGATCCGTCACTCACTTCTGATCCCAACAGTCCAATTGAGAATGTTAATCTCTTTGTTCCCGAAACATTCAACACGACTCTCACCAATCCTCTATTTGAATTCGATTCTGAATTCACTATGATTTCTAATAATCCAATCTTTGACGAGGATTGTGATGAGTCCACAATGGAACATGAGTTCACATATTCACATTTTGTGAATAATTCTCTTCATGAGGAGTTCTACGGTGAACTCACTCATCATGTCACGACTCCTCCGGAGTTTGATATCCCGGGGGGAGATGCTCTCAATTATGAGAATTTGCAAATTCCCACCCACCCTCCCGGGATGTTTATGAGCTTACCCTTCGAAATCCAAGCTTAGGCTATTGAGCCTCCTCTCGAGGAAGAAGATCAAATCATGCTTTTTATCATGATTTTCTTCCTTTTCTTCACCTATACGGTGACTTCTTCTCTTCTTCACTCCTTCGGGAGTGAGGACACTATATTTGATCCCCGCATTTTCATGTATCATTATCTTGAGCCGGTTACTTATCTCATCGGTGTGGAACTTTCACGTGCTTCATATGTTTGTCCAAACATTTTGAATGAAAGTCCGATAGAGATCACTTCTTCCACATTCCCCAAGGACAAATGAATTCGGGGTCGACTCAAGCTAGCGACTCGGTAAACAAAAACAGTAGCATGCATATAGGGTTTTCACCCTAAGTGTGGGGGAGTCCCCCATGCTATGGTTACAAAAGAAGTGAAAATACAAAATGGTGTTTTCCACGCTCAGCTTGTAATGTTGCTCTTTTACGTTCAAAATGTCGGCCTAATATCCGGGATTTTGAATATTGAGGACAATATTCATGCTAAGTGTGGGGGGGGGGGGGGGGGGGGTATTCGCTATGCTAGCGAATTTTATCACATTTTACTATATAATACCCCCGTTTTAGCCAAAATTTCAAAATTTTCAAAAATTTTTCACTGGTGCTTCAAAATTTTTGTGGTAATCAGTCCGCCTTGTCTAAGCGACAAAAGGGATTGGCTAGTCCAGGAGCAAACGGCTCTTGGTAAAGACATCTCAAATCCGTTTACGGCTGGCAATTTGCCCAAAATTGTATGGTTCATCAACTCCCCGAAAACAAATGAGTTGGCTAGCCCGCAAGATTATGGCTTGTGGTAAAGGCCGTGGAAAATCCATAATTGGTAATCAGCTCACCAAGATGTTGACTATTCCATCAAGAGCTGGCTAGTCCAGAAGCAAACGGCTTTTGGTAAAGACTACTCAAATCCGTTGACAGCTGGTGGTTTGCTCAAAATCACACGGTTATCAGGTGTGCCACAGTTCTTACACCTGGCTACTCCAGAAGTGATGGCTTTTGGTAAAGAGTTTTTCAAATCCATCAAGTTTTCAAAACAGTATTGCTAGGGACTAGCAATAGTTTAGTGTGGGGGATTGATGAGTGCTCAAACACTCATCATTTTTGGTCTAATCTGAACTGCAAAACATACAAAAACACTCAGAAACGCATCAAAATACTGAAAATATTCCAAAATTGTGTTTTATATGTTTCCGATGCAAAATGAGTAAAAACAAACGAAAAACGCACAAAGTTTGCAAAATTGGCAGTTTCAGTCCCCCAACTTTCATAAAATTACAAATCTAGTCCCTGGATATTCAAAATATGGAAAATTATCACTAAAGGTCATTTTGAAATCATAAGTTGTCATATTTAATCCTTTGGTGAAAAATTGAAAAAGTTTTGGAAATTTACAGTTAGGTCCCTGGAGTTTCAGAAAATGACATATTTGGTCCCTGGTGGGATATTTTTGAAAGAAAAAATCATTTTTACCCTTGGAAAGTCAAAATATGTTAAAAATGATCCTTGAGTAAAATATTTGAGGAAATTACAATATTGGTCCCTCAAGTTTGGAAATTTGGCAATTATGGTCCCCGGATATCTAATTTTGGAAATATTGCAACATGGGTCCTTGGATAGTGGAACTTGGCATATTTTACCTTTGGAAGATACTTGGAATAAATTACAACTCAAGTCCCTCTACTTTGCCAAAATTACAAAAACGGTCCTTGTGTTAATTTGATCACAACCAAACGGATCCCTTGTTTATATTATAACCCACAACCAAATCCAACAAAGAAACCCAAAGCTAACACAGCCCACCCATTCACCAACACCCTCAGCCCACCAATCCATTCCAGCCCACCACTACCCAAAAATACTACTCCCCACCGTTTTATATAATCCCCTAGGTCAAACCTTTTGACCTTTTCTTCCACCTCACCCCCCTCCATAGCCTGCTACACAACCTGCCATCCCCAACCTCATCATTCCCCCTACACCCTTCACTGCCCACACGCCAAACCCTACACTTACCTTTCCTCCACAAAACTACAAACCCCCTGCCAAATACTAGCTGCCAAGTTGCTAAATCCCTTTTCCCGCCAAAAGTACATGAACGGTTGAGATCAAATTCAAGTAATCCAAAGGCCTCAAACAAAGGTGGGAAAGAACCAGGTCCCCTTTTTGAAGCCTATAAATAAAGAAAGAGAGAAGAAGACGAGTAGTAGATTTTAGTAGTTAGCCATTAGGAGTAGAATCATGTAAACTAGCTTTAGATTATTTTTATCAGCTTATTGGGGTTAATTGTCTCTGAATTCTGTCTATTTAACGTTTATATGTTGTAATCCTTCTAGATTTTTAATTAAAGATCAGTTTCCTTCATTTACATTTTAGCTCAATTTGCTTATTTACTGCTTCTTTTGTTTATTTTGGTGCTTATTCAGTCTTACTTAGCCTATTGTTTCTATTTGTTGTTTTAAGCTTAGCTTATATCTTAGTCATTTACATTTTGCTCAAAAACATCAAAATACCAAAAATATTGCCTTTAGCTCATAGCTTATCCTTCCAGCTTATTAATAATTTAAATTCACTTATTTAGTCATATTATAGCTTAGTGCATCTTGGTCTTCCAAAAGCTTAGCTTAAAATAGCATTTTTCTTTTAAAAATTTCAACAGCCAACGTCTTAACGGGTGTTTGGCACATGCCTTGGTCTTTAGATTGAATTAGTTTTTACCAATTCTCAAACTCCCCTCAGCTTTGTTTTGTCGAATTTAGGGTCTTGAATTGAGTATTGGTGTTTCCATTTGGACTTAATAACGTTTGAGTTGGTTTTCTAATTACTATTAGTAGTCACTACGTTGGAAGAAAAGATTAAGTAGAATCTGATCCAGGGACCTTTTTGTTATTAGAATTGCTTCACAATACTTCATTAAAGGTTAGGACTATGGTGGTTTACTTTGTAAGTTAAAACTCACTCAATTGCGCCACTTGGGAACCCACTGCTGGGTCAGCAGTACCTGTCCCAGATACACCCTTTTGAACAAGATTTTAGATAGGTTCTAGTAGGAATTAAGCTTAGAAATTTGTTTTACTTACTGTTAGTAGTATAGAGTGTAGGATTTTGAGCTTGTTTTGTTTTGTCCACTGCTTGTGTTATGGCTTTTTGAGCCTGCAACCCACCTAATAGGACTGCACATCAGGGGAGACTAGTCCAACCACCCCTCAATCAAGCATTTTTACTTTGCTCAAAACTTAGAGTCTAGGTCTGAAAATTGATTTGTAGTTTCTTTAGCAGCTTGTCTTCAAGCCTGTATTTTTAGATTATTTTTATATTTTTTTTTTGTAGCTTAATTTCCCTCCTCAAAGTGACCCTCTTGGCCACTGGTTTACTCACTTCTTTGCAGTTTTTTTTTATTCCATTTTAGGATAATTAGAGTAAGGGTTAGAAGTTGATTTCTGTTCTACTTTTAGCTTATAGGTTAGATTAGATAAGATTGAGCTTATTTACACTTTTGATCCTAATTTTCCTTGCTCATTTTAGTCTGCTTATTTACTTGCCCAAGCTTGTGCATCTGTCACTATTACAAACCAGCAACCTGACCCATAAGCTGATTTTGAAAGCTCATTTAAGCTACTTTTTGTCTAATTTTCACTTTTTAGGTAGCTTATGGTATAGATTACTGGTTTGTACAGCTTTTGTTGGGTTGGCTTTAGGAGTAGTAACTTAGTCAGGCTTTAAGCTTGTCACCACTCTGCCCTGCTCTGTCCCAAACAGCCCACTTCTTAAGCTCATTCCAAGCTCAGTAGTGGACCTCTTAAGCTGATCCTTGGCTTTTTAGATAGCTCACCTGGCTAGTTTATAGGATCAAGATTCAGCTTGGACTTCCAGTCACCCTAGTGGGCCCCACAGTGGGCTGCAAATGTCCACTTAGGCATGTTCTTGAGTTATCCCAGAAACCTGTCCCAAGGAGTCAGATTCATAAGCTCATTGTCAGCTTATTGGTGACCCCTAGCTTATGCCCCTTGGCTCTTTGAGAAGCTCAGCTGGTTGGCTCACTAGTTCAGCACTTACATTTTCTTTTCTTGCTTATTTGTCTACCTTAATTTGAGCCTGCAAATGCTTCATGGGCTGTTAACTTTAAAGCCATTGGATTTTGCTTATTTGTTATATCTTGCTTAATCTGTGCATTTATTTGGCTGAGATTAGTTGTTTTAAACTTGTATAAGTTGTTTGTACTATTATTTAGCTTTTGGTAGTTTATTTGCATTGTTTGCTTATTTTTAAGTGCTTATTTGTAAAGTGCTTATTACCCATTTTGCTTATTTTGACTTCTTTTTCAGTAATTTTTATTTTTCTTAAGTTCCTAATTATATTTTAGAATTTTCCTAAAAATTCCAGATTTTTCTTTGCCTTTTTAGTATTTTTAATAAATCAAAAATAGTTTTAGTAATTAATAAATAGTTATTAATTAATAATAAATAGAGAAAAAGTAGGAAAATATATTTTTAATTTTAAAATTACTTTTATATTATTTTAGAATTTTTAGAATTAAATTTTCATTTTTCTAGCTTAATTTCATAATTAGTGTAATTTAAATATTATTAATTAGTAATTAAATAGTTTTTAATTAGTAATAAATAATTAAAAAGTCAAAAAAATAATTTTCTTTTTTCTAAAATTTTCTTTTATCATTAGGTTCGTAAAAATATTATTTTCATGTCCGTAGGGTTAGCGTAGCTCAATTTTCACTTTTTATTTCGCGCACTCGCGTTTATTTTAATTTTAACTCACGTTTTATTTAAATAACTTTTGCGTTTTTGTTTCGTTATTAAAAGTAGTTTGTAAAACAAGAAAAACCAAAAACATAAATAAAGTGATAGCTTCTATTTAAGCCGTTTGGCTTATTTTTCTGCTTACGTATAAGCAATTTCTGATTTTAAGTTTTCAGTTTACGTTTTAGGTTAATTAGGTTTCGCGTTATTGTTAATATAGTTTGTTTACATCGTTCTCATCCGTATTTCCTTAGTGTAATCATCACAACTCACTTATACCCATTTCATCCAAATTCACCCGATCACCGAACCGTTTTAATACCATCCACACCTCGTCGGGACATAACGACCCGGGGAAACCTTATACTTCCGCGGAGCATTGATCTAGGCAGTCTGACCTTGTTGACCATTCCCTGGTCAATTTAGGTTGACAGTTTAGCATCAATCAGCCGTCAACACCACTTTTTCACCAAATTGTAGATCTCTTCGTCCTCTTCGCGTGGGCTTTTGAATCACCTAAATCCGAGTTCGTATGCAAAACTTATGACCAAAACAATATCAGCTACTCCGCGCGCAAGTTTTGACAAGTTTACACGTGACGGCCTTGGTGACGCCTTCATGTACACGTGACGGCCTAGCTTGACGCCGTCATCAACTACGGATTTTAATTCTTGGGGTTTTGACGCCGTCAGGAAAACTCTTGACGCCTTCATGAACTACGGATTTTAATTCATGAGGTTTGACGCCGTCAAACAATTACTCTTGACGCCGTCACCTACTGTTCCCAGCATGGAAAATTGAGACTTTGCCGTTTTCTTCACTTTTATGCTCCAAAAACGTCCAAAATGGCTTCTTTTCCAGAATTCACTCTCCAAGTACCTAAAATCACAAAAGGAACGATTTAGGGCAATATTTGATCAAATAAATTCGGATTCGGGCTTAAATGACCACCTAAAAACGGACCATTTTTCGCCTCATCACTTTCTCACACTAAAAACTACATTCCTAAAGTTTCCCAACTCCCTACCACATCTCCATCCATTGGATTTATATATCGTCAAATTGAAGATTGAAATGTTCATGAAGGACGTGTAGTAGATCTTGCTTTTGCTCAATCCGACTACATAAATCGCGTGTTTACATGCATCAATTTCAATTGTCTTTATGAAATAAATGAACCTATCATTCCTCGCTTCATAATGGATTTCTATAGCCAAGTCACCGTCCAAGCCAATGATCTTGGTTTCATCACCATCTCTTTCATGATTCAAAATGAATTTATCACCCTAACTCTCGAACAATTTGGTCATATCCTCCAAATTCCTTTTAGAGGTCAAGCCGTTTTCACAAACGAGTGGGACCTCGAATCTCTTAATCGCTACCGACCAACCTTCGGTCCCTATTTCGACGAAATTCGTCAAATCCTTGGTGTGGAACGTGCCACCACAAGCCGAAAAATAAAATCCAAAAACGTTCAAATCTCTCCATACCAACTTCTCCTCAAGGAATTAAGCCCCCACATGAAGCGTTGGGAAGAACTCATTCGTGAGAATGCGTTTGGTACCGGAGGTCACCGGGACCATCTCCCGGCGTGCCTTGCTCACATGTTGTATTGTATAGCTGTCGAAAAGCCGTACAATTTGGCCTACTTCTTTATCAAACGGATTGAGTGTGCTAGAAAAACTCCCAAAGCAAATATTCCATATGGAATGTTCCTCACTCGTCTCTATCGTCATGTTATCGAGTACTACCCCGATCTTGACAATAGTATCTATGAGTCCATCTACCCCACTTTACGTCCTCTCGCTCTAAAACAAGCTCGACGAACTCGAAGTGACAAGGGTAAATCTCGTCGTCATTGCTTTCATGGATCGTCTTCAAGACAAGACGATGCCGATGAGGATGAAGACATCCATGATGCTAATACCCCTTCGTTCTCTGAGTTCGTTGACAATTTAGAGAATCTTGACTATCCCGACTATTCTACCCCATCTCCTAGTGATCAAAACGAAGAAGTGCTTCATGAAAGAACTACCGAAATGCTTAGAAGACAAAAGAGCTTACATGAAGAAGTTATAGGTGGTTTCAAATCGATCGGGAAGACTTTGAAGGGTATCTTCGGGAAGAAAAAGAAATGATATGCTTGGAATATGCTTGTTAAACAATATTTATTTTTATGTCTTGTGTGCTATTTGTCCGAAGTTTATTCGAAAGTACTTGTTATTTTCTTGGATAATTGTTTTGTGCACTCGATTAGGTTGTTAACTTGCTTATTTATGTTTTATTTATGCTTATGAATGCATGCTTTAACTCTTAATCTATATATATACTTGCATGATTAGCTTATATATGTATATATATATATATATATATATATATATATATATATATATATATATATATTGATGAGACGAAAAATGATCCGTTTTTAGGGGGTCATTTAAGCCCGAATCCGACTTTATTTGATCAAATATTGCCCTAAATCGTTCCTTTTGTGATTTTAGGTACTTGGAGAGTAAATTCTGGAAAAGAAGCCATTTTGGACGTTTTTTGAGCATAAAAGTGGAGAAAACGGCAAAGTATCAATTTTCCATGCTGGGAACACTAGGTGACGGCGTCAAGAGTTACATCCTGACGGCGTCAGCCATCAAGAATAAAATACCGTAGTTGATGACGGCGTCAAAAGTCATCCTGACGGCGTCAAAGTGCCAAGAATAAAATACCGTAGGTGGTGACGGCGTCACATAGGCCGTCATAAGTAGATCAAGGCCGTCCGAGGAAGTATTTGGCGGCGAGGTGACGACGTCACATGGTTGTCTTGACGCCGTCAGCCCAGTTTTCCTATATATAGTTTTCTAGTTTTTACATTAAAAAAAAGAGAAGTTTTGGGGGAAACCCTAAAGACGAATTTGGTGCAACTTTTACAGGTTTTTCAAGGGTTCCAAACCCTTGATACCTTGCATTGTAAATGAGATAAGTGTTCTTCTAATTCAATCAATATGTCTATGTGTTGGTTGTCTATATCTTGTTCTTGTCTCAATTCCATTATGCTAGGCTAGATCTCCTTTGTGTTTGCTTAGATCTAATGAAACCTAGATATTGATTATGTGTTGATTACTTGTTTATTCTTGTTCTTGGATGAATGATTTTATATGTTAGGCTTAAGAAAACTGGCAGATCTCCAAATGGTAACATGCTTGAACGTCTTAAGAAACATGAACCGAGGCGTACTAGGTCTTTATTGGTTGTATTTAATGCATGAGCCACTGTTTACAATCCCTATAGTTGTGCTGGGTCATGGTGTAGGAGGAGATAAGAGCTCATAGAATTGGGGAGTTATGTATGCCACCCCATGAATGGTATTAAGGAATACGATCCGTCATCCATGCAATTATAACAAGTAATTAACGTGTAAAAGATATCTAGGGAGTAATGAAGTCTAAGTAAACACATTTTCTCCAATTACTGCTCACAACCTTAGTATAAATTAGTTTAATTTCATTTTTAGTATTTTATTTTGATTGCATCTTAGTTTTGGGTTAGTTGAATAGCAACTAATTCCGCCCACTCTTTCAAAACCCGAGATTTTACTTGTTTTCCATAAAATATAAAAAGACAAAAATAATCATCCCTCACCTTTAGAACTAGTAATTAGGCTTTCTAATCCTAGCGACACTATTCCTAAACTGAACGATCAATCCCCCGGTACTTGTCACTATACTATACTACAACGATCAGGTACACTGCCTGGTGGGGGTTGTAAGCTTCTCGAGATCCCTCGAGAGGTAAAGCCTGTTGCGATTCCCACGCATCAAGTTTTTGGCGCCGCAGCCTGGGGAATAGTTATTGTCTAGGTTAGGATTTCTTTTTATTAGGTCTACTTGCTAGATTCCTTTCTAGTAAGATTTTTATTTTTAGGCTCTCTTTAGTCTATCTTTTCTTTGTGTCTTTGTTTGTAAAAACCTTTCCATTGACTATTCCGTTTGCCATTATGGAGAACGCGAATCCACCAAGTCCCACACTAGAGTTTTACCAGAAAAAATATAATTACACTAGTTTGGATATTACAAGATGGAGAAACGAAATGAGGAGGACAGGATCTTATATTGATTTTATTGAGTACCTTGAGAAAAGAGGCCAAGTGTATAATGCCTTTAGAGAATTCACCTTAAGAGCTCCATCAACCCCTCAAAATGCCTCACTTAATGAAACCTATGCACCATATAAGCCTTCACCTAGGATAGTTGCGTATGAGCCACCTAGCTGCATGTCATGGTTAGGCCCTACCAGAATACAGGCTGAACACATAGGTGACCTTGATGTGGTGGAGGATTTAGCCGAACATGATCACATTGATAAAAAAGACCTAGGTTTTATGATCGATGATGATGAATCTCAAGAAACAGATGATGAATCTCTTGGGCAATTTGTATATAGCAGTCAGAATATTGAGGATGACCCTTATGATTCGGACATAGAAGTTGAGATGCCTAGAGAAGCACGTGAGATACTTGGGAGAATGTTAGGGCTAGATCCTGATACATGGAATGATGAGGTGCACAACATAAGCCCACAAAATACTCAACCATCATTTGAGGCACACGCACCGCCCGTGACTTACCCGGAAGAAGTAGAAGAAACTTTAGGAGCCCCAATAGAGGTAGAACCCTTGTACCAAACACCACTAGAGGATATAGGTTTGAATACTTGTAGTGATAACCTTACTCTTAGTTCTAGGGAATTACCTAGTGTTGATGAACCGGAACCTCAATCTTCACACAACTTTCCATCCTTAGATATACATCTAGGAGACAAAAGAGGAGCCGACCCACCCATCAACCCATGTAGTCTGGGTAGTCTTAGGATAAAGGTAATGGACTCTAAGCCTTGTAGAGAGGAAGCCAATATAGGAGTGGAAAATGGCCTTACATGCTTACATCACCCATTTATGATTGATCACAAGAAACATTATGGGTTTAAACCGGGTTTATTAGGTCAAGATGGATCCCCAACTAGTAGTCTCTTGAAGTTGATAGAAAATGATCCCTTTCTAGGAGAAAATCTTAATTCACCTATTAACCCGATTGAATTAGGTAAGGTTATGATGGTAGGAGCACACCCCTTTGAGCATATAATTCATCCACCACTCTTTCCTCATGAGGCATATTTCCACCCTAAGGGTGTGTATCGCTACTTCCACCCCCACTTAATCCTAAGTGTAGGAAAAACCTCTCCCATTTCCGTTAAATAAGGGTAGAGTCAGGCTCGTGACTCGAACAAAAACAAGCGCTTCTTGGGAGGCAACCCATGCTTTGTGTGATTTTATTTTGTTTGTTTGTTATTTGCTTCCGTATGCATGCTTTATTTTTATTGTTGGTTGATCATGTTTCTCAATTAAAAAGTATAAATACTTTACTTTGTTGTTTAGCTTAGTCTTAACTCCACCTAGAAGTATTTTTGCAAAAGATAAGTGTAAGGGGAAACCCCAAATATGTTTCTAAGAAACAAACCGATCATGATTCTCCACGATATTAAATGAGCATGTATATTCGTATTTGTTAGAGTCAAATGCTTGTATTGAGTCATAATGAAGTTTTGCAGGATTTTCCAGGAAGTAGGACCAAGTTTTTTCCAGAAATTTTCCGGAAACTTAACATAAGAATTTTTGCAGGTCCATTCTGACGGCGTCAGAGTTTACTCTTGACGGCGTCAGAAGTCAAAAATCTGGAAATTTTACCAGTTTTGTTTTTCTAACGGAGTCTTATGGTTTTTGTGAATTATTAAGTTTTATAATCTCCAGGAAATCTGCAAACTTCATTCCACAAGCATTATATCTTACTTTGTTTTCTAGGATTTAGGAACTTATATAGGATGCCGCCGATTTTACGCGAGGTTGTCTTGTCTATTTTGTCAGGTTTCACAGGTTATGTTCGACAAGGAGATGATTTATATTCTGGAAGGGAAGCTTTGATTGTTCGTTTTCTTGGAAGAAGATTTAACCTGGCCACCTATAATCCATACCGAGCGAATCAGGGGAGTATTTGATTTCATTCTCTTTACTTTTTCACTTTTACATTCTTTACTTGAACATTGGGGACAATGTTCATCTTAAGTGTAAGGGGAGGGTAAAAAGATGATACCTTACATATGCACTTTCGCTTGAGTTTGTTTTGTTTAATGGTAGATGTGTAATAAAACTATGAGAAATACTTGTTAGTTTAATTTTAGCGCCAAATTTAAAATTTTTTACAACATTTAGGAGTGAAACTTTAGCCATAGCAAGCGTCTCATGGATAGGAGATTGTATGACTAGCACATAACCGTATATTCAGAAAAATTTTCCACCCAAAAATGTGAGGTTCGCCTTTAGATTTAATAGGGAAAGCATTTACTATTAGTGCTTATGAGTGTACCGGTAGCATTTAGATTCTAGAACTTGCGTTAGTGATGCATCCCGAGACCGCTAGTGAGACTACATTCGTGTAGTAGGATTTACTACATGATAAGAGGCATTAGGATTACCCTTGTGTTAAACCCGTATCATAATTACTTGACCATTTAAGTCATATTACTTGGCTAGTTAAGTCAACTAATTTTTCCCACACCCTTAGCGTTGTACTCATTTTTAGTACACGAAACCCCTAGTACACCCCTCCGAGCCTATCTTTTCGTTTCTAACTTTAAGCATTTTACTTAAAGAAAGAATTTGTTACACCCCACTTAAATGTACAACCAAATCGCCTTAGCCTTCCGTGTATGCGCTTATTTTTTGTGCATTATTGTTATTTGTTAAACCCTAAGTTAACTTTCTAATTGATTACATGGTTGCTAAGTCGAGTCATATCCTTGTACATATTGTTTTGGGAACGATTGGGACTCATGGGTAAGTACTTATTTTATGGAGTAATGGGGAAGAACATCATTTATTACCCCCATATGTGCGTTAATCTTAAAAGTGCTCCAAGTGTTTTGATTTTCTTAATTCGAGTCATTAAATTAGTTTAATGTAAAGTATGTAAAGATTCAAGTGTAAAGGGAATTCTCATCCCCTATGATGTAATATTTTGGATGGTAGGGTAAGAATGTATGCAAAAAAAAATAAAAAATAAAATAAATAAATAAAAAAAATAGAAAAAAAAAGGAAAAAGAGAAAAAACATACGGACTACCATCCCGTTTCATTCTATGTTTATTTTATGTTTTTATTTTTCATTTATTAGCTTAAGTCGAGTCTAGTCTTGGCTTAGCAACGCCTTATTGTACATGTAATTAACCAAGATTGTTAACTCGCCACCAGTAAAACTTCCTTTATCCAACAAAACCGTGTAATTCATATCCCTATACCTAACGTTATAACCCTTTAAAAGACCTCTTTGATAGTTTATCCTAGGTACTTACGCCATGTGGTGGAGGTTTGATCCTTTCCCAAGCCTATGGTAATCTATTTTGCTATGACAGGTAGTGAGAGATATCTTCCATTTCCATAATGTTATATTACTTTATTACACCCGAGAGATGTGAGTATCTAAACACTATTTGTGAGGTGCTAGTGTATGACCTCCGAGCTTGTCTATTGGTCTTTAGTGGAACGATTATTTGTTGTAATTACTTTTATATTACTGTTAAATGACCCCTAACTTGTCTTTTGAGTAGAATAAAAGCACATTTGCTTGAGGACAAGCAAATCTCAAGTGTAAGGGTATATGATGAGGCGAAAAATGATCCGTTTTTAGGGGTCATTGATGAGTGTCTAAATACTCATCATTTTGTACCAATCTGAACTGCCAAAACATACAAAAACACTCAAAAATGCATCATAATACTTAAAATATCTTAGAAGTGTGTTTTATATGTTTCAAATACAAAATATGCAAAAACAAATGAAAAACGTACAAAGTTTGCATAATTGGTAGTTTCAGTCCCTCAAGTTTCAAATATTGTCAAAACTAGTCCCTGAAGGTTTAAAATAAATGAAAAGTCAACTTAAGTCCTTGGGAAACCAAAAATATTCACAAATGATCCCTGGATGAAAGTTTACACAAACTGGCAACTTTTACCCCTCAAGTTACAAAATTGGCAAAAATGGTCCCTGGGTATTCAAAACTGAAGAATTTACAAATAATACCCTTGTACTATGCATGAATGACAAAATGGAACAATTTTGATAAACTTTTGAGAAACTACAATCACAGTCCCTTAAAAATCCAAATTTACAATAATGGTCCCTGGAGTTTGAAAAATTACAGAAAAGGTCCCTGGATGTTTTTAAATGGAAAAATAAATAAATTAGTCCTTGGTTTATCATATTTGGCAAGTTAAGTCCTTGAAAATACTTTGGGAAAATCACATGTTCAGCCCCTCAACTTTGCCAAGTTTACATTTTTGGTCCTTGATTTAATACTACACCAATCCGGACCCTTTTATTTATATAAACCAAAACAAAACCCAACCCACCTAAACTACCAGCCCACACACACCCCTAGCCCATTCCTAAGCCCAGTCCACCACCCCTTTTGATTATTTAAAACGGGTCAAACCCCGTTTGACCACCCAAAACCGCCAAACAGCCAAACACTGTTCACCTTCCACCCTCACCCCTGATTACCTGAAACCAGGGTGGTTTTCCACCTCCACCTCACACCCCCAGCTCACCCCCTACTCCCCTAACCTCACCTTTCCACCTCACAGCAACCCACTCCTCATTAAATGCTATCCACACCAAATTTTCACTCCAAACTCCATTGTGTCCTCTGTTTTCATCATATCAACCCAACTTGGTCTCCAAACTTCCCCAATTGTCTTCTGACACACCCACAAACTCCCAACAATCTTTAATTGCAACCCTTTGCCTCCAAGTTAACGTGGAGGACTTTGGCGCCAAAAGTGATTTTAAACGGCCTTGATCAATTCAGATAAATGAATGGCTCAGATGAAGTGGGAAAAGCTCAGAAGATGTTCCTAAACCTAATTGGAAGCTTATAAAAGGAAGAGAAGATCAGAAGTGAAAGATATAGTTTAATTTAGCAAAATTAGTCTCGTTTAAATTGTAACTTGTTATCTCAGTTAATTTTCAAGCTTTTAAGCTCTGTACTAGTCAATTAAAGTGTAACCTAAGCTTTTGTGATAATCAAAGTTAAATTTCAGTTGATGCAATTTTTTATTCTCATTTCAAAATTCTAATAATCTGTGTTGTTATTACTGTATGGTTTAATGGATTGAATAAGATCATATAAGCTCCCATAAGCTCATTAAAGCTATTAGATACCATTGAAATCAGTTTAGTAATAAAACCTCAAAAATACCAAAAAAGTCAACGAAAGTCAAACTGGTTGGTCCTTGGTGATAAGCAATTGGAGCAGGGCATATTGTGGATGGTCTTAGGTTAGAATCCATTGGTGGATATTAGGAAAAGTTTCTGTGTCCTTGGTTCATGGTTTGATCAGGAAAGCATTCTTGTAAGTTATCAAAAATCTCATTTATACCTTTGTACTATTAATTTGCTTATTGCTTGATTTCTCAGTTAAATTATGCTTATCTAGTCTTATATAGTGATAAAATAATCTTAGATTAGTATCTTGTTGTTGTCATTAATAGTTTCTAAAAAATAAAAAATCAAACAGTCACCATGGTATAATTAGTATTAGTATGTATCTCTAGTTATTTCTTGTTTCTAAGTGCTTAAATATACTTAACATAATATAATAAGCTATTGTGGATCTGTTTCAACAACTTTGTAAGCCATTTACTTAAGAAATCACAAAACAGTTAAGGTATAAGGTGTGTTTGGATCAGTGTGCTCCAAGGAGTTGTGTTGTTGATTTTGTGTTGTTTATTGTTTAAACTAGTCACATAGGTTCATGTCAACTCAGAACAAGCAATAACTCAGACCTAGTTAATCAATAAAGTCAAATATCACTTTGAATCACTCACAGTGATTAACTGTGTTGGAATTAGAGTAGCACAAGCTTCAAATCAATTCACAAGTAGTTGTTCTAGCTTATTTTAGTTTTATTCCAGCTTATTATAACCTAATCAGTGTTTAAATCTAGGTAGAATCTCATAAAAGTCAAACTAGTAGTTAATTTCAATAATAGTCAAAGTGCACATCTCAGATTTTCTCAAAACTTCCAAGATTTGTTTAGAATTATAGAGTAGGATCTAGGACTTAAAATTTGTTGTAGTAATACTATACCAGCCCATCTTTAAGTTCCAACAAGTTTTATATTTTTAAGATTTTTACCTTGTGATCCACAGACCCCCAAACACAACTGCAGGGCAAAGGTGTGCCCTGCTCATTCAGACCCAGTCCATCACCACCACTTTGGTGGTGATTTCTGACCAACCCAGTAGGTCCCACACCTTCTAATTAGCATATTACAACCCCCCTCCTACCCAGGTTCAAAACTTGACCCTTAGTTTGACCTATAGATCAGTGGACCCCACCTAAACTTGTCCCCAACCTCTGTCCCATTTCTGAGTCAGAACTCAAATAAGCAAGTGCTTATTTGAGCTTCTCAGCTTATTCTAGGAGCTTATCTCACTAAGTTTAGTGTAAAATAGTTCAAATAACTTAGGAAAACCAGATTTCATCATAGTGGACCCCACATAACCTCAGCTTAGCTTATTTCTTAATTTGGTCAACCTTAGTCAACTGTATAAGCAAATAAGCACTCTCAGTGCTTATTCTTGATTTCCAAAGTAGTTGTTTTTGTAAAAGTTTCATTATTTAAGTACTTAAATAGTTTTATAAAAGAAAAACCAGAAAAAGCAAACATAAAAATAGTGATAGCTTCTATTTAATAGAAATTATCTAATTAATTTTCATTTCAGCTTATTAATAAGCACTTGTCCAATTTTATAATTTTATAAATTACTTAGTACCTTAAAGTAGTTAAAATAATTTTCTTATAATTTTCCTAAGCAGTTTACTATTTATTATATTTAAAACTAGTTTAAATAATTAAATAGGTAATATTAGTAATTAAATAGATTTCTTTAATTTTAATCAATTAAAGTAGAATTTTGTATTTTTCCTAAGTTTTATAAAGTAGTTAAGACTTTTAAAAAATAGTTTCATAATTTCCACTGTTCATTTTCTAATTTTCTTTTTTAATTTAATTAAATTAGATTTAAAATAATTAATAGGTAATTAATTAGTGGAATAACCTTAAATATAATTTTTAGTAGTTTTTATAATTTTATAGGATTCCTGTAGTGTTTAATTAGTTTTATAAATTTTATCATAATTTTCTAAGGTAATTTAGTAATAATAGTAATTTAAAATAGTTTAATTAGATTAATTAAGTTAAATAGTTTATAATTAATAAAATACTCATAAAAAGACAAAAATATTTATTTTAATTTTTATACTTTCTTCAAGTTCTTATTTAAGTTTAGAAATTATTGTTATAAGTTTTTAGGTTTATTTGTAATAGTTATAATTTTTAGTTAATTTAAATTAAGTTTTAAATTAGATTTTAATTAGTTTTATTAATTAAATAGTAATTAAGTATTATAATAATCATTTTCATAGTTTCAATTTCATTTTCCATTTTCTTTAATTTTAAGTTTTCAAAAGTTTCACTTTTTACCACTGTAGTTCGTAACTTGTTAAATACCACTTTTCTCTGTCTGTTATCTGATTATCTGATTTTGTGCTTATATCTGTATTTCTGTTATAGTTTTATAATTTCCAAATATCAATCAATCAGTAGTATAATCAACCCTCAAATCATCTTTGTTACTGTCCTCAGTACCACTCACTCTAATACTCGTTTACAAATACAATTTCAATCTCGTTGGGATTTAACGACCCGGGGATTTCCCTGTACTTCCACGGTCAATATTAACTTGCACTTTCTCCCAGGTGGGCCTAACAGCTGCACACAGCTGACTGGTTGGTTTGGGAGGAGTCAAAATTTGGCGCCGCTGCCGGGGAGGTTGTTGCGTATTTCAAAACGGTAAAAGTTTAGTGGTTTTCAAAAACCCTCCTGTACAAATACCACCATTTTGTAAATTTTTAAGAAAAGCAAAATCATATCTGAAAACGTTCATTAACATTTCTCCTGAAGTGTTAACAACACCAAACAAATCATAAACAACAAAACAAACTGTGAAGTTAAATTACTTCGTTGTCTTTAAGATTACAACCTGAAACAGCTGGTATAAGGTAAGTTCTGACATTAAATTGCGAACTGAAGAGGAATACATTTATTTCCTCCCGCTAGCCTGCGAGTAATCTTAAAGGGACGATTTCGGTTAACGAATCAGTTCCAAAAATATTTTCCAAGTTTTTTCACCCATACACGAAAAGCCAAAAACATTTTACTGTGAATATAATTACATAAAAGTTTACCACCGCAAACCAAGGCAGAACACCTACCAACTGGAGGTGTGAACATAATAAGTTCCCAAACCTAAAAGATTAAAAACTTACCATTATATCCTTGTGAATAGTGTACCTTTTTTAAAGGAGCTGTTCATTTGTGATTATTGGGTTTAAGTTCACTGTAGTTTTGCCTCGATCTTGTGTTGAAAAATAATTTTTGTGCATGCGCACTCGTTCACAAACAAAGAATAAAAAGAAGAAAAACGTACCCGAGTTACGTACTGTTACAGAAGAACACACAATCAAAATGAACGACGAGCCCCCATTCCTTCCCAAGGATGAGCCAGTTCCTGACACCCGAACTATGGAGGAACTGTGTCAACCTACCATGCAAGGGAGGGGTGGACCAATTGCACCACTCACTATTGGAGCCACGGATTTTGGATTAAAACACCACATGATACAACAGATCCAGAATACGTGCCAGTTCCACGGATTGCCGGGTGACGATGCCAACAGGCATCTCGACAAATTTTTAACTGTCACCCAAAGCATGAAACAACATGGCGTCGCCGAAGACAGCCTGCGTTTATACTTGTTCCCCTATTCTCTCACTCATCATGCAACTTCATGGTTCGATCGACTTCTAAAGAATTCGATCCACACTTTTGATGAGATGATCACTAAATTTCTGGCCAAATACTTTCCACCATCTATGGTCACAAAGCTCAGGAATGATATCAGCAATTTCAGACAGCTTCCCGAAGAATCCTTATTTGAGGCATGGGAACGCTACAAACTTGCTATTGATAGGTGTCCTAATCACAATATGCTTCTTGTCACCATTATTGATACCTTTTATAATGGATTGACACTCCGTCATCGTGACACCATCAATGCTGCTGCTGGGGGCACCTTTATGAAAAGGACCCCTGAAGAGTGCTACGACTTAATAGAAAACATGACTGCCCATCATAATTTTTGGGACTCCTCTGCTGAGAGGAATGATTCATTTAAGTCTGTCACTCCGGCAAGCAATGAAATATCTATCCTAGCTAAAAAGCTGGATGATTTGTCTACAGCATTTTTGCGTATCCATCAGACAAATCCAAATCAGGTCAAAGTTGTTAACCCAAGTTGTGAAACTTGCGGTGGTCCACATCCTTACACAGAGTGCCCAGCTTCCGGTGGCTTCTCTCGTGAAAACGTGTCTGCAACTCAAGGTTCCTATAACACGGGAGGTAATTCTTACCAACCGCAAGGGGATCGAAACCTTTTGAGCTATCGGTCTAATAACTATATCGGACCACCAGGGTTTAATCAGCCTCAAAACAGGAACCAAAATTTTAACCAGAATCAGAACCAGAATCGAATGAACCAGGGTTATAACAACCAAGGGAATTTCATCTCTGGTCAAAATCAGTTTAACCAAAATCAGAACCAAGGGAACTATAACCGTAATCAAGGTCAGAACAATTACCCACAGGGTAATTTTCAACAACAAATCCACTTCCAAGGTAACAACAATCAGCAACATGGGAATTTCCAGAACAATCGAGCTCAAAATTTTCCAAACCAAAATCAAGCCATTGTTCCAACTGGACCATCACATGATGAGTTATTAAAACAGTTTATGAAATCCCAAGAAGAACTGAACAGAATGCTGGTTAGTCAAATGTCTAATTTCCAGAAGTCTTTAAATGATCGACCCTCGGGCTCAGGTACAACTTTACCTAGCAACACGATCGCTAATCCGATGGGCGATGTAAAGGCGATCACCACAAGAAGTGGAGTTTCTTACCAAGGACCTACAGCTCCCTCCACCTCATCTCCTATCCCTGTGGAGGAATGTGAAACTGGGGATACTACGGATACGGTACTTCCTAATAATAACGGAGGTACCAATGACATCCCTCCTCCAGTTATTCCGGTCCCGACTACCCCTAAAAGGGTCGTGTTTGAAACTACCGAAGGTCCTGTTGAAAATTCAAAAGCCAACCCAAAACCAACAATTCCATATCCCTCACGATTGCAAGACCAAAAGCTCCGTGAAAAAGCTAATCATCAGATGGAAATTTTTTTTCAGATTTTCCAAGAACTACACTTCGATATTAGTTTCGCGGATGCTCTTCTTTTAATGCCCAAATTCGCATCGACAATCAAAAATCTGTTGAGCAATAAAGAAAAACTGTTTGAGATGGCACGAACTCCACTCAATGAGAACTGCTCTGCAGTTTTGTTGAAACAGCTTCCCGAGAAGCTAGGAGACCCCGGGAGATTTCTAATACCATGTACTTTCCCGGGTATGGTTGAATGTTTTGCCTTGGCTGATCTTGGTGCAAGCATCAACTTAATGCCTCACTCAGTTTGTAAAAAGCTCTCTCTTCAGGCACTTAGTCCCACATGCATGACTCTCGAGCTTGCAGACCGTTCAATTTCACGTCCCCTCGGTATTGCTGATGACGTATTTGTGAGAGTGGGAAAGTTCCATTTTCCGGCAGACTTTGTCGTTGTTGATTTCGATGCAGATCCAAGAGTTCCTCTCATTCTTGGGAGGGGATTCTTAAGAATGGGACGTGCATTAATCGATGTTTTCGATGAGGAAATCACGTTACGAGTTGGCAATGAAGCGATTACGTTCAACCTTGATCAAACCTCGAGATACTCCTCGAATTATGATGCTGAATCGGTCAACCGAATTGATGTCATTGACATTGCATCCGAGGACTATGCTCAGGAATTCCTTGGATTCGCTGATAATTTTCCGAGTGGCAATCCCACTATTTCTTCTGATCCCATAATCGCTAATTCTTCTCCTTCCCTCACTCCGTTTGGGGGAAGTGATTTCGTCCTTGAGGAATTAGAGGCCTTTCTCAAAAGTGATTCAGTTCCCGAAGGAATTGATTACCAAGAGATTGACCCGGAGGGGGATATACTTCTCCTTGAGGAGTTATTGAACAAAGATCCTTCTCCCATTCCTGTTCTACCTCCACAACTTCATAAGGTGGAAGTCAAATATGTTGAGAAAAATGATGACTTTCCCGAGGTTGAACTTAAGGACCTGCCTCCTCATCTAGAATATGCATTCTTGGAAGGTAACGATAAATTACCGGTCATTATTGCAAAAGACTTAAAGGATGAGGAGAAAACTGCGCTGCTTAAGGTTTTAAAGTCCCACAAGCAAGCAATTGCTTGGAAGCTCTCAGACATAAAGGGTATTAACCCGGATTTTTGTACACACAAAATCCTAATGGAAGAGGACTTTAAACCTACCGTGCAGCATCAACGAAGGGTAAATCTGAAAATCCACGAAGTTATAAAAGCTGAAGTTATCAAACTTCTTGATGCGGGATTGATTTACCCTATATCTGATAGTCCTTGGGTTAGCCCAATTCATTGTGTTCCAAAGAAGGGTGGCATTACGGTTATCACAAATGAGGACAACGAGTTAATACCAACTCGTTTGGTTACAGGGTGGCGAGTATGTATTGATTACAGAAAGCTTAACGAAGCCACCCGCAAAGACCATTTTCCTCTGCCCTTTATGGACCAAATGCTGGAAAGACTAGCGGGAAACGAGTACTATTGTTTCCTTGACGGCTTCTCGGGTTACTTCCAAATTCCCATTGATCCACAGGATCAAGATAAAACTACCTTCACATGCCCTTACGGGACATTTGCCTATCGTCGCATGCCTTTTGGGTTATGCAATGCTCCGGGCACTTTCCAGAGGTGCATGATGGCTATTTTCCATGACATGATCGGAAAAACCATGGAGGTATTTATGGATGACTTCTCAGTCATCGGGAATTCTTTCGAATCGTGCCTCTCCCACTTAGAAAAAATGCTTCAACGTTGTGAAAACACTAATCTTTGTCTAAACTGGGAGAAGAGCCATTTTATGGTTAAAGAGGGCATTGTCCTCGGCCATAAAATTTCAAAAAGTGGGATTGAGGTCGATAAGGCAAAAATTGATGTTATTGCTAAACTGCCTCATCCCACCACTGTTAAAGGAATAAGGAGTTTTCTCGGACATGCTGGGTTCTATCGGAGATTCATACAGGATTTCTCAAAAATAGCCCGGCCTATGACTCATCTTCTTGAAAAGGATGCTCCTTTTATCTTTTCCCCCGAGTGCATCGAAGCTTTTTCTATTTTAAAGAAAAGGCTTACTGAGGCACCAATCCTTGTTGCCCCCGACTGGGACTTACCCTTTGAACTTATGTGCGATGCTAGCGATTATGCTATTGGTGCAGTTCTGGGGCAACGCAAAACCAAACATTTTCAACCAATACACTACGCAAGTAAGACCATGAATGAGGCTCAAACACACTATACCACCACAGAAAAAGAATTATTAGCTGTGGTATATGCCTTCGAAAAATTTCGGTCTTACTTAATCTTAAACAAAAGCGTGGTGTATACAGACCATTCGGCTTTGAAATACCTGTTCACTAAACAGGATGCAAAGCCAAGACTACTCCATTGGGTCCCGCTCCTCCAGGAATTCGATATTCTCATAAGAGATAAAAAAGGAGCAGAGAACCTTGCTGCTGATCACTTGTCCCGGTTAGAAAATCCTCATCAGGATATTCTCGAGAGAAAAGAGATAAATGAAACTTTTCCTCTGGAAACTCTAAATCTAATCTCTACCCGGGATAACACCACCACCCCATGGTTTGCCGACTTTGCAAATTACCGTGCGGGAAATTTCGTTGTGAAAGGGATGTCGTCCCAACAGAAAAGAAAATTCTTTAAAGATGTAAAACATTACTTCTGGGACGACCCCTACTTGTTCAAAATATGTGCGGATCAAGTCATCCGACGGTGTGTCCATGGCCAAGAAGCCATGGAAATTCTTAAAGCTTGTCATGATGGACCCACGGGGGGACATCATAACCCAAACTACACCGCCAAAAAGGTGTTTGATTCAGGATTCTTTTGGCCCACGATATATAAAGACGCCCATGAACTTATCAAAACCTGTGAGGCTTGCCAGCGTCACGGGAATATTTCCAAAAAGAATGAGATGCCACAAAACGCCATCCAAGTCTGTGAAATATTTGATATGTGGGGCATTGATTTTATGGGGTCATTCCCGTCTTCACGAGGGAATAAGTATATACTCGTCGCTGTCGACTATCTGTCAAAATGGGTTGAGGCAAAAGCCTTACCCACCAATGATGCACGAGTAGTTGTTAAATTTTTAAAGTCTCTCTTTGCCAGATTCGGGACTCCTCGTGCCATTATCAGTGATCGTGGTACTCACTTTTGCAATGAACAATTTGCGAGAGTAATGCTGAAATATGGTGTAACTCACCGTCTTTCTACAGCATACCACCCCCAAACAAGTGGGCAGGTGGAGGTCTCAAATCGGGGTATTAAGAGAATTCTCGAGAGGTCGGTTGGTGAAAACCGTGCCTCTTGGTCGGATAAGCTGGACGATGCATTATGGGCTTTCCGCACTGCTTACAAAACACCCATAGGGTGTACTCCATATAAGCTAGTGTACGGGAAAGCATGTCATCTTCCGATCGAATTAGAACATAAGGCCTATTGGGCCTTAAAACATGCAAATTTCGACCTTCAGACAGCGGGTGATCACCGTAAAGTCCAACTAAACGAACTAAATGAATTACGTGATCAAGCTTATGAAAATTCTTTAATCTATAAAGAAAAGACTAAGAAGATACATGACTCTAAAATAAAGAACCGCGTTTTCAACGTTGGTGACAGAGTTCTTCTTTTCAATTCAAGGTTAAAAATTTTCTCGGGTAAACTAAAAACCCGTTGGTCTGGACCATTTACTATAACAAAAGTATACCCATATGGAACTGTTGAGTTATTACAACCCGACGGTCCCAATTTTAAAGTAAATGGTCATCGGTTAAAACACTATTTTGGAGGGGACATACAACCAATGGTTGTCCCGGATCTCCAAACTTACCCCATGGACCAATAAATTCGGGGTCGAGTCAAGCTAGGGACTCGGTTAACAAAAACAAGTTTCCCCAAGGACAATTTTAATTCGGGGTCGAGTCAAGCTAGTGACTCGGGAATCAAAAACAAGCTACCTCATGGACAATTCAATTCGAGGTCGAGTCAAGCTAGCGACTCGGTAATAAAAAACAGTAGCAATATGGGTCGTCACCCATATTTCTGTCTTCTCATCACTTTCTAACACCCTAGTGTGGGGGAGACGAACCACATGTTGTACATATGTAAAATATTTTTTCAAAAAAAAAAAAAAAAAAAATGGTATAAGACAAATAAAAAGAAAAAAGTGAGTTTGTATGTAAATAGAGTAAAATAAAAAGGTTAATAGTATTGCCTCCTTACGTTCTAAAGTCTTGGTGGGACACCAAGTACTGTGAATATTGAGGGCAATATTCAGTTATAAGTGTGGGGGAGCGTTCTCACGAATGCAAAACACATGTTCCATCAAGAACCCCCATTTGATCAAAATTATCAGTTTTTTCACACTTAGAAATGCAAATAATGGTATCAATCCTCCATGTCTAACCCACAACAGGATTGGCTAGTCCAGGAGCAAATGGCTCTTGGTAAAAACTTCTCAAAACCGTTGATGGCTTGCAATTTGCCAAAAATTGTATGGTTCCTCAACTCCCCATTATCCTCAAAAGCTAATGAGTTGGCTAGCCCCCAAGATTATGGCTTGTGGTAAAGGCCGTGGAAAAACCATAATTGGTAATCAGCTCACCAAGATGTTGACTATTCCATCAAGAGTTGGCTAGTCCAGAAGCAAACGGCTTTTGGTAAAGACTAATCAAATCCGTTGACAGTTGGTGGTTTGCTAAAAATCACACGATTATCAGGTGTGCCACAGTTCTTACACCTGGCTACTCCAGAAGTGATGGCTTTTGGTAAAGAGTAAAAATCCATTAATTTTTTCTCAAATAGATTGCTAGGGACTAGCAATAGTTTAGTGTGGGGGATTGATGAGTGTCTAAATACTCATCATTTTGTACCAATCTGAACTGCCAAAACATACAAAAACACTCAAAAATGCATCATAATACTTAAAATATCTTAGAAGTGTGTTTTATATGTTTCAAATACAAAATATGCAAAAACAAATGAAAAACGTACAAAGTTTGCATAATTGGCAGTTTCAGTCCCTCAAGTTTCAAATATTGTCAAAACTAGTCCCTGAAGGTTTAAAATAAATGAAAAGTCAACTTAAGTCCTTGGGAAACCAAAAATATTCACAAATGATCCCTGGATGAAAGTTTACACAAACTGGAAACTTTTACCCCTCAAGTTACAAAATTGGCAAAAATGGTCCCTGGGTATTCAAAACTGAAGAATTTACAAATAATACCCTTGTACTATGCATGAATGACAAAATGGAACAATTTTGATAAACTTTTGAGAAACTACAATCACAGTCCCTTAAAAATCCAAATTTACAATAATGGTCCCTGGAGTTTGAAAAATTACAGAAAAGGTCCCTGGATGTTTTTAAATGGAAAAATAAATAAATTAGTCCTTGGTTTATCATATTTGGCAAGTTAAGTCCTTGAAAATACTTTGGGAAAATCACATGTTCAGCCCCTCAACTTTGCCAAGTTTACATTTTTGGTCCTTGATTTAATACTACACCAATTCGGACCCTTTTATTTATATAAACCAAAACAAAACCCAACCCACCTAAACTACCAGCCCACACACACCCCTAGCCCATTCCTAAGCCCAGTCCACCACCCCTTTTGATTATTTAAAACGGGTCAAACCCCGTTTGACCACCCAAAACTGCCAAACAGCCAAACACTGTTCACCTTCCACCCTCACCCCTGATTACCTGAAACCAGGGTGGTTTTCCACCTCCACCTCACACCCCCAGCTCACCCCCTACTCCCCTAACCTCACCTTTCCACCTCACAGCAACCCACTCCTCATTAAATGCTATCCACACCAAATTTTCACTCCAAACTCCATTGTGTCCTCTGTTTTCATCATATCAACCCAACTTGGTCTCCAAACTTCCCCAATTGTCTTCTGACACACCCACAAACTCCCAACAATCTTTAATTGCAACCCTTTGCCTCCAAGTTAACGTGGAGGACTTTGGCGCCAAAAGTGATTTTAAACGGCCTTGATCAATTCAGATAAATGAATGGCTCAGATGAAGTGGGAAAAGCTCAGAAGATGTTCCTAAACCTAATTGGAAGCTTATAAAAGGAAGAGAAGATCAGAAGTGAAAGATATAGTTTAATTTAGCAAAATTAGTCTCGTTTAAATTGTAACTTGTTATCTCAGTTAATTTTCAAGCTTTTAAGCTCTGTACTAGTCAATTAAAGTGTAACCTAAGCTTTTGTGATAATCAAAGTTAAATTTCAGTTGGTGCAATTTTTTATTCTCATTTCAAAATTCTAATAATCTGTGTTGTTATTACTGTATGGTTTAATGGATTGAATAAGATCATATAAGCTCCCATAAGCTCATTAAAGCTATTAGATACCATTGAAATCAGTTTAGTAATAAAAACTCAAAAATACCAAAAAAGTCAACGAAAGTCAAACTGGTTGGTCCTTGGTGATAAGCAATTGGAGCAGGGCATATTGTGGATGGTCTTGGGTTAGAATCCATTGGTGGATATTAGGAAAAGTTTCTGTGTCCTTGGTTCATGGTTTGATCAGGAAAGCATTCTTGTAAGTTATCAAAAATCTCATTTATACCTTTGTACTATTAATTTGCTTATTGCTTGATTTCTCAGTTAAATTATGCTTATCTAGTCTTATATAGTGATAAAATAATCTTAGATTAGTATCTTGTTGTTGTCATTAATAGTTTCTAAAAAATAAAAAATCAAACAGTCACCATGGTATAATTAGTATTAGTATGTATCTCTAGTTATTTCTTGTTTCTAAGTGCTTAAATATACTTAACATAATATAATAAGCTATTGTGGATCTGTTTCAACAACTTTGTAAGCCATTTACTTAAGAAATCACAAAACAGTTAAGGTATAAGGTGTGTTTGGATCAGTGTGCTCCAAGGAGTTGTGTTGTTGATTTTGTGTTGTTTATTGTTTAAACTAGTCACATAGGTTCATGTCAACTCAGAACAAGCAATAACTCAGACCTAGTTAATCAATAAAGTCAAATATCACTTTGAATCACTCACAGTGATTAACTGTGTTGAAATTAGAGTAACACAAGCTTCAAATCAATTCACAAGTAGTTGTTCTAGCTTATTTTAGTTTTATTCCAGCTTATTATAACCTAATCAGTGTTTAAATCTAGGTAGAATCTCATAAAAGTTAAACTAGTAGTTAATTTCAATAATAGTCAAAGTGCACATCTCAGATTTTCTCAAAACTTCCAAGATTTGTTTAGAATTATAGAGTAGGATCTAGGACTTAAAATTTGTTGTAGTAATACTATACCAGCCCATCTTTAAGTTCCAACAAGTTTTATATTTTTAAGATTTTTACCTTGTGATCCACAGACCCCCAAACACAACTGCAGGGCAAAGGTGTGCCCTGCTCATTCAGACCTAGTCCATCACCACCACTTTGGTGGTGATTTCTGACCAACCCAGTAGGTCCCACACCTTCTAATTAGCATATTACAACCCCCCTCCTACCCAGGTTCAAAACTTGACCCTTAGTTTGACCTATAGATCAGTGGACCCCACCTAAACTTGTCCCCAACCTCTGTCCCATTTCTGAGTCAGAACTCAAATAAGCAAGTGCTTATTTGAGCTTCTCAGCTTATTCTAGGAGCTTATCTCACTAAGTTTAGTGTAAAATAGTTCAAATAACTTAGGAAAACCAGATTTCATCATAGTGGACCCCACATAACCTCAGCTTAGCTTATTTCTTAATTTGGTCAACCTTAGTCAACTGTATAAGCAAATAAGCACTCTCAGTGCTTATTCTTGATTTCCAAAGTAGTTGTTTTTGTAAAAGTTTCATTATTTAAGTATTTAAATAGTTTTAAAAAAGAAAAACCAGAAAAACCAAACATAAAAATAGTGATAGCTTCTATTTAATAGAAATTATCTAATTAATTTTCATTTCAGCTTATTAATAAGCACTTGTCCAATTTTATAATTTTATAAATTACTTAGTACCTTAAAGTAGTTAAAATAATTTTCTTAGAATTTTCCTAAGCAGTTTACTATTTATTAGATTTAAAACTAGTTTAAATAATTAAATAGGTAATATTAGTAATTAAATAGATTTCTTTAATTTTAATCAATTAAAGTAGAATTTTGTATTTTTCCTAAGTTTTATAAAGTAGTTAAGACTTTTAAAAAATAGTTTCATAATTTCCACTGTTCATTTTCTAATTTTCTTATTTAATTTAATTAAATTAGATTTAAAATAATTAATAGGTAATTAATTAGTGGAATAACCTTAAATATAATTTTTAGTAGTTTTTATAATTTTATAGGATTCCTGTAGTGTTTAATTAGTTTTATAAATTTTATCATAATTTTCTAAGGTAATTTAGTAATAATAGTAATTTAAAATAGTTTAATTAGATTAATTAAGTTAAATAGTTTATAATTAATAAAATACTCATAAAAAGACAAAAATATTTATTTTAATTTTTATACTTTCTTCAAGTTCTTATTTAAGTTTAGAAATTATTGTTATAAGTTTTTAGGTTTATTTGTAATAGTTATAATTTTTAGTTAATTTAAATTAAGTTTTAAATTAGATTTTAATTAGTTTTATTAATTAAATAGTAATTAAATATTATAATAATCATTTTCATAGTTTCAATTTCATTTTCCATTTTCTTTAATTTTAAGTTTTCAAAAGTTTCACTTTTTACCACTGTAGTTCGTAACTTGTTAAATACCACTTTTCTCTGTCTGTTATCTGATTATATGATTTTGTGCTTATATCTGTATTTCTGTTATAGTTTTATAATTTCCAAATATCAATCAATCAGTAGTATAATCAACCCTCAAATCATCTTTGTTACTGTCCTCAGTACCACTCACTCTAATACTCGTTTACAAATACAATTTCAATCTCGTTGGGATTTAACGACCCGGGGATTTCCCTGTACTTCCACGGTCAATATTAACTTGCACTTTCTCCCAGGTGGGCCTAACAGCTGCACACGGCTGACTGGTTGGTTTGGGAGGAGTCAGTCATTTAAGCCCGAATCCGACTTTATTTGATCAAATATTGCCCTAAATCGTTCCTTTTGTGATTTTAGGTACTTGGAGAGTGAATTCTGGAAAAGAAGCCATTTTGGACGTTTTTGGAGCATAAAAGTGAAGAAAACGGCAAAATATCAATTTTCCATGCTGGAAACACTAGGTGACGGCGTCAAGAGTTACATCCTGACGGCGTCAGACATCAAGAATAAAATACCGTGGTTGATGACGGCGTCAAAAGTCATCCTGACGGCGTCAAAGTGCCAAGAATAAAATACCGTAGGTGGTGACGGCGTCACATAGGCCGTCATAAGTAGATCAAGGCCGTCCGAGGAAGTATTTGGCGGCGAGGTGACGGTGTCACATGGTTGTCTTGACGCCGTCAGCCCAGTTTTCCTATATATAGTTTTCTAGTTTTTACATTAAAAAAAAGAGAAGTTTTGGGAGAAACCCTAAAGACGAATTTGGTGCAACTTTTACAGGTTTTTCAAGGGTTCCAAACCCTTGATACCTTGCATTGTAATTGATATAAGTGTTCTTCTAATTCAATCAATATGTCTATGTGTTGGTTGTCTATATCTTGTTCTTGTCTCAATTCCATTATGCTAGGCTAGATCTCCTTTGTGTTTGCTTAGATCTAATGAAACCTAGATATTGATTATGTGTTGATTACTTGTTTATTCTTGTTCTTGGATGAATGATTTTATATGTTAGGCTTAAGAAAACTGGCAGATCTCCAAATGGTAACATGCTTGAACGTCTTAAGAAACATGAACCGAGGCATACTAGGTCTTTATTGGTTGTATTTAATGCATGAGCCACTGTTTACAATCCCTATAGTTGTGCTGGGTCATGGTGTAGGAGGAGATAAGAGCTCATAGAATTGGGGAGTTATGTATGCCACCCCATGAATGGTATTAAGGAATACGATCCGTCATCCATGCAATTATAACAAGTAATTAACGTGTAAAAGATATCTAGGGAGTAATGAAGTCTAAGTAAACACATTTTCTCCAATTACTGTTCACAACCTTAGTATAAATTAGTTTAATTTCATTTTTAGTATTTTATTTTGATTGCATCTTAGTTTTGGGTTAGTTGAATAGCAACTAATTCCGCCCACTCTTTCAAAACCCGAGATTTTACTTGCTTTCCATAAAATATAAAAAGACAAAAATAATCATCCCTCACCTTTAGAACTAGTAATTAGGTTTTCTAATCCTAGCGACACTATTCCTAAGCTGAACGATCAATCCCCCGGTACTTGTCACTATACTATACTACAACGATCAGGTACACTGCCTGGTGGGGGTTGTAAGCTTCTCGAGATCCCTCGAGAGGTAAAGCCTGTTGCGATTCCCACGCATCATATATATATATATATATATATATATATATATATATATATATATATATATATATATATATATATATATATATATATATATATATATATATATATATATATATATCATGTATGCTTATAAAAGACCAAAACAAATTTGAAATGTCCAAATGGTGCTTGCTGCAAATACAAAACAGAACACACCATTTTTCGAGAAAATTTTTTGAAAATTTTTGGTTTCTGGGTCGTCAGATGGGCGGCCCCCTTAAATCATAAGGGCGGCCCCCTTAAAATTAAGGGGACCGGCCTCCATTTAAGGGGACCGGCCATCTGAAACAGTTTTTACACTGTTTTCTTTTGCATCATGTGATTCCTTTTGCTAGTCCCAGCTACCATTTCCCTTAAAAACTAAACTGATTTTGGAATATCACATTAGAATTTCAAATTAATTCCACTTCTAAACATGTTTTCCCACTATATAATCCCCATGCATGTTTAATTCACACTCCATCATCCTCAAACATTCATCAAACTTCATCATGTCATCACCAAGAACCACCTATTCAAACAATGCCAAGAAACAAAAACTTGTCATCATTCCACCCAAACAACTCTTCATTGATCTTACAAATGAAGACAACACCACTCCATCTCCACCACCTCAATGTTCATCTCCTAGTGCACCAAATGCACCCTCCAAAACACCTTCAACAAATGGAAACTCTACTTCCTCCATACCATCCACTTCATCCATTAATGACTACATTAACACCCACTTATCTCCTCCACCAATAGTTCAACCATCACAACCTACCAATGAAAACACAACCCTTGCATCAACTCTCTCACTATCACCATTAACACCTCTTGATGCACACTTCTCATCATCCCCTATCAATCCACCAACCTATAACCCCGTCCCATGGAGCTTACTTGAAGCTCATGGTGACACTTGCCTTTGTTGCATCCACAACCGAACAATTGTGTTAGGACTAAGAGATGAAATGCAATACATGTTTTCTCACATTGAAAACTTGTTGCATCCACCACCAACAACAAACTCAACTCCTCCACCACCATCAACAAACACTCCTCCTCCATCACCATCCATTCCTCCCAATTAAACATGCTTGGTGTCTCACAAATAAAATTATGTTAAACCATTTTGGATGGCAAGCTCTAGAGTGGACTTTCATATTTGAGCTTTGGTTTATTATTTCAATGATGATTGTAAGCCTTTAAAAGCTTTTGTTTGTTGCATTACTTATTTCATTTGTTGATGTAATGCTTGATGAATTTATTTCACTTGATTAATGATATGGTTATGTTTAGTTTACAATTTTGCATGCTATATACATATATATGTTGCTTGCCACTAAATATTTTTGCAAGATATCCATATCTCGATTCCTTTTGGCCTCAAAACGAGGGGGAGTATACTTCAAGGGGGAGCTTCCATTAACATGGGATAACCTTTTTGATGCTAACAAAAAGGGGGAGAAGTGATATAAACTCACAATAATACTTGAATATATACTAATTTTCGATTAATGAGTTTAAATTTTGTAATCATCAAAAAGGGGGAGATTGTTGACATAAATAATGTGTGAAAACGTTATTTATATCTTTCGATATTTCTATATTTTGACGATCACAAAATGTAAAATCGTCAATCGTATAATTACTACGTAAACAAGTATTAAGCTAGTTTATATCACTATATCCAACTTAATCACTTAAGGTATGGATAAACAAGTGCTTAATACATCTAATGATCAAAGGGGTATTTAATTAACTTACACAAAGTTTATTTAATTATATAAACATATTATATATTTTTGAAAAACACTTTTGGTAATAAAGAAAAATGTTTTATTCATACTAAATATATGAATTCAAATTTTTAACCAAAATCAGTTAGTTTTTCACCAAATAAACTTTCCCCACTAAAAGACAAAGATTCTGGCCGTTTCAGCTGGGCGGCCCCCTTAATTATAAGGGGCGGTCCCCTTAAAATTAAGGGGACCGGCCTTGATTTAAGGGGACCGGCCACGCTCCTCTGTCAGAATCTTTTGCCTATAAATACCACCTTAAACCTGAATTTTTTCCTCACCTTTTGCACAAAATTTTCAGATCTATAACTCTCTAAACATCCTCTAAAACCCTTTGATCATTTGTATATTAATCCTTGTTTCAAGTGATTCAATCCCTCATCATCCATTCTCATCCAAAGTGCAAAAGAAGAACACTCTTTCTACAACCAAGTTCAAGAAGTGTTGAAGAGTAGTTGTGCATAGTGTATATATACATTCATTTGTGAATATTGTGTTGTGCTTGTTATATATTGTTTAGAAGATATAGAAGTTGTGTAGGAAGTAGAAGTTGATTAGTAGTGAAGTAGGTTAGTTGTGAAGATTGGTGTGAAGTAGAAGATTGGTGTGTAGAAGATAGGTGTGAAGAAGACTGGTGTGTAGTATATTGGTGTAAAGAAGTTGTGTAGAAGTAGTGATCAAGTTGTGAAGTTGTTGTGGTGTGTATATTGGTGTGTAAGGTTTTCTCCGCCAAAAGGGAGTTTGTTGACATAGTGAAGAAAACTCTCGAGTAGGTGACTCGGGGAGTGGAGTAGGAACAAGGAAGGTGTCCTTGTAGCCAAACCACTATAAATCCTTGTGTTGTGGTTTGATCTTTCCAACTCTTCTCATTACTTATTTATTTACCTTTACTATATTAGCTTTGTTAGTTAAGTTACCATACAATTGTTCATATAGTGCAAGTATTGAGTTCACATAAACTAGAATCGAAGTTTTTGAAAACAAACTTGTGTTTATAAATTTAAAAGGACGTAAAACTATTCAACCCCCCTTCTAGTTTTCCACAACTTAAAATAGATTTATTATAGCTTATTACATCTTGTTAGTTGTTGAAATCAGCTGTTTTAATACATTTTGGTCAAAGTTAAGTAGGTAATAAAAGTCAACTGTTACATTGAATTTTAGTGTAATAGTTGCTGAACTTGTTTGATTTTAGATTAGCATACATAAGTGTTTGATCTCAAATTTGCTTGAATTTGAATCTCAGTATAGTAGTGATACTTTTGCCCCACTTGTTTGCATACTAGAGCATAATAGGAGTACTTATTGCACCTGTCCACTTGCTTGATTGAGACAGGGTCTGTTTATGCATTATTGGCCTGCTATTGATCATCTGAGCTTGTCTTTGTGATTGGTGGATATATCTGAGTCTTATTTGAGAATTAATTGTGTTTGGTACCACTACTTTGCTTCTGGATCAGATTGTGCTTATTATGCTTGTTCATTGAGCTTATCATTTGAGCTTATTGGATTAAAATTGGTGATTCTGTGTATTTATGTGATTGATCTTGATCTTGATCTTGCATTGCATTTCTGATCATTTCACATCATCATAAGCTTGAGTTCAAAGTTTCACTCCATTTTGTTCACAAGTGCTTAATAATAAGCACTTGTGAATAAGCAGTTGGTTCAAAATAAGCACTTAAACAACTACTTTTCATTTCAAAATTTTTCTTTATGTTCTTTTTATTATTTTTGATTTTCTGGAATTTTTCCAGATTTTTCCAAGTAGTTTTAGTATTTTTCTTAATATTCTCTTGATTTTAATCATTTTTAAATATTTTTTAATCAACAAAAATCAATAAAAATTCAGAAAAAGCTGTAAAAAATACGAAAATATTTTTAGAAATTCTTTTACAATATTCTAGATTTTTCAGAATTAAATTTTCATTTTTCCTCCTTAATTTTCTATTTTCTTCCATTTTTAATTCATTTAAAATTAAAAAAAAAAATCAAAATAAATCCATAGAAAATTATAGAAATGTCAAAAAAAATATTTTTCTTTTTCTGGAAATTCAATTTAGTAGTTTAAGATTTTTAGAAAATAATTTCAAACTTGTAGGATCATTTTTCGTTAAAAGTTACGTTTTAAATAACGCGGTTGCATTTCCATTTTTACATTTTAAACTTTTGTGCATTACTAGCTTGTACTCTTTGCATAATTCATCTTTGTTTGTGTATAATTGAATTACTTGATTGCTATTTTCTCTTTTACTCTTCTCAATTCACGATTTTCACGAATCAATATTCTTGATTCCATTCACCTTCACTCGGATATGACTCGGGTGATCCGTATTTCACGCGGATCATTTCGATAAAATACTACTATACTATAATAGACTGATTTTCACACAATCAACAAACGAGACTGTATAGATTAAATATCGTAATATTTGCACTAACACTTTGGTCAACGAAGGATAATCAACTTGTTCTACTCCAAAATACGCCGCATCTCATTTACAACATGCGGCGTATCAGCTAAAGACTTCACCAGATTCTATCCAAGACGTTAAATAATATGCGCTGCATAGAGAAAGAAGTTACGCCACATCTAAAGGCGGTATTCCAGAATATAATAATCTTGAACCCCACGCGAAGTTAAGTAGATGCGCCGAATATGTCATCAATATGCGCCGCATCGATCCCTCTGACAGAAACTATAAATACCCCAAGACAGATACGAGTTTAATGTACAGAAAAACCTTAAGGAGACGAATTCAGTCGAAGAAGCATCACAATACACGCCCGAAACGAAGATCTTAGAGCTGTAAGAAGGTCCTGCATGTGTATAATTTATTAAGTAGTTTTGTTTATTGTATTAGTAAGCTTTAATCCATCAGGATTGATGGGCTTGTGGCCACCATACTGCTCCCCATAAAACTTCTTTCCTATCGGTTAAAGTTTATATGATTGATGTTTTTGGTGACTTTATTTGTGCATTGATAACCTCTGTGTTTAGTTGAGTCTTCTGGGCTACCATACATGTTCCTCGCCTGCTTATTTAGTGTCTAGAAAGTAGGATAAACATAAGTAATCATTAAGAGTTTACTCGCCGTTATTAGGATCCAACGAGACAGATTAGATTATGATACTTATCATATAAAACTAGCAATAAAACAAGTGACAAGCTACATAACTATAAGGTGTTGGAGTATGCTCGTATCATAATAAATAATTATATGGCTAGACATATGTGAGCTTATGGGGTCACACACTTATACACAGAGATAGCATTTTATAGATTGTATTTATCGTATTTACAATATATAAACGACTACGTAACTCGGGATCTATAACGGGCCATTAAATACTAAGTTAGACTTAGCATTTTTGGAGTGAACCAACAATGGGCAAGCCCATTTTGGGCCCACTATATGGCCGGCCTAAAGGTGGGGGGGGGGGGAGGCAAGGAAGGGTGGAAAGAACTTTTCTAGGTGCTAAGTGTAACATGTATATTTGATAAGATCAATCACATTAATCATATCAATTAGACATTTACTCTTTACCACAATTAAGGAGAAATTCTCTCCTCTCTCTCCCTCCATCTCACGACAATAATAACCCCCCTCATAGGGTTATTATTTTTTCCATCTTTTCTTGAATAACTCTCTTGTAGAGTTGTAGGTTATTGCTAGAATCATTGTTACAAATTCTTGACTAGCATCAAGTGGTTATTGGTGTCGTGTAATGTGTTTCATCATAAAGGTGATCAACCTTATTGATCATTTGGTTTCTTGATCCATTCGTGGGTGGTGATATTGTTAGTGACATTGTTGGTGACTCCCGGTGCACGCTACAAATGTATAACTATGTTGTTTATTCTTTGATTGATCATATGGCTATATGGATCCATGTTAGGTGATGTTTTCCGCTGCGTTTGTATGTTATATTATGTTTATCATATTCATCATCACCTATAGTGGTATCAGAGCCAGGTTATGATGTCATATGATCATCTTGTATGCGTAAAAATGGCTAAAAACGCGTGTTTTTAATGGATTCAAAAGGGTTATTTCAAAACAGCCCCAAAGGCTTATTTCATGTAAATAATTCGACTTATAAGAGTTCTTATGATCTGCACTTTTTGATCCCATGGCCATTTGTTATGCATATATTAATTGGAATACATGTCGGGTACGTGAAAAATGGCCTAAAACGCATTAAATTGATCGATTTATGAAACGATTTCAAATCAGCCCCTATGGCTTAATTTTCTGTGGTAATGTGATTTTAAGAAGGTCCTAATATCATAGGGTTTTGAACCTAAGGCCATTTGACACGCGTACCAATCGGGGTTTTAATTCTTGTTAATTAATTTCTTCGATTTTGTTCGCTAATTTTTTATTTCTTGTCATTTATTTTGTTTCCATGGAAAATACATTCATGTTTGTCCATGGAGTTAGCCAACACCTTGTTTTCATCATAATATTATGGTACTATTATGTGTATATGCAAAGCTGATGAAAACCTAGACCACTTGTGTCTTGGATTGTTGTGAATGTTGTTTAATTTCGTGTTTTGGGGTTTTTGCCATTGTTTCAGCATTTATGTAATGATATTCATTTTGGTTGTAGCCATTGTTTGGGCACTTTTACAGTAGGTAGAAAGTAGACTAGTTGTATTTTACTTTAAATATCATGTAATCGTGGCTTGGTGGTGAAAGGCGAAAGAGTTAAAGACATTTTTGCCGAAAATAACTGCTAGAACACCTGTTGGGAAAACAGAGTTTCCTGATGATTGGTAAGGAGTTTTTGGCTAAAATTGTTTTTGTAGGTACATAAGACATAGGCCTACAACTTTCTAGTTTTGAGCTAAGCCCGGGGAAGCCTCCGTCAAGGTCGTTTGGGCCTCCGAACACAGAAATTCTGGAAGGATAACAACTACTTTTCATGTGCATTATGGGGTTTCTACTTGCTCTTGATTGTCTTGGAGCAAGTAGGAGTCCTCTGTGTGGTTGTGTGCTTTGTCCCTAGTTGACTCTTGGTTCTCGTGATGGCTTACGAGACCGAGCATAGGTTTTTTTTCATCGGTTGAGGCTTTGCATATTGTGGTTGTGTGTTTGTGATTTTGCTTTTTATATATCTTGTAATCATATGTAAATTGCAAATAGTTTTCTAAAAACTTAAAACGAAACACAAACCATTTTCAAAACTAAGTCTTTTGATTTAGTTTTACAAAGTTTTTGAAACTTAAAATCATTATTTTAAAAAGGGAGGTGATTTGCACACTCCCAAAAATGATTGGCACACTCAAAATGTGAGTGTGTTGACATTTATACCCTTACAGGATATGAATAAGTCCAAACAATGTGAGGGTATAAATGTGAACACACTCAAAATTTGAGTGTGACAATCACTTTTAGGAGTGTGCAAATCACTTCCCTTTTAAAAATAACGTTTAAACTTGTTATGCATGTTATTTCTTTTATGTATTGTACAAACTTATTAATCCACGTAGGATGAATATTAGTCATGAAAATGGACAACTTGACACACATAAAATTAAAACAATGATTAGACTTAAGTTAAGAAAAGTTTTTAACTTGTGCTACAAAGGATGAATGCATGCTTCTTTCGTACACATTTTGATTCACATCAAAACTTTTACCCGTCAAAATTTAAGTCATGCCGTCCAATGTTGAAAACACTGGCAATCACCTTTTGCCTATGCGTGGGACCTAGGTTGAATTGTAACCCAAGGTGACTATTCTCTATGCGTGAGACCTAGATATATTTTCGCACGTTCTCAAATTGGATGACTTAATCGAGTTAAGCGGTGAGACCTTGACCCGAGGCAAAGATGGGACTAAACATGTCTACATGACACTAGTTGTTTGACACTATATGCCATGAGTCCTATAAAGATCTAAGAATTGCACTTGTAATGCAATTGGTGATCGTCACCTACCAATTGAATCTACTATTGCTAGCAGATCAACTGATGTGATAGTGGAAGCACAATGTCGATGTTAGCCTTTTTCGTAAATTAATTGTTTTAAATTGTAAACATGGGGTAGTTAATTTATAAAAGGATAATTATCGAAAATACTAAATATGAACTTTGTGAATTCAAATTAATGAATTAATGCAACACAAACGTAAAAAAAAATTTGTTCTTTTCTTGTTAAAAGGGTCAAACTAAGTCTTCCTTTCCTTGTAAGAAAGAGACTTGTTCCTATCCTTTTTCTTTATAAGGAAAAGCTATAATAAGAATATTTGAATTGTCCTAATTCTAATCAAACTCAAAGCACACATACTCTAGAAATCGTGATGTCTTGTAAAAGTCAAAATGGTTAAGTATGGTTGCACATCTTATTCCATCAAGTTCGTTTTATAACCCTAGTTCCGGTTTTGAAACCTTGAAGAAATATAAGATATTTGGATAACTAGAGAACATGTTTTCTATAGCTACCAAACTAAAATGAGTTTAAATAATTAGAAAACGGAAATATCAATAAACCGCAAAGTGTTAAAGGCAATTACTAGCATGATTACCTAACAATGTGTCTTAACCAAATAAATATGGAGGAAATGCATGCCTAATTTCAAGTTAAAAATGATGGCTAGCCCATCATCTATATGTTAGAACTTGATGCACTTCCTTGAATACCTAAGTACACGCTTATTAGTCAAAGTGACTCACATTAGCAATAATGTGTAGATATTCAAAGAAAGAAGGAAAGTATCCAATCGTCACTCACTCTCCACTGGTGGCGTAACACTTATAATGTTATCTAATCCAGTGGGAGCTACGTGATTGTATTACTTGTGACGAAACACATGTAATGTTCTCTAATCCAGTGTGAGCTGTAAGCTTTATTAACTTACAAGTTGCCCATCTTATTTCTAGATTGTCTTGAAATAATACATTACTTTCCACATGTGAAGCATCATAGTTTTTATGAGAACCATTGCATAAATTTTATCAGATAACTTGTCGCGTTCCTGATGTTGCTTCCTAAAATGTTATCAATAAAATTGTTATGCATGATTCATTATAAAAGTGATAAAGTTCTACACATCTATATTTTGATTTTGACTAAAATCATATGTTATCTGTGACACTGTCATATTTACTTGCATGATGTTGTGCCATGCACAAATGGGAGAAATCTTAATTGGGTGCAAGGTACAACATATAACAATATGACTAATGGTTTTTCTTGACTGCAAGGTAAGAAAACTAAGGTTCTACTAGGACTTATACATATAAAATGTATGTTGCCCTAATTAGAACAAATGTCAAGATAACATGAAAAGCTACTTCAACATATTCGCTGAATTGTTTAGTAAATATAATTATGTCTTCTTGTAAATTCATAATCATGAAGTATGAAATTAACTTGAAATTACTATTAAGGCCAATTGTCGGCAATTATAATTACTTTAGTTGAATATGTTTAGGTGTCACACCTTGCCAAGGCGGAAACACGAGGGTGTAACTTCATGGATATCATCACAACATATGGTGTCTATATAGAGAATAACTACATGCATAAAATAGAGCAAGTACAAACACGAAGTATCGTAACAATACCCCAAACCAAAATAACCAAAACATAATCCAAAACAATACATAGAATCTAATCATAGATGATAAACCACTTCCAATGCAACTAAGGTCTCGTCTAATCACATCCTTCTATCTTATCCTTAGAAAGCTCACCTGAAAATGATGCTTAAAACGTCAACATAATGTTGGTGAGATTCATAGGTTTATGACACGCATACACTCTCAAGGCAACCAGTTCACTGTGATTATAAAACATAGCTGGACAAATAATTTATAGTTATCATATAAGCTACATGTATTCACAAACCAATCATCACACACAAAGGCAACCATTTGGGACGGAACGTGTCCCCCGCTCCAATATTGGCATCAATTAGGTCGCATGCGCGAGCAACAGGATAAGCATCCTCCCAATTGAATCACGTATATATATCCACACAAAACTTGGCATCAAATGGGTCGCATGCGCGAGCAACAGGATAAGCATCCTCCCAATTGAATCACGTATATATCTCCACACAAACTTGGCATCAAATGGGTCCCCAATTGAATCACGTATAATCTCACAATCATATCATCACCGCATAATCATCACACCATAATAATCATCACATATATCATACATACGATAACATTATAAGTCCAAGCTCTTTTAAATCACACATAATCACAGTAACTCAAACCATTTAAGACAAGCGTCATTCCCATCCCAAGTTTAAAACAAAGTAAAAATATGGGACTATGAACTCACCTCAAACTTTGCAGCTTCCACAAAACCAAATCACAATCTATAACACACAAAATAAATCTACATTACACATGGCCAAGCTAAAAGCTATAACCCATGTAATACACATATGATGGATGTATAAGATTTATATGACCCACCATAGATCTCCTAGACCCCATACTAACCATCACCATAACCTAATACTCACTAAATCCCTTGCACTTTTAAAATCAGAAAATGCAGAATTTTAGGGTACATTCGCCCACATGAAATAATAACAATTAAAGCTCAACAACTCACACCAAAAATTCACCATGGTCTCTCATAAGCATGCAAGCTAATCCCAGAAGGCCATGGTCTAATAACACACACAAGTACCCATAAGAAAATCAAACTTGTCAACTATCCAAATTCAGATATGAACGCACACCAAAAAGTTTTAATTAAAATAAAATTCTTCTACAACTTTTTATCGCGAATCCTTTTCGTGGTAGTCTAAGATAACCTAAAACTCAACTTTCCCAGAAGGGCTAACCTTAATATCACTTTTTCACCCACAAATAACTATCAAACTTTTACCCAAATTCTGTCCCGGTTTAAAAGCTTTGACACCTTATCAAAGAAAAATCAAAAGACTAACTTCCCGACCTTGAAATCAATCGTGCCCGGACTTTTTGGAAAGCTATTTCATTAAACTTCAATTTAGACAAAAAATTCGTGATCTAACTCATCTCCTACTATTTTATCTCGTCGTATCTTTATAGCCCTTCAAAGCTGTCTCAAATTAACTCAATGTTTAACACGTTTTATCACCAAACCAACTTCACTAATCATCATACCATTAACATCTAATGATCCTACCATGTTTAACATCATTATTTTCCAGAATTTTATAAACCCTAAATCCATCATAATTTATATTACATGAATTAGATCAATAACTAATTAATTGAATGAAAACTAGTATCGAAAATATACCTTGATCTTGATTTTAGCTTCAATAATAAAAACCCTAAGTTTTTCTCTCCTGATCGACAAAAAAATGCAGAAAAAATGGATTATGGGTCGTTGGTTATGATTATATGGGTTGGGGGTTGGGCTTGTTTGGGTTGGACTAAGATTCCTTATTGCTAGGAATTGTATTTGAGCTCAAATTTGGTTTCCTTTTCCCCGAAAAACCCTCTAAACCTATTTTTCCCCTCCTCCCATATTATTTTTATATTTTTTATTAAACTTAATTATTACACTTAAAACCTTATACTTTTCATATTTTATAAACTCCCAAAACAAAACCTAACGTCTTTCGCGATAAACTTTAACTTTTACGACAACCGGAAAAACAATCATTTCAAAACAAAGTTTCCAAAAATAGAATTTCACACTCTTTTTAAAATATAACTCATAAAAACAAAACACACATAACTCGCTTACGCTCATTAACTTGAACGAATACTCGTTACGTAAAACCTCCAAAACACCAAAGAAAATTTCATAAGTCATTTCCACACCACTAAGGTGATCAAATGAACTTACTCACCATCAACTCTATTCAAACCAAAAAATGACATCTCACACCAAGGGATTTAGTTACATAACTCACTTATCTCACATATAACACCTCAATCACTTAGGACATACCAAACAAATGTCAACCGAGTCAAGACTATCAGTTAAACTGACCTGCTAAAACCACGGTTGTTACATCAGGTCTCTTGTAAAGACATAAACATCAATTCCGTTAATTGTTGAAAGACTTATAATGTAAAGTAAAGATGTTAACTTGTTATGTCTTCTTGTTAATGATATGTACACTTACGACGTATAATAAAATATTTAATGTTTATGTTTTCTAGTCAAAACATACACATGAAGTCATTGACTTGGTCAAAGACTTATAATATAAAGTATGCAGTAGGCTAAAAATACTATTGATGCCATCTGGTATGACTTGGTTGGCAGATACGTAAGCAAAGAGTATAAGCTCATCTAATGAGTTGAGGGATAGTCTCACAACATCTATCCACGAGGAATACCACAACTTTATGGTATCACCATCATGGAAAATCAAACTCTATAGATATTGTTTGATCTTTGATGACTTAAACTCTTTTACCTCCAAAGCAATCAAGGTTAGAAAATTAGATGTGCCATGCGTATACTCAATATGGTTCCAACCCAGAAGGAATTTAAGACTCCATTGTATTATGGCTTGGGATGAATCCAATTATGTCTTGATTGAAGTTCTGAATTTGTTAAATACCTAAAAGTAAGTAATTAACAAACTAGATTCAAGAACTAACGATGTATTTTGGATGTCCTACTTGAAAACAATTTATTGTTAATCAAGATGCTGAGTACTTAGAGATTAGTCTCCATTTACAAAAGCAAGTGGGAGCACCTTTAGATCTTGAAGTCATTCAAGAGCTAAATACACAACCTTCTAAGTACACTTGCTAATGTCATACTAAGGTGAACATGCATATGTTAAACCATAGATTGATATCTCTCATTCATAAATCCGCAAGGATACCCCTAACACCTGAATGATATAGTTTTTATATCAGTGTTAAGGGACATAAGTTGGAGGATCATAGTGAACCTGCTAACTAAAGAGATGCATTATCAGATCTTGAATCTGATGAATAGCTCAAAACTATGAATGTTAAGATGCAGTCCTTTGAAGACAATAACTCATGGAGCTTGATTGATCTCTTACCAATCAGTTAGACTGTGAGGTTTAAAATGAGTTTCTTGATGAGAATACTCAGAAGGACAAACTTGTACGCACATTAAATGCACGCGTAGTATAAGGAGTTTACTCGTACTCAAGTAATTGACTATGATTAAATCTTTCTACCTACAAACATTAAATGTATAAAGATGATTAATTGTCATACATGTTTTCATGTAAATGAAATATGACAATAGGATCTCAAAACACTTTTCTTGTTGATTACCTTGCGAGGACGATGAGTAATCAAAAGGGTTTATGAATCCATATAATCTTTATTAATGTATACAAGATATAAGAATCCAAGTGTGGATTAAAATCATGCATCTAGAAGCAGAGATCTTAAGTTAATTCTGAAATCATTAATTTGATTTTGATTAAATAAGATTACTCTTGAGTATCCTGAGAGCAAGTAGGAGCAATGCATTTATTTTCTTAAATCTCATATGTTGTTAACATATAAGAAACAATGTTCCATCTAAGCTAGAATTTAATCCTTAGCCTGGAATGAAGTTTCACTTAAGGAATTTAAGAAATAAAACATACAACCTTGTTGCATGTGTTTATTAGAATAAACATAAGCGGTTAATAATCTAAACACAATATGACATGTCATTGAGGGGAGTCTCAATGATCAATCTTACATTATGAGATTGAATGCATGAATGGAAACCTTAAGTTTAACTAAAGGATTCATTATGTAAGTCATATTATGTATTGAATTATTTATATCATTTGCATGAATGCAAGATGAGTTGATAACAACAAATATCTAAGTGAAAGTCATTAGATAATTGTTAAAATGAACAACCTAATGGACCTGCAAAGGACCAAAGATTTGTTCAAATGTTTACGGATATTTGAGGAGCTCTGTTATGTTTTCATTTATTGATGCTTATATAATTGAGATGTGCTCAACCCTAGTGGTAGTAGGATGACATCATGAATGATGACACCTCTAACTCGATGTGCTCGATTGAGAGCATTAATGCATTATACATTAAAAGAATAAGAATACTTTACAGTTTGGGAAACTGTTATTATGACTATCTAAAGTAGGTGTTTTTCTAGCTTCAAACACACTATGGAATGTATTGTTGCAATACTCGTATTGTACTTGAATGCACACATACAAAAGGACAATCATCATTCAAAACATTTTTGAATTTTGAAACAAGTATTCTCAAAGTTTACTCAGATGACTACTTGTTGTCTTGTACAACAAAATTGATCATGATAGAAACATCGAATTCCGATCTATATGTAGTCTTGTGCATATCTGTTTTTAGTATTTGGATAATGGAACTGTAAGCAGTCGTATTATATAATGAATTGATATACTGGGTATAATCATCTTCATTCATACTACTGTGTTCTATATTTGCATGTTTAATCCATGAATAACTTATTTATTTTAAAATTGTCCATTTCCAGTTGACGATACGGGAGTATCATCGAATTAAGGCAAATGTGGGCATGTTGGTGATTTATTTACTAAACTTACATGTTGTTCATTGTGATGAACATTGAACTGACCCAACCTACGAGTATTCACTGCATGGATCAGCGTCAATAGTGAATCTCGAAAATGGTTGTGTCTCTTATCCTCAGACTTGAGATGCAAGTAGGTCTTGCATGTGTGGAATTTCATTCTTTGATATGGTTAAACGCTGTCCTGAATAAGGTAGTTATAAAAACCATCTTCAGGAGTGCTTTGAAACACATGAATGACACGTGTAGTCAAAATAGGATTTGTTCCTCCACGTGTCATGCAGTTAGATACTATTGGGCCCCTCGATGAATTGAAGAGATGTTTGTATGGCTGTACCCAAATGAGATTAAGATGAATCTTAATTCACTTGGTAATCTTGTTCAATATCTAGATCGAGAAACATAATAGTTGAACAAATGGAATGACTTTGATCCATGTCTAGTGTTCAACATAGTATCTGTAACATAAGGATAGATGACATATAAACCATTTAAATGAGACGTTTAAGAAACTACCCTCACATATTTCTAGGGGCATTGGCGTGTTGCTAGACGCTAACCTTTGCTTGTATAATTACTTGATTATTATGACGTCGCAAGTGGGAGCTGTTGGAGTATGCTCGTGTCATAATAAATAATTATATGGCTAGACATATGTCAGCTTATGGGGTCACACACTTATACACAAAGATACCATTTTATAGATTGTATTTATCGTATTTACAATATATAAACGACTACGTAACTCGGGTTCTATAACGGGCCATTAAATACTAAGTTAGACTTAGCATTTTTGGAGTGAACCAACAATGGGCAAGCCCATTGTGGGCCCACTATATGGCCGGCCTAAAGGGGGGGGGGGGCAAGGAAGGGTGGAAAGAACTTGTCTACATAACTTACAAGTCTTAAAGCTTAACGTACAAAATAAATAACTTACATAAGAAATACAAATTATGAAGCATATTGTACAACCAACTTAACACACAATTACTGCATTAAAAGTTACTAGTAAAAATAATAAAACACATTATACAAATATTCAAGCTCGAACGGGCAACGGGCCAAATGGGCTCGAGCCCGAACGGGCACGGGCCAAACGGGCTCGAGCTCGAATGGACACGGGAAACGGGTCGAACTCGAACGGGCACGGGCTAAACGAAATTCTTGATATCCGTAAATTTATTGTCAAAAAGAATGTAATAAAATAAAATACATGGATTACCAAATTTTTTTATTTCATGGTACCCGCCGCCGCAACACACGGGTACCCTGCTATGTAGTTAAATTTGTGTTAAAAATATTGACGATGTCACAAGGTTTTGGTGAATCGTTATCGTTTTGTTGTGGCCTATGAATTTATTAGGGTGATGATATTAGTGGATGCATATTATGTTTGGATACTCTTTATTAAAAACACATTTGCGTCGGTGGTGATAAATTCATGTCATGATCTCAAGGAAAGATATGCTAAACGTCATAATTCATGTCAAAGATCTACGAAACGAAAGGATGTTAAACGCCATAATTTATATACACATATTTGAAATTAGGTAAGAAAATACAAAAAATTATTTGAAATTTGAAATAAGTTTACTTGATGGGATGAAAGATTTTAGAGTTTGCATTAAAATTCGAGATCCTCCACACACAAAAAATTTAATACCAACATCGTTAACTCATAGTCAACGAAGTTAAAAACTAAATTACGAAAACTACTCAACAAAAAGGACCGAAGTATGCTCAACAAAAATATTAAGATATAAACACATTTGTTTTAATTTTTTAAAACCATTTTTTAAATTTACATAAAAAGAATTCAATGTTACACGCAAAACAAAGAAAGAAAAGATACTAAAATATTTATGCGTCAGCCCAATCACGTCAGTGTTACTTAGGAGAACAAGCATAATACATGTTAAATTTTCAGGAAAAAGAAATTGCAACTAAATAAGTTTAGATAAAAACACCAAAAAGTAAAAGACTTTAAACGCCAATCGCAAATTTGTCGACATATGAAAATTTGACTATAACCCAGTACCACAAATGGTAAAATTGTCTCTGAAAATTATGTCATCGTCACTTTACACGAGTAGTCTATTATTACATATCAACCGGTAAATTTGACTTAAAACTTTTCGAGAAAAACGTACACACAAATGGATCCTACTAGATTTTGTCGAAAAGTATACGTAATCGCCGTTATGCAACCATCCCATCAGTAAAACGATTCTACGGGAAGAATTCATGATGCTACTAATACGATTTATCTAAAGCTAGACACCGCTGCCGCTAGACGCGGGTACTCGTCTAGTAAAATCTAGACACTAATGTTGTATAATCCATAGCATATAATAACCAAATGATAGAATTAAGGATGTCATTTCAATGATTTTAATTAAAATGTGGGACCACTAAAAAAACAAAAAGATACCACTAGAAAGAACTAGGGTTTGGAACACCCAAAAAAATTTGCCCTAAATCATAAACAACCCAAAACCCAACCCAACCCAACCCATGGACAAGAACTATAACCATAACCATTTCAACAACAATTTCATAACAAAAGGCTCCCAAGTAGAAGTCACCTCCGACATCAACACCGGCGCGTGGTTCTCCGCCACAGTCATCCACCCACCTCACGCGCCCAACAACCTCGTGTACGTCGAATACCACACTTTACTAACCGACAACGGCACATCTCGCTTACGCGAATACGCCAACGTTGATTCAATCAGACCTTCGCCTCCGCCGTTACCGTTAGTTGACGGAGACGGGTTTGTGAAATTTGAAGTGGATGATTTAGTTGATGTGTTTTATCGTGACGGGTGGTGGACAGGTGTCGTGACGAGAGTGGTTGACGAGATTAATTTTGTTGTTAGGTTTGTTAATGACGTTGATTTGAAGGAGGTTGAGGTTAATTTGAAGGATTTGAGAGTTCATAGGAAATGGGTCGAGGGTCAATGGCTTCTTTCTCCCAAACAGGTTTAGTTTTATTTTTTATTTTATTAATTTATTTTTTGTTTTTGGGTTTTATTTGTTTCTATAAATGTGGCTGTATTTAATTTAGGGAAGATATAATGTGGGGTATGAAATTTGATAAGGGTTTAAAAAAATGTGACTAGCTTAACGAGCTTTAATTTTGTTTATTTGGGTTACTGAACTTATGAAACATCACATTTTGGGGTCAAAAATAATATACGTAAACATCACTGAACTTGTAAAAACACGACATTTATGTTACTTAACTATCGAAAAATATGAGTTCAGTAACACTGAAAATATGGGAAGTAATCTAAATTGTAAGTTTAGTAACGCAAATGAATAACAAGTAAGTTCTTTAACTTAGGAGCGTTTTTTTGGAAAGTTGAGTAACATATTTGTATATTAACCCATTTGATAATGTGGGGGTATGAGTATTGTTTAGGTGGGGTGTTTGTCTAAGCTTATTTGATGGGCTTACGAGCTTATTGAAAATTTTATAAGCTCGTAAGCTCAATTGTTTGGGCTTGTCCACTTGAGCTTATGAGCTCAAGTGAATAACCTCATAAGCCCAAACTATTGAGCTTATTAGCTTATTAAATTTTAAATAAGCTCGTAAGCCCATTAAATAAGTTTGGACAAACACCCCCTTAAGTTGGGGTTAAACTGATTATTGGATTAGCTTATTTGTTGGCTTATTGGTTTATCGGAATTTGGGAAAAACTACTTAGCTTGCATTTTTGGAACATACGAGCATATCAAATTATGGACTTAAATAAACCATAAGCTCAAGTTGATAAGCTTGTATGCTCAAAAAAAGTGAGCTTATTGGCTTTTCCAAATTTCAATAAGCAAAATGGCTAGCAATGTAAGCGAATTTAAACAAGCCTTTAATGTTTGACTAATGTGGGAGTGAGAGTTTGCTTCGTGACTATAGGGATGTGGATATAGTTTAATTATTATTTTAGTTTGGGAAATTGAGCTTTTAATTCTTTCGATTTTCGGAAATTGAGCTTTTAATTCTTTCAATGAGAGTAAATTTACTAAATACCCCACATTGTGAAATTTATGATCTTGGCTGTATTCTCTTTATAATTTGTCCCAATACGCGTGTCTTGTGTGAAATTTATGATCTTGGGTATATTCTCTTTATAATTTGTCCCAATACGCGTGTCTTGTCAAAATTGGGAAGGTTTTCTGTGAGTGTAGTTATTGTTTAGCGGGTTTAATCGATTGGTATTGCTTTCACTTTTTTTCTGAGTTAGGTAGTGTACTCCAGTATTTTATATGCAACGTGGTCTCTAAACTTAAGGTGACTTGTTAACTAAGTCATTTTGGTGACTAACAGGGACGAAAAATTCTGTTACTAACATGTAACGACTGATCTGTTGAACCGGCTATCTCAAGTTTAGTGACCCCCATTGCATGTAAATTAGTAGGGTACCTAAAATTGGTGATGTAATTATATATCTTCTTGCTTCTGATTTTTTCCCCCTCTTTCTCGAAAGAGTACAGCAGGGTTAATGTTCACTGTAGGTAAAAAAGTAGAAGTGTCATTTGATAAAGAAAATTTGCGTGAGGTATGGTTCCCTGCAACTGTGCTAAAAAACTCGGGCGACAATACTTTTCTAGTCGAGTATCAGCAGCCAGGAAGTGGCGACAAGGCGGTTCTTCATAAAGTTACTGTAGATCAATCTCATATTCGACCATCACCCCCTCATTTGAGGGACAAGAATTTTGTTTTGCTGGAAAAGGTTGACGCGTACTATGACTATGGCTGGTGGAGTGGTGTAATCACCAAAGAACTTGCCGATAATAGGTATAATGTGTACTTTAAACACACAAAGAAGGACAGAGAATTTATCTGCACAAAAGTAAGGCCACATATAGAGTGGAAAGGTGGCAAATGGTTCAACACTTCTCAGGTAACATATCACGCTAACGGGTCTACTCTGATTCGTTTTAACTATTGACTCTGAAAATTGGTTGTTCAGCACATCAATGTTGTAAAAAATAAAAAAATATCTGTTAACCGCATATATGGCTTTGGTTTTACAATCTTAAGAATTGAGCTCAAGCTTATTACATTATATGATGAGCAAATTACATAAATCTTTCTTGTGGTTTATACCAAATTGCATCTTTCTTTCTTTTACATTAAAAATTACACATGTCCTTGTTGTCAAAAACTTATGCTGGTTGTCTGAATTTTTTTGAAAGACCAACTTGCCTTTTTTAGCAACCTAACCACCATTACTCCCTTACCAGTGGCCGTTTTTGACCTCTATAGGGACGTGATGTGTAACTTTTTTTAAGCAAAAACAATAAAGGAGCAAATTAGTGTAAACTGCATGGACGACTATGCATATCACTCTTAAGTGATTCATGAACAAGGTTTTTCAAAGAGCAAACAGCTTAAACATAGTTCAGCCTGTACCCAGATCAAGAATTTGAATATAAACGATCTAAAACCTAGCTGTGTCAGCTTTAAGAAAATATGGAATGAGGCAAAGATGAACAAATATATGTATTCAGGGGTGTGCACTAGTAGTGGGTAACTACTCTCTCGCTCAATCCATTTCAGTTGAGGTTGTGTTTACCCTAAAGTCCGAAATAGGCTCTCACTCATTAGGCTTTTTATGTTGTCTTCTATCAGAAAGGATAAAATAGACAAATTAACAGCTTATATCTGTCCTTTTTTGTTTTTATAAATGATAAATCTAGAGCATAAACCTTTGATTAAAATGAAATTAAACACGAATATTTCATCTTAGCACGGTTCCGGTTGCCTCTGATGCAAAAATAAAAAATAAAATTAAAAGAGTCGAGAAAGAATGATAGTTTCACCACGTGCAACAGTATGATGGATGAGGCAATAGCCTACAAGCTCTCTTCTTAGAGAAATTGGATATAGCAAGGGAATCAGTAGCTGTAGTTATGTGTCGGCATTTCTTTAACTTGCATGCTAGACAAGGAAACGGTGATCAATTATCGAATGGACCTGGAGAACACAAAATGGATTTTTATTTCACCTGCTTAGTTGTCTTTAAAATGTGGAGAATTATAGAAATGAAGATGAATGGTATTAATATGAATGGTCATGTGATGCTTTAAAAAAAATGTATGAATTTTAAGCCTCCGAAGTTTTTTTTTTTCTTTTTTCCCAGCCATTTGCTGCTGCTTTATCATTGATTATTCTATTTGCTTATTACTTGATTGATAATCAGATTGAGCAGTCAACTCCTAGTGATGGTAAACAATCTACTGTTGCAACATCAGCTCTGAAGAGAACCAAGCAGACGAATCTTGATAACGATGATAATAACTCATCACCTTCCAAGAAATCGAAGGATGAAGCTCTTTTAGATGATTCAAGTAAAAGAATAAATGGTGGTGCATCTGCTGTTCAATCTGAAGGCCTTGATTCTGAGTTTGGTAAAACTGAGAATCTTTCTCATGGAAAGAAAGTGGTGAGTTGGTTCCCGTATAAAATCTTGTGCTTTCAATATATTGGAGTATATAAGTAAATTTCATATATAACTAAAGAGGTAAAATTTAGAATGATGTGGCTGTTGTAATTTTTATTGGCCCAAATAGAAATATAAAAACCGATATCTCACCGCGATAACCGGTATTTCAAATCTCGGTCCTTGAACGATATGTGATTTTTGACCGAGATAGCTACATAGCATGAGATCCAGGTGATATATTGATGTAGATGTGAATGTGATGATGAGAAGTACATCTAAATACTATAAAGGAAAAACCACTTTTCTTGAAAGTGAAAAAATTAAGAAAAGTAATTAAGGAAACTTTGAAACAATACTATAAAGGAAAAACCAATTTTCTTGAAAGTGAAAAAATTAAGAAAAGTGATTAAGGAAACTTTGAAACAATAAATAATACATTGGGTGTATTCCAAAGCTACTAATATGGCTTAATCTAAACTGGAAGCACACCACAGCTCACACGTTTAATAGTAAATAGTTTCAAAAAAAAAAAAAAAAAAAAAAATTGCAACACACTATTCCTTTTTAGTATAAACAGTTTCAAAACAAGACTTGCAACTTTTACTAATGTTCCAAACAAACGCACTGATGGTTTGAAGCACAGCTGCATGGAAACGAATCACCTTTCACATGTTTTATCATTTTTGAAAAAACACACTATTCTTTTTTAACAGTAAACTAGACAAGTAGAAATGCATAACAATGAGATTTTATTGCAGCAATAGTTATAATGATATTTTGGTAAAATGTTTTGTGTAACCAAAATATCATTCTAATTATATGCCGCTATAAAATCCCATTGCTATGCACGGGTACTCGTCTAGTTGCTTAATAAGAGCTGACTAGCTTACTAAAGATGATTTGTAGTTTTCGGTAACATTTGTTTGTTTTGTTTATTCTTTCACATAATGCTCTGGGCCACATTGACTTTTCATTTTCTGCAGCGTGGTAAACGAGGAAAAGGTATTGAACAAGCTTCTGCAATGGAATCTTCAAAAAAGAAAGGGAAATTAGCAAATGAACCTAAAAGCTTAAATATAGACGAAGGTTGGTTGATACATGATCCCAAGTCTCTTTATCATTTTCATGTGTTTATTTTGTAACCACATATACATATATCTGAGTGCGTAAGGAGTTTACACTTTTCAGGAGCTACAGATGATTCAGTCAAAACAACAAGCCAAGAAATAATGGAAAAAGATGTTACCAAAGACATGGCTCTTCCAGTTGTCATGGGATTGCAGAGTAATGAGATGACAGCAACACAAGGGAAGATAATTCAGAAGTCGTCCACTGAAATAAGCCCAAGTGTTGCAGAAGGAGACACAAATCAACTAGACGTTCTATCGGCACCATCGACAGTGGTAAATTAAATAACTTTTTACAGTGGTCGTTAAGGTGACAAAATTACACTTGGCCTTATGTTAGATGTAGTAAATTAAATACAACTTTTTACATGGTTGAATGGAAATGATATTATGACTGGTTGGTAAGGTGGCAGAATTACATTTGACATGGATGTTGCAAGTCAAACTATCACTTTTTTACTTGCACCGAATGAAATGATATAGATTGCAATTCATGTTTCAGCCCACTTTTTAAGAACCATTTTAAAAAATAGTTTCATGTTTTCATTTAGGAGGGAAAGGAAGAGGATGCTGCAACTGTTGCTCCAAAAAGGAAAAGGGGTAGACCACCTAAGCTACATCCCAAAAGCCCCGAGACTTCAGTCACAGGTATGATTTAAACCTCCTAAATATTTGAATATCCTTGTTTGACAATGTTAGTGTATAGTTTTGAACATTTTTTTCCTTATTAAATATTACTGCAGTTGAATATCATCAGAATGGAGGTGTGGGACCAGCTGAAATTTCTGTGGTGGAAGGTGCTCAAGTGACGGAAGTTAGTTCACCTACAAGTCCCGGAATCAAATTAGTGGAAAAGAGTCAGGAACCTGTTAAGGAGCCAAATGAAAATCCTGAGCAAGATGCAAGTGCTCAACGGGGGAAGAAAAAGCATTCATCGGCTAAAGGTAGACGAGGAAAACGGCGGACAATCAGTGTGAATGAATCTCTAGTTCAAGGTGCATGAAATCACTTTATTATGAGTTGGTGGATCAATATTTTCAGAGTTTACTTTTTGTTCTAACAAGTTTTGGTGTAGATATTCAAGATGCATCCAAGGAAAAAACAGATGGGAGCTTAGAAACAAAAGATCCAGAAGCTTCTGCTGTGCAATCAATGGACCTGGATGATCAACCTCTTTCGGCATGGATTGAAGGAGTACACTCTCCAGTACCTTTTAATGGCCCAGGTAAAGCTCGTTTAACCAAATTATAACTATTAATGTAATGTACTATCAAATAATGATGAGTACGCATTGATGACAAATGAATCTATCTTTGCCTTCTGCCCAGTGGGAACATCAACAACAAGTGAGAGACAGTTGGATATAGTTGCATGTGACATTGATGCTGACATACCCTTTGTGAAAACCACCCCACTTTGGCAAACAATTGAATCGATGGAAGCTTTCCGGAAGCTTCCACAAAACCCACATTTTCGTCCATTATTGAAAGGTGTGAAAGAGAGTACTCGAGAAGGGTTGGCCATTGGTACCATGGTGACGTTTTCAACCGTGGTGGATAGGACTTATTCTTTGAGATTTGATGATCCAAGAAGTGCAATAGAGGACTCTTTGGAAACACTTGTCGACTTGGAGAGTAATGGGTTTGATGTGGAGGTCATTAGAGAGCGTTTGACGCGTTTGCTTCTAATGAAGGACAAACAGGAGGAACTTGAAGATCGGTCAAAAGTTTTTATAGAGAAAATAGAGGAGCAAAAGATACAAGAAAAGTCATTCGATGACGAGCTTGATGAAATTAATAGACAGATTCGGCAGTTGGAGGAAAAACGGAGTAAGGTGTTATCAATGAAGGAAAAATGGAATGCAGAAGTTGATGCATTGAAAGCAGCTGAGGAAGCAATTGAGCAAGAGATCTTGGAAGTTGCTGCAGAATTTGATGGGTTAGCAGCTGCTCCCTTTTGAGCTCATTAGTGGGTTCAGGTTAGACTACTTGTTTGTGAAGTGAATGTTGTCTTGTTTTTATGAACGTGAGTTGTAAAATTATTGTCATTCCTCCTGCTAGCGTACATGAATTAACCCCCTGCTTTAGTCTTGTTACCTGCGCTTAACAGTTGGTACTTGGTTCTTCTATGCTCTAAATTGTTTGTAATTTATGAGCTTTGGATTTCTTGATTGTTATTAAAGTAGATGGCAAGAATAAACTTGGAAACTGTGATAGGTGTACGTATCTATCAAGTATCTGACAAAAAAATTCACATTTTTCTAAAGTTACCCAAATTCTGTGCATCAATTTTATCTGATCATGCGGTTGTATTGGCTCTTTTTAGCTCGTGCAATAAAGCTCTAAGGTGTTGCCTTAAACACTTAAAAGTGGCAACTATCTGTGTTTCGTGTTCACCGTGGAGGATTTGTGTCAATTTTGTTTACACAGTCATTGCGAAGACAACTTTGATTCTTCCAATAACGGGCATTACTCTGATATTTGTGGAATCTTGTGGAATATTTCTATGCATCAATTTTTCTGAAGTTACCCAAATTCTGTGCATCAATTTTATCTGATCATGCGGTTGTATTGGCTCTTTTTAGCTTGTGCAATAAAGCTCTAAGGTGTTGCCTTAAACACTTAGAAGTGGCAACTATCTGTGTTTCGTGTTCACCGTTAGCAGGAGGATTTGTGTCAATTTTGTTTACAAAGTCATTGCGAAGACAACTTTGATTCTTCCAATAACGGGCATTACTCTGATATTTGTGGAATCTTGTGGAATATTTCTGACTTTGCTTGCTGTGATCCAAAATGCAAGGGCAAGTTCTAATTAGCCGAATGGAATGCAATAAATGGAACGGAATAAGGATTAGTTATTAGTCGAACTAGATGGGCAATGGCCCGCCGCGTTGCGGCGAAGCGTCGTTTAATGGCGTTGGTTATTGCACGGTGTTTGTTAGTGTACTAATTTGTCAAGGATAAAAATTTACATAACATTCAAACGCCATAGTGGTAACCAAATTTGAATGATATCAGCTTCTACTTGCTTTAATAATAACTTTCCGAAGCAACCACCTTTTATACTTTTTAAAGATAAATATATTCATTAAATTCAGACCTTGAAAACTTTAAAGTATCTCTCTAACAATAGCTACAACAATGTTTGTTAACTAAATTCAACACAATGACATATATTCAACCTGTATATAAATTGCATTTTCGGTGACATATATTCAACCTGTATATAAATTGCATTTTCGGTGGGAAAACAAAATGAGTTCCCTTACACTCACTTCAATACTGAAATTGCTAGACACCCCTTAAAAATCTTAGCTGTGGTAGTTGAAGTCATCTTCCCATCGCTGTTACAACGTCATCACAGTTTAGTTTCATACATATACCCTATTTACTCATCAAGTCATATGAAAGATGAGTTCGACAAATATTAATTAGAGGAAACACAAAAATTTAACTCATTCTGAGCAGTTACGCAATACGCCTGTTTATGCATATTTGATCATCTCTAAGAAAGAACTCTTTAAAGAAAGTTCCCATGGACCATCTCATACATGGTGAAAGAACAACGCTATATTAACACTTTTACTAATACGCACCTTTCGTCGCTGCAACAATCCAATGTAGTGGATTCCAACATCTGGAAAGAAAAAAAATATTCACACACTAAATACCCGATATATTTCTAATAACTATAAAAAGAACCGAGCATCAAAATCTTTCAGCAGCTGTTGGGGTAGTGAGGACGCACCAGCATATCTAGTCACCAAACTGAAAATGCCTGCAATTGTCACGCTTGATAATTTAGCCATTAGCATCACCGACTTGGATTGTTCATTGCGTTGGATCTCTTCATTTAAGCAACTTGAATATGCAACTGTTTGCTTACAGAGATATGCTAAGGATGTGACAAAATTATCAGATAATCTTACACTTCCGGCAGCTTCAAGATCATTGAGCTGCAGTAGCATCTCTTTATCAGTGTTTGAGCATTCCAATATGGATTGTTGTTTCACAAAACAGAATCTCTATATCAGTGTCATTGTCTGCTGTGCTTTTCACTAAAATCTGCTCCAATGCCAACTTAGCACTCCTCCAGCTAACGGATACGTCTTTCAGAAACCTTACAAAATCATTGTAAAGTTCAGAGGTTCCGCGACTGATCCGATAGTGGTCATAAACCAAATGAAATAAATTTGCTTGCCTCCACTCTTCCTTCCATTCGCTTAAAACGTTTTGGTTAATTTCAACCAGACATTTAGTGATTTTGTTCATATCATCCAAGGAATGAAGTTGTTTTCCAAGAATGAACTTTACAATACTCGGGGTCAGGTCAGGGATGAACGGAGGACAGGAACTGACCGTTGTATCAGCATTACAAGCACGAAAATACCATTTTAAATCAGGGGGAAGAGTCAAAGTAGCTTCAAACTGAGAGTACGCCACCCCATTCGTAATATCATCGTGTCTTTTCAACTGATGTATATCTTCATCGTGTATAAAACAAACTCCAAATTTAGTCACTTGTAAACTTCCATCTGCAACAAATTAATCCAAAAGTCATAAGCGTTATACACCATATGTTCAATTAACATTTAATTCCCTTTACGTTTCTGAACATTACATGAAGTTTTAGAAACAGTCAATTCAAATACTGTAGAATAAGGTAATGTCATGTGGTGAATCAAATGGAGCCATTAGTGACGGGTAAAGGTGCAATGGGTCACAACGGTATAAACACAAATGCGGAAGCAAAACCTTCGTTTGACAACACCTACCCAAACCCGTATGAACCTATGAGGAAGTAAACAAATAAGGCACACTAACCACAACTCTAAACAGCCCCTAATGGTATCAAATCAGCCCTAAACCAGCAGGTAATAATGTAATCAAACACACAACAAGAACACCAAACTTTTAGCGTGGAAAACCCCAAAACGGGTAAAAACCACGGGACAACTAGTGCCACTTAAATCCATTATCAACCAAGAGAGGTACACAAGTTCTTCTCTAGATAACACTAGAGGTATACAACAAACATCATAATTTTGGAATCAACATCAAGATATATGGCAACAAACAAAGAACAAGAAAGGAAGAATATCACCAAATCTGATGCAAACTGCCCGGGCAAGAAACAGTACTTCCAGGCCTCAAAATCAGAATCCCAACGGTCAAAGTCTTCCTTTATATGTAAGGAAGCTCCAGTTCGAAAATCGTGACGATCCGACGGTTCAAACTCCGGCGATCGACGAAACACTGCTGCTGGGTTTTGGGTGATAAACACTACGAAAATATCTTCTTTCTTTTCTTCTTTTTCTCACTTCTCTCGTGTTTGATACACTTCTAAAATCACAGAACATTGGTACAAATAGGAGGGACTAAAATGGACCTCAAGATGGGCCTAAAAGAGTTGGGCTCTTAACCTCATGGGCAAAGAAAATACCCAACAAATCTCCCCCTTTTCTGCCTATGAGGAAGAATTCGCCATCCCGGCGATCGAGCAACAAACCTTGAGCTTCTCCCTTGCTAACGGCTTGGTCAACATATCGGAACCATTATCATCGGTATGAACTTTATCAAGTTCAAATAAACCATCTTCAATGGCATCTCTAATCCAATGATACCTCACATCAATATGTTTTGTTCGCTTATGAAACATAGAATTCTTCGCAAGGTGAATAGCACTTTGATTATCACAAAGAACCACATAGCGCTGTTGCTTGAAGCCAAGCTCCTGCAGAAACCTTTTCAACCACAATAGTTCTTTGCACGCTTCTGTTGCCGCCACATACTCAGCCTCTGTTGTAGACAAAGCCACACACTTTTGCAACCTAGATTGCCATGAAACAGCTCCCCCTGCAAAGGTCATCAAATATCCAGAAGTGGATTTCATTTTGTCCTTATTTCCCGCCATATCTGAGTCTGTGTAACCAACAAGCATGGGCTTCCCATTTCCAAATGTGATACCCAATTTGGAAGTACCTCGCAGATATCTAAATATCCATTTAACAGCTTCCCAATGCTTCTTACCAGGATTTGACAGGAACCGACTGACAACACCAACTGCATGAGCTAAATCCGGCCTTGTACACACCATAGCATACATCAAGCTACCAACTGCTGAGGCATATGGAACTCTATCCATCTTTTCAATGTTCTTCTTGGAAGAAGGACAATCTTTATCAGTTAGCTTAAAGTTAGGAGTAAGAGGGGAACTCACCACTTTAGCTTTATCCATGTTGAACCTGCACAACACCTTTTCAATGTATTGCTCTTGTGATATATGCAACTTCTTAGCACCCCTATCACGGAAAATCCGAATGCCAAGGATCTGTTTTGCTGGCCCCAAGTCTTTCATAGCAAAAGACTTGCTCAAATCTCGCTTCAGTTGGGCAATTCTTCCAACGTTCTTGCCAACAATCAGCATATCATCAACATATAGCAACAAGATGATGAAGTCATCATCACCAAATCTCTGAAAGAAAACACAGTGATCTGAAGAGGTCTTTCGGTAGCCTTGCTTCCCTATAACCGACTCAAACTTCTTGTACCACTGTCTCGGTGCTTGCTTCAACCCATACAAACTTTTCCGAAGTCTACACACGTAGTCTTCCTTCCCCTTAACCTGAAAACCTTCAGGCTGCTCCATGTAGATTTCTTTATCCAGATCACCATGAAGGAAAGCTGTCTTGACATCCATTTGCTCCACCTCAAAATCGAGGCTAGCCGCCAAACCAAGAACAACTCGAATAGATCCCATCTTCACGACTGGAGAGAAAATCTCATCAAAATCAATACCTCTTTTCTGACTGAAACCTTTTACCACTAATCTGGCCTTGTATCTCAGTCTAGAAGTATACTCATCAGTCTTCAATTTGAAAACCCATTTGTTCTTCAAAGCTCTCTTGCCCTTAGGCAACTCTACCAGCTCAAAGGTATTGTTTTTATGCAAGGAATTCATCTCATCTTGCGTGGCTTCAGACCATTCTTTCTTGTGTTCATCTTCCATAGCTTCTTCATAAGACTCAGGCTCTCCCCCATCAGTGAGTAAAACATACTCATGTGCAGGATAGCGTGTGGAAGGATGATGATCTCTAGTGGAACGTCTAACCGGAACGAATGGTGGCATAGGTACTGGTAACTCAGGATGAACGTCTTCATCTAGGTATGGTTGCTCTTGAGCATCAACATCATCAGCACCATGTTCTTCATCATTCTGAATATCATCTCCAAACTGTGCATCAAAATGTCTTGGAGGAACCGGATCTAAATCAATAGGATCATCATTATGTTGAGGAATTGTCTCTTTTTCAGCCTTCTCAACATCTTTCAAAATTTGGTCTTCGTCAAACTCTACATCTCGGCTACGAATGAGTTTCTTTTGAACTGGATCATACAACCTGTACCCAAGTTCATCTTGACCATACCCGAGGAATACACATGGCTTAGACTTCACATCAAGCTTTGATCTTTCATCTTTGGGAATATGCACCGATGCCTTGCATCCAAAGACTCGTAAATGACGGTATGAAACATCTTTGCCGCTCCAAACCCTGTCAGGAACATCAAAGCGCAAAGGAACACAAGGGGTTAGATTAATAACATGTACCGCCGTATTCAAAGCTTCACCCCAAAAAGAAGCAGGCAACCCTGCATGTGAAAGCAAGCATCTAACTCTCTCAACCAAAGTTCTATTCATCCGCTCTGCTAAGCCATTCAACTGCGGTGTCTTCGGTGGAGTCTTTTGATGCTGAATTCCATGCTCTCTACAATAAGCATCAAAGGGGCCAATGTATTCACCTCCATTGTCGCTTCGAATACATTTAAGTTTCTTCCCTGTCTGCCTCTCAACCAAAGCATGAAACTGCTTAAACACATCCAATACTTGATCTTTAGTCTTCAAGGTATACACCCAAACCTTTCTTGAGTGATCATCGATGAAAGTGACAAAATACGAACACCCACCAAGTGTTTTAGTCTTCATGGGACCACAAACATCGGAATGTACCAAATCAAGTATGTTCTCCATTCTGAAAGGAGACCGACTCTTAAAAGCAAGTCTAGTTTGCTTTCCTGCCAAACAGTGAGAACACTTCTTCAAGTTGATATCATGCACACCGGTTAACACATTCTTCTTAGAAAGAATAGACATCCCCTTTTCACTCATGTGACCAAGTATCTTGTGCCATAACTCGGTCATATCATCATTGTCTACAGCATTGACAATGCTCTTGGAGATCTTCGGATGTGTCATATATAACTTGGATTCCCTTTTCCCTCTTGCAACAATCAAGGATCCGAGAGTCACTTTCCACAAGCCATTACCAGAACTGTTGTGGTAACCATCTTCATCAAGAAGACCTGTTGAGATAATATTGAGTCTCATATCTGGGACATGTTTCACATTATGTAAAACCAATTCCATCCCTGTGTCAAACTTCAAACAAATATCTCCAATACCAGCAATCCTAGATAGCCCAGTATTACCCATCCTAACAACACCGAAATCACCTGGTGTGTAAGATGAAAAATATTCTTTTCGTGTTGCAACATGACATGTAGCACCACTATCAAGAATCCAACTCGAATCATCATGAGCAAGGTTAACCATATCATAATCAGAACAAACAAAGAACTCATCTATGGTGGTATTTACTTCAGTACTGTCATCACCATCATCATCTTTCTTGTGCTTGTTCTTTTGGTTGTTGTAGTTTTTCTTCTTGTTCTCCTTTTTCAACTGTCGGCAAAACTTCATCGTGTGCCCCCTTTTATGACAATGATAGCATTCAACATCAGCAAATTTTCCTTTGCTGGAACTACTGCGATGATTACCTCTGTTACTCGGACCTCTACTTTGACTTCTCCCTCGCCTTTCAGTGACCAAGACGTCTGACTGTGAAGAAGAACCTTGTGACTTTCTTCTCATTTCTTCATTCAGAATACTGCCTTTAGCCAATTCCATGGTGATAACACCATCTGGTGCAGAGTTGGACAAAGATGTCCTAAAAGTCTCCCAAGTATCCGGTAAAGTACCAAGAAGCCACAAGCCTTGAATCTCATCTTCAAACTTGATACCCATACCTGCAAGCTGATTTATAATACCCTGAAAAGCATTTAAGTGATCAGTAATAGGAGACCCATCAGTATACTTTAATCCCATCATTTGCTTGATTAAGAACAACTTGTTATTTCCAGTTTTTCGAGCATATAACTGTTCAAGTTTGTTCCAAAGAGTACGAGCATGTGTCTCCTCACAAATATGGTTCAAAACATTATCATCAACCCACTGCCTAATATATCCGCAAACCTGTCTATGCAAAATAGTCCATTCTGCATCTGTTTTGTTCTCAGGTTTCTCAGAACTAAAAACAGGCAAGTAGTAATCTTTAACATAAAGGAGATCTTCCATCTTTCCTTTCCAAACATGATAATTAGAACCATTCAAACTAACCATCCTACTTGTATTAGCTTCCATCTTTCAAACAGGTTAAGTCCCCAAACCAAGAACCAAGCTCTTGATACCAATTTGACGGGTAAAGGTGCAATGGGTCACAACGGTATAAACACAAATGCGGAAGCAAAACCTTCGTTTGACAACACCTACCCAAACCCGTATGAACCTATGAGGAAGTAAACAAATAAGGCACACTAACCACAACTCTAAACAGCCCCTAATGGTATCAAATCAGCCCTAAACCAGCAGGTAATAATGTAATCAAACACACAACAAGAACACCAAACTTTTAGCGTGGAAAACCCCAAAACGGGTAAAAACCACGGGACAACTAGTGCCGCTTAAATCCACTATCAACCAAGAGAGGTACACAAGTTCTTCTCTAGATAACACTAGAGGTATACAACAAACATCATAATCTTGGAATCAACATCAAGATATATGGCAACAAACAAAGAACAAGAAAGGAAGAATATCACCAAATCTGATGCAAACTGCCCGGGCAAGAAACAGTACTTCCAGGCCTCAAAATCAGAATCCCAACGGTCAAAGTCTTCCTTTATATGTAAGGAAGCTCCAGTTCAAAAATCGTGACGATCCGACGGTTCAAACTCCGGCGATCGACGAAACACTGCTGCTGGGTTTTGGGTGATAAACACTCCAAAAATATCTTCTTTCTTTTCTTCTTTTTCTCACTTCTCTCGTGTTTGATACACTTCTAAAATCACAGAACATTGGTACAAATAGGAGGGACTAAAATGGACCCCAAGATGGGCCTAAAAGAGTTGGGCTCTTAACCTCACGGGCAAAGAAAATACCCAACAATTAGAACGGAAAGATTAAGTGTATGTTTGTGCCAAGATATAATGTTTATGCGGTAAATCAAATTAAGCTGTTAAAACTGACCTCCTGGTTCAACGCTTAATGATACGTGAAGCCTGTTCCTTATATTTGAATTGGTTTTCCGACCCTCCCACCAAGAAATTTATAGGAACAGGAAATTTCCAATGTGTTTCCCCAACATGGATATGAGCTGTCACTACTCACCACGTTACGTATGCTGTTTCCATGTAAGCATCAGTATCGCGGAAAGCAATAATAGCACATATGGCTACTCCGACCCATGGGCCATCAAGCAACAGGTCAGATTTTGGGATCGTGAATTTTGATGGAATTTCACTATCTCAAAGACAGCTTCTGGTGTCATCCAATACTTTGTCCTGAACTTCACCCAAAAAAAGAAATAAAAATTTAGTTACCACAGTTTTTGTTTTACATTTTGGGAGGATCAACTTAATAGCAACTTGTCTATACTTTTATTTAAAAGCATGTATATCCAACTTAATAGCAACTTGTCTATACTTTTATATAAAAGCATGTATATCCAATCTTAAAATTTTGATACATCACCTTCTCCCCCTTTATTAGATCACCACAAGCTTATTCATTTCTTGCATTTCTTCTGCGCGATGTTCAACGATATGATGAAAAATTAGAAGACATTAACATGTGTATAAAAAAACAACAAAAAAGCTTCTACAGCAATATAAGGCAAGTTTTGCATAAATCATACTCTTAACCTGTGTTGCTCGGGGATGGATACGAAAACGGGGACGGGGACGGAAACGGGTACTTAGAAACGCCAATGTCCTAAAATTTAAGAAACGGGTACGGCCAGAAACGTTGTGTATTATATATAATTTTATATGTAGTTATTAATAAAATAAATTAACATCAAATATCCAACATCAAATTGTTATAACCAAAATGTCATTATTTTATTTTAAAACAAGCAAGATAGGAGTTAAATAAATTAAAAAACGCAAAACCTTTTTGTTAGTAATGTTATACAAAAGATAAGATGTACTTGCGATTAACTAATTTACTTGTAAAATCACACATATCATAAAAACCTTTAAAATCTATATTAACAAAATTTAAAGCGATCCTCTCACCCTACTTGTTTACCCTCGTAATGGAAATCCTCACTCTCATTCTAAAGCGTAAAGTGAGACAGGAAGGAGAGTTCACGTATCATCACAAATGTAGCAAGCTTAGAATTATTAATATTTGTTTGCGGATGATTTACTAATTTTTTCTCGTGGTGATGTGCAATCGTCTAGGGTTTTAATGGACGCTTTGGAAGAGTTTAAAGGTGTGTCGGGTCTTGTTCCAAGTATTCCTAAGAGCACCATCTTTATGTGTAATGTTCTAGAACAGGAAAAAGCCTCTATCTTGCGACTTATGCCTTTTGAGCGTGGTTCCCTTCCTGTCAAGTACTTGGGTGTTCCTCTCATTTCTTCAAGACTTTTATACAAGGACTGTAAAATCCTTGTCGAGCGGGTTCGTAAAAGAATATGTGATTGGAAGAACAAATGGTTATCTTTTGCAGGGCGGTTACAACTTGTGCAATCGGTTCTGTCATCTATGCATCTCTATTGGGCATCCGTTTTCATCCTTCCAGCAGGTATTATCAATGATATCGAGCAACTTTTGAATGGTTTTTTATGGTGTCAAGGTGATATGAAACGTGGGAAAGCGAAGGTTGCTTGGGAGGATGTGTGTATGCCGAAATGTGAGGGTGGGCTTGGGATTAGAAAGGTTAATACATTCAATATTGCTTTGATGTCATCTCATATATGGAAGCTCATAATGCACAAAGAGTCCATGTGGGTAAGATGGAGCCATGCTTACAAACTTAAAAATCGTAGCTTTTGGGATGTTCTTCTAGTTTCTAATGTGAGTTGGGGGTGGTGCAAGATTCTACAAATGCGAAACCTTATTAGGCCTCATGTGTGGTATAAACTTAGGAATGGACGTAAATTTCTGTTTGGTTTGACACATGGAATGTTCATTGTCCATTGATGAACCATTTGATGCATAGAGCAATTAGTAATGCTGGTTATGATAAGTCAGAAACCATAGCTGATGTTGTAGTCGATGGAGCATGGACGTGGCCTGGTTCCTGGTATACGTCGTTTCCAGCACTTTGTCAAATTAATGTTCCTGTGTTACAGCAAGACCAGGTTGACGAGCTTCAATGGAAGCTACATGATGGTTCATACACTTCTTTTGCGGTTAAGCATGTTTGGCATTCTGTTCGTGTTCACGGGAATGAAGTCGATTGGTTTTATCTTGTGTGGTCGACGTATTCTATCCCAAGGCATGCGATACACATGTGGCTTGTTATGAGGAAATGCCTTCTTTTGCAAGATAGAATGAGGCAATGGAATGTTGGGGATGATATTGATCTAAGTTCGTTGCGTTGACCTTTATGTAAAGTGCAACCTGATTCTCATGAACATCTGTTCTTCGAGTGCACTTTCTCTTCGCAAGTTTGGAATCACGTTCTGACTTCTGAGCATGGCTGATATGAGTTTCATCTCTACCAAGTGGAGTGACATTATGGCGTGGATACTTCCTATTGCTAAACAAAACAAGGTTACAACCATTGTTGGCAGTCTCATCATGGCGGCTGCTACTTATTTTGTGTGGCAGGAGCGTAAAAACAGATTACATGGGAAAGGAGATAGGCACCCAAACCAAGTATCTAAGATTGTTATTGATACGGTTCGGTTAAAATTGGCTACTATTCAGTTCAAGAAGAGTGTTAAAGTGGAGCACATGAGAAGAATTTGGAAGATAACAAGTAATGACGTTGATGGTGATTAATGCGTTCTGCTTATTAGGAGGATTACGAAATGCATTGTTTTTTTCTTGTTGTGTCCTCTAGGAGTGTTTGTTATGTGGTTGTTATGTTTTGAGCATGTTCAAAGCATATCGATTTTAGGTCTAGGGGTGGCTCATTACTCTCCTCTTGTGTACCTAAACATTTTTTATTTTTTAATATATTCACCGGGTATAATCCCTTTACCCAAAAAAAATAAAAAAAAAATAAAGCTTTTGAAAAAGATATAAGGTAAAGTATAATTTAGCTTGTTAAAGAAAAATAATAGTTCTAAACTGACCTATAACCACGTGGGTACTAAACAACACATACACAATATCTTTATTTTTCTATCTCTCTCCAATAATATAGGTCTTCTTCTACCTTAGCTTCTCTCTTTCCATTAAAAAACTAGATCTACTTTTTCAATCTTCATATTTGGTTTCTAATATAACATAACACGAACTTTAAATCTGATACCCCCAATCTTCGTATTTAGCCCAGATATAATGTATACGTCAACACCAGTCCCATAAACGTTTCTTGCTCAACACATCGCGTTTCCAGGCGTTTCTAGCCGTTTCCCATTTCCGAAACATTTCTGGTACGAGAGACGGCACCCCGACGGCGTTTCCGTGCAACATAGATCTTAACATAACAGAAGCTTATTATCCTAACATAATATAACACATTCTTCTGTTTCAACGAAAAAACAATAATCAGATATGCAAGCAATTATGGCAGTTCTACTTACGTAAGCCAACATTTATAAAGCAATTCTCTTTACATGGTCGCTTCTTTTAACATCACAGATAAAGATTATTATTCCATAGCATCACAAAAACGTTAGCAACATCTTAGCAATGTTACAACTTACCCTTTTTGGCTCAACCATTTAACGTTGAACTTGCATCAATATTAACTCAGGATACCCACAACTAATTCATTGATAAAGAAAATTACATTATCCGCATGTATATCAATAACTGACCTAAAAAAAAGCCTCTTATTCGGGAGCAACAACCGTCACGAACAGGCGTTAACATTTTTCAGCCCTTTCTTAATACCTGTGACAATAGCATAGCAGAGATTGGAAAGGAGTTGACAATAGCATAGCAGATTGGAAAGCACTGGTATAACTGAAACCATGTTATATCTAGTATGTAGTAGTCCAACAACATAAAAATTAATGAGACCGCTTACCCTAAGTAGTTGAATGATTCTAATCATTCGATAGCCGCTAGCATGTTAGGAAACAGATTCCTTCTCTGGCGTTTGATTAGTATCTGTAACATCACGTTACAAAGAATTAGTATAACGCAAACTATTATATACAAAGTTAAGAACTTTATAATTTGCTAGCATCATGAATGATTTTAGATCCAACTTCAATGTTCGAATTGTAAACCGATTATACAATTAAATCTCCTACTGGTTTATCACTTCTGACAATCATTTATGCAACAAAATCCTAAAAATATACATCAGGTTAACAGCTTTAAGCCATAGCGAAATACTCCTTAAAGCTGTACATTTGCGATAAACCCAAACACCAATAAAAATGCAGTTGCAGAAGAAGCAGGAGGTGAAGGACTCTACGTAGCATCAGTTTACAATACCATGGCCAGCATAAAGATATTAAAATAAGCAATATCCTAAACACCTCTAAAGTTCACCCGTTAATCAAATTCAAATTCAAAATTAGTGTACCTAAGAGTTACAGAACTACAAATTATATAAAAGTTATTGAATCTTATGAGTTGTATCTCTAATCCGTTAATCAACTGTTTTCCGCATTTCTTCAAACGAATTAACACATTCAACTTTGTGTGGCTTATACTTACACCATCATAAATTCGTGGTCTTAATTTGCATCTACATTATCGATTTGAAATTATCTTATACCACATCTCCATTATCATATGTTCAATTGCTTATGAAAGGTAGGCATAGCCGCATCATATCAATCATTCTTAAATGAACGTGTAATGCATTTTATTTATCCTAGATTATATCAAAGTTGTAGAAGCAGCCCCCGAGCCTAATTCATAACCATCGAATTTACCTTTAACCACAAAAACATGCAATAATAATAATGTTATACCTTCCAGCGTCTTCAAGACATCATTACACCCCAAACTTGTCGCGTACGGCAGCATACTTCTTTCCTTCTCCACCACTTGCTCTTTACTGCATTTTCAACTTATATTGCATATGTATCTCAAAGCCACAGTTCCAGAAACCTGTAAAACCAAAAGGTTGGTGTGACTTTTCATAGAGGAACTCGAAAGCTGCAGACCCAAATTTAGATCAGCGACTGCATACTTCTCTCCCATATCAACAGCTGCTATCAATAGACTAACAAATTTGTGCAGCAATTATTATAAAAAGACTAGTAAACTAAAATTTTGTAAAAAGTAACAGTAAGGCATCATACTGGTGCGTGATTTGGAAGACAGTGGAATGTTATGGAAGGCGGTGGAGGTTTATCCCGTATAATCAGACATTGGATCGGGCCAGAGATAGCAGGCAAAAAAAAAACGCTTAGGAACCCAGCACTGGAGTTAAACGGCAACGTATTAAACGCTAAATTATATATACGAGCGCACCCGTGAGTTGCTGCGGGAATGTTTTGTCTAATGAAAACTCGAAATAAAACGATAATTTTTTAAGGACTAAATTTGCAAAAGATCGCTAACGGGGACTAACGGTGCAATTTATAGCTAACCTGTGGGACTAAAAGCAAAAATCCTTAGCTACAGTACACGCAGCAACTGTTTTTTACTGTAGCAACCACTATTTGGTAATGTTGCAATGAATTTTTCAGTTTTAGTCCATTAATGTGACGTTCTGTTGCAAAGTTAGTCCTTAGGGACTAACGGTGAAAAAAAAGTTAACGTTAGGGGCTGTTTCTGTTTATTATTTGCACAGAAATAGCCCCTGAAGTTACTGGTCCATTGCAAATTTAATCCATATCTGTTAGTTAACGGTCGTTAAGGACTAACTTCGCAATTGATCATTAACCTTAGGGACTAAAACGGGCAAACATGAAACTTGCGTGGGTATTGTTGCTACAGTACACATCACGCTTTTTAGTATATATATATAAATATCTCTTTGGCAAATTCAGCAAAGTGATTCTAAAAGGATCAACTATAATATACGACTCTTTGTTTATGCATGACCATGTGAATATGTGATGCTCCTTATATATTTAAGTTAATGAATTGCTGTTAAAAATATACACAATTAAAGGGTATTTAGATAATTTATGTATAAAAAGCTTCATAGAAATCCAAAACGCTTCCAAGAAAAAGCGTCTATATTTGGAGCTGTTCGGCGGAATAAAAGCTCCTATCTAATGTCTCTAAACAAAGCTTACTTTTAATTAAAGCTATATTTTTAAAACAAAAAGCTTGTAGCTTTGAAAAAGCTCTTGTTGACATAAATAATGCATAAAAACGTTATTTATATTTTTCGATATCTCTATGTTTTGACGATCACAAAATGTAAAATCATCAAACGTAAGATTACTACGTAAACAAGTATTAAGCTAGTTTATATCATTATATCCAACTTAATCACTAAGGTATGAATAAACAAGTGCTTAATACATCTCATGATTAAAGGGGTATTTAATTAATTATTACAAAGTTTATTTAATTATATAAACATATTATATATTTTTGAAAAACACTTTTGGTAATAAAGAAAAATGTTTTAATCATACTAAATATATGAATTCAAATTTTTAACCAAAATCAGTTAGTTTTTCACCAAATAAACTTTCCCCACTAAATGACAGATTTGCTGGCCGTTACAGCTGGGCGGCCCCCTTAATTATAAGGGGCGGTCCCCTTAAAATTAAGGGGACCGGCCATGAATTAAGGGGACCGGCCAGGCTCCTGTGTCAGAATCTGTCAGAATTTTCTCCTATAAATACCACCTTAAATCTGGTATTTTCCCCCACCTTTTGCACGAAAATTTCAGATCTAAAACTCTCTAAACATCTTTCAAAACCCTTTGATCATTAGATTACTAATCCTTGTTTCAAGTGATTCAATCCCTTCTCATTCATCCTCATCCAAAGTGCAAAAGAATAATACTCCTTCTACAACTAAGTTTAAGAAGTATTGAAGAGTAGTTGTGTATATTGTGTATATTATTTGTGAAGTTGTGTTGTGCTTGTAATAAGTAGTTTAGGAGAAATAGAAGTTGTGTAGGGAGAAGAAGTTGTTTAGTAGTGAAGTAGTGTAGTTGTGAAGAAGATTGGTGTAAAGAAGATTGGTGTGAAGTAGATTGGTGTGAAGTAGTAAGTGGTGAAGTAGATTGGTGTGAAGAGGTTGTGTAGAAGTTGTGATTAAGTTGTGACGAAGTTGTGGTGTATACATTGGTGTGTAAGGTTTTCTCTGCCATAAGGGAGTTTGTTGACATAGTGAAGAAAACTCTCGAGTAGGTGACTCGGGGAGTGGAGTAGGAACAAGGAAGGTGACCTTGTAGCCGAACCACTATAAATCCTTGTGTTGTGGTTTGATCTTTCCAACTCTTTTCATTACTTACTTATTTACTTATACAATATTAGCTTAGTTAGTTAGTAACTATATAATTGTTCATATAGTGCAAGTATTGAGATCACATAAACTAGAATCGAAGTTTTTAAAACAAACTTATTTTTATAAATTTCAAAACAGACGTAAAACTATTCAACCCTCCCCCCCCCCCCCCCCCCCCTTCTAGTTTTCCACAGCTCTAAAAAACCTCAACATAAATTTAAGCTCTAAATTATGATAATTATAATTTTAAAAATAGCAATAACAACATTTGTTTTAAGGATACGATAAAATAAACTACATGACCAAAACCAATATATCAAGAAAAAATTAACCACACAAAATGTTACCTTATTTCATATATAATGTGGATACATGAAATAAACCCATAATAGATATTATGATTCTTATATATATATAATGGATAAAATATGTTTAGTACTCGCATCTTCAACCACTTTTATCAACATAATCTAAAACTTTTTATAACTAAACCAAATATTAGATACAGGTTTCAATTATGTCGAATACGTGGCGGCTAAATGACATGTCGATGACGTGTTTTGTTGGTTTTTATAACAACAACCCTATAGGTTGTGGTTAAACATTTCATAATTAACAAATTAGCATTAAATAAACTGATATATTTCATAATTATACACATTTTTTTCGTTTAAACATGAAATGTGATGTTAAACATGACATGTTTGGTGTTCATTAATTGTTGATTTTTTAATTATGAAATGCTTAAGCACAACCCATACGGTTGTTTTTAGCAAAACTCTTTATTTATATAGCGTCAATCTGAACAATATTTACTTTTTCAATATTAAGTGTGATTCTCCTTCCATATTGCACCAATAATTTGGTCATTTAAATGAATTTCTTAAAAGTAACACTTCTTTATGGTTTACTTTTCATTAAATATAGCAAACAGTGAAGAAAAATAATCCCATTTGTGGTTAGGGGTGTCATAAAATGTAACACCCCCAAAAACTCAACAAGCATAGGAAGACTTAATTGGGGTATTACTTCTCGGATCACAGTCATAAAGATAGAAAACGACTCAAAGGAGACGTTTTTAGAACAATTTGATTATCATTCAATACTCAACATAATAAGTTTCAAAAGAAGTTCCACGATAAATTTAAAGTTACACACATAAAGCAGTTTACGTTTAAACGTGAATGATAATCTTATTAAACATGGTTCATAAAGAGGGGTCCCTTGCCAACTTCGTGCCCGGTTTGCCTTCATTAATTACCTGAGATAAACATGCTAAAAGTCAACACAAAGGTTGAGTGAATTCACAGTGTTTAAGTTATAAGAGTTGAACACAAGTTTCAAGTAGTTAACTGTATAGAAATACAATTAAAGTAAAAACATCAATACCGCAGTATTGAAAATGTATATTGCCTTAAGCCTCATGACACGCAAACCTTAACTGGTGACATCATTTAATAATGACGTTAAGTACTACATTATAGGGATAATGTTAATATGAATGCCCTCTTGCAGGAGGTTGCCGTCCTCCTGTTTAATTCAAATATAGTGCATTTAGCTGCTTATCCAGCAAGTCAAATGAGGCGTCAACTGCCAATAGATCTATTCACTAAATTCGCGTTCACTCGCAAGTGATTAATGGTTCATGATGTGAGGGACTTTTGATGGCAATAATATGTAACTTAAGCAATATCAAATCAGGATAGCATACAGAAAATACTTGTGTTCATGTTTAGAGCATGTATCTCCCCACGGGATTTGTAAAACGTTTAAAAAGTGGGACTATGAACTCACTTCGGTAGTACAGTGATCTAGATATAGAAATAGCAAGTGTGGAAAGGAACGGCTCAGCATACGCGACATGAATTAATATGGCAACCTTTCATTTAGATGGTTCATGATTTAAGACTTTAATGTTCCAAAGGACAATGTTTAAAAAAAAATATTCGTATCGTTGTTACTTGTGTGGCAATTATTCAAAATAAAAATATAGTTACATATCTATATAACTAGTATGTGTGTAATAGTTTCTTGACATTACGTAGTTTATACTAGAGTCGTCAATTATTAACTCCAAAGTTAAATGATAATTACTAAACGTTTAATTTAGATATTTCTAATGTGGTGAATGAAAAGATATTAAAATATTTTTATTTATTTTTAAGTACTCGATTATAATGTCGTTATTTATATTACGAAAATGTGGGACTTATATATCGTATTTAAATTTTTATAACCATTTTATGAAAGGAGTTTGTAATGTAAAAAATATCGAGATTTTTATATAGTTATATAAGGAACACTTACGTTATACAAATGTCACATTCTTCTACTTCAAAGTTTATAAGCTATTATTTTTAGTCCAAGGTAAAATTTTATATCTTTTATTAACATTCACTAAAAATGATCATTTGTTTAACAATCTATTAAGGTAAAATGACAACAGAAAAGAAAGAAAAAAAAATGGCCAAGACTAAGACAGGGCTCGAACCCCCGACCTCAGTCTTAACAGCAGACGCCCCAGCCATCTGCGCTAGCCATTTTTTGTGGTATGTCATGCAATTATATAGTTATATAATAAATCGATTTGGGTGGTGCATTGCTACCATGTGGTTACACCATGCATGTGCATGTATATATATATATATATATATATATATATATATATATATATATATATATATATATATATATATATATATATATATATATATATATATATATATATATATATATTACTACTCTTTCCTTCCTACTGAGTTTGTCCACGCTTCCAGTAGCCCTACCAAGGATTCCAAATGTTTTAAATATAAGGTGCATTGAAAGCTTTTATTTAGTAACTAGTTTGCATGAAATACATTTTGTTATTTTGTTGCTTTCCTTGATACGTTTATCAATCTCCCAGTATTCCCACTTCAAGTTTCAACTTTCAGGAAAGTGTCTAAGGAGACCTATGGTTACCCATGACTTGATTAATCTCGCGACTCAAGTTTCACACGAGCCAAAACTTATTTTCTTTTCATTTTCGTTTCTATAAATTGTAGGGTAAATGGGTTGGCTTATGAACTAGGGTACTCGTATAGTTCTGTACAAATGGGTTTCAAATTGTAGTAACATATTTGTTATTTAGTTTATGAGTTTGCATGAAATGGTGTATAACATTGTGCCCTCAGTTCGTATAAAAACTGCTTCGCGAGCCCATGCTCACGTAAGCTACTCATGTGCTCGATGTAGCTTCAATAGTGGCAGTGAGCATGGTGAAAAAGAACAAACATTTCGATAGGTTTCGTAAGTTGTTTCATTGTGTCGACTTACAACATATTAAGCACGAGTTTTATTCTTGATAGTGGGTATGACCTTTGGCATACGAAGGTGATACGGCTTGTCTTTATAGTGATGAAATGGTTATGGGTAGTGTAGGAAACATGCAGCAAGTGAGGCTTTTGTTATCACTTCTAACACAAGGTCTCGTCTCTTCCAAAGGAAATAAACTTCCTGTAGCTTGTACGTGTATATGTATATAAACTTAGCATTTTTTTCTCTTGTGTATAATACAAAAACAATGGAAACAAAATGAAATAGGTTTGAGATGCATGTCCACTGTTTGCCTTTTTAGTTTTTGTCTCATGTTTTACTAGTGGTATGTCATGTGTACGTGTACATGTATATGTATATAGTATTTGGTTTTTCTCATGCAGTACACAGAAGCAGAAAGAAAAGTAGTACGAAATGGGTTTTAAGTTGCATGCATGCTTACAGTTTTGCCAAGTTTCGAGAGCTTGTTGAATGGTTTTACTTGGTCATTTGTTAGTTCTTTAAAGTAGCCACACAAGATCGCGATACGTTAAGATTGTTTCAAGTGATCACTATGATACGTATAGTAATAGTAGCAGATATTACTTATTTATAAAGTTGTAATGGAAGTAAACAAAATGGTCATGAAATGTCATAGTACTATGAAACTTGAGGGAGGAGATTTACCTCACTAAAAGAGTGTTGAATAGACAAGATGGAACGTGAGCGAGAGGTGAACGAGATACAAGTCAAGACTTCCCAAGCTTCTAAGCTTTCCAACCCTTTACGTACTAGAACTAGCAAGACCCTAGGACTCAAAGATTCACTTGAAACCTGGCCCTTTTGCCTCTCCCTCGTATTGTGTTTGTATCACAAAATAGTTATTTGTTTTTGCTTTTTGGTGCATGACAACTGGTGGAGGGTTTGCTATTTATGGTAAAAAGAATTTGAACATGGACAAACTCATGCATAGTGTTAGCATGTAGCAATTGAATGCTACCAATTGGTGTGGTCAAATGTGCAGCATACTTTCCGGGGGAAAAATGAAAAGGAAGAAGTGAATTAATGTGAATAGACACTTTCAATCATCCTACTGTAACATTCAAAGTCTCATTAATTATTTGGAGTAAGGTGGCTCAAGAATATAGTAGAAAGATTTTGTATCTTTCTATTTGTATAGCTTGTGATTTAGTAATATTTGTGTGTCGGTAATACTTCAAATATGATAGTCTTATTTTTAATAGTCTATTGGGTGGTCGAGCCTAAATAAATAAAGTGTCCGTTTGGTTTGTTAGTGAGCGGCAAAGGGCTAAATTAATTTAGAGTGTGTTGGGTTGAGCAACGAGACTCAATATATTCATAAATTAATTATTTGGGTTGGTAATTTTTTGTGGTACGCGTATGAGCCCCGTTCCAATTTAAATGTGAATCGCGTCGCATAGACATAGTTTGTACGAAAAAAAATATACTCATGAAAATGGTAAATAAACTTGAAATCGAATTTATTTCAAGTTTAACGTTATTTAATAACTGGGTAAATTACGAGGTATTACAGTACCTACCCCTTAAACAGAATTCCTCCTAGAATTCTAATTTGTGGTAGTTGGTTGGGTTGTCTCGGGAAATAGGTGTGGGTATTTAGTACGTATTTGGTCTTCACACTCCCAGGTGTACTCTGGTCCTCTTTTAGAGTTCCATCTAACTTTGACGATTGGAATACAGCTTTGCTTCAACTGTTTGACGTCCCTATCCATGATTTCTACCGGCTCTTCTATGAAATTGAGCTTCTCGTCAAGCCGGATTTCTTCTAGTGGGATAACAAGAGATTCGTCTGATAAGCACTTTTTCAAATTCGATACGTGGAATGTATCATGTACTTTATTAAGTTCTTCGGGAAGTTCAAGTTTATACGCCACTGGGCCAATCCTTTCTATGATTGTGAATGGCCCAATGTACCTGGGGTTTAACTTTCCACGTTTTCCATATCGAACCATTCCTTTCCAAGGAGATACTTTCAACATGACCCTATCTCCAACTTGGAACTCCATGGGCTTTCGTCTCACATCAGCATAACTCTTTTGTCGGTCTCGAGCTGCTTGAAGACGTTGCTTGATTTGTACAATTTTTTCGGTGGTTTCTTGAATAATTTCGGGTCCTGTGATTTATGCATCTCCAAATTCTGCCCAACAGATAGGTGACCGGCATTTTCGACCATAAAGTGCTTCAAATGGTGCCGCCTTAATGCTAGCAAGATAACTGTTGTTGTATGAGAACTCTGCTAACGGCAAGTGTCTATCCCAACCTTTACCAAAGTCGATCACACATGCTCGAAGCATGTCTTCCAAGGTTTGGATAGTTCTCTCACTTTGACCGTCGGTCTGCGGGTGATACGCAGTACTCATGTCTAATCGGGTACCCAATGCCTTCTGCAATGACTGCCAAAAGTTTGATGTGAAACGGCTATCCCAGTCTGAGATAATGGAAATTGGCACTCCATACCGTGAGACTATTTCTTTCAAATATAATCGCGCAAGAGTACTCATCTCGTCGGTTTCCTTTATTGGCAAGAAATGCGCGGATTTGGTAAGACGATCAACGATGACCCAGATGGTGTCAAACCCACTTGATGTCTTAGGTAGCTTCGTAATGAAGTCCATGGTTATCCTCTCCCATTTCCACTCTGGGATCTCTGGTTGTGTCAGTAAACCGGATGGCTTTTGATATTCGACTTTGACCCTAGAACATGTCAGACATCTTCCGACATACTCGGCTATATCTGCCTTCATGTTGGGCCACCAGTAGTGTTTCTTGAGGTCCTGGTACATCTTATCTGAACCTGGATAAATGGAATACTTGGACTTGTGAGACTCATGCATAATGAGATCACATATCCCTCCATAGAGTGGGATCCAACTTCTGTCTTGGAAGCACAACATTCCATCCGATCTCTTTACGAATCCATTATCACTCTTTGGCATACCATAGATTTTCTCGCTTGGTCTGTTCTGTTCCTTGAGGGCTTCGGCCTGAGCCTCAAGGATTTTTTATGGGAGTGGTGATTTGATCGTCATCCGCAGAGATCTAACTCTGAGATGTGTAATTCGCTCCTTTCTACTCAAGGCATCTGCCACGACATTTGCCTTTCCAGGATGATAGCGAATCTCGCAATCATAGTCACTGAGCTCTAACCATCGCCGTTGCCTCATGTTTAACTCTTTCTGATCAAGAATGTGCTGAAGACTCTTATGATCTGTGAATACTATGCACTTGGTGCCATATAGGTAGTGTCTCCATAACTTAAGAGCAAAAACCACTGCTCCTAATTCCAGATCATGGGTAGTGTAGTTCTCCTCGTGAGTCTTGAGTTGTCGGGACGCATATGCAATAACTTTGCTCCTCTACATCAACACAACACCAAAACCTTGGCGTGATGCATCGCAATACACAACAAAATCTTCACTCCCTTCTGGTAATGCCAAAATCGGAGCTTCACAAAGCTTCTGTTTCAAGAGCTGAAAAGCTGTCTCTTGCTTTTCCCCCTAGTTCTTCTTCTTCTGTGTTAATTCTGTTAAAGGTTTAGCGATTTTGGAGAAACCTTCAATAAATCTGCGATAGTACCCAGCAAGACCTAGGAATTAGCGTATCTCCGTAGGGGTTTTAGGAGGTGCCCAATCCCTAACAGCTTCGATCTTTGCAGGGTCAACATGAAGACCTCGGCTATCGATCACGTGTCCAAGGAACTGCATGGTTCGGATCCAGAAATCACACTTGGAGAATTTGGCATACAATTCCTCTTTCTCGAGCAACTCCAAGATGGTCTTCAAGTGCTCTGCGTGCTCCTCCTTGTTGCGGGAATAAATTAGAATATCATCGATGAATACAATTACAAATTTGTACAAATAAGGCTTGCACACACGATTCATCAAGTCCATGAACACTGCTGGTGCGTTGGTCAAACCAAATGGCATTACTTGAAATTCATAGTGGCCGTATCGTGTCTTGAAGGCCGTCTTAGGGATATCTTCTTCCCTGACTCTTAGTAGGTGATAGCCTGATCTCAGATCAATCTTCGAGTAAACACTCTATCCTTGAAGTTGATCGAAAAGATCATCGATCCTGGGTAATGGGTATCGATTCTTTATCGTAAGTTTGTTCAACTCACGATAGTCAATACACATTCTAAGAGATCCGTCCTTCTTTTTGACGAATAACACCGGAGCTCCCCAAGGCGAAGAACTAGGTCGAATGAATCCTTTATCTAATAATTCTTGCACTTGATCAGATAATTCTTTCATCTCGGATGGCGCCAACCTATAAGGTGCTCGCGCCATTGGTGCCGCTCCTGGCACTAAATCAATCTGGAATTCTACTTGGCGAACGGGTGGAAGGCCAGGCAATTCCTCCGGAAATACTTCAGGAAAATCTTTAACTATCGGCACATCTTCAAGTAGCTTTTCCTCAGACTTCTTTTCTGTCACTTGAGCTAGGAAGACGTGACATCCCTTAACTATATACTTCATGGTTTTCATATGGGATATGATACTTAGATGTATCTTACTTCGTTCACCACGAATGATTAGGGTTTCACCTTGAAAAAGGGATATGAATGACCTTCTCATCACAAATGATTCTAGCATGGTTCCTAGAGAGCCAATCCATGCCGATGACAACGTCAAAACTACCAAGCTAATAGGCATGAGGTTTATGTCGAAAGGTTGGTAAAGTAAGAGTAAGGTGCAACCTTGGACGACGGTGTTAGTGCTAACTAGTTTACCGTCAGCTAGTTCAATTTCATAAGTGGTGTTTAGTTTGGTTGGGATGATGTTCAGTAGGGAAGCAAAAAAAGTAGATATAAAACTTTTGTCGGCTCCCGAATCAAATAAAACTTTAGCAAGATGGTTGTTAAGTGAGAACGTACCCGTGACTACGTCAGGGTCTTGCTGAGTGTTTCTTTCTCCTAGCACATAAACTCTCCCACGAGCATTGCTGTTCTGGTTCGCTTCCTGTTTTGGGCACCGACTCTTGTAGTGCCCCTTTTCACCGCATCCGTGGCACACCACGGCCACTGGTTGTAGATTTGCTCCAGAAGCTTTGCAGTCCTTGGTCAGATGGCCTATCCTTTGACACTTCATGCACCTAACGGTGCATGGTTCGGTATGATGCATCTTGCCGGTTGCACAGAGGTTGTCTTCCCGCATACCCACCTCCTCCAGTGGGGGTGGCAACATAGGCTCTAGCAGCTTCCTGCCTGCGATTTTGTTGGTGGTGGTGATTGTTTCGGTTTTGCTGATAGTTTTGGTTGTTGTTGTGGTTGTTGTTGAAATTGTTGTTGTATCTATTATTTTTGGGGTGGTGGTTGTTGTTGAGAGTGGTCCTTTTGTCATCGAACTTCCGTTTATGATCATTGTTTCCTTGGGTCTGACCACGTTTTATCTCTCGTTCCAATAACTTCTGGGCAATTGAGATGGCCTCTTCTAATGTCTGAGGCTTGGATGCAGTGACATTGCCCTCAATGCTTCTAGGCAACCCTTCAACATACCTTTCCAGCAGCTTCTCAAGGTCTGGTACCTTGGTTGGACATAGCAAAGCTAGTTCTTGGAACCTTCGATCATAAGTCTTAAGGTTATTTCCTTTCACTACAAGACGATCGAACTCATCCTCTAGCTTCCTGATCTCGGTGCGAGGACAATACTTCTTCAACATTTTCTGTTTGAAGTCAGTCCATGAAATTTGGTAAGCTTCTTCTATACCCATATTCTGAGCAGTAGAGTTCCACCAGGATAAAGCATCTTCTAAAAGAGTTCCCGTAGCAAACGAGACTTTGCAGTCGTCAGTACAACCGCTCCTCATGAAGACTGTCTCAGAACGCTCAAACCAGCGAGCGAGCTCAGTTACTCCTTCCGTTCCTTTAAAGTAAGTGGGTTTGCAACCCATGAAATCTTTGTAAGTGCATTTGTGAGTTACAGCCACCTCGCTTTCTCCATTCGGCCTATTGGTGCTGCTTGCACGAGCCATGGTAGCCGCTTGAGTTTCCAGTGCTACAACAACACTGTCAGCAACCAATTTCTGGATTTCGGTCGGAGTTAGGGGTGTCAAATGGGTCGACCCGACCCGACCCGAACCCGACCCGAACCCGATAATACCTTATAGGGTCGGGTTCATTCGGGTTCAATTCGGCTTATCGGGTCTATCGGGTCAACCCGACCAACCCGATAGCCTTATAGGGTCGGGTTAGGGTTATATTTTTCATACGTTATCGGGTTCGGGTTCAACCCGATAACCCGATAATTGTATAAGCCTTCCTCGTTCTTTTTTCATTCTAAGCCCAATAACACTTTAAAGTCCTATACCTGATATAGCATCACTGAGTTCACTATATAATGCTTTTAAGTGATGCTCTCGTTAATGCACAAGCTGTGATTTTACGGAGCATGAAAAATATAATGCGTTAATGCACAAGCTGTGTTTTTTATATAATGCTTTTAAGTGATGCTCTCGTTAAAGTACAATGTTTTTATTTACATAATCCAGTTATCAAATCAAGTATCATGCGGTTGTGAAATAGAGGCGTAAATCATGTTTTGTTAAAATGCTTCAATCTAGGATGCCTCTCAAACAAAGTGACCACCTCAACACTTATCAAACACATTATTTACACACCAACCATACAACACTTCTCATTGATGACCAATAGATTGCGCCTAAATCATGTTTTGTTAAGATGCTTCAATCTACTGTTGGATTTTTCATACAAATCAAAGAAAAATGTTTTATATTCTTCAAAATTTTTAATGAACTAAAAGAATTTGCAAGTGAAATGGCTTGATATTTTTTCTTTGTATAAAAATTATGCCAACCCGAATCGACCCGATAACATAACCCGATATAACCCGAACCCGATAAGGCCCAAACCCGATAACCCGAACCCTTATAGGGTCGGGTTGCGGGTCATATTTTTTTAGTCCAAAACCCGATACAACCCGACCCGATACACCCGATAACCCGACAACCCGACCCGATAACACCCCTAGTCGGAGTCATGGCTGGTGTTGGTGTTGCAGCTGTTGCTCTTCCACGAGGCATATTTCTATTTATACCACAAGAGAAGCACATGTTTAGAATTTACATAATGACCATGTAATGTTAGAATAATTCAATAACAAGGTAAATTTGTAAAAATCATAATGATGTTGCCACTATATGGAATCACAACAACTGGGTTTGTAAATCTCGGCGTGTCTGAAAACCATCCTAATACACATGAAATTAATAATGACCAACTCGGTATCGTAATATAGTGATGTATGGGGGTGTCACAACACACATGAATATATGAAAAATAACCAAAGCATTATAAATTAGCGTCGATTTATAGCAATCATAACCAAAAATAGTGTCTTAATAACTTGTTCAATTGTTTACAAAACAACTTAATACAAGGTCTTTTATTATTGCCACATGTGGCAAGTTAAAATGTCCAAGCTATAAATGATACATAAATAATCTATGAGTTGCCTGGTGTGTTTTCCAATTTGCGCTGAAGGTTTTGGACTATATCGGTCAACTCCTCCATCCTCTGGTCTCTGTCCCTCTCCCTGGCTTGGGATTCTTCTACCATACGCTCAAGTGTCAGAATGCGGGTGTTGGCCGCAACGAGCTCATCAGCCTGTCGCTCATTCACGTCCTGCATTATTGAAGCAATATCCCTCAGTTCTCGTGTCTCCTGTCTCATGTCCTCGAGTCTTCCTTCTAACCCAGTAATAACCTCTAAAGCTTCATGTAGCTGAGTACTCATCAAGTTAAAAACCTCTTCCATAGCTACTCAACCAATCATAAGATTTTCCACCGCCTCTTCAATGCTCTCGAAACGCCCGAGAAGGACATCATCAACGAAGTTCTGGACCGCATCGATACGATTTTCATGTCAAATAAGTCTAGCCGCTAACAAAGGAACAGCGTGGTGAATAGGTTCTCCAGTGACTGGAAGGACCCTAGGAGTGGTAGTGGAAGAACTTTATCCCAGTTCGCTGGCACTCGGAGTACCCTCTTCTGCTCTCCAGTGACTTATATATGAAGAAATGACCACAGTCGAGCATCGACCCGTCTGCGGAGTCTGGCCCGAGCAACCTTGGCCACATCCTCAAATGAGAATCTGAAGATGAGGGGATTGAGAAATGTGCTCCTTCGCGGAGTGATAACGGAGCACTGTGGGCACGTTGTGGTCGGGCAGGAGGTGGTAATGGAACCGTAGTAGTTTGATGGTAAAAGATAGTAGGTGGTGGTAGAAAAGTTGGTAGTATGGGACATCTAGGAGATAGAGGTGGTGATGGCATCATCATTAGCAAGGGTGATATAGGAGATACCGGTGATGTTGGTGGTGCTAGTGGTGGGTGTATGGGAGCTATTGGTGCTCGTACCCGCTTCCGGACATAATGGATCATAGTAGGGCCTCCTTGGTTGGGTTGTCCAATTGGTTCTGGTTCATAGAGTTGAAGAGGTCGAACTTCTCTACGTTGGTGAATTGACGCAGGTTGGGGAGGTGGTTGCAATGGCGATGGTAGGTTAGCAGACTCCGAGTCTGAATTTGGAAAATGATGGGGGGTCAGAATGCCTGGTGTAACCACTGGAGTGAAGGCGACTTCACCCTCCTCGAAGGGTTCGGTTTCTCCAGATGTAGCCATTGGTGAAGTGGGGTTCGGGTCCACCGGTGATGCTGGTACGGTAGTGGGGGATGTGACCTCCTCGATTTGTGAGTCAAGTGGTGGAACAATAGGGTAGGAATCTGAAGACATGGTACTGTAATAACCCAGGAAGTATTACCATAAGTATGAGCTATTAGTATTATACTGTTCAATTGGTCACAATATCAATTAATGACTCATCAACTGCTAGCAATTTGCAACGCAAAATGTTAGTGAAAAGTGGGCACGGAGGGCACTAGGTATCAAGGTTTAAAATGGTCCGTTTTTAGAGCATAATTATAGTCCAACATTTTGAAAATACACTTGGTTCTCTATAATTATGGCTCTGATACCAATCTGTAACACCCCAAAAAACTCAACAAGCAGCGGAAGACTTAATTGGGGTATTACTTCTCGGATCACATTCATAAAGATAGAAAACGACTCAAAGGAGACGTTTTTAGAACAGTTTGATTATCATTCAATACTCAACATAATAAGTTTCAAAAGAAGTTCCACGACAAATTTAAAGTTACACACATAAAGCAGTTTACGTTTAAACGTGAATTATAATCTTATTAAACATGGTTCATAAAGAGGGGTCCCTTGCCAACTCCGTGCCCGGTTTGCCTTCATTAATTACCTGAGATAAACATGCTAAAAGTCAACACAAAGGTTGAGTGAATTCACAGTGTTTAAGTTATAATAGTTGAACACAAGTTTCAAGTAGTTAACTGTATAGAAATACAATTAAAGTAAAAACATCAATACCGCAGTATTGAAAATGTATATTGCCTTAAGCCTCATGACACGCAAACCTTAACTGGTGACATCATTTAATAATGACGTTAAGTACTAAATTATAGGGATAATGTTAGTACGAATGCCCTCTTGCAGGAGGTTGCCGTCCTACTGTTTAATTCAAATATAGTGCATTTGGCTGCTTATCCAGCAACTCAAATAGGGCGTCAACTGCCAATAGATCTATTCACTAAATTCGCGTTCACTCGCAAGTGATTAATGGTTCATGATGTGAGGGACTTTTGATGGCAATAATAGGTAACTTAAGAAATATCAAATCAGGATAGCATACAGAAAATACTTGTGTTCATGTTTAGAGCATGTATCTCCCCACGGGATTTGTAAAACGTTTAAAAAGTGGGACTATGAACTCACCTCGGTAGTACAGTAATCTAGATATGGAAATAGAAAGTGTGGAAAGGAACGGCTCAGGATACGCGACCTGAATTAATATGGCAACCTTTCATTTAGATGGTTCATGATTTAAGACTTTAATGTTCCAAAGGACAATGTTTAAAAAAAAATATCCGCATCGTCGTTACTTGTGTGGCAATTATTCAAAATAAAAATATAGTTACATATCTATATAACTAGTTTGTGTGTAATAGTTTCCTGACTAGTATGTGTGTAATAGTTTCCTGACATTACGTAGTTTATATCAGAGTCGTCAATTATTAACTCCAAAGTTAATGATAATTATTAAACGTTAAATTTGGATATTTCTAATGTGGTGAATGATAAGATATTAAAATATTTTTATTTATTTTTAAGTACTCGATTATAATGTCGTTATTTATATTACGAAAATGTGGGACTTATATATCGTATTTAAATTTTTATAACCATTTTATGAAAGGAGTTTGTAATGTAAAATATCGAGATTTTTATACAGTTATCTAAGGAACACTTACGTTATATAAATGTCACATTCTTCTACTTCAAAGTTTATAAGCTATTATTTTTAGTCCAAGGTAAAATTTTATATCTTTTATTAACATTCACTAAAAATGATAATTTGTTTAACAATCTATTAAGGTAAAATGACAACAGAAAAGAAAAAAAAAAAAAAAAAAAAAAAGAATGGCCAAGACTAAGACAGGGCTCGAATCCCCGAACTCAGTCTTAACAGCAGACGCCCCAGCCATATGCGCTAGCCATTTGTTGTGGTATGTCATGCAATTATATAGTTATATAATAAATCGATTTGGGTGGTGCATTGCTACCATGCGGTTACACCATATATATATATATATATATATATATATATATATATATATATATATATATATATATATATATATATATATATATATATATTACTACTCTTTTCTTCCTACTGAGTTTGTCCACGCTTCCAGTAGCCCTACCAAGGATTCCAAATGTTTTAAATATAAGGTGCATTAAAAGCTTTTATTTAGTAACTAGTTTGCATGAAATACATTTTGTTATTTTGTTGCTTTCCTTGATACGTTTATCAATCTCCCAATGTTCCCACTTCAAGTTTCAACTTTCAGGAAAGTGTCGAAGGAGACCCATGGTTACCCACGACTTGATTAATCTCGCGACTCAAGTTTCACACGAGCCAAAACTTATTTTCTTTTCATTTTCGTTTCTATAAATTGTAGGGTAAATTGGTTGACTTATGAACTAGGGTACTCGTATAGTTCTGTACAAATGGGTTTCAAATTGTAGTAATATATTTGTTATTTAGTTTCTGAGTTTGCATGAAATGGTGTATAACATTGTGCCCTCAGTTCGTATAAAAACTGCTTCGCGAGCCCATGCTCACGTAAGCTACTCATGTGCTCGATGTAGCTTCAATAGTGACAGTGAGCGTGGTGAAAAAGAACAAAAATTTCGATAGGTTTTCGTAAGTTGTTTCATCGTGTCGACTTACAACATATTAAGCACGAGTTTTATTCTTGATAGTGGGTATGACCCTTGGCATACGAAGGTGATACGGCTTGTCTTTATAGTGATGAAATGGTTATGGGTAGTGTAGGAAATAGGCAGCAAGTGAGGCTTTTGTTATTACTTCTAACACAAGGTCTCGTCTCTTCCAAAGGAAATAAACTTCATGTAGCTTGTACGTGTATATGTATATAAACTTAGCATTTTTTTCTCTTGTGTATAATACAGAAACAATGGAAGCAAAATGAAACAGGTTTGAGATGCATGTCCACTGTTTGCCTCTTTAGTTTTTGTCTCATGTTTTACTAGTGGTATGTCATGTGTACGTGTACATGTACATGTATATAGTATTTGGTTTTTCTCATGCAGTACACAGAAGCAGAAAGAAAAAGAGTACGAAATGGTTTTACTTGGTCATTTGTTAGTTCATTAAAGTAGCCAGACAAGATCGCGATACGTTAAGATTGTTTCAAGTGATCACTATGATACGTATAGTAATAGTAGCAGATATTACTTAGTTATAAAGTTGTAATGGAAGTAAACGAAATGGTCATGAAATGTCATCGTACTATGAAACTTGAGGGAGGAGATTTACCTCACTAAAAGAGTGTTGAATAGACAAAATGAAACGTGAGCGAGAGGTGAACGAGATACAAGTCAAGACTTCCCAAGCTTTCCAACCCTTTACGTACTAGAACTAGCAAGGCCCTAGGACTCAAAGATTCACTTGAAACCTGGCCCTTTTGCCTCTCCCTCGTATTGTGTTTGTATCACAAAATAGTTATTTGTTTTTGCTTTTTGGTTCATGACAACTGGTGGAGGGTTTGCTATTTATGGTAAAAAGAATTTGAACATGGACAAACTCATGCATAGTATTAGCATGTAGCAATTGAATGCTACCAATTGGTGTGGTCAAATGTGCAGCATACTTTCCGGGGGAAAAATGAAAAGGAAGAAGTGAATTAATGTGAATAGACACTTTCAATCATCCTACTGTAACATTCAAAGTCTCATGAATTATTTGGAGTGAGGTGGCTCAAGAATATAGTAGAAAGATTTTGTATCTTTCTATTTGTATAGCTTGTGATTTAGTAATATTTGTATGTCGGTAATACTTCAAAATAAATATGATGGTCTTATTTTTAATGGTCTATTGGGTGGTCGAGCCTAAATAAAGTGTCCGTTTGGTTTGTTAGTGAGCGACAAAGGTTTGTTAACAACTTTTATTATAAAAATATTTCAATGTATGAACTTATTTGATATTAATACATACTTTATTAAAACTTATTTACCTTAATTATTTGAATCAAACGGTAAAATTTGATGCCCACGTCTATTATGTAAATGTCTTTGACTTTGCTTATTTAAGTAATCCTCAGATTTCCCAAAAACATTACAAGAGGTAAAAACATAAAATTTATAATTCATAGTAATTCAAAGTTCAATCCACATCTTTGTCAGGTAGTCTTTTTGTCAGGTACTGTTAAGAATCTTGTAGTATTAGATATAATTTGCAAGATGAAAAGGGTTTTGTTAAGAATCTTGTAATCACATAGATTTGTTAAGAATCTTTTTTAATTAATTAATGTGAAAAGGTGAAAAGGGTTTTGTTGAAAAAGTTGACTGTTTTATTTGAAATTTTATTTGGTGTTACAATTCTACCCCTTATTTAGATTTCGTCCCCGAAATCTCTTGTCTAAACTAACCAAAACTTAGTCTTATCATACTCCCGTTCTTATTACTTTCCATCACTTTTAACATTCCGTTGCAACGATCTAATTGATCTCGCAACACAAGGCACACTATAACCATTTCATACCCTTGTCTCATTCTATTTTTCATTTATTGACAGAAAAAGTGACATATGTATTACTTTTTCAGGAATAGATCAAGTAGTCAACAAACAATGGTGCATCAACTATTTTCATCGGGATGGAGCCAAAAAGGCGATTGAAGGCCAGCCTCTGTAAACTTCCTAGATTCCCAAGAGTAGCAGAGATTGCACCAGTGATTTACTTGTATTGAAGAGCAAGAACATTGAGGTTTTTTCAAGATCCAAGTTGAGTAGGCACGTGGCCATTGTAAAATCATAACCCATCTCTTTTAAGATTTCCCTACGAGCCATTGATGAAGAACCCAATATTATCTTTGCATCTTTCACCTTAACAACAAAAAAGTAAAAAAAAGTTTATTAATAATGTGACCAAACTATAAGTATTAATGGTGGTTAAGGAACATATATACGTTGAGCTTACGATTCTCCATTGATATTCCTTCTTTCATTTCTATGCGACACAACACAATCGAGTATAAGTTTTTAAGGATAATAAAAACCGGGTGAACCAGATTGGCGGTAAAATTTCCTTTGTTTATCTTTTACATTGTTTGTTAATGAATGGTCCTTTTACTATGTTCTACTCTTCATATGCGGTGACGGATCTGGTGGCGGTGACAGAAGGATGGTGGTGGTGACTGATGGATAAGGTAGTGGTGATGGTGAGGGTGTATGAGGGAGAAGATGAAAGAGATAAAAAAATGTATATGTTTTTATTAATATTTAATATAAGGGGTATATTTGTCATTTAAGCTGCAAACCAAAAATTAAATCATGTACTTACAAATAACACTTTGAGTGGAGTTGCGAAGTTGAGAATTTGAGTATTACCATTTTGGAGACGAGCTTAAAAAATAAGATCAACAAAAAGATTTTGTACCTCTTTTATATATTTTTTTATCAATCCAGGAAGTGTTTGTTTGATAAGTTTTACACTGTTGGTGTAGATTGACAAAAAAAAAAAAAAAATATTGTTTAATATAAAATATTTGAGCAATTGCTTTAAGTTGAATACCAAATATTTTTCATATTCAACCGAAATGGGCTTACCCCACTCGTTATTATCAATTATATAATATTATTTATTTTTCTCTCCTAATTTTTTTTATTTTTATTATTATTTTTTATTTTTTTTTATTTTTTTAAAAAAAAAACTTACACCAAATCCATTAACAAACAAAACGGACCCAATACATTTTCTTTCATATCTATACCAATGAGCCGTTTTGGTTGATAATAGAAATCCCAATTGGTACGAGTTTGAGGGCCTATTTGGTTGGGGGCCGTAGGGTTTGGATTTGGGCATGATGGTAGGAATGTGTTGTTTGGTATATATGGGTGGCCCAGGGATTGACTTTAAATCTGAATATCCTGGCATATGGAATTCCATTATGATATTTTTGTGAGGCCTTTATAATTTCACCCACTCACTAATTTTTTTTTTGTTATTTTTTTTATTGTATATATTAATTTTAATTTATATTTTAATCTATAATATATCTTTAAATATTATTTTCTCTCTTCTACATCAAATCCAAATCCAAATCTTAAACCAAATTCAAATCCTAATCCAAATCCCAAACCCGTCTACAAACCAAACAGGCCCTGATTGTAGTGTGAGCCCCCCCACAACAATGATAGATTCATACCATGCTCTTTTGTCTCCTTTGATATATAGCCAATATATTGGTGCGTTTGGTTTGTTACGTGAAATCACTATAGGTATGACTTTGATATAAAGAAGGTATGAGATTCGGAATGACAATTTCATTAATTATTTTTGGTATGTTTTTAAAGTATGGGTATCAAAGATTAGTAGATTCATTTAATTAATAATAAATTAATTTTTAAAGTGGATTGTTATGTAGTGGTGGGGCCAATTTTAAATTAAATTTATATTTTGTGAGTATAAGACAAAAAAGTAAAAGAAATAATTACTTATTTTAAAGGAAAAAAATAAAATAAAATGTATGATAGATTTGATAGTCATCTATAAAGGCTCTTATCAAATTTGATAGATGCTATGGGTTTAATAAGATCATTATCATATAACAAACATCATGTATGACTTTGACTCCCATAAGGCTAGATGGCAAGGGGAGAGTTTTTTCACCTGACACCTCAGTGCCATCTCATCTTTCTCTCTCCTCTCACTTCCCATCACCACTCTTCACCTTTTTGTAGGCAAGGGAAAAACATCTTCACATTAACTCTCATTTTTTTTAATTTAATACTTACACAATTAAATACCAAACTATCTTCTAAACTAAATTTTCACTATGCATAATGTGTAAATAATTGAAACACCAAATTTTCACTGATGCATTTCAACAAATAACGAAATGGGTCATGATCAAATTACAAAAAACCAAAATTTCCCTGATGCATTACATCAAATATTTGGCAAGCACAATTAAAACACTAAATTATAAAACTAATCAACAAATAATACAGTGGGTCATGATCAAAACTAGAAAAAAAGCCAAAATCTTCACTGAGACATTTCATCGAACACTTAACACGCATAGTCAAAAACATACCGCGTGAAGAGTAAGAGATTGAATAATAGACGGAGAGGACGATGAAGAAGTAGAAGGTGTTTGTTGGTAGTAATCAAGACCACCTTCTTGTAATACTCGCTGGCCAACTTCATCACCCATTCTTATTTTTTTCAACTTGTGAGATTTAAGAAGGGGTTGGTAATATGATGATGATGATGATGAACCAGGGGAAAAAGGATTTGCAAACGGTAACACAATTGAAATGGGGCCCATTTTTTCTTGGTTCTCGCTTGGTGATCAGACCACCAAAAGTCGTTTTGGGTTTCGTGTCTCGCGCGCGAGATATGGAGGTGGGCAAGGCAGTTAGCGCGTGAAATGGTGAGGGAAGGTGAAACCTTCACCTCCTTGCCTACCAGCCTAACCTCATTCCCATATACCTTAAACAAACACACACTGAATTTCACTATACCAATTACAATGAAACAATATTATTTTCATACTCATTCCTCAAACCAAAATCTTAATATCATTCCAAACCCGTTTACAAACTAAACCAAACGGCCCCTGAGATTTGAGGGCGAGAAACCCAAATGGTATTTGGTAGTACAACACTTCTAATCCATTGAAAACGGTCGATTTGAAAAGAAGAAGTGCAGCTTCAGAAGCAGCTGCTAGAACGGATCAAAGCTTGAAAACCCACCTGCTTCTAGAGATGATCTTATATACCTTTCAACTGTAACTCATTTTCTCACTAGTTTCATTTTTTTTTTTTCATTTATTATTATTATTATTATTATTATTATTATTATTATTATTATTATTATTATTATTGTTGTTGTTGTTGTTGTTGTTATTGTTGCTCATTAGCTACTGAGGTATAATTAGTTAGTAATTAGTTATGCATTTTGGCGATATAAATTCATGTCAATTTAGTTTAACTTTAATGAATGTGAGCTAGATAACTAGGGTTTCAAATATTTCACAAAAAGTAATTTCCTTTTTCTAAATTTTGTTTCAGTTTCAATTAGGGCTCAAATAATTTTACTGGTTTTTTTGGGTTCAAATTAGGGCGCAATTTTGAAGAATGAGTTGTGTAAGCAGTTGTCGTATATTTTACCGTTCATTTGAAATTTAACAAATTTAGGGGGGGTTTGGTTCGGCATAAGCCGGCTTATAGTTTTTTTGATTTTGTGGCTTATTTTAAAACTTTTCACCTATAACACAAGAAACATATATAAGCGGAAAAGATTTTAAAACAAGCCACTAAAAGTGAGCTTACGAAACATAAGCTCAAAATCGAATAAGCCATAAGCCGAAACAAACACCACCTTAGTTTTTTTTGGTTTTAGGTCATGAAATTGAATCCCAACAATTAGGTATGTCACAGAATTGGTGTTCTTATGTTAAAATAATTCATGAAAATGTCTTTGCTTTTAGATAGGAACACTTAGTTTGTTTGACAAAATTTGGTTAAAATTAGGGCTCAATTTAGACGAATGAGTTAGGTAAGCGTGGTGGTATTAAAAGTGGTAAATTGTTATAGTGCTATTTGTAATTTTCCCCTCACATGTTGGCCATTGGTGGACCGGTTTCCCGTTTTAACTTATTATAATCATTTTGGAGTCTTTAGGTATGCTTGAAATGAACATTGGTATGCTTTGTAAAAATGATTTCTTGTTAGGGTTCTCTTGTTGCTGGCTAACTAGGCATGCTTTGTAATGAAAATTAACTAACTTGTTCTTAGTGTGATGGCCTGTCGGGAGCTCATAAGGTTTCTTTCCTTTCAAATAACTCCAACTTAGTATAGTTTTGCCAGTATAAAAAGTGATTCATTTGATTCTTGATTACGTAACCTTGCGTTTCATATGGTCTAATTGCAGAAAGCTGCAAAGACTCTGACTGAGATGGAACAGTCACCACCAAAGGCAGTTTTGGATTCTATGCAGACTCTGTTGAATGCTATAGTCAAGCCAGAATTGCTAAAGCATCAAGACGCAGAGGCTAAGCTTCTCGTTGCAACATGCACTTGTGAGATAACAAGAATTACTGCTCCTGAAGCACCATATGATGATGTTGTTCTAAAGGTAATTAGTGTTCTTGATTGCACCGAATGCTTTATGATAATGGTTCCACAGCTGTAAGACATAATAATTGGTGTTATACTTGCTTCAGGACATCTTTCGTTTGTTTGTAAGCACCTTTAATGGGTTACAAGATACTAAAGACCCATCTTTTGAGTGGAGGGTGCGTATCTTGCACATAGTTGCTAATTGTGATGTTGGATCTTGAATGTGATGAATTAGTCAATGAAATGTTCAAAACATTTTTTGCTGTTGCCAGGTTCACTTTTGTTACTTACATTGAAGTTCACTTATTAGTGGAATGATAGTCTCGTGACAATAAACACATTTGTTAAAGTTAGGGGTGTTCGTTTTAGCTTCTTTGTCCAGCTTACAGGCTTATTTAAGGGGGTGTTTGGGTAAGCTTATATGACGGGCTTATGAGCTTATTAGCTTATATGACTCAAATAAACCAAATCAATTGTTTGGCTAAGCTTATATGAGTTGGCTTATGAGCTTATATGAGGGGTTTTTGGTAAGCCTCAAAATTGTGGCTTTTTTAAGAGGTTGGGCTTATATAATATGCCCCACTACAAATTACAATTTTACCCTCAATTATGAGTTAATCCAAGCACCTTAGCTTATGAGTTTATTAACCCATGTCTTGTTTTGTCATTTACCAACATAAGCTAAACCGAACACTTTAGCTTATCAACTTATTAAACACAAGCTAATCCAAACACTCAGCATTAGCTTATGAGCTTATTATATATAATCCATAAGCTGCTTATATAACATAAGGATAGGCCCAATTCATAAACTTAGCCAAACACCCCTAAATATTGATAAGCTTATAAGCTCAATTTTTGGGGCTTATGAGATTATCAATTTGGGCTTATGAACTTAATTAAGCCATAATTCCTAGACGATAAGCCCTAAAAATTGAACTTGTTAGCTTATCAAAATCTCAATAAGCCCATAAGTCGTACAAAAAAGCTAAAACAAACACCCGTTTAGTATTTTAAGTGTGATATTCCTGTCCTTAATCCGTGATTGCCTTACCTTCTTTTGCTTTTTTTATATAGTGATGAACTTCCTGAGATTGTTACTGTGGCGATGGAGACAATCATGGGAGTTCTATTAGAAGAAAGTGAGGAGATTGGGGAGGACTTATTACTCATTATCCTATCTATCTTAGGGCGTAATAAGAAAGTAAGCTTGTTTTCTAAAATATGTATATTTGTTGATTTACTTTATGATTACCATTAGTTATATTGGTGTCTTTCTTCATGTGGCAAATGTACATGCTTTCTGAGTAGCACATTTGGGATTTTATTTTCTAGGATATAAATCCGGCTGCAAGGAGGCTTGCTATGAGTGTTATACAAGTATGTGCTGGACAGCTTGAACCTGGCATCAAGCAGTTCATTATATCATCAATGTCACGAGAAAACAGTTCTTCAAATCCTGAAATTGACTACCGAGAAGTTATATATGATATCTCTCTCTGTGCTCCTCTAACTCTACCAGAAATCATACCGCGCCTAACAAAAGAGCTACAGGTAATCACAGACACATTCTTACTTTCTCCCGGTATTTTCTTATCATTCTCATCAGATGCCACACCCTATACAGCTATACCTTCCAGGCCTAGGTCCTTGGTGGTACCGAAGTTGACAACATCAACCGCTACACCTTCCGATTTTTTTTCAAGCTATGCTTAAACCAATATACAGGACTGAAAGCCAAGAAACATAAATACAAATATGATAATTATGAGAGCCAACATACTAATTAACTAAAAGAGTTTCATTAAATATAACAAATATGCATATAGAGGTATACTGATACAATTACAATGTCCCATACAATGACCCACCAAGTCCAAGTCTTTAGGAGGAATGGGTCCACTAGTTATTTTATTGTCACATGCATTTTTATAAGAAGTCCAAATGCACATTAGAATTTGTTGGTTGCATGTATGAGTTTAGGAAGAATAAAGGGAACACTATTGTTTCCACTTATCCATGATTCCACGATCTTATATTTGTTCCTTAGTTTAGGAAAGCATTGTTGTTTCTTTTCAGTATATATAGTGTAACTTTGCATTGAATGAAATAGAACAGAAAATTGGCTCAAAGTACTCTAGTTTCCTTCTTAATTTCTTAGAGATATGCTAACTCAATTAGCTATTTATTATCTTAGGAGATTGAACTCCTCTAATTGGTCTCTATCATTTGGTGCTTTCATTGACTTACTCATGGCTCCTAAACGTGGCCCCCTCCTCTTGAAGAAGCCTTGGCCGCCTTGAACGAAACCTTAAAACAAATCCTTCAAGTCACCACCGCTACGTCCGAAAAACAAGACATTATTGTTAACCAACTGGCACCCCACTTTGAACAAAACAAGAGTCTCATCACCACCCTACAAAAACCTGAATCATCCCACACACCCACACCACTACGGTTCATGGCTTACAAATCCGACCCCCAACTATCACTCTTCCAATATTTGACAGTTCTAACCCCCTTGATTGGCTTTTCCAAGCCGATCAATACTTTACTTTGATACTTTCTATACTATTGCTCCACACCAATGCCTACCAATTGTTGCATTCCACTTATCAGGGACGTACTAAGTTGGTATAAATACCTTGTCAACAATAACCTCCTTATGACATGGGATAACTTCACCCGTGCACTCGAAACCCGGTTCGGTCCCTCTTCATACGATAATCACCAGGCCACCCTTTTTAAACTTTGTCAAACATCCACTGTCACGACTTTACCAAACAAAATTCGAAAGGTTGAGCAATTGCGTTATGGGTCTTTGCCCGCAAGCTTTACTTGATTGTTTCATATCGGGTCTTCGCCACGATATTCAACAAGAGTTAACCATTCTTTGCACACAAACCATCACACAAGCAATCGGTTTGGCCAAGTTTATTGAAGACAAACTTCACGATCAAACCTTTGATCGTCCAAAGCCCATGTTCCAATACTACATCACAACTTATACGAACGACCCAACCTTTGTTAGACAATCCTCTCCATCAAACTCAATCACTACCGATTAAGAAATTAACCCACGCTGAAATGCAGAAAAGACACGCTGAGGGACTTTGCTACAATTGCCTGGAAAAGTACCAACCTGGTCACCGTTTTAAACCACCACAGTTTCTTCTCCTTCAATAAGGATACGAACCTGCACCTGCCACAAAAGACCCACCATGGGGGCTGTTTACCGTTGACTATAAATAAAGCAAAAGAAGGTAAGGCAATCACGGATCAGGACCTTGAGGACAAGGTCAATCTTAACGAGGGGAGTATTGATACTATTACAATGTCCCATACAATGACCCACTCCTTAGATCAGTCCACTCGTTATCCAATTCCAAGTCTTTAGGAGGAATGGGTCCACTAGTTACTTTATTGTCACATGCATTTTTAGAAGTCCACATGCACGTTAGAATTTGTTAGTTGCATGCATGAGTTAAGGAAGAATAAAGGGAACACTATTGTTTCCACTTATCCATGATTCCACGATCTTTTATTTGTTCAAGTTTAGGAAATCATTGTTGTTTCTTTTCGGTATTTATAGTGTAACTTTGCATTGAATGAAATAGAACAGAAAATTGGCTCAAAGTACTCTAGTTTCCTTAATTTCTTAGAGATTTGCCAACTCAATTAGCTATTTATCTTAGGAGATTGACCTCCTCTAATTGGTCTCTATTGTATCCCCCCCCCCAGCAAATACATGAATCCTTTTTTGCAGCTTATATTCTTTTTAAGATATACATCAGCCCTCTTGAGTGCATCTACTATGCACATACTTTCACTCTCTACTCTTAAACCTGAGAAACAAATAAACTTGATAATTTTACATGCATCATACAAAGAGTCGCGTCATATATAGCCCGATTAACTAACAATGAATGCGAGACATGATCTTTTGAAGATCTCTAGTAGGTACAACCACATTATAGACGTTGTTGCCCATTGCCAATATGCCTACACAATTCTCTGGATGACACTGTAACAAATAAATTTATTAACAATTTATGTATGATAATAATTCAATAGCATAAAAGAAAGACAAAACTTTGTGCATAATAGATAAACAATGTTAGATTACGTCGATTTTATCTTTACAATAAAGTTCAGTAGCATCAGCTTGAGCCAAAAACCTATATGTTTGTCGTCGCGCCAACTAGAAATGTCCATACAGATGTAACCTGGCATCAAAAAACAAAAAACCTTGTTTAGTGAGATTTTGAAATTTAATAAAAATATACAAAAGATGTATATAGATAATAAACATACCTCGCCCTCCATGTTTAAAAGTTCAGAGATATATGATCGATCGAGATTTAGTGTTTTAGGGTTTTGTTCGTTCTTTGAATGATATCCTAATATATAGATAACTAATAGTACTCACAAGCCGGCCCATGCAAAATAAAGATGGTAAAAAAAAATATATATATATGAAACTAACATGCCCATAATTCCATATATATCTACAGTTTAAGGGCAACTTTATACAAATAGATTTTTTATATAATAAAAGAAAATATCATTTCTGGATTTTGACATATTAAAAAAACTCATCATTCCTTATGTATATACTACATATAAAGAGAAAACATATTCACTTAAAACTTAAAAACTTATGAAATGAGTAATGTTGTTAGATTAGCGTACCTCTACTATAAAAGACGATGCAATTTATTAAATATTCGAATACTTAATTACAATTAAAAATCACTTAAAAAAACTGTACACACAAACTAATGCCACCATACACCGTCGCTGCTATGCTCGGGTAATCGTCTATTTATGTAATAACAACAATGGAGATTAATGCTGTACCGATTTGAGGAAATATAACAAAATTTGAAAGAGAGAATTGGCGGGAAAGGTGGTTACTTTACCATTTTGCATTATTAACAAATGAGACCTATGCAAGTCTATTTATACAATGAGAACTTCTAGAAACTTCTAACTAACTAGCTACATAATTAACACGTGTGTATTTACATTGGATCACATTTCACTTTAGCTTTGTGATGGAGGTGGTGTTTAGTTGGTGGGATATGATAAGGGTGTGTTTAACTTTTGACTGTGTTGACTCGTGATGTGGTTGTTTGCTTGATCTCTTTACTTCCTTTAAGTAATAAGTAATTTATCATTAGAAAAACTTGGCAAAGGGTTTTTAGCTTGCACCATAGTGACAGAAAATTTGAAGATTACTATATAAGTTGATATTAATAGTCTTTTAAATTTGTCATGTTCACCAAGATCATAAGTATTTTATATAAAAATAAAGTTATATAAAAAAAAAAACATGTTCCTTTAATACTTCAAAACTTGTGCTACCAATTAAATAATATCCCTTTAAGGATATTAGCAACAGTTGAAAGTAGTAATATAATAGATATTTAATTAAATGTATTGGATATCGGCCTATGCTAGTTTGGAAGTTAAGTTGTTTGGTATTTAAGTAACTTGTGTTAACAGTTATTTTATATAGCTAGAAAATGTATTTTTCTTCCTAATTCTAATGATATGAAGCTCATTTACTTAAAAGTACAACAACAACAAAACCCAATCCCGCCGGGGCAGGGTATGGGGGAGGTAGAATGTAGATAGATCATACCCGTCGAGGATAAACCCGGAGGTAGGGAAACTGCTTCCATTGAGACCTCCGGCAAGTGAAGGTGTGCGGGTGCGAGAGCAAAGAAAAGAGCGCAAAAGCAATAGAAGACAAAACAGAAGCAAAGACAAAGACAAAGCAGGCACAAAAATGCAAACATAGCAAAGACAAAACAAGGGACCCGCATAAAGGCAAAGTGGCAAGGGCAAAAGCAGAAGCAAAAAACAAACAAAACACATACAGAACACAGAACCAAAGCACCGGAACAAGCAGGCAACCTAAGGGAGCAACACAGAGCAGGGCAACGGGGCCTAAAGCTAAGGCAAGGCACGGGGCCAAGAGCTAAGGCAAAGCAGGGCAACGCACGGGGCCTAACCTAAGGCAACGCCTAAAAAAAAAAAATACCACCAAAATTACCTAAACCAACGAAACACCAAGCCTGCACTACCCGCAGATCCTAATTCTATCTCTCCACACCTTCCTATCTGAGGTCATGTCCTCGGACAAGAGCAGCTCCTCCATGTCGAGCTTAAGTCTATCCTCCCACCTGAGTTTGGGCCTACCCCTCTTTCTCACACCATCTACTACTAGTGCTTGAGATACTCGATAATCATTTGGTATCACATTTTTGAAATTTAGAGAGATTAGATGCCATTGGTGTCACAGTACTATGATAACATATATCATATGTCTTCACAAACTTTTGTTCAATTTCAAAGACAAGAAAAGTGGAGGAATTGCGTAATCCATTTTTCGGGTCTAATATCATCGAGTCATCCACTAGTTAGTTATATAGCTCAAGATTCGACTCAAGCCCGTCTATGATCTTAATAATCTCATCTAATAATAACTTCATTAAACCTGGTTTCCGGGCTAAAGACAAGATCGAGGGCATAGTCTTGGAAACTGTTATTGGATAAAAATGGAACAAATGGGAACTCTAGTGTTGGAGCGAGACACATATAGTGACTGATTATTTCTGGTAGGAATACAGGCGTGTCTTTGTGTTAAAATGTGTCACTTAAAGCTTCTTTTCTTTTTGTTAGAGTACAAGGTACATCTCGTGCCGTGGGAAACTGCTGCCACCTTAGCACTTTTTCCTATAACAACATAATCTATCACTCAGCACCAAAAAAACCCCTCCCTAATATAACACCATTTCTGGTGCCATAGGACACCCATGGACCCCACAGTTGGGCAATTTTTTATTTTTTTATTTATTTTTTCCTCCAAGTAAAACAACACATTAAACTAAAATTAAACAACAACAACAAAACCCAATCCCGCCGGGGCATGGAGAATTAAACTAAAATTAAAATTTCATTAATAAAAAAAATACATAAAAAAGCTAGAAGTGTCATTTGATAAAGAAAATTTGCGTGAGGTATGGTTCCCTGCAACTGTGCTAAAAACTCGGGCGACAATACCTTTCTAGTCGAGTATCAGCAGCCAGGAAGTGGCGACGAGGCGGTTCTTCATAAAGTTACTGTAGATCACTCTCATATTCGAAACACACAAACACTTCTCATACTCTGATTCGGTTTAACTATTGACTATAAAAATTGGTTGTTCACCACATCAATGTTAAAAAAATAATCTGTTAACCACATATGGCTTTGGTTTTACAATCATAAGAATTGAGCTCAAGCTTATTACATTATATGATGAGTAAATTACATAAATCTTTCCTGTGGTTTATACCAAATTGCACCTTTCTTTCTTTTACATACAAAATTACACATGTCCTTGTTGTCAAAAACTTATGCTGGTTGTCTGAATTTTTTTGAAAGACCAACTAGCATATTTTTTAGCAACCTAACGACCATTATTCCCTTACACCAGTGGCTGTTTTTGACCTCTATAGGGACGCGATGTGTAACTTTTTTTAAGCACAAATAATAAAGGAGCAAATTAGTGTAAACCACATGGACGACTATGCAATTCACTCTTAAGTGATTCATGAACAAGGTTTTTCAAAGAGCAAACAGCTTAAACACAGTTCAGCCTGTACCCAGATCAAGAATTTGAATATAAACGATCTAAAACCTAGCTGTGTCAGCTTTAAGAAAATATGGAATGAGGCAAAGATGAACAAATATATGTATTCAGGGGTGTGCACTAGTAGTGGGTAACCACTCTCTCGCTCAATCCATGTAAGTTGAGGGTTTTGTTTACCCTAAAGTCCGAAACAGGCTCTCACTCATTAGGCTTTTTATGTTGTCTTCTATCAGAAAGGATAAAATAGACATTTACAGCTTACATCTGTCCTTTTTTGTTTTTATAAATCTAGAGCATAAAGCTTTGATTAAAATGAAATTAAACACGAATACTTCATCTTAGCACGATTCCGGTTGTGTCTGATGCATTAAAAAAAAAAAAAAAAAAAAAAAAAAAATCTAGAAAGAATGATAGTTTCACCATGTGCAGCAGTATGATGGATGAGGCAACCCACAAGCTACTTATCTCTCTTCGTAGTGAAATTGGATATAGTAAGGGAATCAGTAACTGTAGTTATGTGTCGGCGTTTCTTTAACTTGCATGCTAGACAAGGAAACGGTGATCAATTATGGAATGGACCTGGAGAACACAAAATGGATTTTTATTTCACCGACTCAGTTGTCTATAAAATGTGGAGAAGTATAGAAATGAAGATGAATGGTATTAATATGGTCATGTGATGCTTTAAAAAAATGTATGAATTTTAAGCCTCCCAAGGTTATTTTTTTTTATTTATTTATTTTTTTTTTAGCCATTTGCTGCTGCTTTATCATTGATCATTCTATTTGCTTATTACTTGATTGATAAACAGATTGAGCAGTCAACTCCTGGCAATGGTAAACAATCTACTGTTGCAACATCAGCTCTGAAGAGAACCAAGCAGACGAATCTTGATAACGATGATAATAACTCATCACCTTCCAAGAAATCGAAGGATGAATCTCTTTTAGATGATTCAAGTAAAAGAATAAACGCTGGCGCATCTGCTGTTAAATCTGAGGGCCTTGATTCTGAGTTTGGTAAAACTGAGAATCTTTCTCATGGAAAGAAAGTGGTGAGTTGGTTCCCGTATAAAATCTTGTGCTTTCAATATGTTGGAGTATATAAGTAAATTTCATATATAACTAACTATAAATTTAGAGGTAAAATTTAGAATCATGTGGCTGTTGTAATTTTTATTGACCAAAATAGAAATAAATATAAACAAATTAAAAGGTACTTGGACTATCGTTTTAGAAATAATAGCTAGAACCACATTGCCTAATAAATTATACTTATTTTCTGCTCCAGTGACAGACCTGATTGACAACTATTATACATGTGATCTATGTAGTTAATCTCGGTGATATCTCGCCGGGATCTCGTTGATATCTCGGATATCGCCCCTAGAAATAATCTCGGATCAAAATATCGCCCCCAAATCTAGGATCTGATATTCTCGGCGAGATTGGCTGATATTTTTCCTGATATTTTGAAATCGGCGATATTTACGAGATTTTGGCAGCCCAACTTAACACAATTAACAGATACAGATAAAGCTTAACCCAACTTAATAATAGCCCAACTTTTACCCAATTAAAAACCTAATTAAGGAGAGCGACCTGATAAGAAATTAACATATACAAATGACAGCTTCTTCTTCCGTTTGTAGCCGTTTGTAGCCATTCTTAATCAACCATTCTTTCTTCTTCCTTTTGTCTAACAGGTAATTAAATACAACTTATTTTCTTCTTGACTTTATTAATTGATGATGTGATTACTTGATTCCTACCTTGTTTTGTGGTTTCTTAATTGAATAGATTACAGCTTACATTTTGTTAAATGATTCAAATGATTTTTGATTGTAGTTACTAGCCTACTGAATTTCTAACTTCTGTGATTAGCTAATGAATTTTTAACTTCTGTGATTACTAGTTTACTACCTTGTTTTCTGGATTTTAAATACTATCTAATAACTTTTATGCTATGTTTTTTGTTTAATCTTTTATGATTTTAATATATATATATATATATATATATATATATATATATATATATATATATATATATATATATCAAATAAAAGACAAATTTCCGTAAACAGAATAAAAAGATTTTTTTTTTTTATTTTTTTTTTAAAGTTCTCAAAAAATTCCAAAACAATTCCACAAGATCGGGTATGTTGGTGCATGAAAAAGTTCTAAAGGAAGTTTATCTAAAAGTGAATACTTTATCCGAAAAATTTTTTTTATAAAAAAATACGTTTGTGCATTAAATCGCTTTTTTGTGCATAAAAAATTCGTTTTGGACCCAACTTCTTTTGACTTTTTTCATCAAAATAACATTGCGCATCTAACTAAAACAAGTTGAAAATTTTGTGCTTTAAAATTTTTTTGCGCATTAAAATTTGTTTTTTGTGCATTAAAAAAAAACATATAAAAGCTCAAAATTAGAAAAACTTCTTTCACAAAAGTTTTATGCACCAACATACCTAATCTTGTGGATTTTTTTTGGAATTTTTCGAGAACTTTTTTTAAAAAAATTTTCTTTTTATTCTTTTTACGGATATTTGTTTTTTTATTTTAACTTTACCCTATATGTGTGTGTGTGTGTGTGTGTGTGTATATATATATATATATATATATATATATATATATAAACAAACTGATATCTCACCGCGATAACCGCTATTTCAAAACTCGGTCCTTGAATGATATGTGATTTTTGGCCGAGATAACTACATAGCATGAGATCCAGGTGATTAAATATTGATGTAGATGTGAATGTGATGGTGAGAAGTACATCTATACTATAAAGGAAAAACCACTTTTCTTGAAAGTGAAAAAATTAAGAAAAGTAATTAAAGAAACTTTGAAACAATACTATAAAGGAAAAACCAATTTTCTTGAAAGTGAAAAAATTAAGAAAAGTGAATAAGGAAACTTTGAAACGATAAATAATACATTAGGTGTATTCCAAAGCTACTAATATGGCTTAATCTAAACTGGAAGCACAACACAGCTCACACGTTTAATAGTAAATAGTTTCAAAAAAAAAAAAAAAAAAAAAAAAAAAATTGCAACACACTATTCCTTTTTAATCTAAATAGTTTCAAAACAAGACTTGCAACTTTTTCTAATGTTCCAAACAAACACACGGACGGTTTGAAGCATAGCTGCATGGAAACGAATCACCTTTTATATGTTTTATCATTTTTGAAAAAACACACTATTCTTTTTTAACAGTAAACTAGACGAGTAGACGTTCATAACAATGAGATTTTATAGCAGCAATAGTTATAATGATATTTTGGTTAAATGTTTTGTGTAATTAAAATATCATTATAATTTTATGCCGCTATAAAATCCCGTTGCTATGCACGGGTACTCGTCTAGTTGCTTAATAAGAGCTCACTGGCTTACTAAAGATGATTTGTAGTTTTCGGTAACATTTGTTTGTTTTGTTTATTCTTTCACATAATGCTCTGGGCCACATTGACTTTTCATTTTCTGCAGCGTGGTAAACAAGGAAAAGGTATTGAACAAGCTTCTGCAATGGAATCTTCAAAAAAGAAAGGGGGATTAGCAAATGAACCTAAACGCTTGAATATAGATGAAGGTTGGTTGATACATGATCCCGAGTCTCTTTATCATTTTCATGTGTTTATTTTGTAACCACATATACATATATCTGAGTGCGTAAGGAGTTTACACTTTTCAGGAGCTACAGATGATTCAGTCAAAACAACATGCCAAGAAATAATGGAAAAAGATGTTACCAAAGACATGGCTCTTCCTGTTGTCATGGGATTGCAGTGTAATCAGATGACAGTAGCAAAAGGGAAGATAATTCAGAAGTCGTCCACTCAAATAAGCCCAAGGGTTGCAGGAGGAGACACAAATCAACTAGACGTTCTATCGGCACCATCGACAGTGGTTGTTAAGGTGACAAAATTACACTTGGCCTTATGTTAGATGTAGCAAAGTAAATATCACTTTTTACATAGTTGAATGGAATGATACTATGACTGGTTGGTAAGGTGGCAGAATTACATTTGACATTGATATTGCAAATCAAAACCCACTTTTTTACTTGCACCGAATGAAATGATATAGATTGGGTGGCTGGAATTGCAATTCATGTTTCAACCCACTTTTTAGGAACCATTTTAAAAAATAATTTCATGTTTTCATTTAGGAGGGCAAGGAAGAGTATGCTGCTGTTGCTCCAAAAAGGAAAAGGGGTAGACCAGCTAAGCTACAACCCAAAAGCCCCGAGACTCCAGTCACAGGTATGATTTAAACCTCCTAAATATTTGAATATCATTGTTTGACAATTCGTTACTGTATAGTTTTGAACATTTTTTTCCTTATTGAATATTACTGCAGTTGAATATCATCAGAATGGAGGTGTTGGACCAGCTGAAATTTCTGTGGTGGAAGGTGCTCAGGTGATGGAAGTTAACTCACCTACAAGTCCTAGAATCAAATTAGTGGAAAAGAGTCAGGCTCCTGTTAAGGAGCCAAATGAAAATCCTGAGCAAGGTGCAAGTGCTCAATGGAGGAAGAAAAAGTATTCATCAGCTAAAGGTAGACGAGGAAAACGGCGGACAATCCGTGTGAATGAATCTCTAGCTCAAGGTGCATGAAATCACTTTATTATGAGTTGGTGGATCATTATTTTCAGAGTTTACTTTTTGTTCTAACAAGTTTTGGTGTAGATATTCAAGATGCATCCAAGGTAAAAACAGATGGGAGCTTAGAAACAAAAGATCCAGAAGCTTCTGCTGTGCAATCAATGGACCTGGATGGTCAACCTCTTTCGGCATGGATTGAAGGAATACACTCTCCAGTACCTTTTAATGGCCCAGGTAAAGCTCGTTTAACCAAATTATAACTATTAATGTAATGTACTATTAAATAATGATGAGTACGTATTGATGACAAATGAATCTATCTTTGCCTTCTGCCCCAGTGGGAACATCAACAACAAGTGAGAGACAGTTGGATATAGTTGCATGTGACATTGATGCTGACATACCCTTTGTGAAAACCACCCCACTTTGGCAAACAATTGAATCGATGGAAGCTTTCCGGAAGCTTCCACAAAACCCACATTTTCGTCCATTATTGAAAGGTGTGAAAGAGAGTGCTCGAGAAGGGTTGGCCATTGGTACCATGGTGACGTTTTCAACCGTGGTGGATAGGACTTATTCTTTGAGATTTGATGATCCAAGAAGTGCAATAGAGGACTCTTTGGAAATACTCTTCGACTTAGAGAGGAATGGGTTTGATGTGGAGGTCATTAGAGAGCGTTTGACGCGTTTGCTTCTAATGAAGGACAACCAGGAGGAACTTTATCAGTCAAAAGTATTTACAGAGAAAATAGAGGAGAAGAAGATACAAGAAAAGTCATTCGATGACGAGCTTGATGAAATTAATAGACAGATTCGGCAGTTGGAGGAAAAACAGAGTAAGGTGTTATCAAAGAAGGAAAAATGGAATGCAGAAGTTGATGCAATGAAAGCAGCTAAGGGAGCAATTGAGCAAAAGATAATAGAAGTTGCTGCAAAATTTGATGGGTTAGCAGCTGCTCCCTTTTGAGCTCATTAGTGGGTTCAGGTTACAATTTGTTGTTTGTGAAGTGAATGTTGTCTTGTTTTTATGAACGTGAGTTGTAAAATTATTGTCATTCCTCCTGCTAGCGTACATGAATTAATCCCCTTCTTTAGTCTTGTTACCTGCGCTTAACAGTTGGTACTTGGTTCTTCTATGCTCTAAATTGTTTGTAATTTATGAGCTTTGGATTTCTTGATTGTTATTAAAGTAGATGGCAAGAATAAACTTGGAAACTTTCTATGTGTTTCATGTTCAACGTTATCAGAGGTTTTGTGTCAATTTTGTTTACGAAGTCTTTGCGAAGACAACTTTGATTCTTCCAATAAAGGGCACTACTCTGATATTTGTGGAATCTTGTGGAACATTTCTATTGATTTTGCTTGATGTAGAGATTAGTTATTAGTCGAATGATATAGAGATTACTAGATTAATACAAGTATTATTGGTTTAGGATTAGCCTAATGATATAGAGGTTTTTTTGGGAACTATATAATGATATAGAGGTTAGTCCAAGTATTATTGGATTAGGATTAGCCCAATGCGAAAAGATTAGTCCAACCATTCGGATACAGCTTTTTTTTTTTTTTTTTTTTTTTTTTTTTTTTTTTTTTTTTTTTTTTTTTAAAACCAACCCATTCGATTATTTATTCTTTTCTTTGCTAAGCTTGCTAAAAGAAAAAGGTTGTGCACATTCCAAAACACCCTTTAAAAGTGCTATGCAACAAATATGCTAAAAGATGCAAGCTACTACTCCAACTGATATACTAACAACTAATCTGAACCATATTCTTCCAACTATACTACGCAACTTCTTTTCCCAAACACCCCTTACAACATTATCTAACCTAAATGAGCAGCTTCATCATGATCGAACTCTAGCATTTGACATTAAAAAAATGGTAAAGACCTAGATACATGCTGGTGTGGGCCAAAATAACCATATTTTTGGACAACTTTTGACTTTAAAAATTCAAACATTGTCAATTGTATGTACACACTTGTATTAACTACTAGTAAATAAATAGTCACCCTTGTATGCAACTGTCAAAGTTGGTTTTTGTATGCAAATTTTGTATATAAATGGTCAACTAAAAAACCAAATATCAATAATCTTTGGCAAAACCTAAAATGCTTCATTAATTTGAGAATCATTAAATGGTAATATACAACATGATAAAAAAAAAAAAAAAAAAACCAAACCAAAACAACAACATATAACATACCCTAACCAAAACCTAACTTAAGATACCTAAATCCATCTTACCGAGCACCCTGGCCTGCTCCAGATCACGCTTTTGCATTTCCTTCAACAAATGAACGCTTTCAACCGCCACAAGGCCCCATGACCTTTCAAGTTCACCAATCACCTCTTCCATAGCTTTTAAGATTTCAGTCACTTTCAAGTAAAGTTGTCTTAACTTTTCCTAAGTTTTCTGTCGTTATCAACTTCCCTCCTAAGTAGCACGGTTACAAGATCTGCCATTTTTATAGAGTTGGCAGCATTTGCAAGCTCTTCCATACGTGCCATTTGCTAGATTTTGATGATTAACTGGTTTTGTTGTTAGGGTTGAGGAATGATAATGCAAAAGTTTATGGGTGGATTAAATACAAGTGAAGAATCGAATTTGAAAGGGTTATTGGAATTTGAAAGGATTAATATACGTATTATACACTCTGTTTGTGCTGCAAATTATGTCCCTGTCAATAGGGGTGTCTTGGGAACGTAAACAAGCGAAGTGGGTGGGATAAAAAGCGGGAAAGGTAAAATGACTAAAATACTCCCAAGCGGAATAGTGGCTAACGGGATTTTGTAACGATTGTTAGTGAAAAGGTCATAATTTGTGCAAAAGTGTGAACAGTGATGACATTTTTGTTGTTAAAGTTTAAGAGTGGCATAAGGTGTGAAAATAAGAAATCACAAGGACATTTTTGTAATTTACCCTACTATTTGTTAGCCATCACACCCCTTTATAACATTTCTCTTGCTGAGTAAAAAAATACTTCGTAATCAGTGTAATAAGAAAAGGAAAAAAAACATGAATATCATCTATAGGTGAAAAAAAAAAAAAAAAAAAAAAAAAAAAACCTAGAAGTGGCAAAACGGGCTGGCTCGGGCTACGGGTTTAGGGTTTAAAATGGCACTCGCTTAAACGAGCACGGGTCAAACGAACTCATATTATACAAATCGCTTTAGAAAAGATAAAAAACTTCGAAAATTTTTTCCCCAAACAAAAGGCTAAATTCGCCAAATCTTTTTCAAATTAGCCCATAAAAGCCTATTTGTATGATTTTGGGCACAACTTACACAATGCACCACTCAAACTCAACTACTCAACCCAACCGTTTCTTATGGTGCGATTGGCATATAGAATAAGATTTGGATTTGGTTTGAATTTGAAATTGGCGCGGAATTTATTAAATGATGTGAGAAAAAAATATATTTCTTTAATTAAATTACTTTTTTACACTTATTTTTCAATCATTTTACGTTAAAATTAATGAAATAATTCTTCTATGGCTGTGTTTGGCAAAGGCTTACGGGAGGTTTATAGGGGCTTGTGTTTATAAAATAAGTCTGCTAATAAAATAAGTCTCGTTTGTCATGGGGTTTATGAAAGGGCTTATAAAATAAGTCGGCTAAAAACTTTAGCCTCATAAAAGGGGCTAAAAACTTTAGCCCGGGGCTTTTAAAGAATAAATTAGTTATTTACACACAAAAATATCTAACATATACAAAACTCATTTAATTATGTCATTTTCAGTAATTTTGCAATAATAAGCCACAACCTATTTGACAAACAAGTTTATAAAAATACAAATTTTAATTTCGGCTTATAATATAAGTCTCAGCCCCAGCCCCAGCCGCCTAAGTGCGAAAAGACAGTGCAAGCTTTGTTATGCCGAAACCTAAATGTTAAGTCAGCAACACTTCCAAATGCCACTTCTTCCCGCCAAACATACATTTATTTACCCACAAAAATATCTATACAGAAACTCATTTAATTATGATATTTTTAGTAATTTTACAATAATGCCACAGCTCTAACCATTTGCCAACCAATGAAAAGTTTATAAAAACGAGTTCGGCGCCGGTCCGCCGCGTTGCGGCGGGGAGTTGAAGTTGGCATAAAATTTAGTTTAAGATTTTAAGCTAACTGACGATCTTGGCTTAGTTTGCTCCTGGGGGTGAAGGACTGGGCTTGCTTGGATCGGTTATGATTTTCTTTCGCTAGGCTGATGGTCTCACGTGCCATCTATTCCCATTTCCTTTCAAAAGAAACCATCACGTGGCCTTCCACTTGCAATTCTTCATTTCATTTGCATTGACTTACAAAGTTACAATTCATTTCATGGACTTGACTTCAAATTCGTGGGCCTGGTTGCATTTCACATCGGTTTAATGGGTCAAAAAAAAAGGAAAAGTGGGCCGCAGAAAAAACCGGGTACTGTAGCAGGAAAACGGCGTCGTTCGTGATGCCTTATTATATATATAGTAATACAAATTTTAATTTCCGCTTATAATATAATTCCCGGCCCCAGCCATTTTTCCCGAACATTCCCAATGTTTCTTTTCATTTGTTCATAAACTCATATACTCAAGAACATACCTTTGAGGGTGTGTGAACGTATTTGGTTTAGAAAACAACAAAACATTGAAAAATAGGATACCAAACGGTCAATTTGAAAACCAAAAAAAATTCAAAAAATGGCTTCAGAAGAAGAAGAAGTGCATCTTCAGAAGCAGCTGCAAGCGCTTGGATCAAAGCTTGAAAACCCACCTGCTTCTAGAGATGATCTTATATACCTTTTAACTGTAACTCATTTTCTCACTAGTTTTTTTTTTTTTTTTTTTTTTTTTTTTCATTTTTTTTTTAAGTTGTTGCTCATTAGCTAATGAGGTATGATTAGTTATGCATTTTGGCGATATAAATTTGGAAGAATGAGTTGTGTAAGCGGTTGTGGTATATTTTACCGTTCATTCGGAATTTAACAAATCTAGGGGTGTTTGGTTCGGCTTATATAGCCGGCTTATAGTTTATTTGATTTTGGGCTTATGTTTCATAAGCTCATTTTAAAACTTTTCAGCTTATATAAGCTTGCTATAACACAAGAAACATATATAAGCCAAAAAGATTTTGAAATAAGCCACTAAAACTGAGCTTACGAAACATAAGCCCAAAATCGAATAAGCCATAAGCCGAAACAAACACCACCTTAGTTTTTTTTTGGTTTTAGGTCATGAAATTGAATCCCAACAATCTTGGTTTTAAATTGCGTGCGGCGATCCGTTGCGCTCGAGGTCCAAAAGACCGATGCGTGATGCGCGATGCGGTTGCGAGCGCATCACGGACGCGCTTCGATAGGTAATAAATAAAAAATATATAATATTTCTACTTAAATTACCCTACAAGTAAATGATTAAATATGGAATAATTACGTGCATAATGATATTACTGACTGTTATAACATGAAATATGTCAACTTAATGGTTTGACTAGAAATAAAAGGTCAACTTAAACTATAAAAGTCAAAATTAAAACTGTTGCGAAGTGATGCGTCCATTGCGTCCGATGCGAGCAATACACCGTTGCGATGTGATGCGTTCGCATTAGGCCGCATCCAGGAACAACCTCGCATCAGGTTTCGCGTTGCGTTTTTTCAAACGCATCACTCTGATGCGCGATGCGAGCGCAACGATGCGCGCAATTTTAAACCAAGCCAACAATTAGATATGTCACAGAATTGGTATTCGTATGTTTAAATAATTCACCAGAACGTCTTTACTTTTAGATAGGAATACTTACTTTGTTTGACAAAATTTGGTTAAAATTACGGCTAAATTTAGAAGAATGAGTTAGGTAAGCGTGGTGGTATTTAAAGTGGTAAATTTTTATAGCGCCATTTGCAATTTTCCCTTCACATGTTGGCCACTGGTGGACCGGTTTCCCGTTTTCACTTATTATAATCATTTTGGAGTCTTTAGGTATGCTTGAAATGAACATTATATCACAAGTGTCTATTCAGTACGCTTTGTAAAACGATTTCTTGTTAGGGTTCTCTTGTTGCTGGCTAACTAGGCATGCTTTGTAATGAAAATTAACTTAGTGTGACGGCGTGACAGGAGCTCTTAAGCTTTCTTTCCTTTCAAATAACTCCAACTTAGTATAGTTTTACCAGTATAAAAAGTGAATTCGTGTGATTCTTGATCGATTACGTAACCTTGCGTTTCATATGGTCTAATTGCAGAAAGCTGCAACAACTCTGACTGAGATGGAACAGTCACCACCAAAGGCAGTTTTGGATTCTATGCAGACTCTGTTGAATGCTATAGTCAAGCCAGAATTGCTAAAGCATCAAGACGAAGAAGCTAAGCTTCTCGTTGCAACATGCACTTGTGAGATAATAAGAATTACTGCTCCTGAAGCACCATATGATGATGTTGTTCTAAAGGTAATTAGTGTTCTTGATTGCACCGAATGCTTTATGATAATGGTTCCACATCTGTAAGACATAATAATTGGTGTTTTACTTGCTTCAGGACATCTTTCGTTTGTTTGTAAGCACCTTTCATGGGTTACGAGATACTAAAGACCCATCTTTCGAGAGGAGGATGCATATCTTGCGCACATTTGCTAAGTTCAGATTTGCTGTTGTGATGTTGGATCTTGAATGTGCTGAATTAGTCAATGAAATGTTCAAAACATTTTTTGCTGTTGCCAGGTTCACTTTTGTTACTTACATTGAAGTTCACTTATTAGTGGAATGATAGTCTCGTGACAGTAAACACATTTGTTAAAGTTAGGGGGTGTTCGTTTTAGCTTCTTTGTCCAGCTTACGGGCTTATATAAGGGGGTGTTTGGGTTATTGAGTTTATTAACCCATGTCTTTTTTGGTCATTTACCAACATAAGCTAAACCGAACACTTCAGCTTATCAACTTATTAAACACAAGCTAATCCAAACACTCAGCATTAGCTTATGAGCTTATTATATATAATCCATAAGATCCTTATATAACATAAGGATAGGCCCAATTAATAAACTTAGCCAAACATCCCCTAAATATTGATAAGCTTATAAGCTCAATTTTTAGGGCTTATGAACTTAAATAAGGCATAACTCTTAGACGATAAGCCCTAAAAATTGAGCTTGTTAGCTTATCATAATCTCAATTAGCCCATAAGCCGTACAAAAAAGCTAAAACGAACACCCATCTAGTAAAAAAGCTAAAACAAATATCCGTTTAGTATTTTAAGTGTGATATTCCTGTCCTGATCCGTGATTGCCTTACCTTCTTTTGCTTTATTTATACAGTGATGAACATCCTGAGATTGCTCTTGTGGGGATGAAGAGCATCCTGGCAGTTCTTTTGGAAGAAAGTGAGGAGATTGAGGAGGACTTATTACTCATTATCCTATCTATGTTAGGCCGTAATAAGAAAGTAAGCTCGTTTTCTAAAATATGTATATTTGTTGATTTACTTCATGATTACCATTAGTTATAGGGTATGTTTGGCAAAAGTAATTGTGAACTGGACTAGAGATGGAGATTATAACAAGAGATTATTTTTATAAGCTACATGAAGTAACCTTTGATTTTCAGAGATTATGGAAGATTATTTTTTTAATAATCTCTTATAAGTTCTGTCTGCCAAACAAAGATTATTTTTTAAATAGCTTATTTTTTTTTAAAATAAGCATAATCTCCCCATAATCTCATGTGCCAAACATAGCCATACTGGTGTCGTTCTTCATGTGTCAAATGTACATGCTTTCTGAGTAGCACATTTGTGATTTTATTTTCTAGGATATAACTCCGGCTGCAAGGAGGCTTGCTATGAGTGTTATAAAAGAATGTGCTGGACAGCTTGAACCTGGCATTGAGCAGTTCATTTTATCACCAATGTCACGAGAAAACAGTTCTGAAATTGACTACCGAGAATTTTTATATGATATCTATCGCTGTACTCCTCCAACTTTATTTAAAGTCCTACAGCGCGTAATAGAAGAGGTAATCACAGACACATTCTTTCTCCTGGTATTTTCTTATCATTCTCAGTCAGCAGATGCCACACCCTAGGCCTATACGGCTATACCTTCCAGGCCTAGGTCCTTGGTGGTCATCGGAGTTGACAACATCAACCGCTACACCCCGATCTTTTAACTCCGTTCCGATTTTTTTTCAAGCTATGCTTAAACCAATATACAGGACTGAAAGCCAAGAAACATAAATACAGATATGATAATTATTAGAGCCAATGTACTAATTAACTAAAAGAGTTTCATTAATATAACAAATATGCATATAGAGGTATACTAATACGATTACAATGTCCCATACAATGACCCACCAAGTCCAAGTCTTTAGGAGGAATTGGTCCACTAGTTATTTTATTGTCACATGCATTTTTAGAAGAAGTCCACATGCACGTTAGAATTTGTTAGTTGCATGCATGAGTTAAGGAAGAATAAAGGGAACACTATTGTTTCCACTTATCCATGATTCCACGATCTTTTTATTTGTTCCTCAAGTTTAGGAAAGCATTGTTGTTTCTTTTCAGTATTTATAGTGTGACTTTGCATTGAATGAAATAGAACAGAAAATTGGCTCAAAGTACTCTAGAACAGGAATTATCATCAGGTAGAGAGATTAGATGCCATTGGTGTCACAGTACTACGATAACATATATCATATGTCTTCACAAACTTTTGTTCAATTTCAATGACAAGAAAAGTGGAGGAATCACGTAATCCATTTCTCCAGTCTAATATCAGTGAGTCATCCACTAGTTAGTTATATAGCTCAAGATTCGACCCAAGCCCGTCTATGATCTTAATAATCTCATCTAATAATAACTTCATTAAACCTAGTTTCTGGGCTAAAGACAAGATCGAGGACATAGTCTTGGAAACTGTTATTGGATTAAAATGGAGCAAATGGGAACTCTAGTGTTGGAGCGAGACACATAAAAAAGTACAGCAGGGTTAATGTTCATTATAGGTAAAAAAAGTAAAAGTGTCATTTGATAATAACACGTTTAGGGAGGGGTGTTATTACATTATATGACGAGTAAATTACATAAATCTTTCCTGTGGTTTATACCAAATTGCACCTTTCTTTCTTTTACATAAAAAATTATACATGTCCTTGTCAAAACTTATGCTGGCTGTTCTATCAAAAAAACTTATGCTGGTTGACTGAATTTTTTTGAAAGACCAACTTGCCTTTTTTTAGCAACCTAACCACCATTATTCCCTTACAACAGTGGCCGTTTTTTACCTCTATAGGTACGCGATGCGTAACTTTTTTTAAGCAAAAACAATAAAGGAGCAAATTAGTGTAAACCGCATGGACGACTATGCAGTTCACTCTTAAGTGATTCATGAACGAAGTTTTTCAAAGAGCAAACAGTTTAAACATAGTTCAGCCTGTACCCATATAAACAATCTAAAACCTAGCTATGTCAGCTTTAAGAAAATATGGAATGAGGCAAAGATGAACAAATATATGTATTCAGGGGTGTGCACTAGTAGTGGGTAACCACTCTCTCGCTCAATCCATGTAAGTTGAAGGTGTTGTTTACCCTAAAGTCCCAAATAGACTCTCACTCGTTAGGCTTTTATGTTGTCTTCTATCAGAAAGGATAAAATAGACAAATTAGCAGCTTATATCTGTCCCTTTTTGTTTTTATAAATCTAGAGCATAAACCTTTTGCTTAAAATGAAATTAAACACGAATATTTCATCGTAGCCCACAAGAATGATAGTTTCACCACATGCAATAGTATGATGGATGAGGCAATAACCCAGTCTACTTATCTCTCTTCTTAGAGAAATTGGATATAGTAAGGGAATCAGTAACTGTAGTTATGTGTCGGCATTTCTTTAACTTGCAATCTTGCATGCTAGGCAAGGAAACGGTGATCAATTATCGAATGGACCTGGAGAACACAAAATGGATTTTTAATTCACCAGCTCAGTTGTCTTCAAAATGTGGAGAAGTATAGAAATGAAGATGAACGGTATTAATATGAATGGTCATGTGATGCTTTAAAAAAATGTATAAAAATATAAGCCTCCAAGTTTTTTTTTCTGGCGATGCTTTTTCATTGATCATTCTATTTGCTTATTACTTGATTGATAAACAGATTGAGCAGTTAACTCCTAGCGATGGTAAACAATCTACTGTTGCAACATCAGCTCTGAAGAGAACCAAGCAGACGAATCTTTACAACGATGATAATAACTCATCACCTTCCAAGAAATCGAAGGATGAAGCTCTTCTAGACGATTCAAGTAAAAGAATAAACGGCGCATCTGCTGGTCAATCTGAGGGCCTTGATTCTGAGTTTGGTAAAACTGAGAATCTTTCTAGTGGAAAGAAAGTGGTGAGTTGGTTCCCGTATAAAATTATATGCTTTAATATGTTGGAGTATATAAGTAAATTTCATATATAACTAACTATAAACTTAAAGGATAAATTTACAATGATGTGGCTGTTGTGATTTATATTGGCCCAAATAGAAATAAATATGAACAAATTAAAAGGTACTTGGACTATGGTTTTGGAAATAATAGCTAGGACCACATTATCTATAAAATTATACTTATTTTCTGGTCCAGTGACAAACGTGATTAACAACTATTATACATGAGATCCAGGTGATTGAATATTGATGTAGATAGTAGATGTGAATGTGATTGTGAGAAGTGCATTGCTTAATAAGATTAATTGATAAAAAATTTATGGCACCCGATGATCGGATTTCATATCATCATTGCTCACTAGCACTAAAGATGACTTGTAGTTTTGTCCTTTTCGGTAACATTTGTATGTTTTGTTTATTCTCACATTATGCTCTGGGTCACATTGACTTTTCATTTTCTGCAGCGTGGTAAACGAGGAAAAGGTATTGAACAAGCTCCTGCAATGGAATCTTCAAAAAAGAAAGGGAGATTAGCAAATGAACCTATAAGCTTGAATATAGATGAAGGTTGGTTGATACATGATCCCGAGTCTCTTATCATTTTCATGTGTTTAGTTTGTAACCACATATACATATATCTGAGTGCGTAAGGAGTTTCCACTTTTCAGGAGCTACAGATGATTCAGTCAAAACAACAAGCCAAGAAATAACGGAAGGGAAGATAATTCAGAAGTCGTCCACAGAAATAAGCCCAAGTGTTGCAGAAGGAGACACAAATCAACTAGACATTCTATCGGCAGCATCGACAGTGGTCGTTAAGGTAACAAAATTACACTTGGCCTTATGTTAGATGTAGCAAAGTAAATATCACTTTTTACATGGTTGAATGGAATGATTTTATGACTGGTTGGTAAGGTGGCAGAATTATATTTGACATGGATGTTGCAAAACAAACTATCACTTTTTTACTTGCACTGAATGAAATGATATGGATTGGGTGGCTGGAATTGCAATTCATGTATCAACCCACTTTTTAAGAACCATTTTGTCCATCATTATACTTCTATAAAATAGTTTCATGTTTTCATTTAGGGGGGAAAGGAAGAGGACGCAGCAACTTTTGCTCCAAAAAGGAAAAGGTGTAGACCACCTAAGTTACAACCTAAGAGCCCCGAGACTCCAGTCACAGGTATTATTTAAACCTCCTAAATATTTGAATATCATTGTTTGACAATTGGTTAGTGTATAGTGTTTTAACATTTTTTATTTCTCATTAAATATTACTGCAGTTGATCATCAGAATGGAGGTGTTGGACCAGCTGAAATTTCTGTGGTGGAAGGTGCTCAAGTGATGGAAGTTAATTCACCCACAAGTCCCGGAATCAAACAACTTGGAAAGAGTCAGGAACCTGTTAAGGAGCCAAATGAAAATCCTATAAAGGAGCCAAATGAAATATCTGTTAAGGAGCCAAATGAAAATCCTGAGCAAGATGCAAGTGCTCAATGTGGGAAGAAAAATTCTTCATCAGCTAAAGGTAGACGAGGAAAACGGCGGACAATAAGTGTTAATGAATCTCTAGCTCAAGGTGCATGAAATCACTTTATTATTATGAGTTGGTGGAACAATATTTTCAGAGTTTACTTTTTGTACTAACAAGTTTTGGTGTAGATATTCAAGATGCATCCAAGGAAAAAACAGATGGGAGCTTAAAAACAAAAAATCCAGAAGCTTCTGCTGTGCAATCAGTGGACCTGGATGATCAACCTCTTTCGACATGGATTGAAGGAGTACACTCTCCAGTACCTTTTAATGGCCCAGGTAAAGCTCGTTTATTATAACTATTACTGTAATGTACTACGGAGTATTAAATAATGATGTACTTATTGATGACAAATGAATCTATCTTCGCCTTCTGCCCCAGTGGGAACATCAACAAGTGAGAGACAGTCGGAAATAGTTGCATGTGACATTGATGCTGACATACCCTTTGTGAAAACCACCCCACTTTGGCACGCAATTGAATCGATGGAAGCTTTCCGGAAGCTTCCACAAAACCCACATTTTCGTCCATTATTGAAAGGTGTGAAAGAGAGTGCTCGAGAAGGGTTGGCCATTGGTACCATGGTGACGTTTTCAACTGTGGTGGATAGGACTTATTGTTTGAGATTTGACGATCCAAGAAGTGCAATAGAGGACTCTTTGGAAACACTCGTCGACTTAGAGAGTAATGGGTTTGATGTGGAGGTCATTAGAGAGCGTTTGACGCGTTTGCTTCTAATAAAGGACAAACAGGAGGAACTTGAAGATCAGTCAAAAGTATTTATAGAGAAAATAGAGAAGCAGAAGATACAAGAAAAGTCATTTGATGACGAGCTTGATGAAATTGGTAGACAGATTCGGCAGTTGGAGGAAAAACGGAGTAAGGTTTTGTTAAAGAAGGAAAGATGGAATTTAGAGGTTGGTGCGTTGAAAGCAGCTGAGGAAGCAATTGAGCAAGAGATATTGGATGTTGCTGCAGAATTTGATGGGTTAGCAGCTGCCCCCTTTTGAGCTCATTAGTGGGTTCAGGTTAGATTTGTTGTTTGTGACGTGAATGTTTTTATGAATGAGTTGTAAAATTATTGTCATTCCTCCTGCTAGCGTACATGAATTAACCCCCTACTTTAGTCTTGTTACCCGCTTAACAGTTGGTACTTTTTTTTTTTTTTGGGAAAAAGGGACTATTGGTTCTTCTATGCTCTGAATTGTTCGTAATTTCGGAGCTTTAGATTCCTTGATTGTTATTAAAGTAGATGGCAAGAATAAACTTGGAATAGGGGTGTCAGTCGGGTTGGGTTGGTCTGGTTTGGTTCAATTCGGGTCGGTTTGAAATCGGGTCAATGCTAAAAAGTAACATATCCGAACCCAACATTAACTGAACTCGGGTTAGCGGGTCTATTCGGGTTCCGGTCAACCCGAATATGAGTAAAATAGTCATAAAGTTGCCTATTTGTTCTAATTTATATAGAATTTATAAAAAAATATATTAAAAAAAAAAAAAAAAACCCATATTCGGGTCAAACGGGTTGATCCGAACCTGATTTAGCCAAACATTTTCAACCCGATGCCCGACCCTATTTACTATTCGGGTTACTTGGGTTGACCCGAATAACCCGAATTCAATTTTTTAACCCGTGTAACGCGACCCGAATAGGCTTAGTCGGGTTCGAGTCCGGGTCGGGGTCGGGTTTTTTTAACCCCTACTTGGAAACTGTGATAGTTGATTCATTAGGTATCTGATAAATTTCACATTTTCCTAAAGTTACACAAATTCTGTGCATCAAGTTTATCTAATGATGTGGGTATATTTTAGCTGGTGCAATCTCCACTGTTTTCCCGTTTAAGGAATAAGTTTTTACAGGTTGAAGTATTTTCTTCTTGAACACTATTCAACGAGTTAAAAACAAGTTATTTATTTATTTTATTTTCATACATGTGTTTTGGCGAATTAGTTGTAATCTATGTTACATTGACACGGGTACGGGTATCCGATATTTGTATCGATCCGAGTGTCGGATACGTCATTCAAAAAAATTTTAGGACACGGGGACTGTCCTAACTTTGGACTCGGGTGGCAATAATTTTTTCTAAAAAAATATACATTTAGATAATTCGTGCATGTTAATTCGTTTTCAACCTAGGGTGTACTTTTTTTTCTTATTTTATTTTGTTTTGTGTCAGTTTTGTCGTTTTCTTGTCCATGTTAATTCGTTTTCAACCAGCGAGTTTGATTTTTGCCCATGTTTAGTCCCTCCTCAAAAATATAAAAACCTAAAATTATTTATTTATTTCATTTCACTCACACACACTTTATACTTTCTCTCTCTCCTTTTCTTCACCCCACCGCCGGCCGTTACTATCTCCAGCCACCACCACCACCACCATCGCCGGAATATTTTCCGGCGATACTTTTTCTTTGCCAAATCGATAGATCAGTGTATTTACTTCATTTCTGGAGATTTTGAGCACTCGGCTCCCACCGCAACCACCCACACGCGCCACCACCTCCATTGTTACACCACCTCGGACTGTATGATGAAGAATGGACTCTGGAGATTTTGAGCACTTGCTCACAGATCCGATCTACATGGCCTGAAAAAAGATGAAGTTGCCGTACCCAAGCGCAAAGTGACGTGTCCGGACCGGATTTCATACCCGGATCCGTGTCGCGTCGTACCGACCAGGGTATGACGGCCATCAGCCGTGTCGGGGTAGCATAGGTTGTAATCAAGTTTTATTATTGTACAATAACATAGAAAGTAATCAAATTAAATTTACTTATATTTTCGTTAGCTTGATCTCATAAAAAATATAGGTGTAAAAAAAAAAAAAAGCTTCAAAATTATATAAAAAAAAAAATACTTATTTTATAAGTCAGCTTACTTTAAAACTAAAAGGAATTTTGCATTTCTCTAACCAAAGATGTCATATATTTTCAATGTGTCACACGTAAGTCATACTACTCAATCTAATCATAAAAAATGTTAACATGACGAAAATGCCTTCAATTTTAAACGTGAATTATCGTGGTGACCTTTATGTGAGGAGAATTTAGTATGTCATTCGATGAAGGGATAATGAATAAAGACGTCATTGTATTTTCAGTTTTTGTTCACATAAGGCACTATAATATTTTTGTGGCTTTTTAGCTCACTAAACTATGGAAAACGTTCGTCACCCTCATCATACCACCAAGATTTGAAAAAAAAAATTATTAAAGGTTAAAGTAAACGTTGTAAAAGTATATGCATATGTCAAGCTATCAGAAAATTTTAAAGCAAAACCTAATTTTATTTTTTTTTATTATTATTTTATTTTTTTATTTTTTTTTTTAGAATGAGGAAATATAACAAAGTTTTAAAGAAAAAAAAATCAATAAAAGATATGTTAAAAATTAAAAAATAAATTATATAATAAAATTAAAATGAAGTGTTTAATGACATGACACTTGATTTTGATATTTTTAAAAAAGTAAATAGTTAATATTAACTATTAAGTACCGGTTACAGAAATGATTTAAAACTTTAGAGTGGGGGGTACGGTAGCGCTATGGCTCGTGCCATGGCTACCAGCCGAGAATCGATGATCGCGCATCGTACTGTGGGTGACGCCGTTGGCCCTCACGCCGTGGTGGCCAGCCCACACCGTAGGTTTATTTATTTATTTATTATTTTTATTTTTTAATTTTCTTGGTTATTAAAATGGTAGAATGAATGTTTTGTCTGTGTTTGAAGAAGGACGAAGATTGCATTTATTTATTATTATTATTATTATTTTAATGTGTGTTTGTGACTTTGTGTGTGTTTGGAGAAAGAAGATGATGATAAGTTGTTTTTTTTTTTTTTTTTTTTTTTTTTTTTTGACTTGGTGTTTTTGGACTATTGGACATTGGGCTACTAAAGGAGTAACACTTTCTTATAGAATGTGGTGCCATAGGATTTCCGATGCCATAGAAGTTTTTGCTGACGTAGCAGCACTTTTTGGCTACGACACTAGGTCTACGGCACCACGGTACCCACCACTCTAAGAGTGAATCAAGTTAGAGAAAATACACTAATTATAATCACTCAGTTAGAGAAAATTCCATTTGTTTATTCTTATTTGATGCTTATTGAGGGACAAATCTCCACTATACATTTAGTTTGATCCAATGATGAGGATTAATCTAATATTTAATTTTATAAACTTTTTTACTCCCCATCTTTATAAGCCGTTTTTTTTTTTTAAATATCATATTTATTTTCACACACATAAGTGTGTTTCTCTCTAAATAACTTCCTAGCTTCTTCATAACATACCCCAAAGTTAGTAACAGCCAATCACCATCACCATTCCGATCATCAACATTACCTCCCCATCACCATCACCATTCCGATCATCATCTCATCGTCCCCCATAGGCCATAGTTATCATCCTTTTTTTATGGCTTTCTTTTGATTCAGAAGTTGATTTGATTGATATTTTTGCGGTTGAGTCGGTTGATAATTATGTGGATCAAGTTGTTTAACATTTCATATGATCAAGTTGCACACTAAGTGTTTGATGAAATGTCTGAGTGAAAAATATTTGATAATCTTGTTATTTGCTCCTGTAATTTTTCTTATTAATTAAGCTGTTGGTTGAATTTTTGTTTTTACCTGAATTTTTGCTTATTAATTAGACATAATGCTATTTTTATGTCTGATTGCTATTTTGTATCTGGTATCACTTGTGATATTCTGTTAAAATGATGCAACACTTGGGTTTGATTTTGATGTTTATATTACTTGTGATATTTTGTTAAAAATGATGCAACAGTTGGGTTTGATTTTGATGTCTATATCACTTGTAATATTCTGTTAAATTTTTTGAAATATCACAAGTGATAATAGTGTTCTCATATGGTTTTCTTGCTGCAAACCGATCTGCATACTGTATTATCAACTTATTTAGGTAATTCATTTCATGAAGAAGGATCTTTGCAGTGTATCTCATTCTCATGTTGTTAATCTTTTTGGAGGAACCTTTGATATCACAGGTGATATCTCATATGTGTCCGCTTCTTCTTTTTGTTGAATTAGTGGTGGTAATGGAGGAACATGTTAAATCACAGGTGATCACGTGTTATATCACATGTGATATTATGTGTTAGATCACTGGTGATATCACGTGTGATATCACGTATTCACGTACTAAACGATGATCAAATTTCAACCCGAACCTCTTTTGTTACCTCAATTAATGCATTGTAGTTATCACGAATATTCATTTATAATTCTTGACTTTGTCTTCCATGTATTTAAATAATGGTATTATTACTTAGAACTAATATAGGGTCTCTTGCAAATACAATCACATGACAAGGGAACATGTGATTGCTTCTCAACTTGTGCATCCATCTCTTAGGCGTTTCGTCAAACACCGTTCATGAAAGTGCATTAACTTACATATTAGTGCATTAACTTACGATGAGTCATTTGAAGTTTTACAAAAATATTTATACTTGTTTTACGAAAGCATGTTGAGTGTCATAACTTACATATTAGTGTTCACTGAGAAAAAAAAAGTAAACGAAAAAAAAATTAAAGAAAAAAATAGTTTGTCGAAAGTATATTAAAGTGCCCATATTGAAAGACAATCAAATGTTCGTCACGATAGTGTAATCTTTTTAGGTTAATGGTTTACGGTTTTTGAGATATGTAATATTAAAAAATGAGAGATGAAAATGGGTTTTAATTAAAAAATGAGGGTGATCTAGATTTATACTGTAGGTACCTCTATGGTGTGTTTTTTTTTTTTTTTTTTTTTTTTTTTTTTTTTTTTTTTTTTTTAAATCTTATTTTTTTATCTAATGATTTGGATGGTTCAAATTTATCTTTTGGTATGTAGAAATTTTTAAGTATGCAAAATAAAATGAATCTTTGACACTAAATTAACTTTGTTAGGAAATTTCGATAATAGTAACTAAAAAAATCATAAAAGTAGTACAAGTGAAATAATTGAATAAAAACAATAAATACAAATGAAAAATAAGTGGCGTGGGGTACAAACACAAATTTCTCAAACTAAAACGACTCTTTACAAAGTACAAACACACCCTTTATATTTTTATACAGCTTTGAGTAAGCAAGAATGAAGTGAGTGACGGATTCCGATAAACATATACCGACCACACCTTCTACAATCTCCACAACAATCGATTAAACTTAATTTAATTCAAAATGGGTCGATGTCGAATGGGTTATCACTCAATGACAGGTTTATTTTTATTTTTTTATTACTTTTATTTACTTATGGTTTTAGTTAATTTATTTGTGTACTTGAGGATTACTTGTTTTATAAAATGTGGTAAGGGCGAAGTTACTTGCATGAAGATATTTCTAGTTTTGTTGAAAAGTGGTGGTGTTTGCTGTTTTTTTCAGTAGAGAAGTGAAGAGTAGAAAGAATTGTTTAGTTGTGGAAAATTTGTCTGACTTTTTCATTTCTATTTTTTTAGAAAATTGGATGTGTTCTTTTTCTCTAGAAAAGTTAAAATTTAGCAGAAAACATGTTTAGATGGTGTTGTATTTTCTGTTTCAGAAAAGTGAGGTTATTTGGGAAAATGGGGAGGAAAAACATAGATAACTACATATTTCACTTTTCTGAAATCATGTTGTAAATTAGAACGGCCCATTTTCTGTTTTATAGAAAAGCTTCCTAGATAAATGTGGATTTGACGATGTTTTCTAGTTTCTTAGTTTTCTTAGGCTGGACACAGTAAGGCAACCCAGGCGATTGGGTGCCCCAGTAAAGGTGACCTTAATAATATTAATTGGAAAGTGGGCCCTTTGTTTTTATGTGTGTATGTTAACCGGTCGAGATCACGACCCTTTTCGTTTTTTTTTCCTACCTCGACCGAATAGCCACACAAAGGGGATCGAATGTGATTGGGTCATGGAAGTCGGTCGAGTGCAATTATTGTGTCCAGCCTTAGAAAATTTTTCTTCAAAAAAGAGCTTTTTTATGCAACTAACATGGCCTAAGTTTCTCAAAAATATAAGCTACAAAGCTTCGGTCCTAATGATAAAAATTCCTAATTAGTTACTCCGTACATTTTAAAATACGATAGTTTTTGTCTTACGAGCTTATTTGATGGACTTATGAGCTTATTGGAACTTTGATAAGCTCATAAGCCCATTTTTAATGGTTTATGAGCTTATCAAAATTTGAATAAGCTTATAAGCCCATTGAATATGTTAAGATTTAAGACAAACACCCCTTGAGCTCTAACTCCATCTTGGGCTAGTGTTGCAAATACATTCCTTATGTTGTGAGGTTCTTTCATGTTTTGTGGTTTAGCTTGGTAAATACTACGTATTGGTTATAATTTAGAAAGATTGTCATGAAATGTGACTAGTGATCCGCAATTTGACAGTTTGGGGTATGAGTAGTTTTTCTGTCTCATTATAAGGAGTAAATGTTCACTTCCAGACAAGTAAATGTAAAATTTTGTCAACAAAGATAGACGTGAAAGTTCATCTTTGAGAATCTTGGGGACCTGCGTATGCTTCGTTTTTGAAAAAAAAAAATCTGTTATGATTCAGAAAATCTAACTTCCACTTCTGCTGATGGCAGAGAAAATTTATAATCTTGGCACTTTTCCCTTTATCGTTGCTCTAATATTGATTTCTTGTCAGAGCTGGAAGGTTCATTGAATGATATAGCTCTCTACTTTTACTCTTCTTTTTTTTGTTCTGGTATCGGTACTCTGCTATCTTATAGGCAATGTGGTTACTATACTTAGGGTAACCGGATAAATAGGTCAGAATTGATGTAAAACATGACTTGTTGAACCAGTTAATTTATGTTTGGTTACCCCCGTTGCATGTACATTAATAGAGTATTCAAAATGGAATAATAAGTGAAATAGATAACTATATCAATCAAGCAACGCTTGTTTAGTTGGTGATATAATTTTTTATTTATTTATTTTTTTTCCCTTGTTTCTGATTTTGTTTGCTCTTTCTCGAAAGAGAACAGCAATTTTTATGTTCACTGCAGGTAAAACAGTAGAAGTAACATTTGATAACGAAGATCCACATGAGGTTTGGGTTCCTGCAACTGTGCTAAAATACTGTGGCGACAGTAATTTTTTAGTCGAGTATCAGAAGCCAGGAAATGGTGATCAGGTGGTTCTTCATCAAGCTACTGTAGATTACTGGCATATCCGACCACCGCCCCCTCATCTGAGGGACAAAAAATTTGGTTTGCATGAAAAGGTTGATGTGTATTATGACTATGGTTGGTGGAGTGGAGTAATTACCAAAGAACTTGCTGATAATAGGTATAATGTGTTCTTTGAACACAGTAAGAAGGAAAGAGCATTTATATGCTCAAAAGTAAGGCTGCACATGAAGTGGTACAATGGCAAATGGTACAACAAAGGGCTCAACATTTCTGAGGTATTCATATCTTTACATCTATCGCTGATTGGTTCTCTTGTGGTTTAATTGCAACGACCCCACTTTATTTTTTTGTGTATGTTTTATCATATATAGAGCCTAACCTTTAATAAGGATTCCTTGTTACATTGTAAAAATGCAATGTGTTAAATATCTTATCTCAAAGAATAATGCACTTTTGTTCATGTTTTTGCAAGTATCAAATATTTTTTCATTAGGCACAGTTACGACAGAACATAAAATACTAAGGGGTTTTAAAAATATTCAGATTAGCGGGTGAACAGGAGTAAACTGATAACACATATATTTATGTCGATAGTACTGAGTGTGTCGGTGATTGTAATTCTGTGAAGGGCGAAACGGATGAGGATGCAACTCGCTCTTTGATTAATAAGCAGATTGAGCAAACAGCTCCAACCATAGCTGAACAATCTACTGTTGCCACATCCATAATGAAGCGAACAAAGCAGACAATTCCTGAAAGCAATGATAATGATTCATCGCCTTCCAAGAAAATGAAGAATGGAACTTTTATGGTTGATTCTAGTAATAAGACAAATGGCACTTCTGCTGGTCAATCTGAGGACCTTGATTCTGAGTTTGGTAAAACTGAGAATCTTTCTTATGGAAAGAAAGTGGTGAGTTGCATATCATATCATATGTTAAGCATCTATTAATGTATTAAATTGGACTATGTGGAATTTTATTTAGCCCAATCCAAGAGAAATTTTAACAAAATAACAGCTAGTACTGTTCCACCTATCCGATAATTCTCATTGTATTGAGGTCCAAAGAGGAAAATGCTCAGGGTCAAGATTGACTTTTCATTTATTGCAGCGTAGTACACGAGAAAAAGGTATTGAACAAGGGACTCCGACTATGGATTTCTCAAAAAAGAAGGGGAAAGCAGCAAACGAGAATGAAAGCATGAATTTAGACGAAGGTTTGTTTACAATTGGTTCCTAATTACCTTTAAATCACTTACGTTTGCTTATTTTGAAACCATGCATACGTTCTGGAATGCTCATGTTGATAACAATTTTCAGGGGCTAAAGATGATTCAGGCAAAACAAAAAACCAAGAAAGTTCGGAAAAAGATGCTACCAAAGACTTGGTCCTTCCTGTCGTCACGGGGTTGCAGTGTAATGAGATTACAGTATCACAAGAGAGGATACTCAAGAAGTATTCCAATGAAATAAGTGCTCCGTCGGAACAATTGACAGTGGTTGATAAGGTGACAAATTAGACTTGGCATTATCTTAGATTAGCTAAGCAAAATATCATTTTTTTTTCCTTGTGGTAAAAGAAGTGATGACTTGGGTGGTTCGTATTTAACCCCTTTGGGAACCATTGTTTATATACGTTGTTCTTCAGTAATATAGTATCTCGTTCTCATTTAGGAGGTACATGAAGAGAATGCTTCAACTGTTGCACCAAAAAGAAAGAGGGGCAGACCACCTAGGTTACAAGCAAAAAGCCCTGAGACTCCACTGACAGGTATAATTTAGATTCACTGCTTTATAGTTTTTAACATTATTCTTTACTGATTATAAATAATTGCAGATAATCATCGGAATGAAGGTGTTGATCGTTCACCTACAAGTTCAGGAGCCAAATCGTTGGAAAAGGACCAAGAATCTCTAAAACAAGACAAACTGCATAACGAAAGTCAAGAACAAGATCTTAAAGCTAAACGTTCAAGGAAAAAGTATTCATTTGGTAGAGGAAAACGCGGTAAAAAGCGGACTATTAGTATAAACACCGAGGCTCCAGTTCAAGGTGCAAGAAATCACTTTATTATAAACGTTGATGGATTATTGCTACAAATTAGATATTGATGTCTACTTTTTGAAAGTTTTTGGTGTAGATTCTCAAGATGCATCTACAGAAAAAGCCGACGAGAACATGGGAACAAGAAAAACAGACGCTTCTGTTGGGAAACTATTTAACACTGTGTCTGATGATCATCCTCTTTCAAGATGGATTGATGGAATGCACTCTCCTATCCCTATTCAAAATCCAGGTAAAAGCTCATTTAAGCAAATTATAATGGGAAATTACAAATTTGACACTTTTAAGTGCGACTTGTTACAAACTTTACCACTTTTTCATGTTTATCCAGAATAATTCTACGTCTCGTAAAATAAATTGTGTGAATTGCGAATTTCATGAACAGCACCAAGTAGTCGCAAACTTGATTTTCCAAATTTTGTCATACATTTTTTTGCAATTGTGGGCATAAAATTGCAAATAGTATTATTGCGTCGCAAAATATGTACTTCTTTTCCATATTTTTGTACTTTTTCTGGTTTAGCAAAATATAGGGTTATTTCAGTATAACTCACAAAAAGTGATACATGTTGCAATAGGTCTCACAGCAAATGGACCAATTTGTAATTTTGCCAGTTTCAACTTGCTTGTTGATTACATAATAATGACAAGAATCTCTCTACTTTTTGCCGGAATTTGAATACTTACAGCAAGCGAGAGAGAACCGGAAGCTGTCACATGTGGCATGAATGCAGAAAACTTACCTTTTGTGAAACGCACCCCGCTTTGGCGCACAATAGAATCAATGGAAGCCTTCCAGAAGATCCCACAAAACCCACATTTTCGTCCATTGTTAGGTGTGAAAGAGAGTGCTCGAGAAGGAATGGCCATTGGTACCATGGTGACGTTTTCAACTGTAGTGGGCAGGACTTATTGTTTGAGAGTTGACGGTCCAAGAAGTGCTATAGAGGACTGCTTGGAAACACTTGTGGAATTGGAGAGTAATGGATTTGATGTTGAGGTGATAAGAGACCGTTTGACACGTTTGCTCTTATTAAAGGACAAACAGGAGGAGCTGGCAGATCGGTCAAAACGATTTGTAGAGAAAATAGAGGAGCAGAAGATACAAGAAAAGACAATCGATGATGAGGTTGACGAAATTGATAGACTGATCAGGCAGTTGGAGGAAGAACGGAGAAAGGTGTTACTGAAGAAAGAAAAATGGACTTTAGAGAATGATGCAATGAAAGCAGCTGAGGAAGCAATTGAGCAAGAATTAAGAGAAGTTGCTGCAAAATTTGATGGGTTAGCAGCTGCCCCATTCTGAGCTAATCAGCGGGTTTCGGTTGGATTTGTTGTTTCTAATGTCAAGGTTGTGCTGTTTTTTTCCTTCTTATGAATGTAAGTTGTAAAATTATTGTCCTTCCTCTTGCTAGCGTACATGAATTAACCCTTTAGTATTGTTAGCCGCCTAACAGTTGGTACTTGGTTCGTCTATGCTCTAAATTGTTTGTAATATCACTAATTTATGAGCTTCAGGTTTCTTGATTGTTACTACTAAAGTAGATGACAGGAATAAACTTGTTGACTGTGGTAAGGTTTACCTATCTATCAAGTATCTGAAATATTTCACATTTTCCTCAAAAATATGTGCCTATATGGTATGTGTGCCTAAGGGTGTTGTCTTACACAATTAAAAGTGCCAACTATATATATGTTTGCTAGAGCATTTCATGAAGTTCTAGAGGCAATAACTGCTAGATCTAGAGGCTTTCATTGTCTAACCTGTGAGATGATAAATCGGAAGGATCCAACCTTTCAATTAACGCCACATCAAATCATGAATGATAAAAGATATATGTTGTACTTCAAGAGTTCAAGGTATTTGATTAGTTTTTGGTTATCTGAATTTATATTACGGATACTATATCTTGATATTTTCTTTTAGAAAAAACAATAATAAAGGATTGCATTGACTGTATTGATGGTATGCATATTTGTCTTTTTATTTGATCTTTATCCGTTGTGTACATAATAAGCCATATATGTTTTTTTTATGTTATTATATATTTTATTATTACAACTTACCAGTTACCACAACTCAGGGAGGATAGAAGAAGACGTAACCCACCGTATTGGAAGAGGCTGGGCGAAATGGAGAGCGGCGTTTGGAGTTCTATGTGATAGGAAAGTACCCTTTAAGTTAAAGGATAAAATTCTATAGGGTGGCAATTCGACCGGCTATGCTGTACGGGTCAGAGTGTTGGCCTATCACAAAAGCTCAAGCAAGCAGGGTGGAAGTAGCGAAACTGAGAATGCTGAGGTGGACTTGTGGTAAAACCATGTCTGACATGATCCCGAACAGGGTGTATAGATTTGTACTTGGAGTAGAATCTATTATCTCAAAGATGAGAGAAGGTAGGTTGAGGTGGTTCGGTCATGTCAGGAGAAGACCACAAACAGCGCCAGTAAGGAGGGTTGAAACGCTTATAGTCGACGGTCTAAGAAGGAGGGGTAGACCAAAATAGGAAGGCGTGGAGAGATAGGATTAGAATTTGTGGTTAGCCTTTGGGCTTGGCTAGTCGTGGGTCCAGGTTTGCTTGTGGTGTTTTAGGCTTTTTAGGTGTCTCTTGGTTGACTTCTCTTTTTAGGTGTTTTAGGCTTTTTGCTTGTGCCCGTTAGGCTTTAGGCCCCGTTACTTGTTCCCCTTTGCTTGCCCTTTTGCTTTGCCTTAACTTTAGGCCCTTTGCGTTGCTTTCTTTGGTATTTGCTTGATTTCTTTCCTGCTTTTGCTTGTTGTGTCGTTTTCTGCTTTTTGTTTTTTGTTTCCTTTCTTTGTATGCTTTTTTTGCTTGTATGCTGCTTTTTGCCTGTCGTGTCGTTTTTGCTTCGATGTTTCTTTTCTCTGTATGCTTATTATTATTATTATTATTATTATCATTATCATTATCATTATCATTATCATTATTATTATTATTATTATTATTATTATTATTATTATTATTATTATTATTATTATTATTATTATTATTATTATTATTATTTTATTTTTTATTTTTTATAGTCTATGTCATTTTTTAGTTTTTATTTATATATTTATTTTATCTATTTATTTTTATTTTTATTTATTTTTTCTCGTCTTTCCTTTGAGATTCCACTGCACACACCAACCGGAGGTCTTCATGAAAGCAGTCTCCTTACTTTCAGGTTTATCCTAGGGTAGGGGTAGGATCTGTCTACATCTTACCTCCCCTATACCTCACCCGGCGGGATTGGGTATGTTGTCATTGTTGTATTATTACAACTCCTTTTTTTTTTTTTTTTTTTTTTTTTTTTTTTTTTTTTTTTTTTTAGCAATGGTGAAAATTTATATTAATCTCCAAACTTAAATGTACACAACATAAAAACAGAGACCGATTTGGACATACCCAATCCAGAAACAAAACTACCAAGAAAACAGACATGACAGAATACAATCAAATTCTTCCAAAATACATCACAACTGACAATCAAACACACTATCAATCTTCATTAGAGCTGCTATTCCATGCTTTCCAGCAACTATTTATTACAACTTAGTTATCAAACACTTTTATTTAAAAAAAATAAAAAATAAAATAAATAAAATAAAAAATATTGTTTGCAGCTACAAGTATGAGCTAACAACTTATAGTTAACAGTTTATAAATAACAGCTTACAATTATCAGAATTATAAACTAATTTCAATGATAATGTGTCATGTGTGACAACAATAATATACAAATAGTACTGACATTTGGGCACATATACTAGAATAGTTACAAAGTAACGATTCGTGTATGATTAATGGTTGTATAGCACTTCATTGTGGAGATTGATGTTTTAATAGACTCAATATCGTGTTTATTTGATTACCAAATTATAATTGTACGACTAATGTTATGAATGGGCTTAAACAAAAAGAAACTATATAGGGTCTATCTGCCTTAGTATTTTCTTTAAGTCAGTCGAGCCTTTGTCACACATATATCTGATTATTTGTTTTTACATATCTGATTATTTGTTGAAATATGGTCTCTTCATGCAAAAATTATGTTACACAAATATGAAATACGATCAAATATGAGCCTTGTTGAAGCATAAATCCGTCGGGCTAGTCTTGACGATAGATTTAGCCGTTCCACGTCATCCCGAGCTTGGAAGTCTGCTACAGTACAAGAAAGAAACCGGTTAGAAGGGGTCTCGAAGCCGAAGCCCCGGAACCGCCCTCCGACGGTCAAGTCAGTATAAGTAGAGAAGTATGTGTGAGTTTTAGTGAGAGAGATATCATACAGTTGAGAGTGATAAATGCACTCTATTTATAGGTGAGTTTCTTTGTCATTATCTGGTGGTCCCGGGTGGCGATAGCGAAGCTTTAGGCGGGACTTGCTCCATCCCCGGAAGGGTCTTACTCCATCCCTCGAAGGGTAATGCTCCAACCATGGAAGGGTCAGCCCCGGAAGGGTCTTGCTCCAGCCCCGGAAGGGTTTTGCTCCAGCCCCAGATATGTCCAACTCCAGCCCGGAAGGGTCCATCTCCAGCCCGGACTCATTCTTTATGGCCTTCCCGGACCATACGTCATCAAGCCTCAAATATTATATGTGTACAGTGGACATGGATAAAATTTTGTGGCCCTAATGAAATGGTGACTCTAGGCAACCGCACCGAGTGCACCTGTTGATCTAGCCGGCCTTGGGTGGGATCACCATCCATTACCACTGTATTAAAACCTTGAACACCATAGATCGAATGATACCAAAAATAGAGCTCGATCGAACACCTTGACCCTTGTAAAGATATTGAAAAATGGACAAGCGGTACTGATGAAGTGATAACATTTAGTTAACTGATAATTTTATGTGTTCATGATAAAAATTAACTTTTATAAACGAAGTATAAGACAATCAAAGGAAAATGTGATTTGAAGATGATGAATGTAGTGTGACCATTTGTCCATTTCAGATCATCGTATATAATTCATAGAGTTTGTGCGCTTTCAAAATATTTTACACATCCGATCATTTAACGGCTCTTTCTAAGAGACGGGAATGTACACTCTGTTCCCGAGTTTATTTTTTGGAGTGAAAGGGAAAGGTTTGGGATGGTAGTAAAAAAAAATTGTGTTCCTGAGATTTTTTAAGAAGGGAGAGGAAAATAAAGGATAGTAAATTACATCAAAATTACTCTCCTAATTTACTTCCCAAATTGAGATGAAATGGGGTGATGTTGATTTTAAAGCTATTTTTTTGTTACTTTTTTCTCTTTTCTTTCCAACTCGGGAACACAAGATAAAAAAATAATTTCTTATTACTCTCCTCTTTAAACAAAAGTACGTTTGAACATTATTTGAGGTGTCACTCAACATGGATATCATCTTTTGTTTTAGTGTTTTACGTTATTAAAAAATTTTAAATTGTTAGAGTAGATATTAGAGTTTTAATTATCAAAGTTTGCTTGAATAATTTTTAAATCGTGTATAGTTTATTTTTCGAAAACAATATTGCGACCGTATTTGATGCTTTGGATTATATGAAACTTGTATTAAGATAAGACAAGAGCACACTCAAATTATAAACACAAAAAAGAGAGCAAAATATGAAAAGTTATTGTATGTATTGTCATATGAAAATTATCGAGTCTTGTAGGTATGTTTTCCGAAAAATGTAGCCAATGTTAATAGAAGGTCTATACGGCGTATAGACTGTGAGCCTATACGGCGTATAAGAGGAATTTAAAAAAAAATAAAAAAAAATTAGGGTGTCATAACTACTACTCTTACTTTTACCAAACATACTAAGGATATAAATTAGCATTACTATTTAGAGGATTGAGTGTGGTACTATCAGTGTTATTAAAAGTAGGTGGGTTATAGCATAACATCAAAGATAACATTCAAGCTTCGGCCTTTTTCGTGTAAAAAAAAACAAAAATAACATTAAAAATTGGATCCATTAAAACACACATATAAACACATAGCTTTGATCACAAAGTGTTGAGCTAAAACGGCAAAAATGATGTCAGAGTAAAAATAGTAACAACGCCACATTGTTATAACACTTAGGCATCAACGCGTGATATCTTACACTCTTATGTATTGTTATAAGACTTTAGACATCAATGTCGTGATATTTTACACGTAATCCTAACATCGAAAAATGCACCACAACACACATACATAGATACATCACATTCAGCGATGAGCTACAAGGGTCAAACACAATGTGAAAGCCCAATACCTTCTTCAGGTATCTCAATTGAAATCCCCATAAATAGTATTCTCTATAGTATTCTTGCTTATTTTGATGATCCTCGATATATAAGAAATAGCTCGGGACTTACTAAATATGAGACTATAGAACTTAATTCAATCGTCAACGAAGAGGATTTGATTAAATATCGAGGAGTCAATGTACTTTGGCCAAAATACCAAAAGGAAGTAAATCCATTTTTTTTATTCCCGTGAAAGTCCATTCTTCTTCCATAATGGTACGGCACAATAGTGTTATTGGGGTAGATACACAAATAACTTTAAATCAAAGAAGTCGGGTAGGTGGATTGGTCCGAGTGAAGAAAAAAGCAGAAAAAATTAAACTGATAATCTTTTCTGGAGATATCCATTTTCCTAGAAAGACAAATAAGGCATTCCGATTGATACCACAAGGAGGGGGAAAACAGAATTCCAAAGAATACAAAAAATTGAAAAATTGGCTCTATATCCAACGAATGAAACTTTCCAGGTATGAAAAAAAATTTGTTTTGGTTCAACCTGTAGTCCCATATAAAAAAACAGATGGAAGCTTCGAGCTCATATTGATCATGGTTAAGAACAGGAATGGAACTCTATGAGATAGAATCCCCCGTTGTTCCTGAGTAGCTCAGCGGTAGAGCAGTCGGCTGTTAACCGATTGGTCGTAGGTTCAAATCCTACTTGGGGAGATTTGAAAATCACCGTCAACACCCCGGTGTAGGTCCGGGATACTCCTTTGTTCCATAGCCCTGGGGCTATTTACAACTATCCAATTAAGAATTCTCAGATGTACTAGTACTAGCAGTGCATCAAAGATGCAGTCATCGATTCTCCCGAGAGGCCACAATTGCCGCGAGCAAACATATTAATGACGAGGAACGCATTTTTGTTATGCTACTAATACTTGTACTTGCTCTGCTATTCTGCCCCATCCTGGCTGAGGAAGAGTTATGGGCGCATAAAAAAAAATATGCTGATGAGGGGCGTGCGTACTATGTGTAATGCTTCAAGCATTTACGAGAAATAATAAATAAAAAGGCCATTCCATTTTGACAAAAGCCCCACATCCAAGTTCCATAGCTTTTGGTACGCTATCCCGATCATGATTTTCCTACCCCCAGAGGGAAAGGCCCTTCCCTTATTGGGCCTTTTGGGCCGGTTGTTGGCAAGGAGGGATTCGAACCCCCGACACCGTGGTTCGTAGCCACGTGCTCTAATCCTCTGAGCTACAGGCCCCACTCCGTCTCCATTAGATCTGTTCCCGGGAGTACCCTCAAAAAAGGAACCTTTGCTCTCCCCAGCCTTTTCGGGTTAAGAAGATGTCAAAGCGCCTTTATCTCTATAAGAACGACACGTTCCGAGGTGTGAAGTAGGAGAGAAGGGATGTCATAATTGGGGTTTTGAATAAGACGACCTTTTTTTGCATTTATTTTTCATGTTGAAAAATTTGTTTCACTGTCGGCATTGTCATAACATCAACAACAACACGGCGTGACAGCTAACGCTCTTATATACCACACTTTTAACATTGTAATATTGGTTGTGGATCCTTTTGTTTTAACGAAGGGTGTAAAAGTAAAATGATATATGCTAGAAATTCAGAGTAAAATGAGACTTTAAATATAAGGAAGGAGTTAAGTAAAGGGTACGAGAGCTTATGTGAAAATTACCTAAGCACATCGAGTAAAAAAATGCGTCGAAAATTACCTAAGCACATCAATTAAAAAATGCGTCTTTTATTTAGTTAGTCTATTGATATGTAAAATTTTCGTGATCTCTATAGTAAATCTTTGTATTTTTCTTGTTCTTATGAAGTGTAATAGTCTCTTCATCTCAATAGTTATTGTTAGGGGTGTTAACGAGTCGAGCTTTTAACGAGTTACTCGAGCTCGAGCTCGTTTAACTCGAGTCGAGCTTGATAATTTTTTAGCTCGAGTCGAGCTCAAACAAAATGTAGAGCTCGAATAATTTCACGAGCCGAGCTTTTAAAACTTGTATTTAGCTCGGCTCGTTCGAAAGCTCGTTTAGTTATTCGAGCCGAACGAGCCAAACGAGCTACTCGAGCTAAACGAGCTGAACGAGCTAAATATGTAGTTTCAAAATATTTTAATTGTAATTTTTAATTACTATTAGTATTATAGGTTAAACTTAAAACCAAAACTAATAATATGTTAATCTTCAATTACATAAAAAATCTACACTTTAGTTTATATGTAAAATATAAACATAAACTAGTAAGTTTGGGCTTTTGTTTTTATAGACCCCACATTCCCTTCCTTTTGTTTCACTCATCCAATGTGGGATGTGAAATTGAATCTTTTTTCTTTTCTTCTTTTCATTCAAGCTTTACAATTATTACTTAGATTCTTAATATGTATGAATAAGTTAAATGTGTTAAATAAATTGTTACTCATATATATTCATTGATCATATAATTATTACTATTAGTTTTATACTAGTTAAGTGTTTTATAAAGAAGTAACTAATATGTTTAATAACCCTTTATTAAATATATAAATGAACTTAATCCAATCATAAATACCACTAAATAAGATTTATGAATCATTAGATGATTTCAACGAATCTCGCTCGTATGGCTCATGTGATGTTGAGAGTTATATCGAGGTTTTTGTGATTAGAAATACGACATATGTATGTATATTGTATAAAAACGATTCAATTTTATAATTTTCACGCTTACACACACAAAGACACATACAATGAAATTTAAATATGTGTTATGACATGTGACACGTATAGATACTCAAATATGTATAGACACATATGACACGTACGTATAAAAGCCAAATATGTATGAACACACATGCATGAAATAAATAAGTGTGACTAACATTTACATATAAAGACACACACATGACATATACATATGCATAAACTCATTGTGAGGTTGCTAAAAACAATTGGTCCATGGTTCTTAAACGATAGAACATAAACAACGTTATTTATGGTTCTTGGACAATAGAACATAAACAACGTCATCATCTTTGATCAATCTGATGATGAAACACAGAAGATTGTTGTTAGTAATATTATTGTAGAAACTTTCTGAGTTTTGCTATGAACTAACTAACTCTTACATTCTTTTAAATCAAGTTAACTAGTTAAGATGATTATGATAATGGTTTATTAATTATAATTCATTACATGTGAATACAAACATGTTTGTGCATACGCATACAATATCTCTCATATGAGCATTTATACATACAAACACTTGCATACATTCTTACATATGATACATACATACATTTATAAGAGACACATGAAGATACATAGATACACATATACATACACATAGGACTGTAAACAAATTGAACGTACAATGAACATTTCATGAACCGTTCAGTAAAAGTTCGTTTATGTTTTGTTTAGGCCAAAACTCGACTCGGCTCGGATCGTTAACACCCCTACTTATTGTCATGTGATAAAAAAAACATAAATTTTAATAAAAGTGAGACCATTACAATCTTTAATCAATCAAATAACATATATATCCGCTAAACTTTCTTTTAATTGTTCCAAATATGATTTAGATAATTATTTTGAGACATTAATGAAAATGTGAATAATAATTTTGAGTCGGATAAAATTGTATTTTTGATCATACTAGACCCGATAATTTCTAACATTGACTAACTGTCACTCTAAGAACGTAACCCCAAGATCCAAAAGGTTGAATTATATTAGTTAGTTTAAAATATAAGCCATTTTTTTAGTTTTTGCTACGCCCACAAAATATATACAAAAATACATTCACATTATTGAGTTGATTATATGTGATTGGTGGAATCGAAAAAAGAAAGAAAAATTGTAGCAAAAGCGACAAATCACACATAGCCAACTCAATTTTGTGAATGCTTTTTTATACATTTTGTAAATGTAGCATTAAAAAAAAAGTTTATGACACATGCAAATTTTAGGATGTGTTTGTTATGTTGGTTTTAGACCCAAGAAATACTATGATTACTTAAATTAATTGTTTGGTTCGTACTATATAGTTGGTGTTTGACAGATTCCCATTTGACACACAATTCCTGACCACACAATTCATCTCTTAATTTTCTTTGTTTATTTCTTATAATTTTTTATAAGTTAAACAATTAGGGTGCGTTTAGTTGAGGGAAAACACCCTTGTTTTGCACAAAATGTTTTGTGGAAAACAAAAAAAAAAAAACAGCGATCGCGTTCAAATTAGTGTTTTTCAATAAAATTCTCTACAAAACACAAAATTCCTATTTTAAACTTTAATACACAAAACTACAAAACATTTTTTTTTCACCTGTTTTTCATTAAAATACCCCAAATCCGTTTTCGTCAGTTGTTTTACGTTTTCGACTGATTTTTTACGTTTCAGTTCATTTTTTACGTTTTCGTCAGATTTTTTACATTTTTGTCCATTTTTTTACGTTTTCGTCCGTTTTTTTTACGTTTTCGTCCGATTTTTTAGGTTTTCGTCCGATTTTTATGTTTTCGTCCTTCTTTTTACGTTTTCGTCAGATTTTTTACATTTTCGTCCGATCTTTTACGTTTTCATCCGATTTTTTACATTTTCGTCCATTTTTTTACGTTTTTGTCAGATTTTTTACGTTTTTGTCAGATTTTTTACATTTTCGTCTGATTCTTTACATTTTCGTCAAATTTTTTACATTTTCGTCCATTTTATTACGTTTTTGTCAGATTTTTTACGTTTTCATCAGATGTTTTACTTTTCTGTCTATTTTTTTTACGTTTTCGTCAGATATTTTACTTTTTTGTTAGATTTTTTACGTTATCGTCAGATTTTTAAGTTTTCGTCAGATTTTTTACGTTTTCGTCCTTTTTTTACGTTTCCGTCCGTTTTTTTACGTTTTCATTCATTTTTTTTACGTTTTCGTCTGTTTTTTTACGTTTTCATCAGATTTTTTACTTTTTAGTCAAATTTTTTACATTTTCGTGGGTTTTTTTTTACATATTCATCCGTTTTCGCTCGTTTTATTATGTTTTCTTACGTTTTCATCCTTTCGTTTATGTTTTTTACGTTTTCGTCCATTTTTTACGTTTATTTACATTTATGTCTATTTTTTCACGTTTTCGTTAGACGAAACCTAAAAAACATAAATTAAAGATGAAAACGTAAAAGTCAGACGAAGATGGATGTAAACATAAAAAATCGGAATAAAGCATAAAAAATCGGAAGAAAACGTAAAAATCAGAAGAAATCATAAGAAAAGAAAATATTAAAAAATGGACAAATTCATAAAAAAATCTAACAAAAACGTATGAAAACATAAAAAAACCAAACGAAAACGTAAAAAATCTGACAAAACGTAAAAGAAACGGACAAAAACGTAATAAATCTGACGAAAACATAAAAAAAATCGGACGAAAATGTAATAAATCCGACGAAAACATAAAAAATCGGATGAAAACGTAAAAAATATGACGAAAATGTAAAAACAGACAAAAACGTTATTTGATGTTATATTTTACTTTTTTAATTCTTTATTTTCTCGTAGTAGATTTTTTTTTTGTTATTTTATAATTTAGTTGGTTAGTTTATAATATTTGTTTTTGTGTTTTGAAGATGTTTTTATAATATTACTAAGGCGAATAGTGAATTGAGATATAAAACAACAACACTTAAACATGTTTCTAGTTTTGCAAAATGGAAAACACAAACACATGTTTCTCAGACAAAACGCGTTTTCTAAATTTTCCATTGTTTTGTGGAAATCAAACTCCCCTCCCTTTTGGCCACGGAGGTTCACTTGCGCCGACTCCAGGCTATCCAAAAGGGTAGTCGCCATGGGATTAGTCGGCTCGCAATGTCGAGTCGGAAACCCATGTTAACAAAAACAAAAAAAAAAAAAAAAAAAAAAAAAAAAAAAAAAAAAAAAAAAAACTCCCCTCCCTTTTCCTACAAAACAAGAAATAGGAAATGAAAGAAAATGTTTTCAACTAAACGCCACCTTAATATCTTTAAGTAATTTTTAATTTTCCCTCTTCTTATTTTTTTTCAAACCATTCACAAATCCAAATCTAATTTTAAACATACTTACAAACCAAACGAACCATTAGTTATTTGAGTGAGAAAGTAAAAGACAGGGTAAGTCAATACAAACTTTTATCTTTTTTATATGTTGAAAAATTAAAAATGAAAAAAACATATACGTAGCTTCCAAGTTTTTCATTTTGCAGTTTTATAATAAAAATATAAAATATTAAAGAAAAAAAGATTATGAGGTGTTTGAATCCACAACCTCTTTGGATTCACTTTTGTGCATAATTCAATTCATGCACAAAGTCATTAACTTTTTTGTATTCACTTTTAGATATAGAGTATTAACGTTTTTGCATAGTAGGTGGGAGTAATAAATTTCTGTAAGAGTAATAACTTTTGGTAGTTACGAATTCTTAAAAGCTTTTGCAGGCATTAACTTTAATATTTTGGTGCAGACTTCAATTAATGCACTTTAAAAGCTTTTGTAGGCATTGACTAGGAAACTAAAAAGGGTTGTATTATTGTTACTCTTTACCGTTCTTACCCCTTATATCATTTTTATTGATAAAATAAGACAGTTTTTAATAATCTTTTTATTTCATTTTTTATTTACAACTTTTGACTTGTTAAACTTTATATTTTATATTCCGCACCTTTTTAACAGTTTTACCCACTTTATTAACATGGCAACCCAGTTTTTTATGTTTTTATGCTCCGTATTTTTTGTGGTTTTCCTACTTTTGACTTGTAAACTTTATAATTTCTGTTTCGTTCTTTTATTTAACAATTTTATATAAAAATAAAATTATAAAAAATATTAGGGAGGGATATTCCTATCATTTTAGGAGTTGGGATAACAAAACCCAACAAAAAAAACAAGCGCACATGAATAAATATGTGCCTAGGATTGTAATTTTTGTCTCTTTATGAAGTTGTGTCTTATTTTATTATTAGGGGTGCGCCTAGGCACAAGTGTGCTTGAAGTTTAGACTGCGCATGAGTTTTGGCTTATTCGAAGCGCGCCTACGTTAGATATGCACTGGTAGATTTGATGCGCGCTTACCTAGTTTGGAAGCAAATTTAAGTGCACTTAGGTAGTTAATTTATGTGCGGCTACTTTCTAAATGGTTAGATGAGCGAGGCGTAGTATATCAAACGAATCATCGGTCAAAAGTTCATTTTCGTAAAATATAGATACGCGCAATTCATTTTGGTAATGTAATACTCCGAGTAGCATATAGGTTCATTAAAAAAATCAAATATCTTTGTACCATATATAGAGAGACAAAAAAGGGTATAAAGGAAAAATTCAAAAGCATGTCTTGCTTACCTCAATTCCCCCTAATGAGGACATAAATTTACCATTCATTTTTATTTATACCCTTCACCTTCCTCCTCCTTATATAAACCCAGTCACCATTCTCACCAATTTCACATATTCACACTTCCAAAAACACACACGTAAACCCTTTCTCTCTTTCCCTAAAAAAAACCAACAAACAAACATGCAACATCAATGTCTGGTCACGGTGGTCAAACCGCCGAACCTCCACCGGTCAACACTCCGGTGAAAGAGTTTCATAAAATGTCTATGGTGCCGTCGACGGCGAAGAAGCTTCGAACTCCGACGAGGAGTGGGTATGGGACAGTTGGGAGAAAGATTGTTATAAAAGCTAACCATTACTTTGTTGGTATACCAGTATGATGTTGATAGTTTTATTCTACTGTGTGTTTTTACACCTTTTGTTGTGTTTATTTTTTTAGTGTTTTTTTAACTATGTGTTTTATTCTATTGTGTGTTTGTGTTTTAATGTGTTTGGGTTACCTACTGTGTGTTGTTTAGTATGTGCCTATATATTCTATTTTGTTGTGAGGGTTTAAGTTTTGTAAAATACATTGTACTATTTTATTTCTGTACGTTTTCCACCTTATACTGTGTGTTGTGTGTTTTGTTGAAGGTTTATATTATACTCTGTTTTTATTTTTTGGATTTTAAATTACTCTTAATAAAATTTACTATGTTTTTATTGTATGCATGGTCACCTTTCCTGTATGTAATTTTTTTGTTTATGATTAACTATATGTTTTTAGATTTTTTTTTTTTTTTTTTTTTTTTTTTTTAAATGTGTTTTACTAGTGTGTATTTGTAAAAGTTTTAAAACCCTATTTTATTGTGAGGGTTTCTAAAACAATTTTTTTGTAAAATTTTCTTTGTTTTATTGTTTATTATCTACTTTTGTAAAATTTACTCTGTATTTTGAAACTTTACCGTGTGTACTTTTTTAGTGTTTGTATAAATGTGTGCTTTTGTATAATCTTTTTGATTGTGAGGGTAAAAAGTTCTTATAAGTTGCAGCTTGTCAAGTACGCTTGCTTAGGTTAACAAACAAAACTTCTTCCCAGATCCATTCTTGGTATATTATTAAAAAGGTACTAAATTTCTAATACACTAAGTTTTTGAGATTTTGCACAAATATTGTATTTTGACTCATCTTATCGAATTTTGTATTCTCATCCATAAGAAGGTCAAGGGTGATAGAAATTGTCAAGTATGTTTTCGATTATGTGCTTATTTTGCATTATTCATTGAATTTAAACACGATAAGTAACTTTCAATTGCTAAAACACATTTTTCTACTTAATTTCTTTCGGTATAGGTCATTATCAAAAGTCATACACAAAACACAAAGCAAAATATGGAAGTTAAATCAAGTATCATTAGGGAGGTAAAAAAAACTCTTGCCATGTTTATTGTCCTTTTTGTATGTTATACCTATTTAGTATGAAATGTTTAAAATATGGGTGTACTAGATGAAAGGTAATCCGGAATTATACATCGCTTATGGATTTCCATGGCCTTTCCGGGGATGCGCAAGAAAATAAGATACGATGAATACGTGGACAAAATGTCAAATTAAGTTGAACTCGCTTTCATATATAATTACGATGTATATGAAAATGAGTTCAACTTACGTTGACATTTTGTCCACATATTCATTGTATCTTATTCTCCTGTGAATCCCTAGAAAGCCCATGGTCAATCCATAAGCGATGTATAATTCCGGATTACCTTTCATCTAGTACACCAATATTTTAAACATTTCATACTAAATAAGTATATAACCTACAAAAAGGACAATAAACGTCGCAAGTGGCAAGAGTTTTTTTTACCTCCCTTATGATACTTGATTTAACTTCCCTATATTTGCTTTGTGTTATGTGTATGACTTCCGATATTAAGTATAAAAATGTGATTTAGCAAGTGAAAGATACTTATCGTGTTTAAATTCAAGTATCTTTCTCTTGCTAAATCACATTTTTCTACTTAATATCGGAAGTCATACACATAACACAAAGCAAATATAGGGAAGTTAAATCAAGTATCATAAGGGAGGTAAAAAAAAAACTCTTGCCACTTGCGACGTTTATTGTCCTTTTTGTAGGTTATATACTTATTTAGTATGAAATGTTTAAAATATTGGTGTACTAGATGAAAGGTAATCCGGAATTATACATCGCTTATGGATTGACCATGGGCTTTCTGAGGATGCACAGGAGAATAAGATATAATGAATATGTGGACAAAATGTCAACGTAAGTTGAACTCGTTTTCATATATATCGTAATTATATATGAAAGCGAGTTCAACTTAATTTGACATTTTTTCCACGTATATCGTATCTTATTTTCTTGCGCATCCCCGGAAAGGCCATGGAAATCCATAAGTGATGTATAATTCCGGATTACCTTTCATCTAGTACACCCATATTTTAAACATTTCATACTAAATAAGTGTAACCTACAAAAAGGACAATAAACATGGCAAGAGTTTTTTTACCTCCCTAATGATACTTGATTTAACTTCCATATTTTGCTTTGTGTGTTTGTGTATGACTTTTGATAATGACCTATACCGAAAGAAATTAAGTAGAAAAATGTGTTTTAGCAATTGAAAGTTACTTATCGTGTTTAAATTCAATGAATAATGTAAAATAAGCACATAATCGAAAACATATGTGACAATTTCCGTCACCTTTGACCCTTTTATGGTTGAGAATACAAAATTTGATAAGATCAGTCAAAATACAATATTTGTGCAAAATCTAAAAAACTTAGTATATTAGAAATGAAGTGCCTTTCTATTCGACCTGTTTGAAATCGTAATGATACTGCCCTATATGGACCAGTAAATATATTATGTATTATCTGACCACTTTGATGCGTAACATGACCAACCCATTTTGACCCCTCTTTGTATTCAGGTGTTCTTAAAAGTTCAAATTATTTATTATCGTACAAGTCGTTGCTTCTATGGACTGGCCTTAGGTAACAATGTACAAGGCCCTCGTATCTGCAAAGCCACATAGTCAATAAATCATTCAAGATTTGTACACAACCCGAACTGATCCTAAGAGAGGTGTCATTCATGGAGCTTTGATCAGGTAAAGAGTTAACCCCTTATAAAGAATTATTAGTTAAGGATAAAGGGATTCATGTCATTAAGGGCCAATTTAATTATGTTCTGCTAAATAAGATGGATAAGATACGAAAGGTGCTTTTCTTTTTACATTTATTGTTTAAAACTTTTAAGCTTTGTCTGTTCACCTTTTAAAATATAATGATGATGTTTCAGGCGTGCATTTCATTGGAAGAGAACTACATGCCTCCTATGACGCCTTTCATTGGAAGAGAACTACATGCCTCCTATGACATTCATTGTGGTGCAGAAAAGGTACCATACTCGTTTATTTCCTGTGAGACATGGTGATAGGGCTAGTACTGATAGGGGTGGCAATATTCTTTCAGGTTGTTGCACATTTCATCTGGAAATGCAATAGCATCTAAACCACAAGTCTCGGTCAGTCCTGTAACAGCAAAAAAAACATATTATGTAATGATCTTAAGGATGTATAGATGTAATTTATTGATCAAGTGAACTTACCGTAGCCCTGTACTACAAAAGCACAGGATGTAACCCTTAATAATTCTTCCACTTCAGGGCTTAATGGAGCTCCTCCAGATACTATACAACGAATCCGACCACCAAGTTTGTTCTTAATCTATGAAAAATGATGTTTATCATACAATGTTAGTATACTAAAGTGGGTGTTTCGCACGCTTAAAAAAACTGTTGATGCATTTTGAAATATCAGATAAGCAGTTTGGAATAGCAACTCTCAAATTGTTTATTCAAAACTGTTGAGATCAACAATTTTGATAAGCAACGTAATAAGTAGATTTTGTAGTTTACAAGTATATGTATATCCTGCTGTATCATCTTGTAGCCTAAGATTTATCATTGTAATGAAAGAATTTAAGGCGTAGGATAAAAAAGAGGGGACCAAAACCTTTTTGAAAGCCAGCATATCTGCAAACGGTGATTCATATTTGTGCTTATAACCTGAGTTCATCCATTTAAGTTTGCTGCATAACACGCATACACTAATCTCATAAAAAGGAAGAAAAGAAGATTGGAGAAAGGAAACAGGAATCGATAAGTACTAGTTGTATAATATGTCAAATATTTTCCATCTCCTTGGATTAAGTTCTTCTAGTCCTTTCAGCATTCCTGAAAGACAAGCTTTATACTATTTAGTAAGAACTACTGGAAAATGATATGTACTTAAAGGGAAAGATCCGATTAAGAACTGATAACTATCTTGGAATTACAAGAACAGAAAAGTATTCAAAGAATAGCTAAAGGATTTGTTATGGTTTATTAAATTGAACTGAGTTTGTTTCAATCAGAAAGAAAGTGAATTACAATCAAATCAAGTCTAAGTAATGAATTGACAAGTGAAGTATTAATAGTGAAATGTGATAGTTGGCGGGAAAAGCTGTTAGTCAGCTTTTCCAACTGAATTTGACTTTTGTTGACTTTTCAGTTGACTTCAATATTGACTTTACTTGGGCTCATATCGATCCTTCCCCCTTCAAACAATCTTGTCCCAAGATTTAAGCAAGCACATTAAAACTAGGAAATCTGCTTTGGATCTCTTCAATTGGCTCCCAGGTTGCATCTTCTGGTGTGTTGTTTAACCATTAAACCAAAACAAAAACTCCAGTTGCATTACCCACTTTACCCAGCCTTTTATCAAAAATAGCCACAGGTTCAGCCTGAATCAACCCATCACCATCACAATGAGGTAACACTCCAGCTGTTGTTACTGGACCTTGACACTTTTTCAACTGAGAAATGTGAAAAACATCATGTATCTGAGCTTGTGTAGGTAAGTCTAGTTTGTAAGACACTTTACCCACTCTTGCCACCACTTGAAAGGGCCCAAAGTACTTATGAGACAGCTTGTTATACTTACCCAATCTCACTAAAACTTGTCTATGAGGCTGTAGCTTTAAGTATACCCAATCACCAATGGCATATTCTCTATCAGTCTTGTGCTTGTCTGCTTGTTGCTTCATCCTTTCCTGAGTTCTTTGAAGGTGAAACCTGAGCATTCTGACCATCTCCTCTCTTGCAACCAATGTTCTATCCACACTATCTACCCTACTCTCACCAGGAACATATGGAATGTGGACTGGAGGCTTTTGACCATACAGAACTTCATAGGGTGTAGAGTTTAATGAAAAGTGAAAATTGGTGTTGTACCACCATTCTGCCAAAGAAAGCCACTTACTTCATTCCTTAGGATTTTCTCCATACATGCATCTCAGATAACATTCTAAACTCCTATTCAACACCTCTGTTTGACCATCAGTTTGAGGATGGTATGCAATGGACATATGAAGCTTAACTTGTAGCAATTTGAACAACTCCTTCTAAAAAGTACTCACAAAGATCTTATCTCTGTCTGAAACTATGTTATCTGGCAAACCATGAAGTTTATAAATGTTGTCAAGAAATGATTGGGCTACCTGAGTGGCTGTAAAAGGGTGTGCTAGATCAATAAAGTGAGCATACTTGCTTAGCCTATCCACCACCACCCAAATGACACTTTTTCCTTGAGACTTTGGTAACCCTTCCACAAAATCCATTGATATGCTAGACCACACACTATTTGGCACTGGTAATGGTTGTTGCAGACCTGGATAAGCAGATAAATCTGGTTTGCTTCTGTGACAAGTGTCACGGTTCCTTACCCATTGCTTGATTTCTTTCTTTAAGCCCCTCCAATAGAACAAAGAATAAATCTTTTGCCTAGTAGCATGAATTCCAACATGACCTCCCACTGGACCATTATGAAAGGTAGTCAAAATTTCTTTCCTTAATTCCATATTGTTACCCACTACTAACTTTCCTTTCCTTCTCAATTGTTGGTTGACCCACTCATACTTATTTTTCACCACTGCACCTTGCTTTAATTTCTCAATCACTTCCTTCAAAACAACATCTTGTTCCCAGCTTTCCTGAATTCTACCCATGAGATCAGTGTTAATAGTAGTGGTAGCAGTCAAACTGAACAACTCAACTTCATTAGGCAACCTTGAGAGAGCATCTGCTACAGCATTATCTGTTCCTTTCATAAACATGATTTCATAGTCAAAACCCATGAGCTTTGGTAACCATTTCATCTGTGTAGGAGTAGTGATTCTTTGATCCAAGAGATATTTAAGACCGAAATGGTCTGTTTTTATCTTAAAGTGTCTATCCAGAAGGTATCCTCTCCACCTTTCCAATGCTAGGATCATAGCCAAAAATTCTTTCTCATAGGTGGACATTAACTGGTGTTTGACAGAGAGAGTTTTACTAAGGTAAGCAATAGGGTGACCTTCTTGTAACAATAATGCTCCTATTCCCACCCCAGAAGCATCTGTCTCCACCACAAATTCCTTTTCAAAATTGGGTAGAGCCAAGACTGGTGCACTTGACATAGCTTGTTTCAATTGTTCAAATGCAATTTGTGCTTCCTGATTCTATTTGAAACCATTCTTCTTGAGCAACATTGTGAGTGGCTTACTGACACTAGCATATCCTCTTATGAATCTTCTGTAGTATCCAGTCAAGCCCAGAAACCCTCTAAGCTGCTTCACATTGGTAGGTACAGACCATTCCTCCATCACTTTAATCTTGCTTGGGTCTGTGGACACTCCTTGTGTAGAGATGACATGCCCCAAATAGTCCACATGTGTAGCCCCAAACACACATTTACTGAGTTTAGCAAACAACTGATGTTTTTTCATAAGACCCAATACAAAACTGAAGTGTTGCACATGCTCCTCCATACTACTACTATAGATTAGAATGTCATCAAAGAAAACCAGGACAAATTTTCTTAAAAAAGGTTTGAAGATCTCATTCATTAATGACTGAAAGGTTGAGGGAGCATTGGCCAAACCAAATGGCATGACCAATAACTCATAATGACCTGTGTGAGTTCTAAAAGTTGTCTTTGCCACATCATCTTCAAACATCCTAATATGATGGTACCTTGACCTTAGGTCCATTTTTGATAAAATTTTTGCCCCATTCAGCTCATCAATAAGTTCTTCTATGATTGAATAGGAAATTTGTCTTTGATTGTATACTTGTTAAGCTGCCTGTAATCTATACACATTCTCCATGAATTGTCTTTCTTTTTAACCATCACTATTGGAGAAGCAAAAGGACTATGACTTGGCCTAATTACCCCTGCTTCCAACAGTTCAGCCATCATTTTTTCAATTGTATCTTTCTGAGTAGGGGGTGTCTATATGGCCTGATGTTCACTGGTGAAGTTCCTTCAATCAATGGAATTATGTGGTCATGGCTTCTTTGTGGAAGTAACTCTTTTGGAACTTTAAACACTTCTGGAAATTGTTGTGCCACTTCACTTATCTTTGGTGAATCAGTAGAACCAAGTCCATCCATACTCATGAGTTGAACCCCTGAAGTTGGGTACACACACAACTGCATAGACCTCAATTCAACTGATGACTCCTGGTGACTGACAATCTTGTCCTGTTTTTTTCCATTCATCCATTCCAAATTTGACTTAGGAGTACCTCTAAGAACCATTTTATGCCCCTTGTACACAAATTCCATTCTAAGTTTTCTGAAATTACATTTCATGTCTCCTAAAGCCTCCAACCATTGTATTCCAAGCACCATCTCACATCCTCCCAACTTAAGTAACATCACATTAGAACAGAATTCCACTCCCTGAAGTTGCCATTTGAAGTTCTTACATGCACTATTACTAGCAGTTTTATGCCCATCTCCTATTGTAATAGCCATTGGACAAGTGCTTATGATCTTGCAACCTAGCTTCTTTGCCACATTTATGTCCACAAAGTTGTGTGTAGAACCTGAATCAACAAGAATGTGGATCTTGTGCTTCCCTATAGTTCCCTTAATTCTCATAGTTCTGTAGTTATGCACTCCTGTCAATGCATTCAAAGAAATTTGAGGTTCTCTCACAATTTCTTCAATGTCTTCTTCTTGTTCTAAACACTCCATAAACTCCTCTGTTTCATCACTTTCAGGCACAACCATTAGAGTAAACAATTGTCCTTCACATTTGTGGCCAGGAGCATATTTTTTATCACAATAGAAACACAAGTTCTTAGCCCTTTTGTCTGCATACTCTTGTTGAGTCAACCTTCTATTGATTGGCTTATTGGTCACAATTGGCTTATTTGAAGGCAATGTTAACAAAGGTTTGCTATTTGAATTAACAATTGTTGTGGTGCTATTCTTATTCACACTTGAACCACCTCCATACAACATCTTATTCTTTCTCTTCATAGCATTCATGGTTACTTCTTGCAAATTTGTCAAACAATACACCTCAGCAAGTGTCCTAGGCTTAAACATTCTAACCCCCATTTAAATTTCTTGTGGCAATCCACTAAGATAGAAACTAACAACATTTTCTTCATAATTTCTACCTTACTTAGCAAATTATCAAAAGCATCTTGATAAGCCTTAGTAGTGGTTTCATACTTCACATTCTTAAGCTCAGACATTGGGTCATCAAACACAGTTTCAAATCTTTGAATAATAGCCTCTTTATACACATTCCAAGTCACATTTTCACCATACAACTTAATGAATTGCCTATGCCATAACATTGCTTTATCATAAAGTTGCACAGAAATGAGTCTTACCTTCTGTTCATCAGGAATGTTATCAAGAAGGAAGAACTGTTCACACCTGAACACCCAATCTCTGACATCATCTCCATTGAACTTTGGAAATTCCACCCTTGTCATTCTACCCACTTGATTGCCTATGTTGTTTCCATTTCCCAGATTAGCAATTATGCAGTCAAATTGTTCAAGATCTGATGTATACCAGCAATCTTATCATCCACCAAATCAGACATAAATTTCTTCATTCCTTCATTGATCTCTTCTTGATCACCATTAGAACCACCAGTGAGGATACCATTGTTTCTTGTATTCACCATCATTCTAATATCACTTATTGCTCATCAACTATGGAATAGTGACTATTAGATCTGTTCTTGATTACTCAAACCGATTGCGGTTCATCAGCATGTTCAAAACTAGAGGATTTAAGCAGCCAATGAGCTAGTCTTGTGATGGTACAATCAGTTGACACTAATCAGACGTAATAGAATAGTGGAAGTTATTGGTGATTAACTTCACCGGAGAAATAACAGAATTTCACCGAAATCTTGCCGGAATCTTGAAAAGTAGCCGGAAAGATGGTCGGAGTAGCCAGGATAGCTGCTCTGATACCACTTGATATGTACTTAAAGGGAAAGATCCGATTAAGAACTGATAACTATCTTGGAATTACAAGAACAGAAAAGTAATTCAAAGAATAGCTAAAGGATTTGTTATGGTTTATTGAATTGAACAGAGTTTGTTACAATCAGAGAGAAAGTGAATTGCAATCAAATCAAGTCTAAGTAATGAATTGACAAGTGAAGTATTAATAGTGAAATGTGATAGTTAGCGGGAAAAGCTGTTAGTCAGCTTTTCCAACTGAATTTGACTTTTGTTGACTTTTCAGTTGACTTCAATGTTGATTTTACTTGGGCTCATATCAAAAACTTGAAAAAAATACAATAAGTGATGACCAATGGGCAAGTCCCAGACCTTCATAGATTCTCTCCAAAAAAACAAGGTGCTCCAGCTAAAAATGTTGGTTTTAGCTCCATAATATCAAGTCTTATAGCATTTATATCCTTCAAAAGGCAACAACCAATTCACAAATGAGGTAAACTTGGAAAACTAGTTATAAAAAGTTTATAAGAAGCGAATCTCACCCCATGGTAGAAGCCAACGGAAGCACCTTTACGAAAGAAATATTCTTCAATTACGCGGTAAAGGATGTGTGCGAGAGGCAGAAAGGATAAATAAACATCATCCGCTGTCATCTATCATTGTTAAGAAGTCAACAAAAGATGTAAATAAGTCAAAGGAGACATTGATACTGATTCTTATACGGTATAGCAAAACAAATTAATACCTTATCCTCAAATTGCCCCATGTAAATATCAATAGTCAATACCACTAATATTTGTTATAGCATTTTCATGAGTCAATATAACACCTTTTGGATCTCCATTGGTGCTAGTTGTGTACATAATCATACATATGTCAATTGCTTGAGGTGTCTGCAGCTCTAATGGATGCTAGCTACCCTGCTCATTCATACGTAATCATATCTAAAATCATAGATGCACTCAAAGTCATACACAAAAACATACTATGAAGACAAACCATATGAAGAAATTCATTCCATGAAAATGATTTAATCCCGATAGAATCCGTCTTTTCTTTTTCCTCATTCTCCACTGCAGTGAAGCACATAGCTGCGACCGCATAAATATATATATATATATATATATATATATATATATATATATATATATATATATATATATATATATATATATATATATATATATATATATATATATATATATATATATATATATATATATATATTTAAATAATTTACTTAGGCTAATATTTCTGTTGTCTCAACCACATATATATATTTCTGGTATATGAATTGCTCATTATTTTACAACACTGTATGTATTGATGTTAATTTTTCCTTTATGTTGTATTAATAAAAGATCGTAAAAACAAGAGTAGCACACCATCCAACCCGGCCATGTTTGAAGCTGACACACCAACCAGAAAGACACAAGGTACTTTTATATGTTTGTATTGTACTTATGTTGATGTACATTTTATCTATATATTATCTGTTGCTATTATAATGGTTTTTTGATCGAGTTTAAAGGATCATCTAAAGTTGGAAAGCAACCATCATTTAATGAAGCACAACATAGTCATGAAAACACTAACATTGATTCTTCAATCTTTCAAACTCAAGGTATTGTGGTTATTAAAAGTACATTATTTTTGTTTTAAAAATTATACATGTTCGGAATGATTTGTTTTCGGCTATTGAATTTCAAAACACAATGTGTTTTGATCTCCATAATTTATCCACATATTTTATTAACAAATATCAATTAATGTATGTTTGAAAGTTATGCACTATGTAGGAACTCGGGTCACCATGTTTCTTATGTTCTTACATACTCAGCATGTAGTAATCTTGATAATTTAACCATGCAAATTTATGATTGTGTATCACGTGAATACCCATAAACTTTATCTACAACTATCAATAAATGCATTTTTGAAAGTTATGCAATATTTTTTTTATATATATATGATACGTTTTTTCCTTGATTAATGGATTCTTAATTTGTTTATTATCGATTATTGCATTTACAGAAGTTATGTTCATTACAGATTCTTATGATTATGTGGAATCAATAATTGATGTATCTTACACACGTTTGCCTGAGAACCTATGGAATCATGAATTAGAACCACCATGTGAGAAAATGGTTGACAGGGTTGATAAAAGCATGATGCGTTTAATTTAAGGAGAGGAGACTATATATGAATCATCATTTTCTGTTTCTCGGGACGGCTCAAGCACAAATTTAGGTGATTCAATATATACTACCAATTTCCTCAACGGTATAAGGATGTTCAGTCTTCCGCAACATACAATAAAGTTAAAGATTGGTAGTCATGTAATGTTAACCCAAGACATTAATCGAAGAGCAGGTCTATGCAATGGTACAAAGCTACAAGTGCTAAGGTTTGGAGTCAATGTTATCGAAGCGAAGATCATATCTGGTGAAAATGTTGGCATGATTTGTTGTATTCCACGTATACTAATAATATCTTCAGAGATAAAGAATTCCCTCAAATTAGAAAGAAGGCAGTTTCCTTTTAAAGTATGTTTATTGTGATGACTATAGTTCAGTTATTAGAACTTTATTTCATAAACATTAAATGGTTTAAAGTTGTATTTATTTAATGACATGCAAATAAACCAATTTAATTAAAATAATATTTGTTACACTTAATTGTATCAATGTTGATTTACAAATACATTCTATATAACATATATTTGGGCAACATCATAATATATATGTTTTAAAAATCATACATATATATACACATACAAAAACAATTTATTTCAAAAAGGATCGTATATATATAAATTTTTTCCTATAAAATTTTAACTATAAATACGCATGTAGGAAAACACGTTCATCGTTTGGAATTTAAGTATATTCTTTTTCTTTTTTCTTTTTTTTTTTTTTTTATAATCTGAAAATAAAAAAATAAAACAAATGATAATGATAATATCCATTAATATAGTAAATCAAAGTTAAAACAAAAGTTCATAATAAAAGATTTTTAAAAATAAAAAAAAAAACAAAAAACCTTCATTGTCCCAGAAGACAATTGTATCTTCGTTTATAATGTCTTTGAAATAAATGAATGGTCCTTAAATTTATCACTAAATAAGGTAAACATAAAACAATTAAAAATAAAGATATTTGACTTTTAATACAATTATTTATAATACAAAGACACCCTTAAAAAATTATATATGTTAAAAAAATTAATTATTTTTTTATGTATTTTCCAAAAGTGTGAATATAATTTTCACGAGAGTTTATATGTCATGTTTTTAAAAAAATAAGTTTAATTTATAGAAGATATGATTTTGAAGATATATTTAAAAAATTAATTATTTTTTTAAATATTTGCCCAAATTGTGAATATAATTTTCACGAGAGTTTATATGTCGTGTTTCCAAAATTGTAAAGATCGCCACAAAGTTTCTGCATCCTTAATCTATTTTGACACTATATGTAGACAATAATATAAACCAAACTTCTCACATTAAATATTGCAAAGCTATATTCAATAAAATATATTACATTATGCAAGATCAAAGGCATTCTGCAAGACTTCCAACAATATCCGAGCAAGAAAACTCTTATACACCTCTAGAAGGTATAATTTTAACAAAAAGGTTATTCATTTGGCTGTTATATTCTTATTAATGTGCTTTTATAATTGATATCATGTGTTATATCATAATTGCTATATAGTTTATTACAATTATTGCTGCATAAAAAAGTAATAGCATACAGAATAAAAACTCTGAAACTCCTTGACAAGAGATTGTTTTGTTAGATAAGTTTACATGCATTGTCCATATATCTTAATAATTTAACCATGCAGGTTTACGATTCTGTGACAGGTAAAGGTTCACAAACTGTAGATACAAATATCCATAAATCCATGTTGGGGTTTTCTATAGTTAGCAGAAATTTTAAATAAGTTTTGAACATGGGTCGTCATCTATTGATTCACAACCACTTTTTGATGTAGTAAGTTTATAATTTATTTGTTTTCGTATTATAAATCGTAATTGTTGAACATATTAGAGTATCAAGGAATATGATTAAGGCATTAGTGATTAAGAATAGTGCAACATCTGCATCCGTTTGTATGTTTAGTGCATTCTTAGTCATAGTAGGGCATCCATTTGTATATTTAGTGCATCGTTATAAATACATGAGAATCTGTTTGTATGTTTAGTGCATCGATGAACACATTAGGACATCGATGAGTATGCTTAGTGTATCTGTTATGTTTGTGGTTTGTCATAGTATAGACAATAATTATTATTAGCTCATAAATGTGGTTGTAAAATTCATCTAATGTTTTATTGCATAATTTTTTTGCAATTGATTATAGATGTTGAACTAAGACGGATCAATAATGATGCTTTCAACCTACTCAAAGAAAGATCTAAAAGCGCACTTGAACTAGAATATCACTTAGAAAACATTAAACGTGCAATGTCTAATGATATGGATTGGCTTAATCCTGAGGGTCATGTTGACATGTACAGCGACTCTGAAACCTCTTCACAAGGTATTGTTTTAATAGATAGTATTAAAATTTGATAAGTCCATCAAGAGTTATTATTGACTAGCAGGGTCCCCGCGCGATGCAGCTGCGGGCATCCTGTAATTTAATTTTTTCGATTAATAATTTATTTTATTTGTACGTTTTTTGGCAATAGCTTTACTGATTAGTTTTTTATGGCAAAAGTTTGATGAAGTTTTGCTTTGTTTGTATTATTTTATTTATTATTTATTTTATGTTTTTGTTTAGTAGTTTGCTTGGTTTGTACAATATGTGAACATATTTTAGTTTATTATGTTGTTTTTGCAATAAATTTACGGATATCAAAAATTTTGTTTAGCTCGTGTCCGTTCGGGCTCGAGCCCGTTTGACCCGTGCCCGTTCGGGCTCGAGCCCATTTGGCCCATTGCCCGTTCGGGCTTAAAAATTTGTATAATATGCTTTATTATTTGTATTAGTGACATTTAATGCAGTAATTGTGTTTAAGTTAGTTGTATAATATGCTTGATAATTTGTATTTCTTATGTAAGGGGTGTTTTAATAAGTGTATTAATTGTATTTATCGACTATTTAATTAATTGTATTTAATATACATAATGATCAATTTTAAGTCATTAATTTAAAAAACAAAGTGGTGTGTACTTTAAGCTTATAAACTTGTAAATGTCTAATTATATTTCATTTATGGTATTAATTATCTAATTGTGTTTGAATCACTTGTACTTTAAGCTTCTAAACTTGTAAGGCTTAATTTTAAGTATTCTAATAATAGAAGACATTCATGCTTTATAATATAGTATGATATTAGTTTTAAAAATTTTCAATGTTTTTAAAATTGTTAATATAATAGTTTAAGAATGATATATTATTTAATTGACATGAACCATTAACCCACATCCTAACACAAAACACTAATTCATACATCATCGTATGAAAGTTTTTCAACAAGTTTTATACTAAGATTATGAAATACATTTTGATTTAATTAAAGTGTATAAATTACAATTGTATACTAAGTTTTTGTATTTGTAAAAGGAAAATTTACATCGATCAAGAGAGAAACAATGGAAGCAGTATGTCCACTGTTAAAAGTTGTAGACAATGTTTGTATAACAATGTTTGATTCATTAGATACCTTGGTTTCATAGAGTACAAAATAATCATTATTTTTTTATTTTTTAGTTATATTTTTTAATGGTTAGTAATATATTATGCATATGGCGAAGAATGCAATCATGAATATAGTTTTGATATTGGTATAGAAGAACATCAAGGTTTTTGTAGGACCTTAAATAACACAACTTTATCACACCATTATAGAAGCAAAGATGAAGTAGAGATTGAAAGATGGTGACTTGTAGATGTATATGTATTTCGTATGTATATATATAGAGAGAGATGGAAATGAGAACTTTTATTAAGAGAAACACACACAAGTACACACCTCAAATGAACCTTTGAGGTGTTTATATAGTAAGATACATGAGATGCCCTAAGGCTTTCTATGGGCTTGGGCTTGGACTTGGTTACATGATTAGATAACAAGGCTTATGTAACATAGCACATAACATATTAGCTTCCCAAGTCCAAAGCCCAATGACTAAACTATTACTAATCTTAACAAACGACACAAAGTTATAATATGAGAATGACCATCACTTCTATATATATTTTTTTAATGCTAACAATCTCCCCCTAAGGGGTGGTCATTCGAATGATGCTGCACATGATTAGGTGTTCCGTGTTCTTTGTCTTTAACTTTGTGTGTCGTTGTAGAATAGTCTTTAGTCTTTGTTCCTTCATGCATTGTGATCTTTGATAACTTACTTTTCATCGTTCTTTGTTCATTTGTGTTGTGGAGCGATCTGCCTTTCGTCACTTCTGTGTCTGTGGTGGTTGTTCGTCATTTCAACATGCTCATACATCTTCATTCTTTGTGATACATGCATTTGTAGTTCCCGTTCTTTCACACAGATCTTTGTCACTTTACTTCTGCAGATTCTTTCACATTGCGTAGAATCTTTCTTTGAACCTTTCTTTGCTTTGATCTTTGTGAGAACTTTCCTTTGACTTCGAGATGCATGTATGAGCATGTGGAATCCTTTGCCATGGAGATGATGTATAGCTGCAGGTAAACAGTTAGCAATAAAACAACCGGTACTTACAGATAAGAATTAGAGATCGTCAACAACATAGTGTGAAGACTCCTTCTAACCCTTACCAAGGCCGTTCCCATTTGGGATACTCTCGAGAGAGCTTACGAGACCTACTAAGTAGCTCAACGAATGGGTGAGTCGCTTGGGATCACTCCACGACTGTAGACCGTTTGAAACCACCGCGAACACTAAGCGTAACCCATAAGGAATTACCGAAGTGACCTGCTGTCAGGGCTGTTTGATGTTGACCCTGGCAGGAATTTCCATTCAATCATTGAGAATCACAAATGTGAATCCTCTCATAAATGTTCTGGCAGATTGCTAAGATCTGCGTAGGACTCTAAAGTTTACATCTAGCGTCCTTAATGTTGAACAACCAGTGTAGTAATATCATGTGTTCCTATGAGATCTTTTGATGAATCTCGGGGCTCTAGACTCGATAAGTGCACATTTGGTTTCCTATGCGGAGATTAGGGAGAGGTCTCCTGCTTCAATATCAACCATCTCTAAGAGATAAGTTGATAGATTACACCGGTTCCCCGTGAGAATGAAACAAGCTCTTTTAAGAGAACTTGAGTGGTTAAGAAGGATTAGTGCAGTGCGTCACTGGGTCCATGACGTCTTTATCTTCAATACCGGTGTCACCTTTGTAACAACCAGTAGCATACGAATTGTAACCAGTGTCTGCCCTAAGGTTGAACATTTGGAGGGCTATTTCTTTTCACCCTTTTTCATAATTTTTCTTTTTAATTCTTCAACCCCTTCTTTCTCCTTTCTCATTTTCTCCTTTTTTCAATCATACCTAAGGACTTCTAATTCTACTCTATTGGAATTGTCCTTGGGTAGATCCCTCCGGCTCTGGCGGATCATAGGACGGTTTTTCCTAACCTTAATCACCTTATAACTCCATGACTATCATATAATTGATCACATGCCATAAAACCTTTTAGTGAAAAATCTCTCAAAGTGTTTATGATAATAAAACACATTATTGTTACCACTTTGAGAGTTTTGCAATTTTGAAGGACTCCCCCTTCACATGTGCTCATGAATATTTAAGAAATTTTCACATTCGAGAGGAGTTTGCACTTTTGAATTGATCCACTTTCAGTGAACATGACCGATTCGAGACACGCTTACATCACTAGTTAGACTAGCTTGAAATTATTACCCGTCCTGGTCAAGTCCAAAGAAAGTCTCTCAATACGGTACATTCTACTCAGACAAGTCCTATTCGAGACAAGCTTACATCACTAGTTAGACTAGCTTGAAATTATTACCCGTCCAGGACAAGTCTTTTCGATTACTGACATTTTAAGCTTCGTCAATTCATTGGTACTTACTGAGTCGAGCTTTTCTGAGATTCAGTCACAAACTTTAAACATCTTTGATCACATTTTAATCATGTCTTAAACTCTCAAGTGATGTTTCCCCACAAACAGAACCATCATCAAATTCAAAAATAAATCAAGGGTTTGTGAACTATTTCCTACCAATACGATCGATTGATCAGCTTAGGAGGCTAATAAAAGTCAATGAACAAGAAAACGTACGCGACGAACAAACAGTATTGGGATGTGCAGAGGCAATTGACCAACGAGAGAAAAAAATATTAGAGTATCAGGAGAGGATTATCGATATTCAAAAACAAATTGATAATTACAAGTGTTTGTAATTTCATTTGTATGTATTAATATTTCTTAATTTGGTTTTGAACATTTAATATTGGTATACAAGCCTTATAAATTTGATTGTATAAAAACACATTCATATATAAATTTTATTATGTCTATTATTATGCAAAAATAATTTATTTAAAAAATGTTCGTACATATATAATTTTTTTCCTATAAAATTTTAACTATACATAATCATGTACAAAAACACATTCATCGTATGGAATTCAAATATATTCAATATTTTTTAACTTATAATCTGAATAAAAAGTTAAAACAAATGCTAATGATAATAACCATTAATATAGTAAATCAAATTTAACACCAAGATTTTTTAGGTAATGATTAACATACTTAAAGTAAATTACAACAGTTTAATTTATGTTACAAGGATAAATGTGTACATATAAAACTTTAGGCTTTTTACTGCATTTCATCATTCACAAATAATTTCTAAACACTATACTCCAATAAGCAAATGGATCAAACAGGTTTGTTATTTAGGTTTCTTATACATATTTACAAGTTTTATACTATTTCTGCAAACATTGGTATTTATATAAATATACGATCTTTTGTTTTGTTCATTTCTAATATTTTTATTGCTTTATATTTTACAGCAGCATCATCATCAAAACATGTGCATCCTGCAGTGTTGTATATTGCAAAAATGGATGCTATGAGGAAGAAGAAGTTGAAGGCATTGGAAAAGAACGAAAAGAAGCAAAGGAAAAGGTATAAAGCCAACAAGCTGAAGGCAGCAATAAGAAGACATAAAATGACTGAACTTGAAGAAGATGAATCTGTTATCGATGATGATCCTTTGGAGCACATTGACTATGACAATCTTCATCTTGCTTATGATCAAGAGAAGATTCATAAGTTTAGTTTTTAGATTATTTTATAATGTGTATTATTATGTTTGTATTTTTGTTTATTTAATCTTAGTAATTTGCTAAATCATTTTATGTCATCACATCATTTTAATTATTGAATTCCATTGTTGTTTCTCATATTATGTTTGTGGGATTTTATTTTGATTTCAATATATTATGTTTTTGCTCAACACGTAAAGGATATAGAATCTAAATATTTTTGTGTCACACCCTCAGAAATCGGGTCCAGCAGAAGCATACATGTAGCTGGGGTGTAACTCAATTGGTATTACAACACAAGTTCAAAAATGGTTTTCACTTGAATCATTTAGAATAAAATAGCTTAATCAAAAGTATTGAATTTACATTGTTAAAATTTGTGCGGAAGTAGGCCCTTAAAAAAAATTTAAAACGGTCCCCAAATGAATATCAGAGTCTTCTATGACCATGCCATGCCCTGCCAAAACCTCAAGTAGCGTGCCATTGCTTAAAACCTGAAAATACATGCTAAAACGTCAGCATAAAGCTGGTGAGCTCATAGTTTTAAGTAAACAAGTATTTCCCGTAAACAAGAGTTTCCAGAAATCAAGTATTTCTCAGCAAAGGCATCGTAAATCCACTCAGTTACAAGTCCCGCCATAAGAGACTTGTAACCGGTGTGTTTACAACCCACTGCCAAAAGTAATATGTTTAAGTAAACAAGTCATTTGAGGAACACGAGATTTTCAGTAGCAAGACAATATAACAAATACAATGTCACAGCTAAAAATAAGGTATACAGTGCCTAAAGCTCATGACCCCGAAGCTCGACGTAATCGTATGCAATCAAGCATAAAATGTCCCAATTAAGTGTTTGCCAGACACTCGGAAGTAATCCGAATGATATGCGTCCGTTTGACAGGTTGGCGCGACCAACTCGGATGGGGTGTCAACCCAAATAGATCTATCCACAGCATTCGCGCTCACACGCATGTAATTAATGGTTCATGATAAAGGGGACATCAGTTGCAGTAATAGATAACTCAGGCAAAGTAATAGTTTTATATTTATTTCCGCAAAAGCAAGAACTTGTGTTCATAAGAAAGTAATCAAGGATGGAATAAATAATTCATAATGTATTCAAATAATCAATCAAGTATTTCAACCATCCAGTAATGTTTGAGAAAACGAATCGCATTCAAGTAAAACAAGCATTGAATTTAAATAGTAAGGAGCATGTATCTTCCCCCAAAACAGTTGCGAAACAGGTAAAAGTAGGGGTTATGAACTCACCTAGTGCAATAGCTATGATGACAACAATGAATACACAGAAATGGTATGATCTAATGTAAGAAATGAAATGATGCTACACATGCAAATACGTATGTTATCGATACCACTCATTAGTTTTGAAAATAACGTTTATCGTCGACAAATACGTTTTTGACATCTCGTTAGGTTAATAACCACTTTTCATGGAAATAGGTTGAAATGGTACTCCACGATCCATGTTTGGTGTTCTATCGGCAAATATAAGGTTTGTGTCGCAAAAATAACATTTTCATTACTTGAAAATATGCCCAAAATGGCCTCGCAAAACAAGTTGTGAAATGTTGTACGTTAATGGTTAGTGATAAAACTCGGCGTTTTTGAAAACCTTGTAACAATATCTAGAAGTCGCGTCATTTAACTTTTGGCGATACGGGTCTCGATCGATGAGAAAATCGACTCTTATTGTTGTTACTTGAAAGTATTATGTTCAACACTTAGAAAATTTCATTATAGTAAAAGCTGTCAAAATATATATAGTTTATCGGGTATATAGATGAGGTCGTAGTTTATTCGTTATAAGTCTATTCGACGAACGGCCAATTGATTTGAAAAGCTTGTTGGAAGATCTTGATTTCATAAAACAACGGCTTGGACTCAAATTGATCAGATCATGAAGAAAAACAGCCAAGAAAGTGGTGTCTCGCAAAGACAGTTTTGCGGCAAAATAATAATAGAAAAGCTGATGGAAATTTGTAAAAATCATCTAAGTTCAAACGCTTGTATCTTTTTCGTTATAAGCTCGTTTTCTACGCTCTTTATATCCCCGGAATCGTAGGATGGCATACTAGTATATTTTTGATAAGTCGGGACGGCTAGATCAAGTTTTAGGCCTCGAAACAGTCCAAGAAAATCGTGGGACAGCAAGTAATTTTTCAGAAAATAGTTTTCGTCGTTAATATTGGAAATATCATAACTTTTTCGTCGTAACTCGGATTTTATCCCCGTTTTCGGCCATAGTTTCGTCTCGGAATGTATTTTTTAAATCTTTCGTCCAAAGTTACCCAAAACCCACTGATTTTCCCACATTTCATGTTTTTTGACAGAACCTTTATATAGTTTGTAAAAATCAACTTTTCTAGTTCAAGACTTGTTTAGAACTTACCCAAACTATCTCAAATCAACTCCACAAGTACCCAATCCTACCATACACCTTCTTAGGGTGTCATGGGGTCCTAAACATCACCAATCTTAGTGGATCTAATGAGTTTACTAGTGAAATTTATAGATCTATGTTTATAAACAAAAATAAACAATAAGTGGTATGAATCATAGTATATTTGCATGTTTTTGTTACTAGATCATGAAAATATATAAAGTAGATGTTTAAAAGAGTAGGAAAGATTATTAGTAACTTACTTGAAGGTTTGATGAGTTTTTGGAGAAGATTATATATAAGTAACCTAGGGATTTTAGCACAAAACCCCAACTAGATTATGATTAGGACTTGATCAACACTTGATTCTTGAAAAATGATGGGTTCTTCTTGTTCTTGATGGTGGGTCGATTTGTGTATATGTGTAGGAGGTGATTATATTTTCTTTCTTGTAACTAAGGAATGAGTACTAGTATGTGTACATATATATAGCAAATGTGTCCAAAGTGGTCAAAATTCTTTGGTCTTGGTCTTTGTGGTTTTGCCGAAATTTAGGGAAGGATGAGGACAAATGGTTGCCTTAGCCACCAACATTTATTACATGTTTCATATCATGTTTACAAGGTTGAAATTTTGTAGATTTGGTAATGTATTTCTAACATGACATATTGGGGGGGGGGGGGGCGGCCATAGGTCTAGGATAGGTAGAAAATAGATTTTATTTGTATAAAATGTAATATATTGAATGTATTGGGTATTAAAAATATGTATTGGGTATTAGTTTGGTAGTTAACGGAAGTTATACGTAATTAAACGTAAGATGTGAAGAATTTAACTTGGACATCGGAAAATATTTTTGGGACTTTTGTAATGATGTTGGAAGTATAAAAATACCCTAAAAATAATTGTTGAGAAAGTCGGGTATGTCGAGGGTTACATTCTTGAATAAAATTTAACGTTTGTCGAATTTAAAAACCGTAAGTATTTAAAGAATAGGAATTTGTTTTGTTGTATAAAATTGTGAATTGGAGAAGGAGCAAGGTACCGGAGCGTTGTGGACTAATAAATGAATGTGTCTAGTATGTGCAAGTATTATTTAAACATTGTTATGTATTAAGTGTTACCGGGTACCGAGTTATCCAGAAATAAATCATGACGAGATGAAATAAAATATGACGAAGTTGTAAAAGTTGTAAAATATTATTCCTGATGAGAAACGGATGTTAGAATAATTATTGAATTGAAATAGCGCAAACCGACGGGGTTATAAGCTCCGACCGTGAAATATAGTAGTTGATTTTAAAACACCTGGTAAATTAATAATATAATTTTTATATTATTATAATGAGTATGAAAATATGTTAGGATCGTAGTCGGGAGTATTGGGTATACGTTCGTAGTAAAAACTGAGTGGTAACGTTAATTACAAATTAAACATACGTATGTAGAAATAATGCATATCCGTGTAGGTTCTAAAGCAATGATGATGTAACCGAGGATATGTAGACTACTACAGTCTATATGACGTGTCTTTAATGAATGATGCATGAATTCACAGCGAAACCACATTGGTTACGCGAATTTGAAGACTCGTAAACTCAGTTTACGATGAAATGAACGGCAATCGTGAATAGTGATTTTCTTCCGGAAATGAATAGTGTCATATGAATAGTAAAATTTTTGAACGCTTCTCGGAATCACAAACTGACTCCGAAAATGATGAATAGTGACCGGTGAATAGTAAATAGGAGAAATGTCCTGAAAATGCGGGTTGTTATAGTCTCACCCCCTTAAAAGGAACTTCATCTCGAAGTTCAGTTTGTGTTGGTCTCTAGAGTGGTATTGGTTAAAAGATGGTGATATAATCGTGTAAGCTACTGAGCTCTAACAAGGTTCATGTCTGACAACCACTAGGCCTACTCTGTCTGAAATATTAAATGGTCCAGTGTATATCGGGTTTAACTTACTGAATTTTTCTGAATGGTATCATACCTTTCCTAGGCAGAACTTTCAACATGATCTGGCTACCAACTTGAAGTTGTAATGGTTTACACTTATCGAGCTTGTAACTGATTCTCGATTTGTAGGAAATTCCTGGTTATTTCATGAATGCTTACGGGACTAGTGAGTTGGGCTTTTCCAAGTTTTGATCCGTCAATGGATGTTGGCACTTCGACCATAGAGTGCTTCAAATGGTGTAGTCTCTAAGCTCACGCGGTAACCATGGTTGCAACTGGATTTGATTTATGATAAATGGTTAGTCTCTATGCTCGTGTGGTAACTATGGTTGTAAAGGAATCTGAGTTATGGCAAATGGTTAGTCCAACCATCTCTAAAGTCAATCACTCATGCTCTGAGCATATCTCCCTATGTTTGAATCGTTCTCTAATTTCTGACCATTGGTCTGCAGATGATAGGTGGTGTGGATCCAAAGAAATCTTAATGAAATCGTTAGGAGTTGAGGTGAATCAAATTCCTTTATTAGGAATAATTGAAATGGGTATCATGAATCTTGTTTTGAAAGACTTACAGGGTTAAATCCGTAAAAGGGTGTTGTTGAAAATAATAGATTAGGATAAGGTTGTGATCCTCCGCAGGATGTCAGGAATTGAGTCTTTCTCCACCTACGGTGCTTAGTCTCTATTACTAAGATTTTCCCCAAGTTATAGGTCATCAACTCACAAACTCCTAAAGGTATAAGTGAGGTACTATAGTGATTGATTTTCAAAGTTTGTTTTGAGATTGTGTTTTGTTCATAAACCTTCCCCGAATAAATGAATCTACAAGTTTAAGCAAACGGCTTTTTAGGTAACATCCTTCTTGATGTTTCAAAATTTAGTAGTTATGCAATATAGGAAAATTTTCAACATAAGGTGGATAATATGGTTTACCAAAGATCGATGTTTAAAATTTCTTAACATCCAATAGTTTTGTAAAAGATTAACCAAAAGGAATTTGCTTGTCAAAATAAGTGCCTCAGAAAAGTATTTCTTACAAGAAATATGTTTTGTATAACGGTAATTTGGAGAAAAATCCATTTAAAAGTGAAAGTATTATGAGGATAAAATAGTCAGGTAAGTATGTCTGCACAAATGCGTAAATATCTAACATGTTTAAAAAATGTCCATTGGCGAGGTCATGTTCAATTGAACGTTCTATAGTCTTGGTTAAGAGGTTGGATTTATCTCTATGGTGTTGCTTAGTGAGCACTCGTATCGAAACTAATCCTGTAATTCAGTTAAGCCAAAACTTTCCAGATGCTGGAATTTTTGGTGATTAGGCCAGTGATAGTGGTTCGGATGGTTTTGTGATATCCTGAGATTTCTGTTGAGTTTTGAATGGTGTTAATGTACCGAGGGATCCTCCTCATAGATGGTATGGAAAGTCTTTCCTAGGGTGATCATTGATAATATCCACTTATCAATATAGGGAGTAGTGAGTAATGAGTGACATAGGAATCTACAGGGTGTCACCTAATTCCTTATATATATATGGGGGTGGGAAAGGAAATGATAGTGATGGTGAGAAGGGAAGAGACTGTGACAACTGCAACAAAATGAGATTGTGATAAAAGGAAATACTGTGATGTAAGTGTATCGTGCATAGACGTAAATGTTCATGAGGTGAAATGACCAGTTGACGTGCTTCCAATCGATGGTTTATGAAGTAATAAAAAGTATGAAGGTTCTAACAACGAGAGTATATACACACATGAATGAAACATTTGGAAATTGAGTAGGGGATTCAATCCAGACAAAATTTTATTATAACCATTCTCGGTGTTGCAAAATTCACTTCTGAGTCAGACATAGGTGGTCAGCCTATATCTCACTATCCCGAGTCGAATATAGATGACCAGTCTATATTCCACTGAGGTTCCATGAATTTTGAAATACTCAGCTCAGTTATACTAATACCATGTCCTTCACAAATACCAAGACGTTCTGAAAGACAAAAGCAAGTGACCAAACTCGAGGTCAATGATGAAACTATGCAAGGAAAACATAATGCGGTGACATATACGATACATGAGCATGCTTATATGAAAGACAATTATAGTAATCAACTATAATAAATGAATATAATATGTCAGATAATGAGATACAAATCTCATCACCTATGTCGGCAACTAACCACAAATGAGGCTTCAGCTTGGCAGGCAGGCACGTGACGGTCATAGGGTTAAGTTTTCTTGAAAGTAGCTATAGTCTAGGTTTTAAAAACACTTAGTTCGCTATAGCCAAAGCTCTGATACCAATCTGTCACACCCCCAGAAATCGGGTCCAACGGAAGCATACATGTAGCTGGGGTGTAACTCAATTGGTATTACAACACAAGTTCAAAAATGGTTTTCACTTGAATCATTTAGAATAAAATAGCTTAATCAAAAGTATTGAATTTACATTGTTAAAATTTGTGCGGAAGTAGGCCCTTAAAAAATTTTAAAACGGTCCCCAAATGAATATCAGAGTCTTCTATGACCATGCCATGCCCTGCCAAAACCTCAAGTAGCGTGCCATTGCTTAAAACCTGAAAATACATGCTAAAACGTCAGCATAAAGCTGGTGAGCTCATAGTTTTAAGTAAACAAGTATTTCCCGTAAACAAGAGTTTCCAGAAATCAAGTATTTCCCAGCAAAGGCATCGTAAATCCACTCAGTTACAAGTCCCGCCATAAGAGACTTGTAACCGGTGTGTTTACAACCCACTGCCAAAAGTAATATGTCTAAGTAAACAAGTCATTTGCGGAACACGATATTTTCAGTAGCAAGACAATATAACAAATACAATGTCACAGCTAAAAATAAGGTATACAGTGCCTAAAGCTCATGACCCCGAAGCTCGACGTAATCGTATGCAATCAAGCATAAAATGCCCCAATTAAGTGTTTGCCAGACACTCGGAAGTAATCCGAATGATATGCGTCGGTTTGACAGGTTGGCGCGACCAACTCGGACGGGGTGTCAACCCAAATAGATCTATCCACAGCATTCGCGCTCACACGCATGTAATTAATGGTTCATGATAAAGGGGACTTCAGTGGCAGTAATAGGTAACTCAGGCAAAGTAACAGTTTTATATTTATTTCCGCAAAAGCAAGAACTTGTGTTCATAAGAAAGTAATCAAGGATGGAATAAGTAATTCATAATGTATTCAAATAATCAATCAAGTATTTCAACCATCCAGTAATGTTTGAGAAAACGAATCGCATTCAAGTAAAACAAGCATTGAATTTAAATAGTAAGGAGCATGTATCTTCCCCCAAAACAGTTGTGAAACAGGTAAAAGTAGGGGTTATGAACTCACCTGGTGCAATAGCTACGATGACAACAATGAATACACAGAAATGAGGCACGATCTCTAACCGCAACCTAATATGAATGGTATGATCTAATGTAAGAAATGAAATGATGCTACACATGCAAATACGTATGTTATCGATACCACTCATTAGTTTTGAAAATAACGTTTATCGTCGACAAATACGTTTTTGACGTCTCGTTAGGTTAATAACCACTTTTCATGGAAATAGGTTGAAACGGTACTCCACGATCCTTGTTTGGTGTTCTATCGGCAAATATAAAGTTTTTGTGGCAAAAATAACATTTTCATTACTTGAAAATATGCCCAAAATGGCCTCGCAAAACAAGTTGCGAAATGTTGTACGTTAATGGTTAGTGATAAAACTAGGCGTTTTTGAAAACCTTGTAACAATATCTAGAAGTCGCGTCATTTAACTTTTGGCGATACGGGTCTCGATCGATGAGAAAATCGACTCTTATTGTTGTTACTTGAAAGTATTATGTTCAACACTTAGAAAATTTCTTTATAGTAAAAGCTGTCAAAATATATATAGTTTATCAGGTATATAGATGAGGTCGTAGTTTATTCGTTATAAGTCTACTCGACGAACGGCCAATTGATTTGAAAAGCTTGTTGGAAGATCTTGATTTCATAAAACTACGGCTCGGACTCAAATTGATCAGATCATGAAGAAAAACAGCCAAGAAAGTGGTGTCTCGCAAAGACAGTTTTGCGGCAAAATAATAATAGAAAAGCTGATGGAAATTTGTAAAAATCATCTAAGTTCAGACGCATGTATCTTTTTCGTTATAAGCTCGTTTTCTACGCTCTTTATATCCCCGGAATCGTGGGATGGCATACTAGTATATTTTTGATAAGTCGGGATGGCTAGATCAAGTTTTAGGCCTCGAAACAGTCCAAGAAAATCGTGGGACAGCAAGTAATTTTTCAGAAAATAGTTTTCGTCGTTAATATTGGAAATATCATAACTTTTTCGTCGTAACTCGGATTTTATCCCCGTTTTCGGCCATAGTTTCGTCTCGGAATGTATTTTTTAAATCTTTGGTCCAAAGTTACCCAAAACCCACTGATTTTCCCACGTTTCATGTTTTTGGACAGAACCTTTATATAGTTTGTAAAAATCAACTTTTCTAGTTCAAGACTTGTTTAGAACTTACCCAAACTATCTCAAATCAACTCCACAAGTACCCAATCCTACCATACACCTTCTTAGGGTGTCATGGGCTCCTAAACATCACCAATCTTAGTGGATCTAATGAGTTTACTAGTGAAATTTATAGATCTATGTTTATAAACAAAAATAAACAATAAGTGGTATGGATCATAGTATATTTGCATGTTTTTGTTACTAGATCATGAATATATATAAAGTAGATGTTTAAAAGAGTAGGAAAGATTATTAGTAACTTACTTGAAGGTTTGATGAGTTTTTGGAGAAGATTATATATAAGTAACCTAGGGATTTTAGCACAAAACCCCAACTAGATTATGATTAGGACTTAATCAACACTTGATTCTTGAAAAATGATGGGTTCTTCTTGTTCTTGATGGTGGGTCGATTTGTGTATATGTGTAGGAGGTGATTATATTTTCTTTCTTGTAACTAAGGAATGAGTACTAGTATGTGTATATATATATAGCAAATGTGTCCAAAGTGGTCAAAATTCTTTGGTCTTGGTCTTTGTGGTTTTGCCGAAATTTAGGGAAGGATGAGGACAAATGGTTGCCTTAGCCACCAACATTTATTACATGTTTCATATCATGTTTACAAGGTTGAAATTTTGTAGATTTGGTAATGTATTTCTAACATGACATATGGGGGGGGGGGGGGGGGGGGGCGGCCATAGGTCTAGGATAGGTAGGAAATAGATTTTATTTGTATAAAATGTAATATATTGAATGTATTGGGTATTAAAAATATGTATTGGGTATTAGTTTGGTAGTTAACGGAAGTTATACGTAATTAAACGTAAGATGTGAAGAATTTAACTTGGACATCGGAAAATATTTTTGGGACTTTTGTAATGATGTTGGAAGTATAAAAATACCCTAAAAATAATTGTTGAGAAAGTCGGGTATGTCGAGGGTTACATTCTTGAATAAAATTTAACGTTTGTCGAATTTAAAAACCGTAAGTATTTAAAGAATAGGAATTTGTTTTGTTGTATAAAATTGTGAATTGGAGAAGGAGCAAGGTACCGGAGCGTTGTGGACTAATAAATGAATGTGTCTAGTATGTGCAAGTATTATTTAAACATTGTTATGTATTAAGTGTTACCGGGTACCGAGTTATCCAGAAATAAATCATGACGAGATGAAATAAAATATGACGAAGTTGTAAAAGTTGTAAAATATTATTCCTGATGAGAAACGGATGTTAGAATAATTATTGAATTGAAATAGCGCAAACCGACGGGGTTATAAGCTCCGACCGTGAAATATAGTAGTTGATTTTAAAACACTGGGTAAATTAATAATATAATTTTTACATTATTATAGAGTATGAAAATATGTTAGGATCGTAGTCGGGAGTATTGGGTATACGTTCGTAGTAAAAACTGAGTGGTAACGTTAATTACAAATTAAACATACGTATGTAGAAATAATGCATATCCGTGTAGGTTCTAAAGCAATGATGATGTAACCGAGGATATGTAGTCTACTCCAGTCTATATGGCGTGTCTTTAATGAATGATGCATGAATTCACAGCGAAACCACATTGGTTACACGAATTTGAAGACTCGTAAACTCAGTTTACGATGAAATGAACGGCAATCGTGAATAGTGATTTTCTTCCGGAAATGAATAGTGTCATATGAATAGTAAAATTTTTGAACGCTTCTCGGAATCACAAACTGACTCCGAAAATGATGAATAGTAAAATGATGAATAGTGACCGGTGAATAGTAAATGATGAATAGTAAATAGGAGAAATGTCCTGAAAGTGCGGGTTGTTACAAATTTAATGTATGATATATTTATTCCTTTAATAAATTGTAACAATATGTTTTAGATATTTTATCTTTTATTCGGTTTACGGTATTTTAAAAGAGATATTCAATAAGAATGTGTATTGATAATACAAATGAAATGATGAGAAAGGAAGACACTAAGACTATACAAAGTACCTAAGACTATAAAGGAGATTTAATCAAATATAATTACTGATGGGACAAAACACACATTTTCAAAGTTGCATGTATTGATAATATAAATGAAATCATGATGAAAAAAATATACTAAATGCATGTATTGATAATATAAATGAAATGATGAGAAAGGAAGACACTAAGACTCATAATCGTTTTAAATTTTTAAAAGATTTGAATGTATATAAATTTGGTTATATATGCTATTATATAGTAGTGGATATATATGGTATACAGAATTTTGTTGCAATTTAAAAAATATTCATTATAAATTATATATCTTTTCACCATCTATAAATGTTAATCGATCTTAAAGGCAATTAGACATCTACAACTCTTTTAAAATTTCGTCTAACAAAAAATTCTGCTAATGGGTCGGCAATTTTTTTCACCATCAAAATCTTTAAACAAACACCCACGAAGTGTTTCTCCACCCAAAAAACCATCATCAGAACAAAAAAAGGTATTTTCTACCTATAATATATATTGATGAGCTTAGGCGAATAATAAAAGTGATAGAAAAAGAAATCGTAAGCAATGAACAACAAATATTGGAATGTAAAGATGCAATTCATCAGATGAGGAGAAAGGTATTAGAGTATCAAGAGAGGATAAGCGATGTTAAGAAGCAGACTGATGGTCATGATTGATTGTACTTTCTTTCATACGCAGTAGAATTTCTTAATTATATATATATATATATATATATATATATATATATATATATATATATATATATATATATATATATATATATTTTGGAACGTTTAATGTTGATAGGTTTCTGATTACATCTGTGGGATTATCTATTATGTTTGAAACTATTTTTGATTTGTTACTTTGCATCATGTTTATATGTTAAATGGTTGGATGGTTTTATTTTTTTAGTTGCTTAATGTGTAAAATATTTCATCTATTTAATTAAATGACTAACATGTCTGTTAACCACCAATTATAAAATCAATAATAAACATGATGAAATTTAAAAAGGCAAATAATGTTTAATAATTGTTCTTAGAAAATATTTACAAAAGCTATATGTTTGGAAGCAAATCAACTTTCCAATTCAATCAAAATGTTTGTAATTTACAATTCTTTTTAAAAAATTAAAAATATATCTTGACAAGAAAAAAACACGTAAAGGATACATATGAAAGAGTTTATGCATGTCAACTACATTTTTGGAAACATTGCATCTTTTAATACCGTGCAATGTACATTAAAGACGTGAAGGATATATGAAAGAGTTTATGCATGTTAATTGCATTTTGGAAACATCGCAACTTTTAATATTCTGCAAACATAAAACCCTATAAATACAAATCATTTGTAAACGAATTCTATCACATTGCCATTATTCAATTTAAATTACTCTCAAAACCCTATGGCATCATCATCTTCAAACCTGATTCAAAAGCAACAAAAAGATTCAAGGGATACTTCCCCCCCCCCCCCCCCCCCCCCCCCCCCCAATGCCTGAAAAATATAACTTTTTGATATAACCCATGATTTTTGAGAAAAATGTCATGATGGAAAAATATGGAACTGAGAAACTCTTGATGGAGTCTTACAACAAGCATAGGAAGTTGTTGGAAGAGATGAACAAGAAAGACCAACAAGCCATAATGGAATATCACCAAAGAATTGAAGACAGAAACAGAAAAATTGAAGAAATCAAAGGAAAAATTGTTGATGTTTATAAAAGCATTGAGAAAAGTTTATATACTTCTTAATGTTTTGTATATGTATAATCATATTTAACAATATGTTATGTTTTTAATTTGAATCTATTTGAACAATTCAATTTATCTTTATTTGTTTAAGTATTTATTAATGTATGTGTGTTTACTTACATGATCCTTCTTATAAACACTTGCAATTAATAAAGTTGATAATTAAATATAACACTGTCTTGAAACATTTAAAGAACAGTCAAATCAATCAAGTACCCGAATAACATTTATGACTTCAAAATGTTTTAATCTGAATGAATGAACATTTGCAAATACGTTTAATAATATAATTCACAAAAAAATTGTAACCAAGTTATTTTCAAATCTGAATTTGCTTTAAAATCAAAGACTAAGATCAATTTACTTGAAAATCAAAACTGAAATATCTTTCCCTAATTAAACCAAATAATCTAAAGTATTATTTGTGTTATAATTTAGTAAATCTTTTATTTATTTGAATGATTTAATAATCGAGTTGTGATATTTTTGATCTTTTATGCTTTCAACAAAAATAATCGAGTTGTGGTACTTTGGTAATATAACATGAATCATACGATATTATCCATCATGAACAGAAAAATGAGGTTTAAACATAAATAAATGTTATGTAGCTGGCAACAACGATATTGCTTAGGTCCATGAAAACATAGGTACGGTAACAACCATTATTTAACCTTCTTAAACTAATTTGATGTTGAACAATTTCAATAAACAACAATTCGGTTGACTCATAATCGTTTAAATTTTTTAAAATATTTGAAGATATAAAAATGTCACAACCCGTAATTTCTATCAATGCTATTTCCACTACGACTTCTACACCAGGTATTTTTACTATAAAATTTTTGCTTTTTAAGCTAACTAGACGTGCCTGCGCAACCACCAGTATAGTACGTCAAGTAAAACCTTACATTAATACGCTAAAATACTAATAAAACCACTAATAAATAGGTTTCTCACGAAACCCTAATAACTATAATATTATATAACAAAATACTAAACACTAAAACACGAACCCTAAAAATCTCTACTATAAAAACCTAACTAATATAACATATTAAATCACCTAATACATAAAAACTTAATATTAATGTAAATTATAATAATAAACCCTAATAAACCTATCATAAAATATATATTACAATACCATAATACGTTAATATTAAAACTAAACTTACTCTAATATACCTAATAATACGAATACTTAATACGATAACTTAAAAACTATATTCTTATTAAAATCTAACTAATATAAATAAAACAGCCCAAAGTACCCTTTTTACGTCAAGTTTAAAAGCTATAAACTTAATCTAATAAACTACGAGTCACAACCATTTTATTAAGTCCGTGTAAAACTATCATACCACTAACTAGCTATAAGTCCGTGTAAATATACCCCGTATGTGCTTAATAAACACCGCGAACTAGCTATAAAAACCACTAAAACTCTTGGTCTATTTTTTCTTTTCTTTCTTGTGTTTCTGTAAAACAAGCTACAATCCAAAGACCCTTTGTTTTCTTTCTTTCTTTCTACAAAACCAAAACATGACTATTTTTAAAAACCAAAACTTGACCTTTTCCTTGTCCCCTGAGTCACGACATAAAACCAAAAACCAAACATTTTTTGTTTTCTTTACTACAAACCCAACGTGACCCTTTTAAAAACCAAAACCCATTTTACTTTCTGTGCTTCTTCTTGTTCGAACAAGTCAACAAAACAAACCAGCTAAACTCCATTTTTGCTTTTCTTCTTTTTGACCCAAAACCAAACCAAATGAGACCCTTTTTAAACCAAAACCATATTTTTCTTCCTTCTTGTTCGAGTGAGCTAACAAAGCAAACCCAAAAACCATTTTCTTTCTTTTACCCTTTCTGTGAGTCGACCCAAAATAAACAAAACAAACCCAACAATAGTTTTCCACTTCTTCTTCCTCGTCTCGTGCTACTGTGTAACGACCATCACCAACAAAACCATAAGCAACCACCCACACACCTCCATCACCACCCCGTCACCCTCACCTCACACCCTTGTCACATTTCTTAAACCCAAAGCAAACACCACCACCCCTGGTCACCCTTACCTCACTACCCCGTCACTTCCTTAACCATTAAACAACACCTCCCCTCACTACCACTCACAACCGAACACATCACCACCTCGTCACCTTTTTGTAAACCGTCTCTACCACCTCGTCCCCCACCGACTTTGACCACCGCCTCACTTTACTTGGCCACCACTCCAAGTTTACTTAACCTTAGGGGCAGGGGCGAAGCTTGGAAATTTCGAGTGGGGGTCGGGATCTAAAATTTTTTTTTCCTAACACTATGGGGGTCGAAACCGAATTAAATTGGGGGGCGAAACCGAAAATACCGAAATTTTTCTACACAAAAACTATATACCCCTACATCGCGCAAAAAAAATTTGGGGGGTCGGCCGCCCCGGCCCCTTAGAAGCTGCGCCCCTGCTTAGGGGCTAACGAGCCCTATAAATATACCTTGCAAACCCTCTTCATTCAAATCACCCCACACCACTTCTCTACCTCACTTTTCTAAAAACACTCGGTCCGAACACAGTAGCATGGAGACCTAGGAAGCTTAAGAAGTCGAAACAACGTAGTTTTAAAACCTTGTCGAGTCTCTTTTCCTATCACGATAACCCGAAAACCCTCGCGAGTCTAACCATCGGTCACGTAAGTTTTTAAACAAGTTTTATAAAAAGTCATTTACAACTTATTTTAAGCTTAAAATAATCTACCTAGATAAACCATAATAAGTTATACCCTTTTCTAAAACAAAAACACAATTATATATATATATAAAAAAAATAATAATAATAATAAAAAAAAAAAAAAAAAAAAAAAAAAAAGACTAGTTTCGTAACGCTTAACCTGCATGGGGGTATATATCGTAACTTTTTAAAACTAATAACTAAAAGGGTTATAAATGACATTTTAATAAAGTATAACTATAGGGGTATATATGGTAAATAGGTAAAACTTAATATTTAATACATACATATATATATATATATATATATATATATATATATATATATATATATATATATATATATATATATATATATATATATATATATATATATATATATATATAAAATTAAAATATATAATAATAAAAAGTATTAATATAAATAAAGTATTTATATAATAAAGGTACCATCCTTTTTATATAATGTACCGCAATACTAGGGAGCTTAATGCGAGGAGTACTATGTGGATATTTCGTTTTGACGAGTTTGTCGGGTTTACGAATTAAAGTGCCCTAACTCCTCGAACGATTATTGCATATACTTCTGAGATATGATGGCCCGAACGGTGATACATTACATTTAATCTAGTACTTGATAATGCAATACTAGGGAGCTTCATATGAGGGTTATGTACTACTGAATTATGATGGCCCGAACGGTGTTATGTTTAATAAAACAATACTAAGGAGCTTCATGTGAGGAGTATGTAATTCTGGATTATGATGGCCCGAACGGTGTTATGTTATAACTAAACTCTAATAACAACATAACTCAATAATAAGGAACTTCGTGTGAGGAGTTATATACTTCTGAATTATTATGGCCCGAACGGTATTATGTTGGCCGCATAATACAATAATAGGGAGCTTCATGTGAAGAGTTATACTTCTGGATTACGATGACCTGAACAGTGTTATGTTATATCTAAAACTAAGTAAACCCTAAGAATAAAATACTTAAGAAATAGAATAATAAAAACTTAGACAAACACGATCAGACTTGACATACATACTACACCCGGTTGCGTAAGTAGGACGTCTAGTATCTCAATCATCCTTCCTTAAAAGCCCATGTGAGTTTTCATAAGCCTCACACCTTTTAAATACTTTCTAAATGTTTTATAAACCCTGTGAGGGGGATACATGCTAAATGCTTTACTTAAAACCGAACACAAGTCTTTTTCATTGGTTGTTGCACGAGTAAACTAACAGCCACCATTACATACACAAAATTCATGAATCTAATAGTTTGGGATATTTTACCCATGCGAACGCGAATATAGTTGATAGATCTATTTGAGTTTGACAACTCTCATTGGTATTAACACCCCACTAGGTTGTACCAATAAGTACTATATTCGAATCCACTCAAGGTATAACTTTGGCAAATTATCCTTCCATCCCCTCATGTTGGGTCTGCAGCCACATGACCCGGATCGTTAAGGTGTGATTCATGAGCTTAGTGCAACAAACCCCTGTCTGTAGTATTGTACTGATCATGCAATACTGACAGAAACTACTTTCTTCTACTCTACATGGGTGTAAAACAACGTAGCTCATGCTTTACTAAACTTGTATTCACACTACTACTTAAACCTATGACTTTCACTCAACACCTAGTGTTGACTTTTAAGCATGTATCCTAGGTATATAGCCGTTACAGAGCTTTGGCAGGAGGTGGCACTGAACTCGGAGGACTTTCAAACCGGTTATCATTCAAACATAACATTTCACACTTAGATTTACGGGACCTCATCTTAATAAAACTCTAATATTTTAATGAATGATAACTTATTTATAAAAACGTCTCTTTTCGAGTCGTTTTCTATTACTGTATCTGTGATTCATGAAGTAATACCCCAAACACTTAATCCGCTGCGATCAGTGAAAAATGAGGGTGTTACAAAAAATTTGGTCATATGTGCTATTATATAGTATGGATATATATGGTATAACGAATTTTGTTACAATTTTAAATTATATTCATTATAAATTATATATCTTTTCACCATCTATAAATGCTAATCGATCTCAAAGGCAATTAGACATCTACAACTCTTTTATAATTTCGTTTAACAAAAAATATTCCAAATGGGTTGGGAGTTTTTCACAACATCAAAATCGTCAAACAAACGCTAACGAAGTGATTCTCCACCCAAAAAACCCTCATCAGAACCCAAAAAAAAGGTATTTTCTACCTATAATATATATTGATCAGCTTGGGCGATCAATAAAATTAATGGAAAAGAAATTGTGAGCCACGAACAACAAATATTGGAATGCAAAGAGGCAATTGATCAGCGGAGGAGAAAAGTATTAGAGTATCAAGAGAGAATAAACGATGTTAAGAAGCAAATTGATAGTCATGATTGATTGTAGTTTTTATCATACGCAGTAGAATTTCTTAATGTTTTGGTTACATCCGTGAGATTGTCTATTATGTTTGAAACTATTTTTGATTTATTGCTTTGCACCCAATTTATGTGTTAAATGGTTGCATGGTTTTATTTTTTTATTTGCTTGACATGTAAAATATTACATCTATTTAATTAAATGCTTAACACATATGATAAATAACAATTATAAAATAAATAATAAACATGATATAATTTTAAAAAGCAAATACTGTTTAATAATTTACTTCGAAAATCTTCACAGAGATATGTATTTGGAAGCAAATCAACTTTCCAATTCAAGCCAAATGTTTGTAATTTACAAACTTTTAAAAAAAAAATTAAGCATATATCTTCACAAGAAAAAAACACATAATGGATACATATGAAAGAGTTTGTACACGTTAACTACATTTTTGGAAACGTTGCACCTTTTAATACCGTGCAAATATAAACCCCTATAAATACTAACCATTTAAAAACGAATTATATCACAATCTCATTATACATTTTAGATTACTATCAAAATCCTATGGCATCATCTTCTTCAAGTTATGCTTCAAAAGCAACAAAACGATAGATGGATACTTCCCCCTTCCCCCCCTCTATGCCTGAAAAATACAAATTCTTTGATATAACACAAGATATTTGGGAAAAATTTCATGATGGAAAATATGGAACTGAGAAACTCTTGGTGGAGTCTTACAACAAGCGTAGGAAGTTGCTGGAAGAGATGAACAAGAAAGACCAACAAGCCATACTGGAATATCACCAAAGAATTGAAAACCGAAGTAGAAAATCGAAGAAATCAAAGGAAAAATTGTTGATGTTTATGAAAGCATTGAGAAAAGTTTATATACTTCTTAATGTTTTGTATATGTATTATCATATTTAACAGTATGTTATATTGAGTTCCATATTGTTTAGAGTTTTTTGATTTTGAATTCTTTAACAAAAATAATAGGATATTATTCATCAAGAACAAAAAAAACAGGATTAAACATAAATAAATTTTATGTAGATTTTTAGAATAAGTTATAAAAGAGAATATATGCTATATATGTTCTTAAATATTTAACAACCTATTTAAGAGTAGGCCTTAACCATGCTGATAATTGTTGGAAATGAAAGGGATGGGAAAAAAGTACCATTCACCATAAGATAATAAAAGTTTAGTGACAAAAATCTAACGACAAAAAAAAAACAAAAAATTTAACGTGTTAGTCACAAATTTTTAAAGAGTAAGAAAACGAAAAAGTTATACTACATCCGTCCCTTAGTAATTGTCTAATTTGATTTTTTTAGTGTTTCTTATTAAAGTTTAAAAGTTATAACAAAAAAAAATAAAAAACAATGGATTCAAAGATGAGCAGGAAAAAATTAAAAAAGTCAAAGTAAACAATTAAAATTGGACCAAGGAAGTAAAATTTAATATTATTTTTAAACAAAGTATGTGACAATGACCAAAAACTATGTATTTACCTTTTTTATTTTTTATTATTATACATTAACTAAAATCAAAGGTAGTCATCACTAATGTAAGCATGTAGCCATGTACAGTACAAGTGAGAGGCACCCTGGATTATATTTTTTCCTTTAAGGACAATAGTGTTATAATAGTATAGTTGTAGAGTTATTATTTCTGGGGCTTGGTAATGAACATACTGAACTGCATGGTAGTCAAAGTCGACAAAGTCAAGATTACAATATTTGATTCATGAATATATGTACCAAAGATTTCTTATGTTAATAGTAATTTAGCTACTTTCAGTAGCACTTAATTAATCTCTTTAAAAAAAATGGATGGTTAGGATTGTTTATAGTTTCTTTTGTATGCAGTAGAATTTCTTAATGTTTTTTTTACCGTTCAATGTTTGTGGGTTTTTTATCACATCCATATATTTATTGCTTTGCATCCAATGTATGTGTTGAATGGGTTACATGGTTTAATTTTATAGATTATAGTGTTAAATGATTTTAAACAACATAATTGGTATGAAAGAGTGGGTTTAGCAGCAACTAATTTAATGTTAGTACTTAGCTATGACAATGATTGTTGGAAATAAAAGGCGTAGGAAAAAAGTACCGTTCACTATAAGATAATAACAGTTTAGTGAAATAAAACTAACAACAAAAAAAAAAGAACACAAAATTAGTTGCATCACATTAACATACCAAAAGTGCTACCATTATACAAAACATATGGTTTTTCTTCATAGTGACCATTCAAAACCTACCATACAACATACATTATATATACATGCCATACTTACTATCTACTACATCAAGCTAACAAATCCAAAATACACGGTTATACATACTTGCTAAACAAACTGCACATCATTGTCCATAGTTAAATACACATAAAACTACCAAATGTTCATTCCATTGTAAGAATCACACGACCATTTCTTGACAATTCTCCAACATCAATACTAAACCTGACTGTTTGGTGTTAAGCAAATCCAACCTCATTCATGATTTGTTTCCATTTTCCAAGCATAACAACATGATCATCAAACTTTTTGATTCTTGATTTATCAATGTATTTTCTCAATACCACCTCCTTCTCAAAAGACGAATGCAGATGACACAATCTTCCCTTAGTTGGCTCATCAGAATCAACGTAATTGTATAGCTCATGTGTTCTAACAAACTCTGCTGGTATTGTCTGTCCAAAGGTATTGAACAAAAATTTAAAATTTAAACCGAAACAAAATATATAAATGCTATTGTATCAATACAGTATGCACTTACAAGATAACCCTTTTTGGTAGTGCTGCCAAGCTTCTTAACAAAACTACGTCCATCACCAATCATGTTGCTTGATGTGCAAATCTTTTTGTTGCTTGAAGCAGCGCATTTCTAAAACATATGACAATATCAAAAACCTATACAAGTTTGTTGAATAGTTTCACTATAAAACAGTTGAAACAAATTTTACTACCTTAATCAACTTTTTACAAAGAGGATGGTCCTTTCTTTTCTTGGCAGATAAAGCATGGTTATCAGGTTCAACATTCATATCGGATGGAAAAACACCATCTTCTTCAACCTTTATAACCTTTTCTGAAACCGGCCCCTGTGAGACAGTCTCATAAAGATATATTGCTTATCAGAATTCATAACAAAAATTTAATATGTACAAAAACTTAATATATACAGAAAAAAAAATATAATTGTACTAACTAATGCAAACGGAGGACATTTCAAACGAAAATCAGATGAGATCAATGAGAAATGTCGAGCTTTTTTCCAAAATTCAGATTCTAATAAACATTTGTATGTTAGCGAAAATAAAAACAACTATATAGTCAAATAATAATTACAAATATATATAAAAAAAAAAAACATACTAACTTACGTCGAAATTCAGGGTCCTGACAAAAACCATCAGCATCATGTATTGTTAAGAGAAAATGATGCCCAACAATGAAGTAGATAACAAAGGCTTGACTTCCATCAATCATATGTTTGTCACAGAATCTCTCCCACTCGGATCCACAGAAACCAGATGCTTTGTTCATATCAAAATCTATGAAAACCCTCATCCACCCATCACAAGTTCTGACACAATATAAAGTCTGTTTTTTAAAAGCATATTCTTCAAGGAAACTTTCTGGCAACGGCTACAAACGAATAACACATAATGATGTAAGTAGGTTAAATATAAATCATCAACTAAGTTTGTTAGCTATCAGACTTACAAGACATGGAATTTACATTATACATGTTTTAAAAAACTCATCCTTGACGTCTGTGCAACACATCTGGTCAGTCTAATTCCATCCGCTATCATTCTAGATCCATTAACACAATTACCATGCTCATCAAAATGGCTTACAAGAATGTACTGAGCATTCCTAATGTCAAATAAAACAACCCAACCCTCCTTAATCCCACTAATTTCTACACTCTCTTTCCATTCCTTTCCATATATGAGACCAGATTCACCATCAATGATCTGAATCTTAAACTCATACACCGTATCAACCAGCTTTGCATACAGCCATTCACAGTCTTTACGATCGGTAAGTTCGAACAATTTTAATGGAACTTTCAAACCATTTTCACTGCCATTTTCAAACTTAACTAAAAAGGCCATCTGTAAGGTTTTACAAATTTAAAGTTACACAACAACAGTGCCATTTAAGGGCATAATTTGTTGAAAGAAACAACATTCTATTGTAAACCAAATACAAAACACTTGAACACAAAAACAGATGTTAATGAATTACATTACAATTTACATATGAAGAGTGCTTATCACAATCTATTGCAACCATAAAAAAAATATCTACGCCCAATGGGCGGGCATACCTTTGCATCCTAAATACAATAAAGACTGTTCAAAAGTAACATAACTTATGGATTACATTACAGTTTAAAGCGAAACAATTCTTAACACGATCTATAACATAAGAATGGTAGCAATAAACTAAATCCGTTCACATAAACAGTTTGGGGCTTTAAAAATTGGAAACAATAAAAGCATGCAATGGCAATTACTAATTGGGGGTTTCAAAATAAGAAACAATAAGGACATGCAATATCGAGAATACTGTATCTATTCAAATACAGATAATCAAGAACTAAGATCATGATCCTACTATAACATAAGAATGGTAACAATAAACTAAAACCATTCACATTAACAATTCGGGGCTTTCAAAATTGGAAACAATAAAAGCATGCAATGACAATTACTAATTGGGGTTTTCAAAATTGAGCAATAATAAGGACATGCAATATCAAGAATACTGTATCTATCCAAATATAGATAATCACGAACTAAAAACTGAACCTACTATAACATAAAAATGGCAGCAATAAACTAAAACTATTCACATTAACAATTTGGGGCTTTCAAAATTGAAAACAATAAAAGCATGCAATGACAATTACTGATTGGGGGTTTCAGATTTAAGCAACAATAAGGACATGTAATATCAAAAATACTATATCTATCCAAATACATATAATCAGGAACTAAAAACATGATCCTAAAGTTACACACGCGTGTTAAAAACCCCAAAAAACCATATTCAGATTCTATATTATCATAATAGCAGTTAACCTAGATCAATATTAAAAAACAAACTCACATTCTATATTAGTAGAAGATTCGGCGTTTTAGATAATGGGTGGAGCGGATTTTATTGATCCAAGGGATTTTACTTAAAACAATGGAGATTAGGTGTATGAGTAATACAATAACATATAAAAAATAATTAAAAACGTAACAATTTAATATGTAAAAAATAAATAAATATAAGCAATGCATGGAATATTAGACAAACTACTTTAAAATAATTGTTATTAGTTTCAATTAAAATAACTTAATACAAAGAAAAATCATGATTTTTTAAAAAATAATTAATCATCCGAAAAAAAGCCTAAATCAATCATGTAATCGTCATCAATATCATGTCCAGAAGCCTTCATCTGCTCAAGTAATGCTGATGCCTTTGCCAATTTTGATATTTGCTTTTTCATGTCACGAACACTGATTAACCGACTTCCATAATAATTCTTAATCCAATCAATGAGCGATCCACTTTCATTTACATCTGTAAATAATATAAACATAAATAAATAATCATCGTTTGAGCAAATACTTCAAACAATAATATTAGATAAACATATATTTAAAAAAAAAAGTTACCATGGTTATTTGTTGGTTCAGTTTCATTTGTTTTGTTTGCAATTTTCTTCGATGAAGATTTATCAGTCATATTTGAAACTTTTGTAGAATAGGTGCTTCAAAAAAATTAGGGTTTCAAGAATACAATTTGGTTTTCTTTTTATAATGGATGTAAAAATAAAAAAACATATATGAATTTACAATTCTTTTTTTTAATAGGGAAAATAAATGAAAATTAATATCTAAAATATTTGACTTTAAATACATTTAATGCTAGCACGAAATTTTAATCTACTTTTTTAAAGGAATATATTGTATAAATCGTCTTATATATAAAAAATAAAAAGTAATTTATCCGGTCTATATATATAGAGTATAATTAAAATCAACTAATAAAAAAATTACATTATATAAAACAAATTACAAAACTTTATTGTCATCCTTCTTTAGCTAACACTGTATGTATTGATGTTATTTTTTCCGTTATGTTGTATTAATAAAATATCGTAAAAACAAGAGTAGCACACCATCCAATCCGCCCATGTTTGAAGCTAACACTCCAACCAGACAGGCACAAGGTAATTTTATGTGTTTGTATTGTACATATGTTGATGTACGATAATTATAAATCGTACATCATGCCCAACGGTCTTACAAAGCATGCCCACCTATAATTAATCATATAAAAAAATTTAAAAAGAATATAAAAAGACGCAAACATAATATCGGAAGACCACAAAATAAAATACAAGTAAAATCACATGATTCGTGGAAATCACAAAGCATGCCCGCCCATTGGGCAGGCCATGACCACTAGTGTGTGTGTGTGTGTGTATATATATATATATATATATATATATATATATATATATATATATATATATATTTAAATAATTTCTCACTCTTGAGGCATGGAGTATGTATACACTCCGGATCCAGTAACTGCAAAGATAAAACTGCGCTTAATAGTTGTTGGATATATATAATGAACTTGATGTGCTTAGATGAAGGGTTAAATAAGCTCACCTTGCCAACTTTTTTATCTTGGACAAAAACTATATCAATTTCTGCATGCTCCAAGATAAAGCTTACTGCCCCTGCCCCTATTGACAAAAAAAATCAATCTTTGAATCAAGGTTTACAAATGGTTGAGTGAGATATATAAAAGGATGATAAAAATGAATTTACCAAGGGTATCATAGAGAGGTACACAAATCAAACTCTGTGCATTGTAAGCCTACTCAAAGAATAAACCACGAAAATGATCATATTCCATATAAACCTATAAACATGCCCTAACTAATTGAGTTAAAAACACACCTCCATTGCTACAATCCACTGAGGGCAGTTTGCTCCATAAATTCCCACCTTGCATCCCCATTGCTACAATAATTGTATCCAAGTCTTCACGCGAATTAAACTATAAATTAAATTACTATGAAACTACTTTGTTAAGTATTTGTTCTAGTCAGAATCATGGAACCGAATCATATTGTATGGGTTAAAGACGCAAAAGGGGAGTGAGGAACGGTGGGAGGGAGAAGGGGGCAAAGTAGTCAAAACACACTTCTTTTAGGCACTGGCTCTAAATCTGAACAGCTGAATGTGAGGCGAAAATATCTAAATCAAAAATCTTGTTAAGGTAAGGTGTTGTGTCATTTGTTTGCTTGTACTAATTTTTTTTGGTTATTTTGTGTCAACATGAGGCATTAAAACACCCCTCTCACGTTTAGACTATTAAGATGTAACTGCCTCTGACCGCGTCTGAACGAAAAAAAAAAAAAAAAAGTCTGAACACCCAAAATGTCTGACCGATTAAAAGGTATGGCTCATTAAGAGGCATTAAGAGACTGCTAAGACATTCAAAAAAAAATAATAAAAAAAAAATAAAAAAAACCGTGAACCAAGTAATTCTACCGTGTACATGTACAATTGCCATATTATAATTATAATATGTACTAAACCCCAAAATTTAACGGGATCATTAGCCATTTTTTAAGGTTTTCGTAATCCAAAATTCTGATTTGTGATTGGTGTTTAGTTGTTGGATTTAGCACAACGAGGCCCAACAGTTAAGGGCCTAATAAGTTGTCACAAGCTTATTGGCCATAATGTGTTAGTTCATGAACTATTCATCCCCCGTTTAGGGGTAATAACACCCTAATATGCATTGCAATTCGTGATACACTCTTGGAAATACAAATTAACTGTACAAAGTGGTATGATACTATGAAGAATATAACAAGTGTCCACCAAATACATATTATTTTATGTTAAGGTGTGATCAATAAGCTTCAAGAAAAATTTTCTTCTTCAAATATACATAAAAATCTGCAGCCAAAAAAACATATCCACAATCAGTGAAACAAAGCAGCAAAACAGGCAAAAAAAAAATGTATCACAAGCATTTGTGTTGTTTAGGGAGGTTGGAGACAAACTAAAAAAAAAAGTGATCTTGAGACAAAGGTTAGTTTGCCATGCTTTATTGTTTATATGGTTTTCCCATGCATTGTATGTTTTATTTTTTTGTTGAACCATTTACCTTTGTTATAATAAAGTTGGATTGTTTTTATAAAAAAATGAGTCTTTATGTTTTGTTGTTTTACCTTAATTTGATTGGATTTTTTTTTTAATCTTTTATTACCTTAATTCTGGAAGAGTATTGGTTTGGGATTCAAGATTGGTTAATATACAAAACGATGGGTAACCAAGTTTATGAACTATGCTTATATGAATTAATGTCAGCCAACAATGCTCCAGAAAGATATGCAAATAATATTCTTTTTTTTGTTTACAAGATGGGTTTTATTTTCAGATGTTGAAGGTTAATTAGGAGGTGCGGCTGTGGTTGTCGCTATAGTGAGGAAAGTGTAGATCGAAGTTGTGTATATCATGTGTTTGATGAAAGTATTAAGAGAAACGAAACTGCCCTATATGGACCAATAAATATATTATGTATTGTCTGACAACTTTGATACGTAACATGACCAACCCATTTTGACCCCTCTTTGTATTCAGGATGTTCTTAAAAGTTCAAATTATTTATTATCGTACAAGTCGTTGCTTCTATGGATTGGCCTTAGGTAACAATGTACAAGGCCCTCATATCTGCAAAGCCACATAGGCAAGAAATTATTCAAGACTTGTACACAACTCGTACTGATCTTAAGAGAGGTTTCATTCATGGAGCTTTGATCAGGTAAAGAGTTAACCCCTCATAAAGAATTATTAGTTAAGGATAAAGGGATTCGTGTCATTAAGGGCCAATTTAATTATGTTATGCTGAATAAGATGGATAAGATCTGAAAGGTGCTTTTTTTTTTACATTTATTGTTTTAAAACTTTTAAGATGTGTCTGCTCCACCTTTTAAAATATAATGATGATGTTTCAAGCGTGTATTTCATTGGAAGAGAACTACATGCCTCATATGACATTCATTGTGGTGCAGAAAAGGCACCATACTCGTTTATTTCCTGTGAGACATGGTGATAGGGCTAGCACTGATAGGAGTGGAAATATTCTTTCAGGTTGTTACATATTTGATTTGCTAGTTGTTCTTTTATATACTGATATATATATATTTTAAATCTTTCCTAATGGATTGAATTTTCAGGTACTGTGGTGGATAATAAGATTTTTCATCCTTCTGAGTTCGATTTTTATCTCTGCAGCCATGCTGGCATTTAGGTGAACCCTTTTTATTGTACAGGTTATTCATATTTCTCCTTTGCAAAGTAATTTATGTGAAGTATCAACTAAAATAAGTCTTTATTTTATAGCTAATCTAATTTGGTTGTCTCTTTGCAGGCGACAAGTTTCCCCACTCACTACCATGTTCTCTATGACGAAAACAAGTTCACTGATGATGGCTTGTAGATGCTCACAAACATTGTGTGCTACACATAATACAACTAACCCTTTCATCATTTCATAAGTCTTAAATACTTTCTTTGTCATAAACTTAACATAATTGCATTTAAACTTTTTAGGTATGCTAGGTTGATGCGAGGATTGCGGCCACGCAAAAGATTTTACTTCTCAAAGGATCTTGAGAAGTTTACAATCCTCCGGGCAGTGTACGTGGTCGTTGTAGTGTAGTATAGGTATGTCCGAAGGATTGATCGTTCTCTAGGGGAATAGTGTCGTTAGGTTGAAGTGTGTGACAATTTAAGCCTAAAGGTGATGGACGATTCTTTTTGTATTTTTATATTTTATGAAAGCAGGTAAATATCTCAGTTTTTAGATGAGTGGGCTGAGTTAGTTGCTAGTCAACTAACCTAAAAGCTACTTATAATAAACAAAAATTAAAATAACAAGAAAAGTAAATTTGGTGAACTTCTTATAGTGAGACAAACGTGTTTACTTAGACTTAATTACTCCTTAGTTATCTTTTATTGTATTGTTGAATGTCACAGTGCAGTTATTTTAGTTGAAGCGTTGTATTCCTTAAAACCAATCGTGGGGGTGTACTACATTCCCCAACTCTATGAATATCAATTTCACCTACAACCGTAAGTCAAACGCAATCATAGGATCATAAACCTCAACTCACACATTAGATACAACGAGAAAAACCTAGTTGCACAATATGTTACGTTTTCTAAGACGTTCAAGCTAGTTACACAATGGAGGTCAGCCAGTTTTCTTAGCCTAACGTGAAGCAATCAACTAAACAGTAGACAATGCAACAATAATCAATAACTAGGTTTCATTAGATCTAAGCAAACACTAATTAACTTAAGCTAACATGTTAAAAGAAATAAAAGATAAACATATAATTAAACAACACATAGACATATTGAATGATTAAAAGATAACTTAATTTCAATTGAACATGGAAGAAAGGAGGCTATGAAAGCCTTACAAAAGCTATGAAATTCGTCCTAGGGTTTGAGTCTCCAAAGTATCACACCAATGAATGAAAAATCGAATAGTATATATATATATATATATTTACAAAGCTGACGACGTCAGGTTATAGATCTTGACGCCGTCAGACCGCCGTGATTAGGGTTTCTTCTTGTGCAAGTCGACCTTCTAACGTCGTTATTCTTTATCTTCTGACACCATCATGTTGAGTTCTGACGCCGTCAGTCTTTAAGCTTTCTGAGCCGTCTCTTATAGCTTTAACGCTAGACGTCCTTCTTCTAATTACACCTGACGCCGTCCGGTGTAAAGTCTTCAAAAGTTCACTGAGGCGAGGTGTGTTAATTTCCAAGCTCCAGATTCTTCAAGTGACGGCGTCACCTATTAAGGCGTGACGTCGTCAGGTGTATTTCCTGACAGGTTTTCGCGACTTTGCTGTTTTCTTCACTTTTAAGCCCAAAAACGTCCAAAATGCTCAAAATTCCAGAAATCACGTCCCAAGTACCTAAAATGTGAAAAGAAATGATTTAAAGCAATACTTGATCATATAAACACGATTTTAGGCTTAAATGACCCCTTAAAAGGTATCAAATAAATCCTTATCATAGGTGCACAAAATCTGTCTCTATTGGTATGCCATGTGCTTCTCTTTTCTCTTAATCATTGAGAACTGACGACTATATGATATGTCTCCATATATATAACTAATACGTAACTAAATACACGATATGATATGTCTCCATATACGGTATGATCTTTTCTCTTTTCTCTATGACATAACATACCGTGTATTTAGTTATATATATTAGTTATACTGTGCTATTCCATATCGTGTATTTAGTTATATATGTGATCATATCATGCTTACTGTGCTTAGTACCAACTAATTTTTTTAAACATTAATATCGTGTATGGTGGCACCCAACCCATGCTAGTCCCATGTGTCACCAAAACTAGCGCTGCCAGTTGAGTTGAGTAAGATTGCTAGTTGACTGGCGTGCTGTGAGTGAAGGGAAAAACTATATTAAAAAAAAAAAAAAAAAAAAAAAAAAAAAAAAAAAAAAAAAAAAAATCCTAGTAAGTTGGTAAAGAAAAAGAAGTGGAAAAGAAAATTGATGGGGGGACACTTTTGGCATGTTATGATGGAAGAAGGTATTTTGATAGAGAATTAATCACCTCACTCTTATTTGTCATTTGCACATTCACATGTAGACACTGGGGAAGAGATCTAGTGAGAAGAGAAAATATAATAAGAATAATGAAAAATAATTTTAGCCACACGTTTCAATTGAATAAGGAGAAATTCATGGGAGTTGCATCTTTTATTGTATATGCATCTGAAATGTGCGGTTGTGGTTACTTCTCATTCTTCTCATTTTACTTTTATTTCTCATTTGATCCTTACTCGTTCACACTGATAAAGTGTTGAAGTTTAAAGTATGCAAATAAGAAATTAGAATGTGCAAATTAATATGTTAGTCAGTTGACTAAGTTGGTAATGTGTTGCAAACCGGCCACCCGTATGTAAAGTACCCTTTCATCTGAAAATGGTCCCACTTCATTTATTTATTTTGTTTTGAAAAAACCGCCATATCCCAATTACCCCAAATTACCCGAATTGAAAAGGGATATGTTGATCGGACGGGGGTCTACCCCGTAGGTCTGCAAACCCCCCTAGTGGTGGGCCCCACATGGTACAATTTTTTTTTTTTTTTTTTTTTTTTTTTTTTTTTTTTTTTTTTTTTTTTGTCTTGTCCACAAGTCCTTTTTGTCCAAGTCTTTTTTTTTTTTTTTTTTTTTTTTTTTTTTACAAGTCCAAACTAACCAAATTATCCTTTTTGTCCACAAGTCCTTTTTTTTTACAAGTCCAAAACTGCAAACACAACCTAACCAAAACTGCAAACACAAACACAAACAAACTAACATAAACACAAACTAACACAAACTGCAGGCTCGGATAATGGTTCTCGTCATCGCCCAAGACCTTTTTTTTGTCCAAAATGATTCAAGTCCAAACTAACACAAAACTGCAAACACAAACAAACACCACACAAACACAAACTAACACAACTGCAGATTCGTCATCGCCTTATAGGCTCAGATTTTTAGAAGGCTCGGATGTGAAGGTTGCGAAAGTGATAAAAATATCACTCCGCCATACCATTCGGTTTTAAAAACCATTCGTCATCGCCTTTGGTTTTAAAAACCACAATACCACTAGAACAGGAATGTCACAAGCTCAACAGGAATGTCACAAGGTCTGCATATTCCACAATAGTAAGGATTCCATCTGCAAAGCTCAACAGTTCAAAAGTAACACCAAAAACAGGCATGTCACAAGCCCAAACAGTAAGGATTCCAACTGCAAAGCTCAACAGTAAGATTCCACAAATTGCAGCTTTGGTGGACTATAAACAAGGGAATCAACCAACCAGTATACCACATAACCATTACAGCAAACACAACCACCAAAGAAACTATACCACGTAACCACAACCAGTTCTGAGCTACACAACCATTACAGCAAACACAACCAGTATACCACATAACCACAACCATTACAGCAAACACAACCAGTATACCACATAACCAAAGAAACTATACCACATAACCACCAACCACATAACCAATTATGAGCTACACAAGTCTCACAAAAGAAGCAGAGTATCACAAGGTAACCATATTGGAGCAGAGTATCACAAAAATTGTACCTTGAAGGTACACCATCCCATTTAGGGAGGGTTTGTTTAAAAAATAGGGGAGGGTCCGGTCAACATTGCTGAAATGTCCAGTTCACCATTCTACACACAAGAGGTACTAATAAGCTTTACGCCTTTTCAATATTACATAAAGATATCAATTGGCTCAGATTATAAGCAGTTTGACATAATAGATATGGCTGCAACTTCAAATGTTGCAAAGTTTTTATTGCCGTCCATTTGGAAATGCCACGCCAAAATCAATTTTTTTAAATCATCATTGCCGTATATCGGTTTTTTTTATAAAAAAAACCAAGTTTCAAATATCCTTTTAAAACAACAAACTGCTTATAAAGTTTCATCACAAACTGCTTAAGCAGTTTCATTATGCTTATAGCTAGAGCCTGTGGATTGGGGGTAGGCCAGAGCAGGTATTCATACCACTCAAAAGGTGGCAGATCAAGGTGTTAACCTACCCACAGCCACAGAATCACATAAAAAACCAGCACCACAGAACCAGTACTATTATCACCACAGTTGTCTCACACACAAATCACATGATAAAGGCCAATGTTGACCGGACCCTCCCCTAAGGTGTTAACCTACACAAACCACATAAGAACAGACAATTAACCATCACAGAACCACCACCACAGAACCACCACCAAATCCCCCAATTAACCATCACAGAACCCCAAAACAACCACCACAAAAAAATTAACTTCTATACCTTTCAATTAACAAGTTTTTATTAACTAAATCAACACAGATTGAAAAAACCCCCAAAATTTTTGAAACCCTAATTTTTTTAATAACAATTAACATGCATAAAATAACAATAAAACACCACATAACCACAGAACCACCACCACAGAAACCCCCCACCCACAAAACCAGCCACAACGAAACTAATTAATTTTAAAAAATTAGGGTTTTTTAAAAAAATTTGTAGATCTGATAAATTAACTTCTAAATCTTTCAATTAACAAGTTTTTATTAACTAAATCAACACAAATTGAAAAAACCCCCAAAATTTTTGAAACCCTAATTTTTGTAATAACAATTAACAAGCATAAAATAACAATAAAACACCACATAACCACAGAACCACGACCACAGAAACCCCCCACCCACATAACCAGCCACAACGAAACTAATTAATTTTAAAAAATTAGGGTTTTTTAAAAAAATTGTAGATCTGATAAATTAACTTCTAAATCTTTCAATTAACAAGTTTTTATTAACTAAATCAACACAAATTGAAAAAACCCCCAAAATTTTTGAAACCTTAATTTTTGTAATAACAATTAACAAGCATAAAATAACAATAAAACACCACATAACCACAGAACCACCACCACAGAAACCCCCCACCCACATAACCAGCCACAACGAAACTAATTAATTTTAAAAAATTAGGGTTTTTTAAAAAAAATTGTAGATCTGATAAATTAACTTCTAAATCTTTCAATTAACAAGTTTTTATTAACTAAATCAACACAAATTGAAAAAACCCCCAAAATTTTTGAAACCCTAATTTTTGTAATAACAATTAACAAGCATAAAATAACAATAAAACACCACATAACCACAGAACCACCACCACAGAAACCCCCCACAACGAAACTAATTAATTTTAAAAAATTAGGGTTTTTAAAAAAAATTGTAGATCTGATAAATTAACATCTATATCAAAGAATTAAGAGTTAGATTACCACAGATCATCCAACACAGATCACCAACAAGGAGAAACCCTAACTAACCCCCCAATCAGGGAGAAACCCCCAACACAGATCACCAACAACATCACCACACACTCACAAACTCTCTCACAAATCACAAACATAAGTGATTTAAGATCTATTAATGATTTTAGATCTAAAAACGTTTTTAGATCTAAATCTAGAGAGAGGAAAAGAGAGCGAAGAGAGAGAGAGAGAGAGACTTGGGAGTGTGTGGTGTGTGTGAGACAAACCGGTGATAATAGTATGTGGGTGTGAGACAGCTGTCCCCCACGTACCCTTTTAATATTTTTTTTTTAATTTTTTTGTAAAATTTGTGAAATTTGTAAAAAAAAAAAAAAAAAAGTTATTTGTTAAAATTTGTAAAAAAAAAAAAAAAAAAAAAGTTATTTGTTAAAATTTGTAAAAAAAAAGTTATTTGTTAAAAAAAATTAATTGTAAAAAAGTTATTTGTTATAAAAAAGTTATTGTAAAAAAAAGTTATTGTTTATAAAAAAAAGTTATTGTTTATAAAAAAAAGTATTATAAAAAAATATTTTTTTATAAAAAAAATATATTGTTTATAAAAAAAAGTATTGTTTATAAAAAAAGTTATTGTAAAAAAAATATATTGTTTATAAAAAAAGTATTGTTTATAAAAAAAAGTATTATAAAAAAATATTTTGTTTATAAAAAAAATATATTGTTTATAAAAAAAAGTATTGTTTATAAAAAAAATTATTGTAAAAAAAATATATTGTTTATAAAAAAAGTATTGTTTATATAAAAAAAAAATATTGTGAATTCGTAATGTTTTTTCAGGGGTTCGGTTCTCACGAGCAATTAACGGATTGGGTGCAAAACATAGCTCGGGGACTCGGTTTTGTGATTGTTAAAAGAAGAACTAAATCAGAATACGGTATTTTGAACGAAATCAATTATAGGTGTACAAATGGTGGGATTTATTCACCCGAAGGAACTGGAAAACGGAATACAAGTACCTCTAAAACCGAATGCCCATTCAAATTGGTGGCGAAATATCTTAAAAGTAGATCATGTTGGATTTTGAAAGTGAAGGATGATAGTCATAATCATCCTATGTTAGAGTCGCTGCATGGTGTGCCATATGCAATGCGCTTAAATGATGATGAGTTCGAGTTGGTTAAAGAATTGACAGAGTATACCGTACAACCATGTAAAATACTCTCGACAATACAGGGTCGTAATCCGGATAACGTGTCTAGCGTTAGAACTATATATAACGCACAAGTTAAGATCCGGAAAAGCCAAAATGGGTAATCTAACTCCAATTCAAGTCCTTTACTCACACCTGCAGCAATCAGGGTACACATATTACGATAGGGTAAGTGTTAATAATGAGCTTGAGGAACTATTTTTTGTTCACCCTACGTCGTACGCTTTATGGTGTACGTTCCCTGAAATCATGCTAATAGACTCCACGTACAATATCACACTGTTTAAATTGCCATTTTTAGAAATTGTCGGAGTAACATCAACAAATAAAACATATTCGATGGCGTTTAGTTTTTTAAACAGTGAAAAAGGGCCTAATTTTAAATGGGTATTGCAACGTGTAAAGCTGGTGATAGAGGAAAGGTACTATCCACGTGTTATCGTCACCGACAGGGATTTAGCCTTGCTTGGGGCATGCAGAGCAGATTTACCGTCCATACGTAATAAGTATACGTAATGTTGCGGGTGATGGGAATTGCGGGTTTCGGTGCGTTGCTCACTTTATTTTTCAAAACGAACATAGGTGGGCCGAAGCCAGACATAGGTTGTTGCAAGAGTTAGATTACCATAGGAGTACTTACATAGATATGTGGGGGGAACAAGACTTTATCTTTCTTTGGAATACAATACACTGGTTCAACGGAGGTGCACCTGACGGTTACTGGATGGTGATGCCAATGACGGGTCTAGTTATCGCTTCAATGCTAAATCGACCGATTGTATTTCTATCCGTGCGTGGTTATAACACATGTTTTCCGCTTTTTTCCGGGCCAAACAACACACAAGGAATCGACCCCCTTGTGGTTGCCCGTGTGGGGGAGGACTCATGTGCTCATTACATTATACCGACACTAGACCCAACTTTTCCACTTCCGCGTAACCACCCACAATGGAGGTTTTTCCGACAGCCAATTGCAGAACAATGGATAAGTTTATATCAACATCGACTATTGACGTAAATATTATACAGAAAAACATTGTAAATAATTATTGATTTATGTTGTAAATAATTATTGATTTATGTTGTAAATAATTTTACAGACAAAACATTGTAAATGATTATTGATTTATGTTGTAAATAACTGTTTGTATTATACAGTAATTGATTAAATATTTATTTATATTAGTAAATAACATTATTGATTGATTATGCAAATTCTTTGGTCAGATGAGTCAAAGAAATCCTTTCTGGTGCCGATGTAATAGAGGATTTATTGTAGAACGGACATCCTGGCAAAACGGTAGTCGTGGGCGACTGTTTTATGCATGTCCTCTTTCAGTGGTAAATAATCATACGTTTGCTTAGTTATGTAAATAATTTGTTTGTTAAAAATACATTTCTTATTATTTCCTGAACATGTAACAGCCAGGTACAAAAGACTATGGTTGTCGATACTTCGCGTGGAAAGATGAATTTGAAGCACAACACTTTAGTCAAGCCTCTTCTTCAACGCATTGCTCAAACTGCGTTGCTACAAAAAATGAGATCAAGTTGTTGAAGCAAAGAATAAAAGCGTTGGAAATGGAGTTAGAAATGGCAAGGAATCCTGAGGATCACGCTTGTCAGTCAAATGCCCGGCTCCATGATCTTTTAACCGAAATGAATAATCTTCATATGTCGTAGATATTGTTGTTTTTAAATAATATGTTAACGTTGACGTTTAATTTTATAATAATAGTTGTTGTTTTTAAATAATTTAAGTTTAGGTGTAAACACTGATCTTGTAGTAGTTTATAAATGCAAATGAATCAACGTTACAATACCTAAACATTACAAACTAAAAAAAAAAAAAAAAAAAAAAAAAAAAAAAAACTATTACACTACAAGACAAAAAAAATAATAATAATACAAATAGTACAAATTTGAAGGTACTATAAAAAATAATAGGGGAGGGTCCGGTCAACAAGGGCCATTTAAAAACCCAGTTACCCAAAACTGAACAGTGAACACCCCCAAATTTGAAAACCCCCAAATCCAATTACCAGTACTTTTCAAAAAACCAATTACAAAAGATTAAAAAGAAAAAAAATGATGTTTGATAATATGGAGTTGAATAAGTTGTTGAACCAACAAAAGAGAATGATTTCAAAGCTTGATACTGATTACAAGGAAATGAAAAAGAAGAAGAGGCATAATTTGACAGTGGAAATTCTGGAGAAGCTTTGGGGTCAGGAGGATATGATTTGGGAAAATGTGAATAAAAGTTTAGATGAAGGAAAGAGAATTATGAAGGAAAGAAACTCAACACACCAAGACATTGATCAACTTATTAACAACCACGAGTATATAAAGGAATTACAACTCAGGGAGAGGAAGCAAATGTTATCGATAATTAACATTAGAAATACACAACAGAGGGAAAATAAAGGTAGTATTTTGATTCCAACTGTAAGCAAACATTAAAATGCAATGTACCAAGGCGTTATTTGTTTCGGATTATATAGCCGGCTTATGGCTTATTGGATTTTGGGCTTATGTTTCATAAGCTCACTTTTTGTGGCTTATTTTGAATCTTTTCGGCTTATATAAGTTTCTTAGCTTATACTGTAATAAGCTTATATAAGCCGAAAATTTTCAAAATAAGCCACTAATGCTTATGAAACATAAGCCCAAAACCAAATAGGCCATAAGCTGAAACAAACACCCCCTAAAAAAGTAAGGCTTATTTTTTTGACAAGAATAAAGGTAGTATTTTTTTGACTTCTTGAACCATGTGTTAAGCAAACATTAAAATTGAAGGATTCATGGGTATGGGTTGGGAAATAGTTTCGGGTTTTTATTCCAACTGTAAGCAAACATTAAAATGCAATGTACTAAGGCGTTATTTGTTTCGGCTTATTTGATTTTGGGCTTATGTTTCATAAGCTCACTTTTTGTGGCTTATTTTGAATCTTTTCGGCTTATATAAGTTTCTTAGCTTATAATAAGCTTATATAAGCCAAAAAATTTCAAAATAAGCTACTAATGCTTATGAAACACAAGCCCAAAACCAAATAGGCCATAAGCCGAAACAAACACCCCCTAAAAAATTAAGGCTTATTTTAGAGTGACTCATTGAGGCTGCATACATCGTAAAAAAGGCTGTCGCTTGTTTTTGAGATTGCTTATTTATGTACCTATCTGGTTTGTTAATAAGCAGAAGAGAAGGGAAAAGCAGCAAATGAGAATACAAGCTCGAGTTTAGACACAGGTTTGTTAATAATTGGTTCTTGATTAACTTCAAATCACTTCCATTTGTTTATTTTGAAACCATGTATACTAAAGATGATTCAGGCAAAACAAAAACACAACAAAGTGTGGAAAAAGATGCTACCGAAGACTTAGCCGGGTTGCAGTGTAATGAGATGACAGTATCACAAGAGAAGATAATCAACAAGTCGTCCACTGAAATAGTTCAAAGTGTTGCAGAAGGCGATACAGAACAATTAGATGCTCCATTGGAACAATTGACAGTGGTTGACAAGGTGACAAATTTACGCTTGCATTATCATAGATTAGCATTTGTTAAGCAAAATATAATACTGTGGATAAAGAAGTGATGAATTGGGTGATTGTGATTTCACCCCTTTATTATATAAGTTGTACATGTAAACTATAGCTGTGTTTTCATTTAGGAGGTACATGAAGATAATGTTTCAACTGTTACACCACTGACAGGTATACGCTAGACCTCTTATATAAATATATATCATTGCTTTATAGAATTTAACATTATTCTTTATTGATTTTAAATAATTGCAGCTAGTCATGAGAACGAAGGTGTTGATCCACCTGCAGCTTCTGTGGTGGAAAGTGCTCAAATGAAAGAAGTTAGTTCACCTATTAGTATAAACACCGAGTCTTCAGTGCAAGGTGCGCGAAATCACTTTATTATAAACGTTGATGGATTATTGTTACAAATTAGATATCACTGTTTATTTATTTTAAGTTTTTGGTGTAGATTATCAAGATGAATCTAAAGAAAAAGCTGGTGAGAACATGGAAACAAGAAAAACAGATGAAATGCACTCTCCAATCCCTATTCATAGCCCGATGGACATTGTGTCTGATGATCAACCTTGTTCAAGATGGATTGATGGAATGCACTCTCCAATCCCTATTCATAGCCCAGGTAAAAGCTCGTTTAATCAAATTATAATGGGAAATTTACAAATCTGACTCTTTTTAGTGTGACTTGTAACAATCTTTACCACTTTTTTATGTTTATCCCGACTAACCCTGTATCTCAAAATAAATTGTGTGAATTGCCAAACTTAACGAACAGCCTAAAGTAGTCGCAAACTTGACTTTTTTCCAATTTTTGCAAGGTTTGCGCATAATTTTGCAAATTTAAATTTTGTTTCACAAAATATGTACTTTTTTTTGCATAATTTCTGTACTTTTTTTTTTTTTTTTTGGGGGGGGGGGGGGGGGTTCAAAATAGAGGGTTATTTCAGTATAAGCTCCAAAAGAGTGATACACTTTGCAATAGAGGGTTATTTCATTACAAGGAAATGAAAAAGAAGAGGCATAATTTGACAGTGGAAATCCTGGAGAAGCTTTGGGGTCAGGAGGATATGGTTTGGGAAAATGTGAATAGAAGTTTAGATCAAGGAAAGAGAATTATGAAGGAAAGAAACTCAACACACCAAGACATTGATCAACTTATTAAGAACCACGAGTATATAAAGGAATTACAACACAGGGAGAGGAAGCAAATGCTATCGAAAATAAACATTAGAAATACACGACAGAGGGAAAATAAAGGTAGTATTTTGATTCCAACTGTAAGCAAACATTAAAATGCAATGTACTAAGGGGTTATTTGTTTCGGATTATATAGCCGGCTTATGGCTTATTGGATTTTGTCTTATGTTTCATAAGCTCACGTTTTTGTGGCTTATTTTGAATCTTTTCGGCTTATATAAGTTTCTTAGCTTATACTGTAATAAGCTTATATAAGCCGAAAATTTTCAAAATAAGCCACTAATGCTTATGAAACATAAGCCCAAAACCAAATAGGCCATAAGCTGAAACAAACACCCCCTAAAAAAGTAAGGCTTATTTTAGAGTGACCCATTGAGGCTGCATACATCGTAAAAAAGGCTATCTGGTTTGTTAATAAGCAGAAAAGGGGAAAGCAGCAAACGAGAATACAAGCTCAAGTTTAGACGCAGGTTTGTTAATAATTGGTTCCTGATTAACTTCAAATCACTTCCATTTGTTTATTTTGAAACCATGTATACTAAAGATGATTCAGGCAAAACAAAAACACAACAAAGTGTGGAAAAAGATGCTACCGAAGACTTAGCCGGGTTGCAGTGTAATGAGATGACAGTATCACAAGAGAAGATAATCAACAAGTCGTCCACTGAAATAGTTCAAAGTGTTGCAGAAGGCGATACAGAACAATTAGATGCTCCATTGGAACAATTGACAGTGGTTGACAAGGTGACAAATTTACACTTGCATTATCATAGATTAGCATTTGTTAAGCAAAATATAATACTGTGGATAAAGAAGTGATGAATTGGGTGATTGTGATTTCACCCCTTTATTATATAAGTTGTACATGTAAACTATAGCTGTGTTTTCATTTAGGAGGTACATGAAGATAATGTTTCAACTGTTACACCACTGACAGGTATACGCTAGACCTCTTACATAAATATATATCATTGCTTTATAGAATTTAACATTATTCTTTATTGATTTTAAATAAATGCAGCTAGTCATGAGAACGAAGGTGTTGATCCACCTGCAGCTTCTGTGGTGGAAAGTGCTCAAACGAAAGAAGTTAGTTCACCTATTAGTATAAACACCGAGTCTCCAGTGCAAGGTGCGCGAAATCACTTTATTATAAACGTTGATGGATTATTGTTACAAATTAGATATCACTGTTTATTTATTTTAAGTTTTTGGTGTAGATTATCAAGATGAATCTAAAGAAAAAGCCGGTGAGAACATGGAAACAAGAAAAACAGATGAAATGCACTCTCCAATCCCTATTCATAGCCCGATGGACATTGTGTCTGATGATCAACCTTGTTCAAGATGGATTGATGGAATGCACTCTCCAATCCCTATTCATAGCCCAGGTAAAAGCTCGTTTAATCAAATTATAATGGGAAATTTACAAATCTGACTCTTTTTAGTGTGACTTGTAACAATCTTTACCACTTTTTTATGTTTATCCCGACTAACCCTGTATCTCAAAATAAATTGTGTGAATTGCCAAACTTAACGAACAGCCTAAAGTAGTCGCAAACTTGACTTTTTTCCAATTTTTGACAAGGTTTGCGCATAATTTTGCAAATTTAAATTTTGTTTCACAAAATATGTACTTTTTTTTGCATAATTTATGTACTTTTTTTTTTTTTTTTTTTTTTTTTTTTTGTTGTGGGGGGGGGGGGGGGGGGTGGTTTCAAAATAGAGGGTTATTTCAGTATAAGCTCCAAAAGAGTGATACACTTTGCAATAGGTCCCACAGCAATTGGATCGATTTGTAGTTTTACCAATTTCAACTTTCGTGTTGATTACAAATGAATCTATTTTCACCTTCTTCCCCAGTGGGAACATCAACACCAAGTGACAGACAGTTGGAAATAGTTGCATGTGACATTGATGATGACATCCCCTTTGTGAAAACCACCCCATTTTGGCACACAATTGAATCGATGGAGGTTTTCTGTAAGCTTCCACAAAACCCACACTTTCGTCCATTGTTAAAAGGTGTGAAAGAGAGTGCTCGAGAAGGATTGGCCATTGGTGCCATGGTAACATTTTCAACTGTGGTGGACAGGATTTATCGTTTGAGATTTGAGGATCCAAGAAGTACTATAGAGGATTGTTTGGAAACACTTGTGGAGTTGGAAAGTAATGGGTTTAATGTGGAGGTTATTAGAAACTGTTTGACACGTTTGCTTCTGTTAAAGGACAAACAGGAGGAACTTGAAGATAGGTCGAAAGGAGTTGTAGAGAAAATAGAGGAGCAGAAGTTACAAGAAAAGACAATCGACGATGAGGTTAATGAAATTGAAAGACAGATTAGGCAGGTGGAGGAAAAACGGAGGAAGGTGTTATTGAAGAAGGAAAAATGGAATGCAGAGGTTGATGCAATGAAAACAGCTGAGGGAGCAATTGAGCAAAAGATAATAGAAGTTGCTGCAAAATTTGATGGGTTAGCAGCTGCCCCTTTGTGAGCTAATCAGCGGGTTATGATTAGATATGTAGTTTGTGAAGTGAATGCTGTGCTGTTTTTTTAATGAATGTGAGTTGTATATTATCGTCCTTCCTCCTGGAAGCGTACTCTAATTAACCCCTTTCTTTTGTCTTGTTACCCGCTTAACAGTTGGTACTTGGTTCTTCTATGCTCTATTTAAGAGAGTTATTACACAAACCAGAAGAGAGGATACATACTGTAGTTAGGAAAGGAAGTGCAGTAGGTTAAATGATAGGAGAGCAGTAAACTTTACAAGAATGGCAGTAAGACAATATCAACATGATGCAGTAGGCATTTGGCATTAATACAAAGAAAGTTTGGCCTAAAATGGAAAAAACAACTAGTAACGCTTATATATATTATTGGGTTATCGGTTGAACCCGAACCCGATAACATTTAGAAAATTAACCCTAATCTGACCCTATGAGGCTATTGGGTTGGTCGGATTAACCCGATAGACCCGATAAGCCGAATTGGACCCAAATAAATGCAAACGTATAAGGCTTTACCGCATTTCGGTCGAGTTGGGTTGACCCATTTGACACCCCTATTTAGAACCATGTAATGGGCCAAATCACTTTTTTTTATAACACGTTTTCGAAGAGGGTGTTTGTTTAAGCTTGTTTATGGTCATATGATTTTATATGCAAGCCTTTTAAGATCGTCATCTTACGTAGGATTGTTGTCTTTGCAAAATCGAGAACGTAAGATAAGATCGGGGGATCTTAAGATCCTATAATGAGATTTTCTTAATAGGCGTTGTAAAAATATGTAAATATACTCATTATTATATATCAAACACAAAATTATATAAACGTTTCGTGAAAAAAGACGTCCTAAATTATGTTTATGAGGATTAACCTCTTGTTTTTTAAATTTTGTAACTTAGTCCATAAATTTATAGTTATTCAGCTTGTGGTTTGAACAAAGCAAGATTGGATTGGATCAAGATCTTGAGATCCTATAGTCAAGATCGGTATCTTGTTAAGATTCTACGTTATCAAGATCCAACGTAAGATCATGATCGTTTTTGCTTTATAATATCATAAGATTTTAAGATCATAATCAAAATCTTAACAACCATGCTCATATGAATTATACTTATTTTTAATAAGCTTGAAATTTTCATCTTATTTTGAGATATATAAACTTATATATCACAATAACCTTTTAAGCATATAAACTTACTAAATAGGTGTTTGGTAAGTTTATTAAATGTGCTTATACTTATGTTATATAATCACCTTATGGCTTATCCGCTTATATATAGTAAACTCATAACCCGAGTGTTTGGATTAGCTTATGTTTAGTGTTTGTAAATGAATGATGATGAAAAAAAAAAAAAAAAAAAAAAAAAAAAAAAAAACGAGTTGAAAATATTAGTATTAGATTATATAATTATAGGTAAAGTTGTACATTATAATGGAGCATATATTATATAAGTTCAAGCCTTTTGAAAAAGCCACGCTTGTAAAACTTATCAAAAACCTTCATTTACCACTTGTGTAAAAGCTGAGCTGAACAATAATTTAATCATTTTAACCACATATAAGCTAATAAGCTTATAGTCATTGTATAAGCTTTGGCAAACATCGCGTGAGCATAAATCAAACTACCAGTTTAAAGAAACACTCTTTTAAAAAAGAAAGTGAATAGCACAATCTAAAATTTTATTAGGACACAAAACATATTATACTTAAAGTACAATTGACTACTGCATGAGTGGAGTGTTCAAATAAAATTTTTAAGTGTGTCAATCACTTCTTTTTTAAAAGACAAAATTACACGGATGGTCCCTGTGATTTACTCAGATTGCAAGTTTAGTCCCTAAGTCAAAATAAGAACACCAAACATCCATAATTTTGAAACATGTCACCCTTTTAGTCCCTAATTTGGATGTCCCGTTAGTCTATCCATTAAGTTATTTGCACCATTAGTCCTTCGTTAATATTTTTTGCACCGTTAGTCCTCATTTTCTAAAAAAGTTCTTATTTTTTGCACCGTTAGTCCCTCTATTAATATTTTGCACCATTATCCATCTTTTTACGTTATCGTCCATTTTTTAACGTTCTCGTCCGTTTTTTTTAACGTTTTCGTCTATTTTTTTACGTTTTTGTCAATCTTTTTACATTTTCGTCCATTTTCTTACTTTATCGTCCATTTTTTTTAACGTTTTCGTCCATTTTCTTACGTTCTCGTCCGTTTTTTTTAACATTTACGTCAATTTTTTTAATGTTTTCGTCCGCTTTTTTACGCTTTAGTTTGTTTTCTTATATTTTTATCCCTTTTTTTACGTTTTTGTCCGCTTTTTTACGTTTTTGTCTGTTTTCTTATATTTTATCTATTTTCTCCCTTTTTTTACGTTTTCACCTACTTTTTGTGATTAGGTAAGTATACAAAAGAAAATTTGACATTTGATAAAAATGTTTCTGTGTCGATTTTAAATCACGATTTTGACCCCTTTCTGGTTTGAATCATCAAAAGTGTAAAACAGGAAAGTTGTCCATAATGATATTTTACATCAGGAAACGCGAGATTTTAACCAGAAAATGCATAACGAGGGCTGTCTACTACAAAAACTTAAGCTTTTTTTTTTTTTTTTTTTTTTTTTTTTTTTTTTTTTTTTTTTTTACCAAGTTCATAACTTATAAACTTATAAACTCTTGTAAATTTTTGTGCTTGTGTAAATCATCAAACTTATTTGAAGAAACGGACAAGATAAAAACGGATTAAAATGTATGAAAATGTGAAAAAAAACTGACGAAACGTGTAAAAATGGACAAAAACATATAAAAACGAACGAAAATGGCTTAAGTTTTGGTGGTAAACAGCCATTGTTTTGCATTTTCAGGTTAAAATCTTATTAGTCTTGATGTAAAACATCATTCCGAAAAACTTTCGTGTTTTATACTTTTGATGATTTGGACCAGAAAGGGGTCAAAATCGTGATTTATAATCGAAACATATACATTTTTATCAAATGTCAAGTTTTCTTTTAGTATACTTACCTAATAAAAAAGACGAGCGAAAACATAAAAAAATGGACGAAAACGTTTAAAAACATAAGAAAACAAACGAAAACGTAAAAAAGCAAACAAAACCGTAAACCAAACCCCCCTCTTTCCCCTACTGTAATAGCTAGGGTTTAACAGATTGACTAACGGTGCAAAAAACGAAAACGTTAAAAAAACGGATGAGAACGTTAAAAAATAGACGAAAACGTAAAAAGATTGATAACGGTGCAAAATATTAACAGATTGACTAACGGTGCAAAAAATGAGGACTTTTTAAGAAAATGAGGACTAATGCTGCAAAAAATATTAACGAAGGACTAACGGTGCAAATAACTTAACGGATAAACTAACGGGACATCCAAATTAGGGACTAAAAGGGTGACAGGTTTCAAAATTAGGGATGTCTGGTGTACTTATTTTAACTTAGGGACTAAACTTACAATCTGAGTAAACCACAGGGACCATCCGTGTAATTTTGTCTTTTTAAAAGGATAAGATGATTAAAATAGTGGCGACGGTGTTTAATAATAGAGTTAATTTGTAGGTGCAAATTTTTTTTTTGTTCTATATATAAGTTTGGAGTAAGTAATAGTAAAAAAATAAAAATAAAAATTAATTATTTAAATTGTAATTAAATAATTAAATACGGAGTATTTATTTTGTAAATTTTACATGGGTAAGGATCAGTGAGAAGAAACTTAAAATGATAAGAATGATAAATAACTATAACCTCATATTTGATATGCATCAACTTGAATTAGATGCAACTCTATTTATTTAGATGTATCACAATTAGTTTCGAAAGTGATTTTGAAGTGAAAACGATGCAAAATAGTAATAGCAACAAATTTGAAAACAGAGGACGAAAAATACAAAGGATTCGTCTAATTTGATGATATGCATCTAATTTTTTGCTAAAAAATATATTATGATGCATCTAAAAGATCGGGATGAATCTAATTCAAATTGATATACCTTTTTATAATTATTTCTCTATTTTTCTTAAAGTTTGATCCTTCGTACCAAAGTTAAAATTGGAAAAACAAAACGTTAAGAATGGAGCCCAGCTTTGTCACACATTTCCAACATTTGATAGGTAACAGTGATATAGTAATACGACTTCTTCAGTGACCATCAAACGTTGGCGTTAATTAAGAGATCCACATGAAATAATTTCACCAATCACATCTATAAAATTAGATAAACATTAGTAAACATTAGGTTAACAGTAAATGAAAAGTTGTTTAGCAAACAGTGATATAGAAAAGTAGTTTTTCATCTAACAAACTAACCATAAGCAACAGTAGATGGCCGAACTTCGGTACGAACAGATTCAAAGGGCTTAAAGTCAAAGCCAAACAATGAGCCACCAATGTCATTATTTAACAACTTTGGTTATCTCGTAGAAAGTAAATCAATACTTGTGGGCAACAACATGGTGCTTTCCAAATCTTTCAGTCACGCTAAAATCGGACAAGCAGTAGCATTGCCCTTGCTCCAGTTTTGAATCAAATTTAGAAACCAACCCCTTTTTGACAGACGTGTGTATTTTACAACCCTGAACAAAATTAGAGGATACATAATTTGTTACTGAATAAAAAGATGGAATCTTTATATTATAAAAAAGCATAAAGGTAGTACCTCTTCATCCGTTAGAACCATTTCGATTGAGTAGGTTACCAATGGGTTGTTAAAATCAGGCAGTTTCCACAATCAGATTACCCGAACCTTAACTTTCCAGTCATCCCTAAAAGGAGTCAGTTCGGAAAGCTTTGTTATCTTGCTATCCATATTACTATTTTTCTACTAGAAAGAAGAGATGAAAGTGGGATGTATAGCACAAATGAGTTGATCCTTAAATAGGGGTTTTGAGAATAGGGTTTTTTAGATGGACACAGATGTTTTTTAAAATTTAAATGTTAGTAAATAAGTCGGATAATCAAGTTGAGAAGATCAGTTGAAATTTTAAACTTAGTTTTAGTGAAACATTATCTAAAATTATCAAAAGCATAAATCCAAAATTCAAATCACATAAAGTATATTGAAGACGTAAATTATGAACAAATTAATTACTAATTTCAATGACAGTTAATAATCAAAACATAATCAGCTATATCAAGCATCTTAGGCAAAACCCCCCAATTTGATTAGGGTTTATAAAAATTGAAATTAAAAAAAAAATACATACCAACATATTAGAATTAAGTAGAACTAAACATACCTGTAGCAAAAACAATTTCAACCTAGAGGAATTTGACTAACGATTCTGATGTGCAATAAGTATTTCTTGTTTGAATCGATTTCGATAATGTTTGTGTAACATATAGATTTTCATAACTTTTTTGATTATGTAACATATAGATAGATATCCAGAATTTGTTTGAATCGATTTAGATAATATTTGGTAGTTTCATCCAGAGAAAAATAAGGGGTGTAAATGAGAATAAGAAAATGGTTTATGAAATGGTAAACATGGCATTATGACGTCAGATTTTCCGGAGTGTATGGACGAAGCTACTGTGTGTGTGTTTTTTTTAATCGGAGAGATATGCTTTTATAGGGATCTCAAACAGATTCGAAATAGTGATTATGAATTGTTGATATGAAACTGAAGATTATTGATAAAGGAGGAGTGTACCGTTCAATAAAAAAAAAAAAAAAAAAAAAAAAAAAAAAAAAAAAAAAAAAAAAAAAAAAAACGCTCTATATAATTATGAGTATCCAAAAATAAGGAGTATTCTAAAAAAAAAGAAAAAAAACGCTCTATATAATTATGAGTATCCAAAAATAAGGAGTATTCTAAAGTTTTGACTTTGTCATTTTGAGTTTGAAAGTATAATGCATTGGGGTGTTTGTACATTTATTCTATTTATAAAATGAGTTTGTCTAACTTGTGCTTTAGGGGCACAAGTTAAGCACACTAAAAGACAGCAGGACCCTACAGAAAAAGAAATAAGGATCCATATAAATTATACTTTTCTGTGGATCTCAGTGTATTTTTAAAATTTTTAAAGGTGTAATTAATTTTATTTTTTTAATGCTAAAGCAGTTGTATTATAGATAAAGACTAGTTATAATACCCGTGCATGCACGGGTTTTTTTCAGAAAATTTTAATTATATAGTATTATCATTTAAAAACAGAAAATCTTATGTATATTTTAAAAAGTTAGAGCATTAACATGTGCGAAAGTAAGAAAAATAGTTGGCAGAAATTGTAAATATAACTGTGGCATCAACTTTGTATTGGATTCTTGAATGTGTTTTCTTATAATGTTATTGGGCCAAATTTTCTTTGATCACATGGGTTTATACATAAATCAAATTTATTTTAAAAATTTTGTTTACTATATGAATATATAAGAATTTACCCGTGAAAATTATAATATAAGTACAACTAATAAATATACATGAGTTTTTCATTATCTATTAATATCAATTAATATTTTGTAAAAATTTTATTGGATGAAAGATTTAACTTTGTTTAGCTGACATAGATGTTAATGTTGAGGTTGATGTTGTTGTTTAACTTTAACTATTGATATCGTGTTATATAAAATGTGCGAGTTTAGTAGCACATAATGAGCGTTGATGATTTTTTTTTTTTTTTTTTTTTTTTTTTTTTTAATGTTTTTCCGGATATCCGTATATAAACTTTAAATAATAATTACATGAGTCGTTATAAGTACAATCGCGTATATTTATTTTCATATCACAGCAACTCGTACTTACCATTTGATATTTATATTACCGTTAATAATAATTTAACTGTATTTAATATTCAAACTCGTGTACATATAGATTAAACTTTTAAATAGAATAACATGAGACGTACATAGTAAAAAGATACTTTAATAGATGAAAGTTTGAAACTAATATTTATTTTAAAAGTATTTAACATATATTAAAACTAATTCGTACATGTATAAAATTTTGTAAGTTTAATGGATGAAAGTCTCAAACCAATACTAATACTCATGTAATTGTAAACAAATTTCATATTATAAAGTGTAGGGGGTATAAAGTGTAAGCGGTTATTTGTTTATTATCTAAAGTTATCAAAAAACATAGAGATTTATAATTTTACACTTAACTCCACGTAATATATTGAAAATTCAACTACTAATGTTTTATTAATTACCTCTTCTATTTTTAAGTTTTTATTTTCATAAATTCGACACCTATATTTTTATGTGTTTTTTTTCCTCAATCAAATTCTCTACCAAATTTATTAAAGTTTGACCAAAATCAATTTAATTTTGACTTTTTATTGACCAATCATATTGCTCGATTTCGCCGTCCAATTTTTTTCTAGTAAGATTGTTTTGCCAAAAAAAAACTCTGAAATGTTGTAATTCATTATATAAAAGATTCACTAGTACGAACCAACCCATCCTCAAAACCAAACCCCTCTTTCCCCTAAAAGGTTTCTACTGTAATAGCTAGGGTTTGTGATTTTGAAGGAGGGGTGATGAAGATGGCCGATTCTTCTTCTGATTTTGTTTCCAGTGTGAAGAAGAAGAAAAATGGAAATCATGACCGCAAACCATTGTTCAATTGTGGTCCAGTTTCAAAATTAAAAGTAACAAAATTATTTACTTTTTTAAAATTAAATGTCTTTGTTGATTGATCTACTATTAATTATCCACATAGTTGCAGGGAGATTTAAAAAATGTCGCATCCATCAGGTGCCACCAGTGTAGGAAGAGTGAGAAGGATAAGGGATATATTTTTCGGTGCAAGAGCTGTACCAAAACGGGTTACTGTTACCCTTGCATGTTAAGATGGTAGTGTTACTTTTCTTTCTTTATAAATCACTTGTATTTTTCATTCTTTCAACTAGCTTTAGCAATATAGAGTTATCTTTGCGGAGTAAATGTAACCCACCACCTACTGGTAAGGTACCGAAAAGCGGTACACTTTTCGTTTCATCAAATACCCTTACACTTGAGATTTGCTTGTCCTCAAGCAAATGTGCTTTTCTTCCTAGCGAAACTGCATGTTAGGGGTCATTTTACTCGAATATAAAAGTAATTACAACAAATGATCGCTCCACTTTAATCAAAATAAGCACGGAGATTACATACTAGCACCTCACAAGTAGTGTTTAGATACTCACATCTCTCAAGTGTCATAAATATAAATCTCATAAATGAAAATGAATAATATCTCTCACTACCTGTCATAGCAAATATACGTTATATAATTCACGACTATAATTAACGATAACGACGTTACGTTATTCGTTATTCTTTTGAACTTTTATCGTAACTTATCGTCTACGCGCTTTGACTCATTCATGATGATTTTCCATCACATATCGATCATTGATCATCGTACTCACAAGTTATATGTGTATATAACTTTATTTTTGAACTTCAAACAAACACGAGTTTCGTTCACAAGTAATGACTAATATTCGCGATAAAACCGGACTTAGACTATCAAACTAAAACTTGGCATATCTTTTAGGTTGTGTGTGAAGCCGTTGCCTAGCATCGTTGAGATTACGATGCCGATACTACTTCTACTACTGTACTACTGAGGTGAGTTCATAGCCCACTTTTTAACTGTTTTATGTGGGGAGATACATGCTTTAAACCGAACACAAGCATTTTACTTTGGTATTGATATACCGACTGACCGTTATTATTGCTTAAGTAGCTTTTGTCAAAAGACCCTCGATCATGAATCTTAATCACTTGCGGGTGAACGTAAATAACTGTGTGGGAATGTAGTTTTTCAGCGGATTAGCTTTGCAATCCAAAAAGGGCTAGCGGCGCAGCTTGTTGCCCGTTTGCCTCCAATTGCTTTATGTAAAACTCGTTTAGGATTATTAAACTATTTTTTTAGACAACTATTTAAAAGCAAAAAAGAATGTAGTTATTTAACAAAAAGTTTTGTTTAAAAGTTCACTTTGTTTTTATGAGAAAACCGCTAAATCCTATGTCATCAAATTAAAAGCTCAAAATTTTGTTTTTTAAAAATTAAAAGCTCAAATTAAAAACCCCCAAATTACAGAGCCCTAATTGAAAACCTCCAAACGCCCCCAAAAAGAAAACCAGTTACAACGGTATGACGATGGATATGTTGTTGGATCGACAAAAAGAAATCATTTCAATATTGGATACCCGTTACAAAGAAATGAAAAAGAAGAGGTATTCTTTTTCAAAAAAGGTGACTGTAGAATTAATAGAAAGGTGGTGGGTGATACATGATAGGAATTGGAAAGATGTGAAGAAAAGTATTGACGAAGAAAAGAAAATAGTGGAAACACTTAAAGAAAAGGAAAGTGTAGATGAACTTATTAGGAATCATGACAGAATAATGGAATTTGATCTCAGGTTGAGGAAGGAAATGATAAATAAGGTCAAGAAGAGTCAAAGGAGGAGGGAGAGGGAGAATAAAGGTTCTTTTATTTCTTAACATCTTGAAATAAGCAGTGTATTAAGTTTAATCAACTCGTTTATTTCTTTATACCAACCACTCTATATCGTGTGATTATTTTCAATTGTTCGTTTGTTGTTAACTAATCAAGGGTGGGCTAGTGGCAAAGGGGACTTGTGGTTTGTGTATGGGTCGCGGAATAGTTTCAGGTCGGGTCAGGTTGGGTTTTGATTAGAGCTGTAAGAAAATACCTCTGTAGGTGTGTACCTTTGGGGTTGGGTGTGTACGGTCCTGGGAGTAACCGGTGAGGCCACATACATCATAAAAAAGGTTATATGCTTGTTTTGAGATTGCTTATGTATGCCCTGTGCACAGGCTGAATTTTTGTAGCATTTGGGAGGAACATATTACTTGTAAATAGACAGACACATTAAGATAAGAAGGTTGCTACAAAAAAATAATAATAATAAAAAATGCTTATTAGTGTTCAGAAATAAGCACACAGGCACTTAGATAAGCAATACCAAACACCCTCATTGTAAACGATTGAAGTATTAGAAAACTTACACCTATTTGTATTTTGTTTTTTGGTCACAAAGCGGACGAAAACCAGGACTAAATATGTCTTTTTGGTCACAAAGCAATACCAAATTTTGTTCATTAGACATCTGTCTTTTTGGTCCTGGTTTTCGTCCGCTTTGTGACCAAAAAACAAAATACAAATAGGTGTAAGTTTAAACAAACACCCCCTTAGAGTAAATAAGCGGATTTAGAGGGTGTTTGAGATTGCTTATATATAACCACCACCAAATGGCCTAGCGGTAAGGTCCTTGGTTTCATCACAGGAGGTCAAGGGTTCAAACCTTGCCAGGTGTGTACCTTTTGGGGATGGGGTGGAAACGGTCCCGGGAGTAACCCATTGAGGCCGCGTACATCGTAGAAAAGGCTATCGCTTGTTTTTGAGATTGCTTATTTATGTACCTATCTGGTTTGTTAATAAGCAGAAGAGAAGGGAAAAGCAGCAAATGACAATACAAGCTCAAGTTTAGACGAAGGTTTGTTAATAATTGGTTCCTGATTAACTTTAAATCACTTCCATTTGTTTATTTTGAAACCATGTGTACATTATGGAGATGACACTTTTCAGGTGCTAAAGATGATTTATGCAAAACAAAAACCTATCTAAGTGCAGAAAAAGATGCTACCAAAGAGAAATAATCAACAAGTCCACTGAAAAAGTTCAAAGTGTTGCAGAAGGCGATGCAGAACTAGATGCTCCATCAGAACAATTGACAGTGGTTGATAAGGTGACAAATTTACACTTGGCAGTATCTTAGATTAGCATTAGTTAAGCAAAATATAATGTGTATTTTTTTCTTGTGATGATAGAAGTGATGAATCGGGTGATTGTGATTTGACCCTTTTATTATATAAGTTGTCCATGTAAACTTTAGTTGTGTTTTCATTTAGGAGGTACACAAAGATAATGTTTCAACTGTTGCTTCAAAAAGAATGAGGGGCAGACCAGTTAAATTACAAGCTAAAAGCCCCGAGACTCGACTCACAGGTATACGTTAGACCTCTTAAATAAATAAATAACAGTGCTTTATAGAATTTAACATTATTCTTTATTGATTTTAAATAATTGCAGCTAGTCATGAGAACGAAGGTGTTGATCCATCTGCAGCTTCTGTGGTGGAAAATGCTCAAATGAATGAAGTTAGTTCACCTATTAGTATAAACACCGAGTCTCCAGTGCAAGGTGCGCGAAATCACTTTATTATAAACCTTGATGGATTATTGTTACAAATTAGATATCACTGTTTATTTATTTTAAGTTTTTGGTGTAGATTATCAAGATGAATCTAAAGAAAAAGCTGGTGAGAACATGGAAACAAGAAAAACAGATGAAATGCACTCTCCAATCCCTATTCATAGCCCGATGGACATTGTGTCTGATGATCAACCTTGTTCAAGATGGATTGATGGAATGCACTCTCCAATCCCTATTCATAGCCCAGGTAAAAGCTCGTTTAATCAAATTATAATGGGAAATTTACAAATCTGACTCTTTTTAGTGTGACTTGTAACAATCTTTACCACTTTTTTATGTTTATCCCGACTAACCCTGTATCTCAAAATAAATTGTGTGAATTGCCAAACTTAACGAACAGCCTAAAGTAGTCGCAAACTTGACTTTTTTCCAATTTTTGCAAGGTTTGCGCATAATTTTGCAAATTTAAATTTTGTTTCACAAAATATGTACTTTTTTTTGCATAATTTATGTACTTTTTTTTTTTTTTTTTTTTGTGGGGGGGGGGGGGGGGGGGTTCAAAATAGAGGGTTATTTCAGTATAAGCTCCAAAAGAGTGATACACTTTGCAATAGGTCCCACAGCAATTGGATCGATTTGTAGTTTTACCAATTTCAACTTTCGTGTTGATTACAAATGAATCTATTTTCACCTTCTGCCCCAGTGGGAACATCAGCACCAAGTGACAGACAGTTGGAAATAGTTGCATGTGACATTGATGATGACATCCCCTTTGTGAAAACCACCCCATTTTGGCACACAATTGAATCGATGGAGGTTTTCTGTAAGCTTCCACAAAACCCACACTTTCGTCCATTGTTAAAAGGTGTGAAAGAGAGTGCTCGAGAAGGATTGGCCATTGGTGCCATGGTAACATTTTCAACTGTGGTGGACAGGATTTATCGTTTGAGATTTGAGGATCCAAGAAGTACTATAGAGGATTGTTTGGAAACACTTGTGGAGTTGGAAAGTAATGGGTTTAATGTGGAGGTTATTAGAAACTGTTTGACACGTTTGCTTCTGTTAAAGGACAAACAGGAGGAACTTGAAGATAGGTCGAAAGGAGTTGTAGAGAAAATAGAGGAGCAGAAGTTACAAGAAAAGACAATCGATGATGAGGTTAATGAAATTGAAAGACAGATTAGGCAGGTGGAGGAAAAACGGAGGAAGGTGTTATTGAAGAAGGAAAAATGGAGTGCAGAGGTTGATGCAATGAAAACAGCTGAGGGAGCAATTGAGCAAAAGATAATAGAAGTTGCTGCAAAATTTGATGGGTTAGCAGCTGCCCCTTTGTGAGCTAATCAGCGGGTTATGATTAGATATGTAGTTTGTGAAGTGAATGCTGTGCTGTTTTTTTAATGAATGTGAGTTGTATATTATCGTCCTTCCTCCTAGAAGCGTACTCTAATTAACCCCTTTCTTTTGTCTTGTTACCCGCTTAACAGTTGGTACTTGGTTCTTCTATGCTCTATTTAAGAGAGTTATCACACAAACCAGAAGAGAGGATATATACTGTAGTTAGGAAAGGAAGTGCAGTAGGTTAAATGATAGGAGAGCAGTAAACTTTACAAGAATGGCAGTAAGACAATATCAACATGATGCAGTAGGCATTTGGAATACAAAGAAAGTTTGGCCTAAAATGGAAAAAACAACTAGTAACGCTTATATATATTATTGGGTTATCGGTTGAACCCGAACCCGATAACATTTAGAAAATTAACCCTAATCTGACCCTATGAGGCTATTGGGTTGGTCGGGTTAACCCGATAGACCCGATAAGCCGAATTGGACCCAAATAAATGCAAACGTATAAGGCTTTACCGCATTTCGGTCGAGTTGGGTTGACCCATTTGACACCCCTATTTAGAACCAACTATGTAATGGGCCAAATCACTTTTTTTTATAACACGTTTTCGAAGAGGGTGTTTGTTTAAGCTTGTTTATGGTCATATGATTTTATATGCAAGCCTTTTAAGATCGTCATCTTACGTAGGATTGTTGTCTTTGCAAAATCGAGAACGTAAGATAAGATCGGGGGATCTTAAGATCCTATAATGAGATTTTCTTAATAGGCGTTGTAAAAATATGTAAATATACTCATTATTATATATCAAACACAAAATTATATAAACGTTTCGTGAAAAAAGACGTCCTAAATTATGTTTATGAGGATTAACCTCTTGTTTTTTAAATTTTGTAACTTAGTCCATAAATTTATAGTTATTCAGCTTGTGGTTTGAACAAAGCAAGATTGGATTGGATCAAGATCTTGAGATCCTATAGTCAAGATCGGTATCTTGTTAAGATTCTACGTTATCAAGATCCAACGTAAGATCATGATCGTTTTTGCTTTATAATATCATAAGATTTTAAGATCATAATCAAAATCTTAACAACCATGCTCATATGAATTCTACTTATTTTTAATAAGCTTGAAATTTTCATCTTATTTTGAGATATATAAACTTATATATCACAATAACCATTTAAGCATATAAACTTACTAAATAGGTGTTTGGTAAGTTTATTAAATGTGCTTATACTTATGTTATATAATCACCTTATGGCTTATCCGCTTATATATAGTAAACTCATAACCCGAGTGTTTGGATTAGCTTATGTTTAGTGTTTGTAAATGAATGATGATGAAATGAATGAAAAAAAAAAAAAAAAAAAAAAAAAAAAAAAAAAAAAAAAAAAAAAAAAAAAACGAGTTGAAAATATTAGTATTAGATTATATAATTATAGGTAAAGTTGTACATTATAATGGAGCATATATTATATAAGTTCAAGCCTTTTGAAAAAGCCACGCTTGTAAAACTTATCAAAAACCTTCATTTACCACTTGTGTAAAAGCTGAGCTGAACAATAATTTAATCATTTTAACCACATATAAGCTAATAAGCTTATAGTCATTGTATAAGCTTTGGCAAACATCGCGTGAGCATAAATCAAACTACCAGTTTAAAGAAACACTCTTTTAAAAAAGAAAGTGAATAGCACAATCTAAAATTTTATTAGGACACAAAACATATTATACTTAAAGTACAATTGACTACTGTATGAGTGGAGTGTTCAAATAAAATTTTTAAGTGTGTCAATCACTTCTTTTTTAAAAGACAAAATTACACGGATGGTCCCTGTGATTTACTCAGATTGCAAGTTTCCCTAAGTCAAAATAAGAACACCAAACATCCATAATTTTGAAACATGTCACCCTTTTAGTCCCTAATTTGGATGTCCCGTTAGTCTATCCATTAAGTTATTTGCACCATTAGTCCTTCGTTAATATTTTTTGCACCGTTAGTCCTCATTTTCTAAAAAAGTTCTTATTTTTTGCACCGTTAGTCCCTCTATTAATATTTTGCACCATTATCCATCTTTTTACGTATCGTGCATTTTTTAACGTTCTCGTCCATTTTTTTAACGTTTTCGTCTATTTTTTTACGTTTTTGTCAATCTTTTTACATTTTCGTCCATTTTCTTACTTTATCGTCCATTTTTTTAACGTTTTCGTCAATTTTCTTACGTTCTCGTCCGTTTTTTTTAACATTTACGTCAATTTTTTTAATGTTTTCGTCCGCTTTTTTACGCTTTAGTTTGTTTTCTTATATTTTTATCCCTTTTTTTACGTTTTTGTCCGCTTTTTTACGTTTTTGTCTGTTTTCTTATATTTTATCTATTTTCTCCCTTTTTTTACGTTTTCACCTATTTTTTGTGATTAGGTAAGTATACAAAAGAAAATTTGACATTTGATAAAAATGTTTCTGTGTCGATTTTAAATTACGATTTTGACCCCTTTCTAGTTTGAATCATCAAAAGTGTAAAACAGGAAAGTTGTCCAGAATGATATTTTACATCAGGAAACGCGAGATTTTAACCAGAAAATGCATAACGAGGGCTGTCTACTACAAAAACATAAGCTTTTTTTTTTTTTTTTTTTTTTTTTTTTTTTTTTTTTTTTTTTTACCAAATTCATAACTTATAAACTTATAACCTCTTGTAAATTTTTGTGCTTGTGTAAATCATCAAACTTATTTGAAGAAACGGACAAGATAAAAACGGATTAAAATGTATGAAAATGTGAAGAAAAAAAACTGACGAAACATGTAAAAATGGACAAAAACATATAAAAACGTGAGAAAAACGAACGAAAATGGCTTAAGTTTTGGTAGTAAACAGCCATTGTTTTGCATTTTCAGGTTAAAATCTTATTAGTCTTGATGTAAAACATCATTCCGAAAAACTTTCGTGCTTTATACTTTTGATGATTTGGACCAGAAAGGGGTCAAAATCGTGATTTATAATCGAAACATATACATTTTTATCAAATGTCAAGTTTTCTTTTAGTATACTTACCTAATAAAAAAGACGAGCGAAAACATAAAAAAATTGACGAAAACGTTTAAAAACATAAGAAAACAAACGAAAACGTAAAAAAGCAAACAAAACCGTAAAAAAAATGGATGAAAACGTTAAAAACGGACGAGAACGTTAAAAATGGACGAAAACGTAAAAAGATTGACAAAAACGTAAGAAAATGGACGAAAACGTTAAAAAACGGACGAGAACGTAAGAAAATGGACGAAAACGTAAAATGATTGACAAAAACGTAAAAAAATAGATGAAAACGTTAAAAAACGGATGAGAACGTTAAAAAATGGACGAAAACGTAAAAAGATTGATAACGGTGCAAAATATTAACAGATTGACTAACAGTGCAAAAAATAAGGACTTTTTAAGAAAATGAGGACTAATGCTGCAAAAAATATTAACGAAGGACTAACGGTGCAAATAACTTAACGGATAAACTAACGGGACATCCAAATTAGGGACTAAAAGGGTGACAGGTTTCAAAATTAGGGATGTCTGGTGTACTTATTTTAACTTAGGGACTAAACTTACAATCTGAGTAAACCACAGGGACCATCCGTGTAATTTTGTCTTTTTAAAAGGATAAGATGATTAAAATAGCGGCGACAGTGTTTAATAATAGAGTTAATTTGTAGGTGCAATTTTTTTTTTTTTTTTTTTTTGTTCTATATATAAGTTTGGAGTAAGTAATAGTAAAAAAATAAAAATAAAAATTAATTATTTAAATTGTAATTAAATAATTAAATACGGAGTATTTATTTTGTAAATTTTACATGGGTAAGGATCAGTGAGAAGAAACTTAAAATGATAAGAATGATAAATAACTATAACCTCATATTTGATATGCATCAACTTGAATTAGATGCAACTCTATTTATTTAGATGTATCACAATTAGTTTCGAAAGTGATTTTGAAGTGAAAACGATGCAAAATAGTAATAGCAACAAATTTGAAAACAGAGGACGAAAAATACAAAGGATTCGTCTAATTTGATGATATGCATCTATTTTTTTGCTAAAAAATATATTATGATGCATCTAAAAGATCGAGATGAATCTAATTCAAATTGATATACCTTTTTATAATTATTTCTCTATTTTTCTTAAAGTTTGATCCTCCGTACCAAAGTTAAAATTGGAAAAACAAAACGTTAAGAATGGAGCCCACCTTTGTCACACATTTCCAACATTTGATAGGTAACAGTGATATAGTAATACCACTTCTTCAGTGACCATCAAACGTTGGCGTTAATTAAGAGATCCACATGAAATAATTTCACCAATCACATCTATAAAATTAGATAAACATTAGTAAGCATTAGGTTAACAGTAAATGAAAAGTTGTTTAGCAAACAGTGATATAGAAAAGTAGTTTTTCATCTAACAAACTAACCATAAGCAACAGTAGATGGCCGAACTTCGGTACGAACAAATTCAAAGGGCTTAAAGTCAAAGCCAAACAATGAGCCACCAATGTCGTTATTTAACAACTTTGGTTATCTCGTAGAAAGTAAATCGATACTTGTGGGCAACAACATGGTGCTTTCCAAATCTTTCAGTCACGCTAAAATCGGACAAGCAGTAGCATTGCCCTTGCTCCAGTTTTGAATCAAATTTAGAAACCAACCCCTTTTTGACAGACGTGTGTATTTTACAACCCTGAACAAAATTAGAGGATACATAATTTGTTACTGAATAAAAAGATGGAATCTTTATATTATAAAAAAGCGGAAAGGTAGTACCTCTTCATCCGTTAGAACCATTTCGATTGAGTAGGTTACCAATGGGTTGTTAAAATCAGGTAGTTTCCACAATCAGATTACCCGAACCTTAACTTTCCAGTCATCCCTAAAAGGAGTCAGTTCGGAAAGCTTTGTTATCTTGCTATCCATATTACTATTTTTCTACTAGAAAGAAGAGATGAAAGTGGGATGTATAGCACAAATGAGTTGATCCTTAAATAGGGGTTTTGAGAATAGGGTTTTTTAGATTGACACAGATGTTTTTTAAAATTTAAATGTTAGTAAATAAGTCGGATAATCAAGTTGAGAAGATCAGTTGAAATTTTAAACTTAGTTTTAGTGAAACATTATCTAAAATTATCAAAAGCATAAATCCAAAATTCAAATCACATAAAGTATATTGAAGACGTAAATTATGAACAAATTAATTACTAATTTCAATAACAGTTAATAATCAAAACATAATCAGCTATATCAAGCATCTTAGGCAAAACCCCCCAATTTGATTAGGGTTTATAAAAATTGAAATTAAAAAAAAAATACATACCAACATATTAGAATTAAGTAGAACTAAACATACCTGTAGCAAAAACAATTTCAACCTAGAGGAATTTGACTAACGATTCTGATGTGCAATAAGTATTTCTTGTTTGAATCGATTTCGATAATGTTTGTGTAACATATAGATTTTCATAACTTTTTTGATTATGTAACATATAGATAGATATCCAGAATTTGTTTGAATCGATTTAGATAATATTTGGTAGTTTCATCCAGAGAAAAATAAGGGGTGTAAATGAGAATAAGAAAATGGTTTATGAAATGGTAAACATGGCATTATGACGTCAGATTTTCCGGAGTGTATGGACGAAGCTACTGTGTGTGTTTTTTTTAATCGGAGAGATATGCTTTTATAGGGATCTCAAACAGATTCGAAATAGTGATTATGAATTGTTGATATGAAACTGAAGATTATTGATAAAAGAGGAGTGTACCGTTCAAAAAAAAAAAAAAAAAAAAAAAAAAAAAAAAAAAAAAAACGCGCTCTATATAATTATGAGTATCCAAAAATAAGGTGTATTCTAAAAAAAAGAAAAAAAGGCTCTATATAATTATGAGTATCCAAAAATAAGGAGTATTCTAAAGTTTTGACTTTGTCATTTTGAGTTTGAAAGTATAATGCATTGGGGTGTTTGTACATTTATTCTATTTATAAAATGAGCAGAAAAAGAAATAAGGATCCATATAAATTATACTTTTCTGTGGATCTCAGTGTATTTTTAAAATTTTTAAAGGTGTAATTAATTTTATTTTTTTAATGCTAAAGCAGTTGTATTATAGATAAAGACTAGTTATAATACCCGTGCATGCACGGGTTTTTTTCAGAAAATTTTAATTATATAGTATTATCATTTAAAAACAGAAAATCTTATGTATATTTTAAAAAGTTAGAGCATTAACATGTGCGAAAGTAAGAAAAATAGTTGGCAGAAATTGTAAATATAACTGTGGCATCAACTTTGTATTGGATTCTTGAATGTGTTTTCTTATAATGTTATTGGGCCAAATTTTCTTTGATCACATGGGTTTACACATAAATCAAATTTATTTTAAAAATTTTGTTTACTATATGGATATATAAGAATTTACCCGTGAAAATTATAATATAAGTACAACTAATAAATATACATGAGTTTTTCATTATGTATTAATATCAATTAATATTTTGTAAAAATTTTATTGGATGAAAGATTTAACTTTGTTTAGCTGACATAGATGTTAATGTTGAGGTTGATGTTGTTGTTTAACTTTAACTATTGATATCGTGTTATATAAAATGTGCGAGTTTAGTAGCACATAATGAGCGTTGATGATTTTTTTTTTTTTTTTTTTTTTTTTTTTTTTTTTTTTTTAAATGTTTTTCCGGATATCCGTATATAAACTTTAAATAATAATTACATGAGTCGTTATAAGTATAATCGCGTATATTTATTTTTATATCACAGCAACTCGTACTTACCATTTGATATTTATATTACCGTTAATAATAATTTAACTGTATTTAATATTCAAACTCGTGTACATATAGATTAAACTTTTAAATAGAATAACATGAGACGTACATAGTAAAAAGATACTTTAATAGATGAAAGTTTGAAACTAATATTTATTTTAAAAGTATTTAACATATATTAAAACTAATTCGTACATTTATAAAATTTTGTAAGTTTAAACAAATTTCATATTATAAAGTGTATGGGGTATAAAGTGTAAGGGGTTATTTATTTATTATCTAAAGTTATCAAAAAACATAGAGATTTATAATTTTACACTTAACTCCACGTAATATATTGAAAATTCAACCACTAATGTTTTATCAATTACCTCTTATATTTTTAAGTTTTTATTTTTCATAAATTCGACACCTATATTTTTATGTGTTTATTTTTCACAATCAAATTCTCCACCAAATTTATTAAAGTTTGACCAAAATCATATTGCTCGATTTCGCCTATACTATTTGTCCAATTTTTTTCTACTAAAATTGTTTTGCCAAAAAAAACTCTCAAATGTTGTAATTCATTATATAAAAGATTCACTAGTACGAACCAACCCATCCTCAAAACCATTTTCCCCTAAAAGGTTTCTACTGTAATAGCTAGGGTTTGTGATTTTGAAGGAGGGGTGATGAAGATGGCCGATTCTTCTTCTGATTTTGTTTCCAGTGTGAAGAAGAAGAAAAATGGAAATCATGACCGCAAACCATTGTTCAATTGTGGTCCAGTTTCAACTTCAAAATTAAAAGTAACAAAATTATTTACTTTTCTAAAATTAAATGTCTTTGTTGATTGATCTACTATTAATTATCCACATAGTTGCAGGGAGATTTAAAAAATGTCGCATCCATCAGGTGCCACCAGTGTAGGAAGAGTGAGAAGGATAAGGGATATATTTTTCGGTGCAAGAACTGTACCAAAACGGGTTACTGTTACCCTTGCATGTTAAGATGGTAGTGTTACTTTTCTTTCTTTATAAATCACTTGTATTTTTCATTCTTTCAACTAGCTTTAGCAATATAGAGTTATCTTTGCGGAGTAAATGTAACCCACCACCTACTGGTAAGGTACCTAACTTCCTCACAATAGGCACACCCCACAATTAGGGGTGGCCGGGGAAAAAGGTCGGTAGCCATAACCAGTGGCGGCAATTACCATGTGCAAGTGGGGCAACCGCACATGCCAGTATTTACACATGTCTAACTTAAATTTTTATAGCCCTTTTTAAATATTATGTGAGGGGGCCTCCGATTTATTATATATCCATTAATATTTATACATGTCTAAGAGTGTGTTTGTTTCATTTAGATGTTTTAGGTCTGAATCTAACTACCACATCTTACTAGTAAGAGGTGGCTTGAACGTCTAACTCTAAACAAAATAATGTTGTTTGTTTTTGTATAATTGTCCGAATGATTTTAAGTGCTCGTTTCTGAAATTTATTTAAGTAACTTGTGTAAATATGAAATAAGACTTTTTATCATAAATATAACATAGTTAATAAACCATCAAATATATTATATTAACACGAGTCTTCAATCTCTCTTATTGAGTAAGAGGCAGTAAGACAAGTCCACCACCTCTTACTGAGTAAGATGTTTTATGTCTAACTGGGTCTAACTCAAAAGAAAAAAACAAACAAGCAAAACGTCTGCCCACCTCTTACTGGTAAGAGTAAGAGGGCTAGTAAGACTTTTTTATAAAAAACAAACACACCCTAAGTATATTATGTTTTGAATTTTTCATAATAGTTAAGATTTTTAAGGGGGCTCATTAGTAGTTTCGCACTGGGCCACTCAAATCAATGGGACGGCCCTGTCCATAACATGGATAAACCTCACTTGTTTACCAGCTTATCTTCATAATGTAAATGTCTAAAGTTTCAAAACTTCAGCTGCAAACAATTTAATTGAATCTATAACATGTTACATACAACAACAACAACAACAACAATACCCAATCCCGCGAAGGCGAGGTATGGGGGAGGTAGAAATGTAGACAGGTCCTACCCCTACCTCAGGCAAAACCTGGGAGTAGAGAGACTGCTTCCAGGGAGACCTCCGGCACGTGCACCGGTGCGAGTGATAGCGAAACAAAAGAAGCAAGTAGCAAAAGGGCAACAAGTAAAAGCAAATAGAAGCAAGCAACCAAGCCTAGAACAAAAGACAAACATATAAACATGCAAACAAACAGAGCACCAAAACAACAAACAAACAGCAAACAAGGGGCAAGACAAACAAAACATGCAAACAGAGCAAGTAGGGCAAAAGACAAGCCAAAAACAAACACAACAAAACAAGGACACACAAGCAAGCAGGCAAAAGGCAAGAAGAGCAACACAAAAACAAAGCAAGGCAACGCAGGGGGCAAAAGCTAAGGCAAAGCAAAGGGACACCACTAGCCTACCACAAACCTAAAAGGGAAGAGCAAAGGGGCCACTAAACCTAAAGAGCAAAGGGCAAACTAAACCTAAAAGGCACAGGGGCAGGGCAACAAAGGGAAGAGAAAAGACCCAGACGCAAAGGCAAGCACCTACCACCCTTCCGACACTACCCGCAAGTCCTAATCCTAGCTCTCCACACATTCCTATCTGAGATCATGTCCTCGGACAAGAGAAGCTCCTTCATGTCTAGCCTAAGTCGATCCTCCCACCTGAGCTTAGGTCTTCCCCTCCTCCTCAAACCGTCGACTATCAGCGCTTCGACTCTCCTAACCGGGGCTGTTTGTGGCCTCCTCCTGACATGGCCGAACCACCTCAACCTTCCTTCTCGCATCTTCGAGATTATAGTTTCAACTTCAAGTTCCGCTCTGAAAACTCCGTTCGGGATCATGTCAAGCATCGTCTTACCACAAATCCACCTTAGCATCCTCAGTTCTGCCACTTCCACTCTGTTAGCTTGAGCTTTTGTGATAGGCCAACATTCTGACCCGTACAAGATAGCTGGTCTGATTGCCACCTTATAAAATTTTCCCTTAAGCTTAAAGGGGACTTTCTTATCACAGAGTACTCCTGACGACGCCCTCCATTTCGCCCAACCTGCTCTAATACGGTGGGTAACGTCCTCGTCTATCCTTCCTGATTTGTGTATCACCGAACCCAGATACCTAAAGGACTCCTTAGGTTGAAGAATCTGGTCTCCGATACGAACTTCCTCCTCGTTTCGGTTGATCTCGTAGCTACCGAAATCACATCTCATGTATTCCGTCTTCTCTCTGCTCACCCGAAGCCCATTGTCTTCCAAAGCCTCGCGCCAGTGTTCCAGTCTGTAGTTTAACCCTTCGGCCGATTCTGCAACCAACACAATATCGTCTGCGAATATCATGCTCCAAGGGATGCCCTCTTGTATCCCTCGGGATATCTCATCGAGAATCAAGGCGAAAAGGTAAGGGCTAATGGCTGATCCTTGGTGAAGTCCAACTTTCACCGGGAAAAACTCAGTGCACCCCACCGTGCACCGTACGCGCGTCTTCGCCCCTTCGTACATATCCCTAATGACTTTTAAGTATCTCCTTGGGGTCCCTTTTTCTATAAGAGTCCTCCATATCAACTCTCGAGGGACACTATCGTATGCCTTTTCTAGGTCAATGAAAGCCATATGCAAATCTCTCTGTCTTTCTCTATACTTCTCCATAAGACTTCTAAGGAGGTGGATAGCCTCGACCGAGGACCTCCCTGGCATAAATCCGAATTGGTTTTCTGACATCCTTGTCTCCCTTCTTAACCTCCTCTCTATAACTCTCTCCCAGAGCTTCATGGTGTGACTAAGTAGCTTAATACCCCTATAGTTGCTACACACTTGAGCGTCTCCCTTGTTTACATAGTCTATTAAAATGCTTTCAATTTTGAATATTGTTTTGTTAAGAGTTTTGTTTTGAGTGTTATATTAAATGAACAGCTTTGTAAACATGCCTAAAGCATTAATTTCCTTTTAGACCCAAACAAAGCATGAAATTATAATATTTATTCTATAGCTTTTCTAGGATTGTTTTTACATTAGTTGGTTTTCTATAAGGTCAAAACATTCTCAACCTAATCCTCCACCACCTCTACTTTCATACTTGTCTCATTTCTCTGCAACATTCTTTAGGGAATAGTTGGCATCAGACTTACTAATTTTATGTTGGCTCATTGGGTAGTCATCATTGACCATTCTGAATTAACAAACTCAGTTGCCGCGTGATTCTAGACGCCCCTCCCTTATTTTAATCTGGTAAGGTAGATTGTAGTCAATCTCTTATGTCCAATAATCCATGAGGCCTAAAATTTTGTCCCTTCGTATGGTCATTTGGAGAATTGGGCTGCATACATTACATGTACTAGATCTGGAGAAAATGCCATGTATCATTGTTATTTGTTACCACAAAAGTGAGTACAGGATTAGTCTTGGAACTGTCTATCTCAACTTAAAAACCCATGGATGACCTGGCCGCCTGGTTGATAATGTGTTGCAATTTACTCACCTTTGTACAAATTCTTATCTTATTTTTTCTGTGTATGCTGTTTTGTAGGTACCCTGACATGACAATGGAGATGTTTACTAAGCGTTGTCCCTTTTGCCTTGGCAATTGCAATTGTACACATTGCTTGCGTCAAGTGATCCCTAATGTTGGTTCCTGCACATGACCTTTTTTCCCTCTTACCCAAATATACGACGGTTTGGGATTTCTGATTTAAAACTTCTTATGCTGTTTGAAATAACTAGAAGCAAATAATTAGCGGTAAAAAATTGCAAGGCAGAAGATGGTGTTTGGATTTGCTTCTCAAGTAATAAAACATGATAACAGGTTAAACAATCAGAATCTGATTGGCAATTGAAATAAGCAACTCTGAAACTGTTAATATCACCCTCAGATTAAGTAGGTAATTAAGCAATCCTTCTTCCCTGCTGTCAAAACGCAGTACACAGATAAGGAGTTTTTATAAGCAATCCCAAACACTCTTTTAGAATTGAAATTATTTTGGGTAAAGGGTTGTAATACCCGGTGAATAGCTCTTTTAGAATTGAATTCTGAAGCTGTTGCTCGGTTTTAGGTGAAAGCGAAAGCCAAGTTTGAACCCAATGATGATCAGAAACCTCAATACTCTATATATATCCTTCACGTTCTTCTTCCATTCTTGAAGCAACTCAATGACGAACAGGAGAAATTGATAGAGTCTAAAGCTACAGGTAAGTTATATAACTCATCTTCCATTCTTTTGATCTCCGTCCGAGGGAAGTATTTCTTAATCATAAGATTCTTAAACTCAGTCCAGGTTAACTTGTATGTCTCCTCAATTCCTATTGGCTGAGCATACGAGTTCCAATAGGATAAGGCTTCCTCGGTAAGAGTACCGGTAGCAAACTTAACTCTACAATCCTCAGTATAGTTGCTACGGGAGAATACTTCTCAAACCAGTGAATCAATCCTATGGCCCCTTCTGTCCCCTTGAAATTGAAGGGCTGACAGCTCATAAATTCCTTGTAATTACTCTTCTTCATTACAGGAATTTCGGGGTTTCTAGCCATTTTAGCATCCCTAGCTCCTAGTGCCGCAGTTACATTGTCAGCGACTAGCTGGATGTCTTCCTGAGTCATGGCGGGACTCGGGAGTAGTAGGAGTAGCGGGAGTAGTTGATCTCGTACGTGCCATTCTATAGACGTTTGTAAGATTAGATGGGATAAGAATAGTGTCGTGGTATATGTTCTAACTCTTAGAACATTATCTGATACCGGATGGGTAGGGAATCCTAAAACTAAAAGGGCGGACTTCCTAATAAGACTTGCTATATTCCACAGAAATTAGTTTCCCCCGTCTAAAGGCATAGTGATACTAAAAGATCCTAAGTTTTTGTGCTCCTAGGTATGTTTACTTGTTTTAAATTTCCTAACTCAAGTTCTTAAATCCTAAGGCAAATCTATAGTGTGTCCTAATTTATAAGGCATAGGGGATCCTAATACGGGATTACTTGATCTAAGAAAACTAATTGTAGGCAAACTATAACTTCTATAACGAGTTATTCCTATATCTTACAAAGTGAAAACCTAACAAGTACCCGTATATAACTATGTTATCTATAGCTAAACTAACTATACTACCTAACTCTATAACTTTAGTTTGATTCTTTGCTATTCTTAAGTTCCTGGAGTACTTCTAAAAGATTCTTTATATGAGACTCATGACTATCCCTAATGTTTTCAATGATCATTTCTATAGTGGTAACTACTTCGTCAGAGTGTCCCTCATATTTTGTTTGTAACTTAAAGATTTGACTACGGGTTTTCTCTAGTTCGTTTTCTAACCTATTATAGTCTCTTTGAATTATAATTCTACCTTTTCCTAAATCACTAATCTTATTTCTACTTCCTCAATACGTCCTAAGGACAACTTATCTAGGTGACTAAGTATATCCTCAATTTTTTCCTCATGTCTTTCTAAAGGCGTTTTATATGAACTACTTCCTATTTCAAACCTAGGGGGAGGCGAGGATGGTATAATACGTAATTTCTTACGGGGAGAAGAAACTATTTCGGGAACATAGCAATCTTGACTATAGTGGGGTATAGATGGGGTAGGGGTTAAAGTAGGCACAGTAGGAATATCACCACTATGTGCTTGCATATAACCATTATATGCTTGCATTTAGGGATCATTCGGGGAAAGTTCAAAGCCTAAGTTAGTTAAGATATTTTGGGCTAATTCTTCTGGAGAATTAGAATAAGAGGATGAGTTAGTAGGGGTAGCCGGTGTATACTCGTCATTATCCGATGAAGTATCCTCATCATCGGTATCCAACACGATGATATGATTCTTAAAAGAAGACATAATTAACTGTAATACCATTCCCGGGTAAATGTCTTAGCATAATTCTAACCTATGTTATATCAAAAGGCAAAAGTAATAAGTGGGGAATCTACTCTAGAGGCAATATTGAGGATTCTATCCTAGAGGCAGTTCGGGGATTCTAACCTAAAGGCAAGTCGAGAATCCTAACCTAAAGGCAAGTCGGGAGTCTAAAGGCAAGTTCGGGGTTTCTAGTGGTACGGAGGACTTTTTGAAAAAGTGGTTATAGTTTAGGAAAAATCCTTTAGTTCTCTATAACCAAGGCTCTGGCACCAATCTGTAACACCCCCATTTTTCATAGATCACAGCGGATTTAGAGTTGGGGTATTACTTCATGGAAACAAAGACAAAATAATAGAAAACGACTAAAAAAGAGACGTTTTTGAAAAAGGTGTTATCATTCATTTATTCATCAGAGTTTTTACACTAAAAGATATACTTTTACCAAAAGAGAGGTCCCTAAGATACGTTTTTAAAAGCAAAACAGATGAATGATAACTATTCTGGACGTCCTCATGTCCAGTACTTCTCCGTGCCAGGGTTCCTAAAGGGCTCAATTACCTAGGATAACATGCTTAAAAGTCAACACTAGGGTTGATTGGGAGTCATAGGTTTAAGTAATTAAAGAGTGAATACAAGTTCCACAGGTCAGCTTAATTTACTTTTAATAAACAACAATGTGTGTCTGGTAGAATTTTTGGAAGGGTTATTTAAAAGGTCTCACTTTGTATTGTTGTCTAACATAACTAATGAAATTTGAGGATGAAATATGGATTCCTTTTCACGTTTTCAGCTCGATCTAAATTGTGGATAAATGGGGAAATTTATGGTTTATCAAGAATTATTAGCAACCGTAGACGATTAATTAATGTCTATTTTAATGATTTTAGGGGCAAAAAGAATATGGTAGTTAAAGGTCTAACCTTTAACAGGGACAATATTTTTTAATTTTGGAACTTTAATGCAATGTGACAATGTGTTAAATATCTTATCTGAAAGACATATTGCACTTCTGTTCATGTTTTTGCAAGCATATATTTTTTCGCTAGGCACAGTTACAACGCAGAACATAAATTACAAAGGGGCCTTAAAAGTAGTCAAGTTAATGGGTGAATAGGGGTAAATGGATTACACAAATTTTAGAAAGAACACACTAATGAAATTTTTTCTACTCTTACAAAGGTTAATTCATGTTTTTACAAGTATTAAATATTTTGTTTTATACAATCTTTTGATCTTGTCTTGTTTATTCTGCTTGTGTTGATATACTGAACTAGTTTTGTTTATTCTCCATTTAAGGAGGAGGGGAAAGCAGCAAACGAGAATACAAGCTCACATTTAGACGAAGGTTTGTTAATAATTGGTTCCTGATTATCTTCAAATCAATTCCATTTGCTCAGGGAGATAACACTTTTCAGGTGCTAAAGATGATTCAGGCAAAACAAAAACCCAAGAAAGTGTGGAAAAAGATGCTACCAAAGACTTAGCCGGGTTGCAGTGTAATGAGATGACAGTATCACAAGAGAAGATAATCAACAAGTCCTCCACTGAAATAGTTCCAAGTGTTGCAGAAGGCGATACAGAACAACTAGATGCTCCATCGGAACAATTGACAGTGGTTGATAAGGTGACAAATTTATACTTGCATTATCTTAGATTTGCTTATATATATATAAATTTATACTTGCATTATCTTAGATTTGCTTATATATATATATATATATATATATATATATATATATATATATATATATATATATATATATATATATATATATATATATATATATATATATATATATATATATATATATATATTTTTCTTGTGGTAAAATAACCCCTTTGTGAACCATTTTTTATATACGGTGTTCTTCAATAATATAGTTCGTTCTCATTTAGGAGGTACATGAAACTGTTGCACCAAAAAGAAAAAGGGGCCAACCACCTAAGTTACAAGCGAAAAGCCCCGGGACTACACTGACAGGTAAACACGGTAAACATTCATCTTCAAATGTTCATTGACTTCATCCGTATGATTGAAGGATTCATGGGTATGGGTTGGGAAATAGTTCCGGGTTTTGATACCAAATGTATGAAACATTAAACATTCAAGGAAAAAGTATTCATCTGGTAAAGGAAAACGCGGTAAACGGCGGACTATTAGTATGAACACCGAGACTCCAGTGCAAGGTGCATGAAATCACTTTAGTATAAACTTTGATGGATTATTGTTGTAAAAGCTCGTTTAATCAAATTCTAATGGGAAATTTACAAATTTGACTCTTTTTAGTGCGACTTGTAACATACTTTACCACCTTTTCATGTTTATCCCGACTAACCCCATATCTCATAAAATAAATTGTGTTAATTGCCAAATTTCACAAAGTGGTCACAAACTTGAATTTTTTCAAGTTTTGCGCATAAATTTACCAATTTCAACCTTCGTGTTGATTACATAAGAATGACAAGAATCTGTCCTTACTTTTTTCGGGAATGTGAATATTTACAGCAAGTGAGAGACAGCTGGAAACCGTCACATGTGACATGAATGCAGAGAACTTACCCTTTGTGAAGCGCACCCCTCTTTGGCACACAATAGAAGCTATGGAAGCCTTCCAGAAGATTCCACAAAACCCACACTTTCGTCCATTGTTAAAAGGTGTGAAAGAGAGTGCTCGAGAAGGATTGGCCATTGGTACAATGGTAACATTTTCAAATGTGGTGGACAGGATTCATCGTTTGAGATTTGAGGATCCAAGAAGTACTATAGAGGACTGTTTGGAAACACTTGTGTTGTTGGAAAGTAATGGGTTTAATGTGGAGGTTATCAGAGACTGTTTGACACATTTGCTTCTGTTAAAGGACAAACAGGAGGAACTTGAAGGTCGGTCGAAAGGAGTTGTAGAGAAAATAGAGGAGCAGAAGATACAAGAAAAGACAATCAATGATGAGGTTGATGAAATTGATAGACAGATTAGGCAGGTGGAGGAAAAACGGAGGAAGGTGTTATTGAAGAAGGAAAAATTGAATGCAGAGGTTGATGCAATGAAAGCAGCTAAGGGAGCAATTGAGCAAAAGATGTTAGAAGTTGCTGCAAAATTTGATGGGTTAGCAGCTGCCCCTTTGTGAGCTAATCAGCGGGTTGTGGTTAGATATGTAGTTTCTGAAGTGAATGCTGTGGTGTTTTTTTATGAATGTGAATTGGGAATTATCGTCCTTCCTCCTGGAACCATACACTAAGTAACCCTTTCTTTTGTCTTGTTACCCACCTAACAGTTGGTACTTGGTTCTTCTATGCTCTAAATTGTTTGTAATTTATGAGCTTTGGATATCTTGATTGTTATCGAAGTTGATGGCAAGATTTAACTTATTGACTATGGTAGGTAGGGGTGCTAATCAGTTCGGGTTGGTCGGGTTCGGGTTTGCCTGGTTCGGGTCGGGACCATTTTGGGTTCGGGTCAACCCGAATTCGAGTAAAATGATCAAAAAATTGGCTAGTTCTATAAGTTTACGTCATAGACAATTTACAAAAATTATATTACAAAATATAAAATTCCCTTAAACGGGTCAATCGATTCATCCGAACCCAAGTTAGCCAAACATATTTAACACGACACCCCATCCTATTTGGCACAAAAAACTAGCAGTGTGGTTTTTTTTTTTTTTTTCATTTTTCTCAAGTTTTGACAAATTTTGTGCATCAAGTTTATATGATTATATGGGTACTGTATGTTGCTCGTTCAGTCAAGGCCTATAAGGAGGTCTTTACCTTGTTTGAGTTTGTGTGGTAGATGACCCAAGCCTCATGAATTAGTCGTCGGAAACCATAGTTTCCCGGGGGGTGGGGAAGCTTTTATGGGAGTGCTATAAACACTCTTAATCTTTTCCATCTTGGTGGAGGCATGTGATGACATCAATGGCCTTCGTTGATGTTGGGTTTGGCCGAACTAGATGTTTTATATATGCGGAAGTTCAAAAGACGGTTATGTTCACTAGGAGCTAGTTGTGTTCAATAGGTTCTGACAGTTATATATTAACCTATGGGGGTTAACTAAGGAGGTGTAAGTAAGTAACAGTATTCTGAGATGTAATTGCTCTCGACTATCGAGCATTCACTCATGAGACAAAGCAGAAAAGTATATATGGTGTGGTGATGCTCTTATTTAAGAGAGTTATCACACAACCCAGACGAGAGGATATATACTACAGTGAGTGCATAGTAAAAACCATAATAAAAACATAAAGATAGAAATGGGTACATTGTATAAATAACAAAATCAGCCAGGGTCAATCTTTCTTTTAAGAGAAAAACTTAAAAAGACATATGTTCCGGACAATCATTAACAGATCAGCAGACAGCAGCGGACATACATCAACAATTTTGAGCACCTTGTACCTTGTGAATAAACTTAGACAATTCGGTACGGAATAATTCCAACTCTCGTTTCAGCTTTTCATTCTCTTGAGTTAATGTGTCAATTTGCATTTTTTGCCTTGCGTTGACAGACTGCAAGCTGTTACACTGCTCCCACCGTTCCCGAGAGAGGATTGGAGACCTGATAGTATATGTTTAGGATATATATTATACATATAAGCAAAGAAGAAAGTAGCATGTAACCAATACGATTCCAATTAAGCAAACAAGTATATTATGAACCTTGATAAGTGGTCACGGAGAGACAATTGATCTTCTGGAACATGAAGAATGTTACTGTTGTCATCATTATTCACAGCAGCAACTAACGCCTCTAGAACTTCCCTCTTACTTTGTCCCGTTATTTTCTTATCATTCTCAGTCATTGGACGCCACACCCTACACCTTCCGGGCCTAGGTCCTTGGTGGTCACCGAAGTTGACAACATCAACCGCTACACCCCGATCTTTTAACTCCATTCCAATTTTTTCCAAGCGATGCTTAGCCAAATATACAGGACTGAAAGTAAAGAAACATACATACAGATATGATAATTATTAGAGTCAACATGTTAATTAACTAAAAGAGTTTCACTAATACAACAAATAGGCATAAAGAGAGATACCCTCCAGCAAACAAAGCAATCCTTTTTTGCAGCTTATTCTTTTTAAGATATTCATCAGCCTTATTGAGTGCATCTAGTAGGTGCATCCTTTCACTCTCTACTCGTAAACCTGCGTAACACATAAACTTGATAATTACACGTACATACATATCATACAAAGAGTCGTGTCACAGTATACATATGTGGCCACAATTAACTAACAATGAATGTGAGACATGATCTTTTGAAGATCTCTAGCTAGTAGGTTCAACCACATTATAAACGTTGTTGCCCATTGCCAATATGCCTACACAATTCTCTGGATGACACTGTAACAAATAAACTTATCAAAACATTAATATATGTATGATAGTAATTCAACAACATAAAAGAAAGACCAAGTTTTGTGCATAATGGATAAGTAATGTTAGATTACGTCGATTTTATCTTTACAATAAAGTTCAATAGCATCAGCTTGAGCCAAAAACCTATGTGATTTATGGTCGAGCATCCAGCCAGAAATGTCCATACAGATGACTGTAACCTGGTATCAAAAAACAAAAACCTTGTTTAGTTAGATTTTGAAATTTAATAGAAATATACAAAAGATGTGTTAGATGATAAACATACCTCGCCCTCCATGTTTGAAAGTTAAGTTCAGAGATATATATATGATCGATTGAGATTTAGTGTTTTAGGGTTTTGTTCGTTCTATGAACGATATCCTAATATATATAGATCACTGATATTACTCACAAGCCCATGCAAAACAAAGATGGTAAAAAAAGAGGGGAGATGAAACTAACATGCCCATAATACCATATTTCAATTAAAAGCAACATTTATACAATTAAATATATCATTAAAAAAAAAAAAAAAAAAAAAAAAAAAACACTTGCCTAAGGGTTTTTTTAGCTTGTGCCATAATGACAGAAATTTAAAGCGTAAAACAAACTCAAATTACTATACTTAATAGGTTGATATTAGTGGATAAATTTTTTTACGAGTATATAGGAAATATTTGTTAAAACTAGTAAATAAATTAAGAAGACGTGCATTTCTTTTAACATATTAGTGGACTGACTAAATAAGACATGTATATATTTGTGTGATGCAAAATTTCAAGACCAGATTTATTTCGAAAAAATTAGGGTTTTTAACGAAAATTTACACTAGGTGACAAACATCCGTCGGTTCTCGTAAACCCCCTAGATCTGCCCCTATTGATATTAATAGTCTCTTAAATTTGTCATGTTTACCGGGTTCATAAGTATTTAATATATGTTTACGTAAGGTGCGTATTGAGGGTTTGGGGTTGGTCGATCCTTTGGTTTCCCACGTTCGGTTAGGACCCCAAGGTGTGACCAGAGTCACGGGTTGGGGTAGCACTCACGAGTCGACTAAGTTTCCATGAGAAAAATTATTCAGTAACGTACTCATTTTAAGATACGTCCATGATAAAGTTTATCATTAATATACTTATTTGAAAAGTTAAGTAATATACTCTAGTTTTAAAATGTGTCACTAAAGGGTTTGATCAAGTAATATACAACATACTTTCACCAAAATTTGGAATTCAAATATGGTTTATCGGTTCGGTTTGGGTTGAACGTCCATAATTTGATTTTTGGTTTGGTTTGAAATTTCACCAAACCAAATTGCTCTACTTTGTTTAATTCATTATGAACTTTTGATTTGTGCAATAATATTTGTCTATTTAAGAAACTATGTCATTCATATTTCCGGTGTAGAACCAACTCACTGGATCGAGCAATTTCACAGTTTTGATGATAACGAAAGCTTCAATGTTTATTTGCTGAAGCAAAACTAATTTTATATTTTGTCCCACATCGCCTAGAAGAGTGATATTATGAAGATGGATGGCCTATAAAAACAACATACCAAGATGAGAATAAGCATACCTTTCTCGGCCTTTTGGCTAAGATCAAGTGTAGTATCTGTTCTTATCAGTTTAATATCTGATATGTGAGCCATCGGCTCACTCGATATTAATCTTATTTTTTATGGGGGAAGAGCCCACCACAGTAGCTTGCTGCTGGGGTTCTTCAAGTGTCGCCTTGGTCTTACACTATTGCCAAGGCCTGGCGCACCCCTCCAATTCATAGTAAAACTTATTTTAAGCAATAAATAAGATCTTATTTGAATTCATTATATAAGAAAAGAAAAAAAAAAAAAACATATTTATAACATAAATTAGTACAAGACATGTTGCATGCTCCTTTCAGGATTTGTTTCCACCTATGTTCGCGTAATGGTTGTCGATTTGAACCTGCATCATAAAAAACATACCAAGTTAGGCATCGTCTTATAACTTCTAAAAGGGTATGCGTTTAAGTAGAACCTTGTAGTAATTAAGCAATTTATCTCTTTTCTTCTTTAGTGTTGCTGTTAGCAAACCCTTTTCCCCTTCGAAGGTTTCAGCTTCCACAATCACACCCTTGATTTGTTCAAAACCTCTTAACTATTACCACAACACAAACCAAACAACATTATATATAAATATGTGATCTTTTTTTTGGAAAAACAGATGCATAGTTGTACTTGTACCTTGTTTCTTTCTGCTGTAGATTTGAGTTCATAGAGAATGTAATCCCGTAGCTGACTGAGTGTACACAGGTTGGAGAAGGAACTTGTATGCCCGTTTTTATCTGCCCATTTTTCTGCTTGTTCTTGGTTTGGTACGACTACAGCCACCAATGACGACTTGAAACTATCTCCATACACCCAAATCTAACAACATAAGTTACCAGTCAGATTCTAGAAATACAAAATATAGTGGAGGTGACGAATCTAATCCATTTACTCTAGTCAAACGGGTCAAGAATCATGCAAAATGTATCGTTATCATATTTTACACACTAACTATTTATAATGTAGCATAAATTCGGACAAAAAAGTATATTAGGTCAACTCAATCATCTTCGTACAAAAAAATATCATGTGCTTAGTCTGAAGCTAATATGACCCTTTTACCAACCCGTTTGACCCGTCCACATTTTCACGTAAATAAAAAGGTTAAGGTGAAGGATAATTACATCTTCAACAATAGGAGTAATGCCATAAACTTTCTCAAGATGCTCGAGTGCAACATACTCTCCTTGTGACAGTTTTATAAGATGTTTCTTCCTGTCAATAATTTTCAATGATCCATTTGGTAGCATCTCCCCTATATCACCTGCTCATTCATTAATACACGTCTTCAATCTAAACAACAAAAAGTAGATAATAGAACCCGCAACAAAACAAAACAAAAAATAGAAACAACTTAACCTGTATGAAACCACCCGTCTCTCATAACCTCATTCGTCAACTCTGGATTCTTGTAGTATCCCGCAAAAGGAGTCCTTCCCCTAAGACATATCTCACCTCGTGAAGGATATGCCAATGGATCATAACCCATTTCTGTAACTTCCTCTAAACGTATTTCCAAGTATACAAAAGGATTACCAACGGTCCCAACCATGCACATTTCATCTGGAAATGCAACAGCAGCTAAACCACAAGTCTCCGTCAGTCCTGGAACAGCAACAAAAAAACATATTACGTAATGATCTTAAGGATGTATAGATGTAATTTATTGATCAAGTGAACTTACCGTAGCCCTGTACTACAAAAGCACAGGATGTAACCCTTAAGAATTCTTCCACTTCAGGGCTTAATGGAGCTCCCCCAGATACTATACAACGAATCCGACCACCAAGTTTGTTCTTAACCTATGAAAAATGATGTTTATCATACAATGTTAGTATACTAAAGTGGGTGTTTGGCACGCTCATAAAAACTATTGATGCATTTTGAAATATCAGATAAGCAGTTTGGAATAAGCAACTCTCAAATTGTATTCAAAACTACTGAGATCAGCAATTTGGATAAGCAACGTAATAAGCAGATTTTGTAGTTTACAAGTATATGTATATCCTGCTGTATCATCTTGTAGCCTAAGATTTATCGTTGTAATGAAAGAATTTAAGGCGTAGGATAAAAAAGAGGGGACCAAAACCTTTTTGAAAGCCAGCATATCTGCAAACGGTGATGCATATTTGTGCTTATAACCTGATTTCATCCATTTAAGTTTGCTGCATTACACGCATACACTAATCTCACAAAAAGGAAGAAAAGAAGATAGGAGAAAGGAAATAGGAATCGATAAGTACTAGTTGTATAATATGTCAAATATTTTCCGTCTCCTTGGATTAAGTTCTTCTAGTCCTTTCAGCACGCCTGAAAGACGAGTTTTATTCTATTTAGTAAGAACTACCCGAAAAATTGAAAAAATACAATAAGTGACCTATGGGCAAGTCCCAAACCTTCATAGATTCTCTCCAAAACACGAGGTACTCCAGCTAAAAATGTTGGTTTTAGCTCCATAATATCATCTCTTATAGCATTTATATCCTTCAAAAGGCAACAACCAATTCACAAATGTGGTAAACTTGGAAAACTAGTTATAAGAAGCGAATCTTACCCCATGGTAGAAGCCAACAGAAGCACCTTTACGAAAGAAATATTCTTCAATTATGCGGTCAAGGATGTGTGCGAGAGGCAGAAAGGATAAATAAACATCATCCACTGTCATCTATCATGGTTCAGAAGTCAACAAAAGATGTAAATCAGTCAAGAGAGACATTGATACTGATTCTTATACGGTATTGCAAAACAAATTAATACCTTATCCTCGTATTGTTCCATGTGAATATCAATACCACTAATATTTGTTATAGCATTTTCATGTGTCAATATAACGCCTTTTGGATCTCCATTGGTGCCACTTGTGTACATAATCATACATATGTCAGTTGCCTGAGGTGTCTGCAACTCTGATGGATGCTCGCTGCCCTGCTCGTTTATATCTAATTATATCTAAAATCATAAATTTACTCAAACTTATACACAAAAGCTTATTATGATCACAAACCATATGAAGGAAGTCATTCCATGAAAACGATTTGATCCCGAAGGAATCCGCCTTTTCTTTTTCCTCATCCTCCATTGCAGTGAAACAAACAATCGCTGCGACCACAATATCATGATATTACTTGGCTAATATTTTTGATTTCTCAACCACAAATATATTTTCTAAAAACTAATTTCTCACTCTTGAGGCGTCGAGTATGTATACACTCAGGATCCAGTAACTGCAAAGATAAACCGCGCTTAATAGTTGTTGGATATATATAATGAACTTGATGCACTTAGTTGAAGGGTTAAATAAGCTCACCTTGCCAACTTTTTTATCTTGGACAAAAACTATATCAATTTCGGCATGCTCCAAGATAAAGTTTACTGCCCCTGCCCCTATTAAAAAAAAAAAAAAAAAAAAAATCAATCTTTGAATCAAGATTTACAAATGGCTGAGTGAGAGATATAAAAGAAGGATGATAAAAATGAATTTACCAAGGGTATCATAGAGAGGTACACAAATCAAACTCTGTGCATTGCAAGCCTACTCAAAGAATAAACCACGAAACTGATCATATTCCATATAAACTATAAACATGCGCTAACTAATTGAGTTAAAAACGGACCTCCATTGCTACAATCCACTGAGGGCAGTTTGCTCCATAAATCCCCACTTTACATCCCTATATCATAAATTGTTAAAATCAGCACATTTACATGAAATACTCTACAATGCAAATTACATAAGTAGTATATGCTCACAGGTTGGAGTTCTGAAGCCATAATAGCATAAGCAACATTTAAAACTTCCTCATAAACAGTCTTGTAAGTTTTCCAAATGTATGGCCCCCACTGCAACACCAAACACAATCAAGGCCTTCAAAAAAAACTAACAAGAATAATGAATAAATGGCAATGCATACTATACCTTGCCATTATCGAGTTCACGCCAACCAAGCATCTTGTTGTTAGGATACTTTTCAACAGATGACCTGAAAGGCACGCGCATTGAAGACTAGGATTAATAAAATAAACTAGTTAAGAGTTGATATGATGTATAATTAAGCACCTAAAGACATCCCAAGCGGTTTTGAAGTTAGGATCAAGTGGTGGAAAAGATTGTTTAGCAATAACATTACGGTAAACAGGACCAACAGATGGATCACCATCACCTGCACCTTTTCTTCCATCCTCCACCTTCACTGAAATCTCTTTGTCCATGTGGAGCTACACCTTTGTCATCATAATCATATATGGGATGCTATATATACTGTATACAAGATTTTCTCATGATTCAGTGGCCTTGTCGCCTTGTGTGATCATAATCACAATGTGGACCCCTTAATATGCTAAGTTTAAATATTATACTAATTCAAACTCAACCTACCCATATAAGGCATTAAGAAAATGGTTACTTATCCACCAATTATACTGCTTAAATCCGCTCATATACTTTTATATGTATATACGCTGGTGGTGGTGAACGTGCAAGTGAAACATGTCAGGAACATGTTTTTGTGTGGATTGGTTTTATCATCCTCGAAACAATCTTTTTGGAGTAAAATCTAGAATCGAATCATGAATACCACACTCCAATAATGTCTCTAACTTCTTTCTTATTCTAACATAAACTTGAAACTTGCTTTTTAAGTAACCTACATGTTCTTAACTTAATTTATACATTTAAAAATGATTTATCAGACCAACATACGACAATGGCAATAAATAGGGGCAAGTAAATACTAAATGCAGTGATTGAGGAGTAGTTAAGTTTTCATGAAGACCCACAACCACAAGGAGTATGGCATAATAATAAATTTTATGTTTTTTTGTGTTTTGATTTTGTTTCCATTCCTCTTTATGGTGATGAATTTATTCTATTGAGCAAAAAGATAGAAGTAAATGCTAAGTTATTAATATTTTCAGAATTGCACATGCTCCTTATCATCTGTATGATTTCACTATGATCATCAAAACTAGTCTTTCTTGAAGTAGTTTACAACTGTACATCTTGCGTCCCACATACATCACTCCGACGGGATTGGATATAGTTGTTCTTGTTGTTGTGTATCAAAACTAGTCTTTAAAATGATCAATTTCTGTAACAATTGTTTCTATGAAGTAATATAAGTAAGAAAACTTCGCAATTTGAAAATGAATATTTGATCTAAATGAATAGAGCACTTGATTTTAGAGCCTATTAAAGTATATAAACACATGAGTGAGTAGTTAAGAAGATGGCATATAGCATTTATAACCCTTTTCGTTTTAGAAAAACAAATCAGAAACATACCGTTTTGTAACCTGCATTTCCATACACATTCTTATTATAAAGTAGACAATTCATGTGAAGTTTTGTAACCTCATTTCCATACACATTCTTATTATAAAGTAGACAATTCATGTGAAGTGATGACTCGGGAGATGAATATGCCACATCTTAGACCTAAAAAGTTTTTACGCCAAAAACAACACGTACAACATAGTTTTACCATATGAAGTGTCGGTTTGACATAAGATAAATAACTTTGCCTGTTGATGGTTATAGCTATAACTGGATTCAGAACAGCAGACCACAAAATAACTCCATATGTGTTAGCATTTGCAGATGCCAAGTTAATTAGGTAAATAATTGTGCGGGTAAACAAAAGTAACTGTTCTGATAAGAAGCAACCTAATTCCTTTTAAAATAGAGTTGAACTAAGAATTGGAGGGGTGCGCCAGGCCTTGGCAGTAGTGTAAGACCAAGGCGACGCATGAAGAACCCCAGCAGCAAGCTACTGTGGTGGGCTCTTCCCCCATAAAAAATAAGATTAATATCGAGTGAGCCGATGGCTCACATATCAGATATTAAACTGATAAGAACAGATACTACACTTGATCTTAGCCAAAAGGCCGAGAAAGGTATGCTTATTCTCATCTTGGTCTGTTGTTTTTATAGGCCAACCATCTTCATAATATTACTCTTCTGGGCGATGTGGGACAAAAGAAAATCTGACCCAAACCAACAATATCATCTCAAAATCAACTGAACTTCAACCTTTAAACAGCTCAGAACTAGCAACTATCTTCGCCTTGTCGTTCTTACACCCTAATCATCATCAGACTTTGCAAAGGTTCTGGCTAACTCAAAACTGTACCAACTTTTGCAGAAACTTTACTTGGAAGTAATGAAATGGTTCAAGATGTATTATACTGTCATATACTCATATATATGAGGTAAAACACAACTGAAAATTAAAGCAGATCGGATGGATCTTGATACATGAGTGCTCATATCAATAGGAGACGCATAAACCGCATCACAAAATATAAAAGTTGGGATTCAATTGGTACCATGAACATCGTCAAGTTATTACATTAATTGAATTTGTTCAAGACCTACTTTAATCTTGATTTTCCTACTAGTATATAGTCCAATGCATATATTCTTCACACTTAGTCATGCCCGGATAGTAATTTTGGATTGTCGATAACAATACAACTTATCAAAATACCCATTTTCTTGGACTTAGTTTAGTATAACTTCCAAAGATCAAATTTGTTTCACGATTTGCATAACATGTTACAGAGTTACAGGACAAGTTGTTTCACGGCAGCATAACTTCTTATGGGTGTATATAAAACATATGTATTGATGTTGCGGAAGGAACTCTGAGTTGAAGGCAAGAGCTACTTATCTCCCTTCCTTATCCACATTAGCTGTATCCCATATATCCCCCCATATCGTATTTAACTAGACCCCATCCCTCGTTATGAATGTTCACCATACCAAAATTAATAATGATATATATTTGAGCAATGAATCGTTATTAGCACATATTTTACCAGTACTTTAAAAGAGAATAAAGCTTTCATAAGAGGTATTACACAATCAGGCATTGAACCAATTTTGTCTCTTTTTACGAAATACGCTATGACTGGAGAAGTATTATGTTGAGAAAAGTTAAACAAAAAGCCTAGAGAGCAATTAGAAGTATATAAAAGAGGCTTAATTAACAGCCTTTAACACAATGTGTACTGATATACCCGGTTTAACATTGAAGTTTTGAAGCTACAAACCGTGCCATATTCAAGTTTCTAACGAATGTTCAACTAGTCATATGGCTCTACTTGATGAATACGAGAGAGTCAACTCATACACATATCTCAAATTAGTAGTTTTAAATTTTGGGGTTAATTTGATTATATACCTATCAGTAATTGTAGTTTGACTTTAATCTTAGAAAAATTTTGTTTTAAACGAATCAACTAAAAGTTAATCTAACTTGTACTAAAAATTTCTCACGTTAATCTAACTTGTACTAAAAATTTCTCACTTTAGAAAAACACATACAACAGAGTTATTATTTGAAGTGTCTGATTCGACATAAGATAATTAACTTTGCCTCGTTTATGATGGTTAAAGTGATATAACTTAGTATAGTGAATCATAAATTGACTACATATATATGCTAAGGTAGTTAGGAAAATCATTGTACTGGTAAACACAAAAGTAACTGTTAGAAACAGTCTGTAATAGTTAATTTACTTCCCGGGTGCTGGAAAAATTTGAACTAAGTCTGTAAAAGTTAATTTACTTCCCGGGTGCTGGATAAATTTGAACTAAGAATTAGAGGGGTGCGCCAAGCCTTGGCAGTAGTGTAAGACCAAGGCGACACTTGAAGAACCCCAGCAGCAAGCTACTGTAGTGGGCTCTTCCCCCATAAAAAATTAGATTAATATCGAGTGAGCCGATGGCTCACATATCAGATATTAAACTGATAAGAACAGATACTACACTTGATCTTAGCCAAAAGGCCGAGAAAGGTATGCTTATTCTCATCTTGGTCCGCTGCTTTTATAGCCCAACCATCTTCATAATATTACTCTTCTGGGCGATGTGGGACAAAAGGAAATCTGGTTTGCTTATTACCCAAAGTCCCAAACCAACAATATCATCTCATAATTTGCTAAACTGCAACTCTTTAACAACTTAAGAACAGCAAACACCTTCGTCTGTCGATCTTACAAGTTACAAAGGTTCGGGCCAATTAATAACTATGCAAAATCTCTGCAGAAACATTAGTTACTAAGTTACTAGTAATGAGATTGTTCAAGATGTTTTCGATTGTCATTTGAGGTGCACACGAATGACCCAGAATCGATCATGACAGATGACTGATTCGAACTAGGAGACAAAGATATCATATTGAAGCCGTAAGAAGCTGGGACTCAATTGAAAACCATAACTCCATAAGCATCGTCAACCTATTACATTTATTAAATTCATTCAAGACATGGTTTTAAGTGAACCCCCTTAGCACAAAGATAATCACGTTATAACAATGCAAGTTAACAGTATATCCATTTTATTGGACTCGACTAACTCATTTACCGGTTTAGTTTACAGGGTTGGGGTTGATATCCAAAATTTTGTGAATCTTCCATTCCCACCTAAAGTTGTGGGTTCAGAAATCCATAAGCAACAAAGTTTCACCGCACCCATAGCAATGGTAATTCATGAGTGCAAACCAAACACCATGTACTGATGTACATGCTCCACAGAAGTGAGAAAGAACCAACATCTAATTGAACGATTCAAATATATGAGACATATTTGCTACTAAACAAACCCCTGCACCCTGGCACACTATTTACACAAACTCGTAAGTCCCTTAGTGCGAGGTTTGTTTTCTAGAGTGACCAAAACATTCAGGAGTTCAGATAATAGCAAGGTATAGCAGGCTATTGTGACATGGGGCGAACGACCGAACCAGGTCAATACAGGATGCTCATATGCTATATAGATAGCCGAGGATTTATACGTATGAGCAAATTTGAGTTTAAGGCAACTCACCAGTGTTGATCACATGTATTTAATATCTGGATACCTTACCCTTAAATCCATTGGCATATTGTTAGAAGCACAAGGATTACCAACAGTATTATCATATTCAGAGTAACTCACTTGTTTATAACCACCAAGTCCAGAAGCAGCCATGGGTTGACCGCACCCTCTGTTGCCGCCTTTGGGCATCAGCTTGAAGAAACTCTTCCCACTGCTCGCTTTCCATGCATTCCTCGCAACATAACAAACTTCTTAACGTAATCTTCCCTCATTTCCCTCACAGCAATATACACATAAATATGCCTGAAGGCCAGTTAAATGAAGTTAACACAGTAAACAGGATTAAATTGTATACTCCTCTCGATGTCTATCCTTTTATTCATCTTCTTCTTTATCTCGAATTTTGGTGATCTCCATTGCATCCCTCGTGTATTCCAAATGTAATTCCTCCAACGTCTGTGGGAAGGTAGAGTAGTCTCCTTTACTGCTTGATCACATATCAGGACCACGTTTGTCAACTTCCCATCCTTTATTCCCACTATGGCTGTGACCATCATATGAACTAAGCAAACCACTAGTGTGGGGAGGCGAGCATGAGACTTGGAATGTGTTGACCAACCCCGAGCACCATCATTACCATAAGCTTCATCAAATGAAGAGTTTGTTAAACACTTCGATTCAAGAAGTCTGGATATGCATTCAGTAATAATATCGGAGCAAGACCATTCAATTCAGACCCACCCACAAACTTACTTCAGAATCCAACACATAATGCTTGAACATAACAACTTACCTCTCGCTTCAAATCAAATGATGAGCAACAAATAACATTATTATATAAGAAACGGAATGCACATGAACCACGCATTGCAGAAAAGTAGAGATGGCAAGATGGACAGATCAGGTGGGTTGGGTAACAGGTCAAAACAGGTTATCTGACTTGAGGACATCTTGCCGGAACCCTTTCAATGAAATCTTGAGACTCGTGATTAGATCCAAGAGTGGATGGGCAACCCTGATAGAATTAAGCAAAACATATAATTTCAGATTATTGTGAATCATTTATGGTATCCAAAAACACATCAAAGAAGAAATAAAAACCCGAACTAATTATAGTAGAATAGTTAAAAGAATAGATATATCATAAATATTATTTTACCCTTAGAATTCTCAAAAAAGAAGATATGATCATCTCCGACAATCTCTTGAATTATTTCAGGCCAGACAATGGCCCTTGTGTTTCAAGATTAATGAGAGTGGTGTCATTGCAGTGGGGCACATATAAGAGACACAGCACCACCTAAAAAGGGCTATTGCCTAGTAGTAATGGAGTATCTTAAGAGTATCCGAACATACCAATTACCGTCTTCCTGATACCAGTAGTCCGCGTGTGGCACCTAAATGTGATCAATAACAAGACAAGAGTACAATCAGAGCCCATCTACTAATGCTACCCAAAGCGTATTCAGCTGCTTATGACCTTCTATGTCACTTAATATTAACAAGATCATATAATTGTATACTTCTACTAGTATAGCTGCTTATGACCTATATTACTATAATTTGTTCTATTTGACGCATTACCCAACCACCCATTTGCCACCTCTGCCATGTGCCCATGTATATATAACTAATCAGTTCTTCCATAGTACTAACCATGCCCGTGTCCCCCATGACTTTTACTACTTTTCACTTATTTGGATGACGGATGCTATGAAAGGGGAAAGAAAACTTAAAGGCCAGGTCTGCACACATGTAGAAGGAGTGCAATATCATGAGGTAACAGTACCAGTATTGAATAAAAAAAACAATCTTCCAACAACTTCTAAGATAAACTATGAGAGCACTTTAAGGAAAGGTATATATATTACCTGAGTGAAGCGACCCGATTCTCCACATATTTTACATATCAATTCTTCTTCTTTTCTCTTCTTCCAAATCCTTTCAGTGGCTTTAAATTTTGCCTCCCATACCTTAGCTTCCCCGGCTGGTTTTAGGAACAGCATTCGGGTCTCGAGCTTCCTCTTCTTCGTCAGAACCAGTATGAGACCTTTTATTCGTGTTTTACTTTTTGTTGTGTCTGGCACGACAGTTGTACAGTTATTGGTGGTCCAGTGTGTTCTTTGTAGAGATCACTAAAATCATCATCGACGTCCAAATCTTCTCTATTAGCCATCTTCACTCCCTAATGAGCAAGCATATAGCCAATACCAAATCAATATTCATCACAACAATAAAGCATAAAATACTTAAGGTTCTGAACACTCAATAGTATTGAACAGTTATAGTATGTCCCAACTTGTTGATGCTAAAAATGAACCCAACAAGGGTCATTGGCGCAGAAATCAGTTAACAAAGTCACATATTGCACGTACTAACATGCTAGAACCATGGAACAAAGGATTGGTACATAAGTATTGAAGCTATTATAATAGTTCATAATCCTTAGATGACGCAACTAATCTTAACCCATCGTTTGTTTAACTTACTGTACTATTTATTTCTCACATGAAGCAACTAAAACCGGTAATGCCATATGTTTGAGTAAAATCCTATCACCCTTCGGTAGTCCTTGTGAAGTCCTCCGAATGGTTGATGAATGTGTCGTGAACCTGAGAATCACAACAAAACGCGACACGCGTTAGCCTCGCCCGGGTGTTGACCCAGGACCAAGCTCCAGCGCAAGGATAAGTATAGGGTGATGATAATAAGTGTGTGTGTAATAATAATGCAGTAAATGCTCATGATTATGAAAGTACACAAGGGGTATTTATACTACTGACCAATTACTGTTCACCACTTGTAGTAGGTTACTGTTCCTGACATATAGGGAGTGGCGCTGTGGGCCATCCCTATACTGGGGTGTCAGTCAAGATTCAGCCACGTGTCAAGCATGTGCTATGTGGAGAGAGAAGTTAACCTTCCGACCCTAGATGACCGTCCGGACCCGTTCATAACCGTCCGGACCATTATGTTAATCGTCCGGTATATTAATTTGATCGTCTGGTCATATACGCAATCATGTCCCCCCCCCCCTAGTATCATGTTACTTCGTGACATGATAGTTTGTGTCTTCGGAAGCTTCCTTCGGGGCCTATCCTTGAGGTGGGATGTCTTTCGTTGGGTTACCTGGCCTGCCTTGGCAGGACTTTGGGCTTTGTTTGGGTTTGGGCCCAAATTCATTGTTCTAAAAAAGTTAGCCTATTTTACCGTGATGCATGAGATCTTGCCACGTGTCCGAGGTGTGTTCGTGGACGGTCCAGATTTGACCGCGGTTACATCTGTCATGAGGTGACGTTTCACTTTTCCCTATGCCTTCCCTATATAAGGTTTTTTCCTCTCATTTTTACGTTTTGCTTTTACCGTTCCTCTCATTCTGCAGTGATATCTTCGGCTTTATCCCAAGTGCGTTATTCAAACTTCTTTCCTTTCTCCGTTAAGAGTTGCCTTCCCCTCCGTCCATACATCATGTCTTCGCAAGAGAATGTTCCCTCCGGTTCAGGTTCCTCAGACGTCACTCCAAAGTTTGACATGCATGTGTATACGTCCGTTATGACGGAGAGAGATGTGACGGATGCCGCTCGACTGTACGGGATCCCTGCGGATTTACATCCCCGGTTACCTCCCCCGGTATGACTATGGATCGTCTGCCGAGGGATGCCATTGGTATTTATGAGGCATATCTAGAGTTTTCCGGAGTTAGGATCCCCTTTTCTACCTTCCTTCTTCAGGTCCTGAATCATTTTCGGGTGCATTTGTCTCAACTTGTTCCAATTGGTTTGACGAAGGTTGTCCTTTTTGAGCTATACTGCCGAAGTTTGAACTTTGCCCCCTATCTCACCTTGTTCCGTCTCTTTTATTCCCTTCAAAAGCAAGGGCACTGGTTCTCCTTTGCTCGCCGGACCGGAAGGAATGGTCAAGCGCGGATTTTTAATGAGACGTGCTCTAGTCTAAAGCACTGGAAGGACAGGTTCTTCTTGATTGACCGTCGTGCCATTCCGGATGGCATGCCTTGGCGCCATCCGGACTCCAGCGTGTCGGAGCTGCCTCCCTTTGGTGGTTATCAACAGGAGCATATTGATGCTTTGACAGTTGATATTCAGGAGGTTCATTCGGCTCTTCTTTTTTAGGCTGGTTTGACGAGGGTCTCGAAGTACCCTGGGCATTGACCGATTTTTAAGGACGGGGAGGGGAATGGTAACTCTTAGTTATTTCTTTGTCTTTTGATATCCTCCTCGTTATATTTATGTGCTTATGTGTTCTCTTTATTTCTTGCAGTTATAACCATGTCTCGCTTCCTCAGAATTCCCAACACCACTCTTTCACGTGTTGGCAAAGGGCCTTCCTTGGCTGAAGGGGGTGACGTGGAGCAACATGTTACGCCACCTCTCGGCCCTAAGAGCCCTCTACCAAAGAAGACGGGGTTGCAGAAGGTAGTTGAGAGGCCGAACCAGAAGATTCTAGATGCCCGTGCGGCTAAAGAGAAGAAGAAGCAGGCCGGTCCCCACCTGGTGACCAAGAAACGTCCGGCTGGGGATTCTTCTCATCATCCTTAAAAGAGGCCGGGTGTTTCTAATGTGGTGATATCAGAGGACGAGCTTTCTTTGGATGATGATGATCGTACCCGGTCTCCATCTCCTATCAACATTATCCAGCCTGTTTCTGAGAATGTGGAGGGTTTTTTGGACGAGCAGGAGAACATAGATGTCTCTATTCAAGAAAATGTTGAGGAGCCGCATGTGGAGGTTGCTGAGGAGAATGTTGTGGATGAGAATGTGGGTCGTGATGATGGGGGAAATGGTCTTGATGACGGAGGGAATGGCATTACTCTTGAGAGTTTGATGACTGAGCCCCACGGAGATTCCAGCCTTCCAAATATTGCAAATCTTGCGCATGGAGGTAGTACGACACTTATCCTTTGTTTCGTTATTTTGTTTTTTGCTTGTAGTGTTCTTATCATTATACATGTTTTTTGCTTGTAACAGGCTTCCAGGGTTCTCCCTCCGGTGGGTCTCGCCGGCAAGCGTTTAACCCTAGGGGATCCGGAGGTATTATCTTTTTCCCGGGTGTGGAAGTTGCTTATCTGTTTCTTTTACTGATGATTTTTTTTTAGAGCGTGGTGATTCTTTCGAGCCTTTCGTTCCGGGTTGGAAGCTGACTGCCGGGGCAAGTTTAAATGATGCGGAAGTATGTCGTGATTTGATGGTGCACCTGGCCCCTCCTGCCGTCCGGTTTGAGCAGTCAAGCTTAACGGACTATCAGGCCACTCAACGGGCTTGGTTTGAGCTGGCCCGGAGTTCGCTTGCCCAGGCCGATGCGATACAACGGTTCGAGAACCTAAGTTACCATTATGGGCAATTGTATCAGACTCACCAAGCTTGTGAGGATTCCGCTGGTAAGCTAAAGGATGCTGAGGGTCGCTTGGTTGAGCAAGCCAGGGCTGTGGAGGAGTTGACCCAGTCCAATAGGGAGCTTAATCAGCAGCATCAAGGTTGTGCTGGCCGGGAGGCAGGCTTATCCGGTCAATTGTTGTCAGCCCAGCAGGAGCGGGATGAGCTAAAAGGTAAGGTTCTGGAGCAAGCTGACCGGATAAGACAGCTTGAAGAGCTGTTGGCAAGTAAGGACTCTGCCCTGGAAGCATCGGAAAGGAAAGCTGCTGGGTTGGCCGGGGAGGTCGAGAAGTTGACCGTGGGGGCCAGTCAAGCAGAAATCTTGAGGCACAATTATGTGCGACAGTTAGTTCTGACGGTTGTGAAGAGGTTCCGGGAGAGCGAATAGTATCAGCGGGCGTCGGGTGAAGTGTTTAATGCTGCTTTGGACGCCGGTTGGCTGGAGGGCGTGGAGTGTGGTCGTACGGAGGAACAAGTGAACGCTTATGTTGCCGGACGCGAAGGGTTTGATTTGGAGGCCGTTCAGAACTTTCGTGCCGCCTATGACAAAATGTTCCTCCGTCCCTTCCCCTATCTTGAAAGGGTGGTCTCTTCCTTTCGCTTGCCTCTTGCAGACATTATGAACCTTCTTCCTGCCGGTGAGGAGAATACCGTTGGTGCCAGTGCTTCCGGGCATACTTCCTCTGATCATACTCTCCCTGACCCTTAGCTTTTTCTTTCATGAATGTATATTTTTGACGACCTTGGGTCGTGATAGTTTGGACATGTATCTGTATATTTGGTACTTTGATTGACATAATATTTATTTTGGAGGCTACGGCCCGTGCTTTTTGTATCATTTTGTCTGCAGTATCTTTCCTTTGTGTTGATCACTATGTGTATATATATGTTTCTTTTTTTTTGTGTTGCATATATTGTGTGCCGCCATTGCGGGCCTCAGATGGACAGTTGTGCCGTCGTTGTGGGCATTCCTTAAGTGTTTGTGTCGTCGTTGTGGGCGTCAAATAACTTTTTGTGCCGTCGTTGTGGGCATTCAATAAATACTTGTGTCGTCGTTGTGGGCGTCAAATAACTTTTTGTGCCGTCGTTGCTTGTAGAGGCCCCACACATCTTAGCATTGGCCCCAAGTAAGATTTTTTGAACAACACTCCTTCTACCATGGCGTATTGGTTTATTTTCATCCTGAGTGTTCGTGCTTCGTTCTTGTCTTCCGGCCAGATCCCCTCCTCTAAACACTTGATTATGGGTGTCATCCAGTTAGCCCCTTCTTCCTCCACTACGGTGTTTACCTCGGCCTTTTCGATCGATCTTTCTGTCAGTATTTCTACAAGTACCTCCTTCGTTAGGTGGTTGAATGCACCGTGGCTAGTTTACTTAACACGTCTGCCTTTTGATTTCGCGTCCGAGGAATATTGACGATGGAAAAGTGCTTGAATCCGGCTATCAACCCTTTCGTCTTTGCTAGGTATTTGATCATATTTGAGTTTGTGGCCACATAATCACCATTGATCTGGTTGGCTACCAGCTTAGAGTCAACGTACACCCTTATCTTTTGTACCCCCATGTCCGCTGCTATTCTTAGCCCAGCGAGTAATGCTTCGTATTCTGCTTCGCTATTTGTTGTCTCATCGAAGTTGAGCCGAAGGGCGTAAGTATATTATACCTTAGTTGGACTAACGAGTACTAGGCCTGCTCCAGCGCCCTTCTGATTGGATGCACCGTCCGTATACAACGTCCATCGTCCAATGTCATCTGCGTTTGGTTTCAGTGTTGGTTGTTGGAAGTAAACCGCTGAGTTGTTTCCGATCGGTGTTTCCGAGAGGAAATCTGTCAAGATCTGCCCTTTAATTGAGTTCCTCGGTACATACTCTATGTTGTATGCCCCCAACTCTACCGAGTACTTAGCCAGCTTTCTGGACATTTACGTCTTGTTGAGGATCTGTTTGAGTGGCTGATCGGTGATGACCTTGATTGGGTGGGCCTCAAAATATCGGCGTAATCTTCTTGACGCGTGTAAGAGAGATAGGACCAATTTTTCCATAGGGGCATAATTTCTTTCAGTGTTGTTCAGAGTCCGACTGACGTAATGGACCGGACATTGCTTACCTTTTCTATCTGCCACTAGCACAGTGTTAACGGCTTCGTCTGCTGCTGCTAGGTATACGTATAAGGTTTCCTTGGCGACCGGTGTGGTTAATGAGGGAAGGTGTTCGATGAGCCGCTTCATTTCTTGGAAAGCCGCTTCCGCAGCCTCCGTCCACCGGTACTCGTCTTTGTTTTCTTTGGTGATGCTTTTCAAGGTTTCAAAGAAAGGCAGCGATCGTTCAGCTGACCAGGACAGAAAACGATTTAGCGCGGCCAATTTACCGCTGAGGCTTTGCATTTCCCTCAACGTTCGGGGCGACTTCATGTCCACTATAGCTTTGGCCTTTCTCGGGTTCGCCCTTATTCCTTCGGAGGTGACCAAGTATCCTAGGAACTTCCCTTCTTCCATTCCGAACGAACACTTTTTGGGATTGAGTTTCATATTGATCTTCCAGAGATTGTCGAATGTTTCGGCAATGTCCTCTATCATTCCCCTTTCTTCCTTGCTCTTGATCACCATATCGTCCACATAGGCTTCTAAATTCCTCCCTAACTGTGTTTGGAAAGCCATGTCTACTAATCGTTGATATGTTGCTCCGGCATTTTTGAGACCAAATGACATCTTGGTGTAACAGTAGGTTCCCTGGTCCGTGTAGAATGCCGTTTTCTCTTCGTCATCTTTGGCCATTTGTACCTGATGGTATCCTTTGTAGGCGTCCAGAAAACACTTGTATTTGTATCCCATGACCGATTTAATTTTCCAATCGATGTCCGGGAGAGGGTAGTAGTCCTTTGGACAGGCTGAGTTGATGTTCTTGAAATCTACACACATTCTCCAGGTTCCGTCCCCTTTTTTGACCAGCACCGGATTAGAGATCCACGTTGGGTATTTTACGGGACGGACGATTCCGGCCCGGAGCCATTCTTCTACTTCTTGTAACACCGCCTGGCTGCGGTCTGGCGCAAATATCCTCCGTTTCTGACACACCGGATCCACTGTAGGATTAGCGTTGAGGTTATGTTCTATTATTCGCCGGGGGAAACCCGTCATGTCGGACGGCTCCCAAGCGAACACGTCTAGGTTTTTCACAAGCAGGGCCCTTAAAAGAGCCCTGCACTCCGGGGTCAAATTTCCTCCGATGGTAATCAACTGATCGGGATGTGCCGGACTAATCATAATTTCCTCCGGTTGGCTCTCCTCTCCTAATTCCATTTTTCACGTATTTTGTCATCTTTCTTCTTCTGGTATTCCGATACAGCGGCAGATCGGGTGAGTAATGTAGCAATTCCCCGCGGAGTAGGGAACTTCATCATCGCGTGGATGGTTGACGGGACCGCCCTGAGTGTCTTTAGTCCACTCCGCCCGAGGATCACAATATAAGGGGAAGGGGCTCGGATTATGGTGAACTTCATTGTTGCCCGCCGAGACAGGCCTTCGTTCCCAAATTCTACATCCATTTCTAGCTTGCCCAGGGGTTTTGTAACATCTCCGGCGAACCCTAGTAGGTCGGTGTGCGTGGGTCGTAATCGGGATCTGATCGAAGAGTGCAGGTTGTTAAAACAGTGTTCGAACATGATTTCCACCGATGCCCCTTCGTCTACGAGGACCCGACGCACCAGGTATCCTTCTATCATAGCTTCCACGATGAGAGGTTCTTCGGATACATCATCCGATAAAATTGGAGGGAAGGTGATGGGTACATTCATCCACCCTTCCGTCCTCTTCTGATCCTTTCTTTTTCTTCCATCATAGTTTGTTCGGGCCATGTTAATGATTTTGCCTTTTCGCGGTTCCTCTCGATGGACCACCCCCTTCTGTCTAACGTCTTTGATGAGGTGATTGAGTTTCCCCGACTCTAGTGCTTCTTCTAGCTGTTTCTGCAGCTGCCTGCAGTCATTCGTGTGATGTCCCTTCTCCATATGGTAGTCACAATATTTATCTTGGTTTTTTCTGCGTGGACGGTAATTCATGGGCCTGGGCTGTGGGATCTGGAGTTGACGTTCAGTAGCTAGGATTTCCTTAGGGAGTTTGGTGAGGGCATTTAAGGTAAGTCTTGGGAGCGGGCTATTTGGGCATATATGATAATCGTTTCTGGGGGGAAGCAGTGGTGCTTTATCTTTGGGCCTGTATGGGGAGTACCCGTCACGTCCGTGATAGCCCGTTATGTTCTCACTGTGCCTCTCTCCCCCGTATGATCCCCGAAATGGTCTATCCATGCGGCGAGGACTACTATCCAGAAACTTTCTTACCATTTCTGACTTTTCCCCTCGAGGTAGCTCCGTGTTGACGAAAGCTTTCTCCGCCCTGACAAAGTCATCTACCCGTGTCATCATCTCCTCCACCGTCTTCGGTACTCTGTCTGCGAAGCGTTTAGCTAGCTCCGGAGTTTTGCATGCGTCCATGAAAGATGAGATTCTCATGATTTCCGGTACCCTTTGTATGAACCCTGTCTCAGTGGTCCATCTCTCCTTAAACTCAGGCAGAGATTAATTTGCGTGTCTCACGATCCGGGTTATTTCCGTAGGATCCCTGAAGCACTTCTTCCTCGAGGAGAAACGGGTGACAAACTGGTGACGTAGACTGGTCCATTCGTCGATGCTTCCCGACGGGAGTTTGTCGTACCATCCTCTGGCGCTGTCGTCCAGTGTCTGTTGAAACATGTGACACCACACGGGCATGGGGACAATGTTCATCTTAAGTGTAAGGGGAGGGTAAAAAGATGATACCTTACATATGCACTTTCGCTTGAGTTTGTTTTGTTTAATGGTAGATGTGTAATAAAACTATGAGAAATACTTGTTAGTGTAATTTTAGCGCCAAATTTAAATTTTTTTACAACATTTAGGAGTGAAACTTTAGCCATAGCAAGCGTCTTATGGATAGGAGATTGTATGACTAGCACATAACCGTATATTCAGAAAAATTTTCCACCCAAATATGTGAGGTTCGCCTTTAGATTTGATAGGAAAAACATTTATTATTAGTGCTTATGAGTGTACCGGTAGCATTTAGATTCTAGAACTTGCGTTAGTGATGCATCCCGAGACCGCTAGTGAGACTACATTCGTGTGGTAGGATTTACTACATGATAAGAGGCATTAGGATCACCCTTGTGTTAAACCCGTATTATAATTACTTGACCATTTAAGTCATATTACTTGGCTAGTTAAGTCAACTAATTTTTCCCACACCCTTAGCGTTGTACTCATTTTTAGTACACGAAACCCCTAGTACACCCCTCCGAGCCTATCTTTTCGTTTCTAACTTTAAGCATTTTACTTAAAGGAAGAATTTGTTACACCCCACTTAAATGTACAACCAAATCGCCTTAGCCTTCCGTGTATGCGCTCATTTTTAGTGCATTATTGTTATTTGTTAAACCCTAAGTTAACTTTCTAATTGATTACATGGTTGCTAAGTCGAGTCATATCCTTGTACATATTGTTTTGGGACGATTGAGACGATTGGGTAAAGTACTTATTTATGGAGTAATGGGGAAGAACATCACTTATTACCCCCATATGTGCGTTAATATTAAAAGTGCTCCAAGTGTTTTGATTTTCTTAATTTGAGTCATTAGTTTAGTTAATTGTAAAGTATGTAAAAATTCAAGTGTAAGGGGAATTCTCATCCCCTATGATGTATTATTTTGGATGGTAGGGTAAGAGTGTATGCAAAAAAAAAAAAAAAAAAAAAAAAAAAAAAAAAAAAAAAAAAAACAGAAAAAAAAATAGAAAAAGAGAAAAAAACATACGGACTACCATCCCTTTTCATTCTATGTTCATTTTATGTTTTTGTTATTTTTCATTTATTAGCATAAGTCGAGTCTAGTCTTGGCTTAGCAACGCCATATTGTACATGTAATTAACCAAGATTGTTAACTCGCCACCAGTAAAACTTCCTTTATCCAACAAAACCGTGTAATTCATATCCTTATACCTAACGTTACAACCCTTTAAAAGACCTCTTTGATAGTTTATCCTAGGTGCTTACTCCATGTGATGGAGGTTTGATCCTTTCCCAAGCCTATGGTAATCTATTTTGCTATGACAGGTAGTGAGAGATATATTCCGTTTCCATATTGTAATTTACACTTTATTACACCCGAGAGATGTGAGTATCTAAACACTATTTGTGAGGTGCTTGTGTATGACCTCCGTGCTTGTCTTTGGTCTTTAGTGGAACGATTATTTGTTGTAATTACTTTTATATTAGTGTTAAATGACCCCTAACTTGTCTTTTGAGTAGAATAAAAGCGCATTTGCTTGAGGACAAGCAAATCTCAAGTGTAAGGGTATATGATGAGGCGAAAAATGATCCGTTTTTAGGGGGTCATTTAAGCCCGAATCCGAATTTATTTGATCAAATATTGCCCTAAATCGTTCCTTTTGTGATTTTAGGTACTTGGAGAGTGAATTCTGGAAAAAGAAGCCATTTTCGACGTTTTTTGAGCATAAAAGTGAAGAAAACGGCAAAGTCTCAATTTTCCATGCTGGGAACAGTAGGTGACGGCGTCAAGAGTAATTTCCTGACGGCGTCAAACCTCAATAATAAAAATCCGATAGTTCATGAAGGCGTCAAGAGTTTTCCTGACGGCGTCAAAACCCCAAGAATTAAAATCCGTAGTTGATGACGGCGTCACACACAGGGCGTCAAGAGTAATTTGTGTGACGGCCTAGGCCTTGACGGCGTCAGAAGTAGATCAAGGCCGTCCGAGGAAGTATTTGGCGGCGAGATGACGGCGTCACACCTTTGTTCTTGACGCCGTCATCCCTATTTTTCTATATATAGTTTTATAGTTTTTCACATAAAGAGAGAAGTTTTGGGAGAAACCCTAAAGACGATTTTGGTGTGACTTTACAGGTTTTTCAAGGGTTCCAACCCCTTGATACCTTGCATGATTAATAAAGATAAGTGTTCTTCTAATTCAATCAATATGTCTATGTGTTGGTTGTCTATATCTTGTTCTTATCTTAATTCTATCATGCTAGGCTAGATCTCTTTTGTGTTTGCTTAGATCTAATAAAACCTTGATATTGATTATGTGTTGATTACTTGTTTATTCTTGTTCTTGGATGAATGATTTATATGTTAGGCTTAAGAAAACTGACAGATCTTCAAATGGTAACATGCTTGAACGTCTTAAGAAACATGAACCGAGGCGTACTAGGTCTTTATTGGTTGTATTTAATGCATGAGCCACTGTTTACAATCCCTATAGTTGTGTTGGGCATGGTGTAGGAGGAGATAAGAGCTCATAGAATTGGGGAGTTATGTATGCCACCCCATGAATGGTATTAAGGAATACGATCCGTCATCCATGCAATTATAACAAGTAATTAACGTGTAAAAGATATCTAGGGAGTAGTGAAATCTAAGTAAACACATTTTCTCCAATTACTGCTCACAACCTTAGTATAATTAGCTTATTTACATTTTTAGTATTTTATTTTGATTGCATCTTAGTTTTGGGTTAGTTGAATAGCAACTAATTCCGCTCACTCCTTCAAAACCCGAGATTTTAATTGCTTTCCATAAAATATAAAAACACAAAAATAATCATCCCTCACCTTTAGAACTAGTAATTAGGCTTTCTAATCCTAGCGACACTATTCCTAAGCTGAACGATCAATCCCCCGGTACTTGTCACTATACTATACTACAACGATCAGGTACACTGCCTGGTGGGGGTTGTAAGCTTCTCGAGATCCCTCGAGAGGTAAAGCCTGTTGCGATTCCCACGCATCAAGATCTCAGGTAGGTATTGATGTTATGTGTTTGTTATTTGTTTTGAATGAAAGAGAGATGGATAGTAACAATTATTGTTATTGTCTTTATGTTTCGGATCTATGATGAAATTTTCAGATCTATGATCTATGATGAAATTTTCACAGATCTATAATGAAATTTTCAGTTTCGGATCAATGATGGTTTTGAAGTTCAACCTTAAAATCTTTTAAAGATTAGTAAACGAGTTGAACTAAAGCTGAGATCTTTCTTATCATTTTTTTTTTTCATTTAGTTTATTGATTGTAATGAGGATGCTAGTAGTTATAAGGAGATAGGATAGGTTTATTTTCGGATTTGTGTTGGTTTGAAGTGGGTTTGTTTTGACATGGACGAGGCTAGCCACTGTGATAATTTTTTGGAGAAAAAAAATGTTTGGCCGGAATAAATGTTTGGCTAGAAAAAATAAGCTATTAATTGGTCCTATTAAGCTATTAAAACGAATTCGCACATTCGCACATTTAAATCGCACATTTGAATCTGGAAATAAAACGAATTAGCACATTAGCACATTTAATAGGTACAAAATCGCACATTTATTTGACTTATAAAACTAAGGGTAAATAAGTAATTTTTGTCTGGACACATGGAGGACAAGAGATAGTGGGTGGTACAAGTGACAAGTGGTAGTGGGGGACAAGAGATAGTGGGTGAGACACGTGTCAAGATACTAATGGGATCGCACGATCGCACATTAGCACTTGACTAAATTGGGAACACTAGCTGCTTTTGTCATCCGTTAATAAATGCATCAAGAAAAAGTACTCATCTCGTAATTAACGTCGTAGAAAAATAGTTTCATGCACATAATAAGCCCAAAAAGTCAAGGTTATTATAATATTATATTGAAATTTGAATGTATACTTTTGTATAATTGAGTTATGGAATTGGGGCGATAATGTTACCGGATGATCACTCTATTTAACTGGAAAAGCCATTTTGGTGTTCTTGAAATATGAATATACACTACAAGCCCCTCATGTTCTACTCTAGTTTCTTTGTTACTTTGTTTAAAAAAAGTCAATATAAAAAAATTTGTTTTTTCAATCGACTTTTCACGGTTCAATAAGTTTCAATGGCGAGTTTTAACTGGTGTTTTTCTCAAACCGGTTTTCTGTGAACAATCAGTTTTCTAGATCAATTGGTCAGATCAACCCAGGTTGCAAAGTATTGATAATAATAGTGATTCAATAATGAATGATGATTTGTGCACGGTCAAGTATGTTGTTGACATAAACAATGACTAAAAACATTATTAACATATTATCAATATCTCTATGTTTTGATTATTACAAAATATAAACTCATAGAACTAAAACTTGTGACTTAAACAAGTATTTAGTGATTAACATTTTCTCTTTACATCCAAATCACTTAAGGTATAAATAAACAAAGTGTTTAGTGCAATTTATGATCAAAGGAAAATTTAATTAAGTATTACAAAGTTTATTTAATTATATAAACATATTATATATTTTTGAAAAACACTTTTGGTAATAAAGAAAAATGTTTTATTCATACTAAATATATGAATTCAAATTTTTAACCAAAATCAGTTAGTTTTTCACCAAATAAACTTTCCCCACTAGAAAACAAAATTTATGGCCGTTACAGCTGGGCGGCCCCCTTAATTATAAGGGGCGGTCCCCTTAATTTTAAGGGGGCCGACCTTGATTTAAGGGGACCGGCCACGCTCCTCTGTCAGAATCTGTTGCCTATAAATACCACCTTAAATCTGGAATTTTTCTCACCTTTTGCACTCCTAAACTTTCTGTTCTAGATCTCAATTTCCAATCTCTAAATCCTTTGATCATACATTCTTAAATCTTTGTTTCTAAGTGATCCAAAGATCATCCTATCAAGTGCAAGAGAAGAATACTTCTGTCCCTCAAGACAAGAAGTATTACAACTTGTTGTGATCTCCACATCTAAGTTGTTTGAGCATCATCATTATATTCATCTCATTGTATGATTAGTTGTGAATATTTGTTAGAAGATAGTTTAGTTAGATATATATAGTGTGATTGGTTAGTAGTTAGTTGTGAAGAAGAAAAGTTAGGAAGAAGATTGGTGTGTAGAAGATAGTTGTGAAGAAGATTGGTGTGTAGAAGATAGGTGTGAAGAAAATTGGTGTGTAGGAGATAGGTGTGAAGAAGTGGTGTGATCAAGTAGTGAATAGGTGTGAAATAGTTGTGTAGAAGGTGTGAATAAGTTGTGACGTAGTTGTGGTGTGTAAATTGGTGTGTAAGGTTTTCTCCGCCATAAGGGAGCTTGTTGACATAGTGAAGAAAACTCTCGAGTTAGGTGCTCGGGGAGTGGAGTAGGGCAAGGAAGGTGACCTTGTAGCCGAACCACTATAAATCTCTTGTCTCTCGGTTCGATCTTTCCAACTCTCATCTATTTCTTTACTTACATTATTATTGATTTATCGTACTTATTTAGTGTTGTTCATATTGTGCATGACTTGATTTCATATAGCATCGAATCTATATTTTTGAAAACAAAGAAAACTTTCAAACAATCTTTTACAACAAATTAAAAAGACGCAAAACTATTCAACCCTCCCCCCCCTTCTAGTTTTCCACAATTGGTATCAAGAGCCACGTCTAACAAGATTTTTAAAAATATATTGTATTTTAAAACTTGTAACGATCTATGCAATCTTTAAAATATTTAGAAGGGCAATCTATGCAAAGACCACCACTATTTGAAAGTGATTGATTTTTATATTGGAAAAATAGATTCGAAACTTATGTGAAATCGAAAGATCTTGATCTTTGGCATATTATTACCTTTGGTGATTTCCCCCCTATTCAATATAATGTTGAAACTAAAATGGATGAAATTGTAACTTTTGAAAAACAAAATGATGATTTGAAAATGAAACTAGCAAAAAATAATGAGGCTAAAATGGTCATTTATAATGCGTTACCACGCAAAGAATATGAAAGAATTTTTATGTGTAAAACCGCAAAAGAAATTTGGGATTCTTTACTAATTACTCACCAAGGTAATAGTCAAGTTAAAGATAACAAAATAGATCTTCTTGTACAACAATATGAACAATTTACGATTCCGGAAGAGGTATCAATTGATAATGCTTTTGCTAAATTTAACACTATTATCACAAGTTTAAAAGCACTTGATGAGACATTTTCTAGTAAAAATTGTGTTAGGAAATTTCTTAGGGCATTGCATCCGAAATGGCGAGCTAAGGTCACGGCAATTGAAGAATCAAAGAACTTGATGACGTTATCACTAGATGAACTTATTAGCAACTTGAAGGTCCATGAAGAAATTATAAGAAGAGATTCGGAAACGGTCAAAGTCAAGAAAGAACAAACCAAATCCATTGCTCTAAAAGCCAAAAAGGAACCTAGTGATGATGATGATTCAAGCGACGAAAGTGAAGACGAAGAATATGCAATGGCCGTAAGAGAATTCAAGAAATTCTTCAAGAGACGAGGAAGATTCACTAGATTATCACGAGACGATAGAAAACCGTTCCAAAGAAATAGAAGTGACAACTACGGGAAAAGAAAATGCTTTAGATGTGGAAGTCCAAATCATCTCATTGGCGAATGTCTAAAGCCGCCGGGTTATGAAAATCAAGGCACATTTGTTAGTGGAACATGGAGTGATAGTGACAAAGAAGAAGTAGAAAAGCCAAGAGATGAAAAGTGTTTTATGGCAAAAGGAACCGACGAAATATGTTTAGGAATTAACTTGGAGCCTGACGAATGGATTAAGGATAGCGGATGTTCGAGGCACATGACGGGGAACCGCAAGCTATTCTCTACATACAAGGCATATAATGGAGGTAACGTTATTTTCGGTAGTAACTTACGTGGAAAAATCATTGGCAAAGGTACGATCTCTCAAGACTCACTTACTATTGAAAATGTAGAGCATGTAGATAATTTAACATATAACTTGCTTAGTATAAGACAAATATGTGATAATAAATGTAGAGTCACCTTTACCGAAGAGGATAGCGAAATAGTTAAGAATGAAAAAATTATAGGTAGAGGAATTAAGAAAGGAGGCATATATGTTATGAAACTAGGAAACAAACCTGAGGATAGGAATGCCTAACGACCCTAGACGAGAACTCCACATTGTGGCATAGGAGATTAGGACATGCTAACATGCCACAAATACAATATTTGGCCTCTAAGGAACTAGTTAGAAACTTGCCTAATCTAAAACATGACAAGCACGTTTGTGATGCATGTAAAATTGGAAAACAAGTTCATGCTAGTCACAAAGCTAAGAATATAGTATCCACTACTAGGTGCCTAGAACTATTACATATGGATCTTTTTGGTCCATCCGCTGTGCGGAGCTATGGAGGAAACAAATATACCTTAGTAATAGTAGATGACTACTCACGATACACGTGGACTAGGTTTTTAAGTGACAAGACCCAAGCCTTTGAAAAATTCGAAATATTTAGTAAAATGATTCAAAATAAATTATGATGCACAATAGTAGCCATTAGGACGGACCATGGTAGGGAATTTGACAATGAAGTACAATTCGGAAAATATTGTGATTTAAATAGAATATCTCACAATTTCTCCGCTCCTCGTACTCCTCAATCAAATGGCGTAGTAGAAAGAAAAAATAGGTCACTACAAGAAATGAGTAGAACAATGTTAAATGAACAATCCATCCCACAAAAATTTTGGTGTCACGCCGTAGATACTTCAACATATATTATTAATAGGGTATCAATTAGGATAATTTTAGGAAAAACTCCTTATGAGTTACTAAGAGGTAGAAAACCAAACTTAAGCTACTTTAGGGTATTTGGAAGTAAATGTTATATTCTAAACACTAAGGATTACCTCACTAAGTTTGATCAAAAATCATATGAAGGAATATTTTTAGGATACTCACAAAATAGTAAAGCATATATAATAATTAACAAACACACCATGAAAGTAGAAGAATCACTAAATGTAACATTTGATGAAACACCACCACCTCCTAAAACTTTGCCTTTAGAAGATGATGACTTAGTTGATGAAGAAGCTATTGAGGTTAGTAAAACAAAACCCATAGGAAATGATAATGAAGACATTAACTTAGGAAATAACGAAATTGTAAATGTTAAAGAATCTAGGTCACATCCACTAGATAAAATAATAGGACATCTTAACCAAAGAACCCTTATGTCACAAGCTCAAGATAAAAATAATTTCTTTTGTTTCCTCTCAGCAATAGAACCTAAGAATATTAATGAGACTTTAAAAGATGAAAGTTGGGTTATAGCTATGCAAGAAGAATTAAATCAATTTAAGGCAAATGATGTTTGGGAATTAGTCCCAAATACAATGAATATGACCATCATAGGAACTAAATGGGTTTATAGGAATAAATTAGATGAAAATGGAGTAGTTACTAGGAATAAAGCTAGGTTAGTTGCCCAAGGTTATAATCAACAAAAAGGAATTTATTATGACGAAACTTATGCCCCCGTAGCTAGATTAGAATCAATTAGGATACTACTTGCCTATGCATGCGCCCTAGATTTTAAGTTATTCCAAATGGACGTGAAAAGTGCATTCCTTAACGGTTTTATCAATGAGGAGGTATATGTGGCACAACCTCCAGGATTCATTGACTTCGCAAAACCTGATTATATTTATAAGTTAAAGAAAGCTTTTTATGGACTCAAACAAGCTCCCAAAGCTTGGTATGATCGATTAAAAGCTTTCCTTATTAAACATGATTATTCCATGGGAATGGTAGATAACACTCTTTTCACTAAAAGGAAAGACCCAAATCTCATCATTGTTCAAATATATGTTGATGACATTATATTTGGATTGACTTGTCAAGACATGTGTGATGAATTTGCCAAAATTATGCATGATGAGTTTGAGATGAGTATGATGGGTGAACTTAACTTCTTCCTAGGATTACAAATAAAACAATTAGAAGATGAATATTCTTTAACCAATCTAAGTACATTAAGGAAATGCTTAAGAAATTTGGCCTAGAATACACAAAACCCATGAAAACTCCCATGTCTACGGAAGTAAAACTCACAAAGGATGATGAAGGTGAGTCCGTAAATAACACCAAGTATAGAGGAATGATAGGTAGTTTACTATACTTGACGGCAAGTAGACCCGATATCATGTTTAGTGTCTGCCTTTGTGCCCGTTTTCAAGAGGATCCCAAAACCTCTCACCTAGAAGCGGTTAAGCGTATCTTCCGATACATTAAAGGCACTATACACTTAGGATTATGGTATCCTAAGGGATCCGGCATAGAAACCATCGTCTATGCGGATTCGGATCATGCGGGAGACTACGTAGATAGAAAAAGCACTAGCGGTATTTGCACGTTTATGGGATGCTGTCTAACATCTTGGTTTTCGAAGAAGCAAACCGCTCTTGCTATTTCTACCACCGAAGCCGAATATGTAAGCGCTGAAAAGGTATGTCAACAAGCACTATGGATGAAACAAGCTCTTATAGACTATGGCATTAGGTTAGAAAACGTTCCCATTATGTGCGATAACAAAGGTGCGATAGATTTAAGTAAAAATTCGGTGCAACACTCTAGGACTAAACATATAGAAATACGCCACCACTTTCTTAGGGATAATGTACAAAAAGGGAACATATCTATAGAAAAAGTTGCATCGGAAGATAACATTGCGGATATATTCACAAAACCCCTTAAGCGTGAATTATTCAATCACTTGCGTCTAGGATTAGGAATGATGGAACAAGTTGACTAAATTCTATTGCATTTAGAAAATTTATTTTTTATTTATTTTTTTTGTTTGTTTTGCATAAGATTTTCTTTTCTTCCACTTCTCCATTTCTGAGTCTAGGAATCTGTTTCGCACAAAATTAAAGATTGGGAAATACTAATTTTTTTTTTTTGCATATACTCTTTTGTAAAACCCAATCAAATTTTCTTTAAAACATTCTCACAACTAGGAATTACATGAACATCTTTTTCCTTGCATTGTTGACTAATGCTAAAAACATTTTTCTTCCAAAATCATGCATAAACTCTCACATAAATCGTCAAGGTATATAATCTAATATATATCTTTGACATTCATGATCGAGCAAAAATCGAATCAAGGAGATTTTGGATTGTTTCTTAAGAATTTTTTTTCTTTTTGCATTTAGAAGTCGAAACAATCACAACTCCACATTTGTTGCATATAGGCACACACTAGGACAATATCACTCATAACATTGTCATCTTGTTTCATCACTAGAATTTTGACTCACTAGTTGCCTTTGCCTTTGATCTAAGATAGTTGCCTTAGGAAGTTTAAGTGCTCTTGCCTTTATTTGTCTCCTTTAGCATATTATGTGTTGCTTATTTACTCTTTTGCTTAAGTGTCTTTGCATGCATGCTATATCTTGATTAGATTAGATGCTATATTGCTTAAAGGAATTGAACTTGCTTGAATCCAAATCCAAAAACACAACCTTTCTGCAAATTTTCTGCCAAAAACCCTTTTCTGGCAATCTGGGAACCATCAGATGGGCGGCCCCCTTAATTATGTAAGACGGCCCCTTTAATTTTAAGGGGACCGCCCCCTAATTAAGGGGACCGGCCATCTGCTGGACGGATTTACAGAATCTTTTATGCTTTTTAGCCCATTTCAACCTACATTTCCCATTTTTCATCAACACATTTTGTCCTAATCTCCTAAACAAACTTTATCCATCCATAAACACACAAATCTTACACTATAAATATCCCCAATCTTCCACTCTCTCCATTCATCCCTTCATGACTTCTCCAAACAAACCAAAACCAAAAGCCTCAAGGCTTGCAAGAATGACGGAAAAACCCGTTTGGCGAAGAAAAAGCCCTCGAAACAAATCCATCATAACCAATGAAGTTGGAAATCACTCAACACCTCCAACCACTTACTTCCCAAACTTTACACCAAATTCACAAGGACATTCATTTGATCCTCTTTACAAACCATACAACATTGGCCAAACATCTTCATTCATGCCAAACCACTCATCTCATCCTCCAACCATTTATAATGATCCATACAAGTTTGATCAACCATCCAACTACAATTCCAACTACACAAACCCAATTCATCCATATCAATACAATGACTCTCTCCGCATTGCCACGGAAAAGCAAAAGTTCCGTGATGAAATATCCCAAATCCATGATCTTAGTGATCTCAATGCCATGCATCTTGCACAACGCAACAAAGGGCAACCTCCATCATCACCCTACAACAATTGCCTACCTCACTCTCTCAACTTGGATCAAGTTACAAACCACACTCACTATTGCCCTTGTTGCATCTTCCTTTAAAAACAAATTCTATACTTGAGTGAAGATATTTCTTGGATAGAATATCTCCTCACTCGTCCTCATCCCATACCACCCTTAACACGATACAACATCGTAAGATCCACCTCTTCCGCTCCATACCCTACTCCACATCCCTCTCCATCTAACAACTAAGCTTTATGCTTATGTTCTCCTTTAAGCAAATAAAACAATCAACCATGGGTTGCAAGCAAGTCCAAGTGCTCTCTTAGATAATATAGGACTATGTCTTTTCTTTTGTTTTATTGTAATCAATATGCTTTAAGCATATTGAATGTTGTAATGCTTATCATTTCTATGATGCTTGAATGAATCTATTTTTATTTGCATAATTATTGCTTTGCATGTATATATGTCTTGTTCTCTTCAAATATTTTGTGTAGCCAAGATTTCCATAGCTCATTCCCTTGGTGCTCTCAAATGAGGGGGAGCATTCTACCCGTTTAAACTTCTTTAACAAAACTTACTCGGCTTAACCTTTTTGATTTTACAAAAAGGGGGAGAAGAGAAATGGCAAACTCTATAATACTTGTCTAAAAACAAATTTTAGAGTTATTGAGTTTAAGGTTTTGTAATAATCAAAAAGGGGGAGATTGTTGACATAAATAATGCCTAAAAACATTATTAACATATTATAAATATCTCTATGTTTTGATTATTACAAAATATAAACTCATAGAACTAAAACTTGTGACTTAAACAAGTATTTAGTGATTAACATTTTCTCTTTACATCCAAATCACTTAAGGTATGAATAAACAAAGTGTTTAGTGCAATTTATGATCAAAGGGAAATTTAATTAAGTATTACAAAGTTTATTTAATTATATAAACATATTATATATTTTTGAAAAACACTTTTGGTAATAAAGAAAAATGTTTTATTCATACTAAATATATGAATTCAAATTTTTAACCAAAATCAGTTAGTTTTTCACCAAATAAACTTTCCCCACTAGAAAACAAAATTTCTGGCCGTTACAGCTGGGCGACCCCCTAAATTATAAGGGGCGGTCCCCTTAATTTTAAGGGGGGCGTCCTTGATTTAAGGGGACCGACCACGCTCCTCTATCAGAATCTGTTGCCTATAAATACCACCTTAAATCTGGAATTTTTCTCACCTTTTGCACTCCTAAACTTTCTGTTCTAGATCTCAATTTCCAATCTCTAAATCCTTTGATCATACATTCTTAAATCTTTGTTTCTAAGTGATCCAAAGATCATCCTATCAAGTGCAAGAGAAGAATACTTCTATCCCTCAAGACAAGAAGTATTACAACTTGTTGTGATCTCCACATCTAAGTTGTTTGAGCATCATCATTATATTCATCTCATTGTGTGATTAGTTGTGAATATTTGTTAGAAGATAGTTTAGTTAGATATATATAGTGTGATTGGTTAGTAGTTAGTTGTGAAGAAGAAAAGTTAGGAAGAAGATTGGTGTGTAGAAGATAGTTGTGAAGAAGATTGGTGTGTAGAAGATTGGTGTGTAGAAGATAGGTGTGTAGAAGATAGGTGTGAAGAAAATTGGTGTGTAGGAGATAGGTGTGCAGAAGTGTGATCAAGTAGTGAATAGGTGTGAAATAGTTGTGTAGAAGGTGCGAATAAGTTGTGACGTAGTTGTGGTGTGTAAATTGGTGTGTAAGGTTTTCTCCGCCATAAGGGAGCTTGTTGACATAGTGAAGAAAACTCTCGAGTTAGGTGCTCGGGGAGTGGAGTAGGGCAAGGAAGGTGACCTTGTAGCCGAACCACTATAAATCTCTTGTCTCTCGGTTCGATCTTTCCAACTCTCATCTATTTCTTTACTTACATTATTATTGATTTATCGTACTTATTTAGTGTTGTTCATATTGTGCATGACTTGATTTCATATAGCATCGAATCTATATTTTTGAAAACAAAGAAAACTTTCAAACAATCTTTTACAACAAATTAAAAAGACGTAAAACTATTCAATCCCCCTTCTAGTTTTCCACATATGTCATGTTGAGATGGTCGTTTTAAAATGACATGGGGAAGTCTAACGAATGCAACTACACTTTTCATGATAAAAATATAGTGGCCAAAGCATTTGGCACCGAGCGACGATTGAAGCTATAATGGGTCAATGTCTCCATCCACAAGAAAATGTGTCAATTGGCGGGAACACCTTGACCCAGTGTGCCTTTAGTCACCAGCGATTGTCCACCCCACAAGTAATAGCTCCAGCAACTCTCCTAGCCCAATGGGACACCAACTAAAGTGAGTAAAAGCCGAGATTCGAACACTTGACCTTTTATCCACAAAATCTCTCCAGTAGGTTTTTCGGAGGTGAGCCAATGCCTCCATGTTTATAAGAGTATATATGCATCTAGATGTCACTTTCTTTTATGGTTAAGAGTTAGCGCATTTAAAATGGTAGTATATTATAAAAATGAACTAAATGAATAAAAAACAGTTTATATAATATTTTAATAATAAAGAAAGTATTTTAATAAGAAAAAACTAACCCTGTATAAATATAAGCTATTTCTTAAAAACATCATCATAACTATCAATTAAATCTAAAACATGCACTTTTTATTGACAACACAAACAGTAAAGTCCAAACCCATGATAAAGTTATGGTCCGTTTGGTTTGTAGGTAGGGGTGCTATTCGGGTCGGGTTGGTCGGGTTCAAGTCAAACGGGTCGGATCCAAGTCGGGTCGAGGGTAAAAATAATATACCCGAACCTATTTGAACTCGGGTTAGTCGGGTTCGGGTCAAATCGGGTCGGGTCAAGTCGGGTTCGGGTTTGTACAATTTACAAAATCACATAATTTTATTTCTTAAACTTAGTAGTTAAAATGTAGTAATTTGTTGCATAAATTGTATATGAACAATAAGTCTACTTGGTTATTATATTGTTCTTGTCATAGTATATATCAAAACTAGTCTTTAAAATCATTTTATGTAACAATTGTTTCTATGAACTAATAAAAGTAAGAAAACTTCGCAATTGGTAAATGAGTATTTGATTTAACGAATAGATCACTTAGATTTTAAACATATTACAGTATATAAACACATGAGCATGTAAGTAATTGCACATTGATATTTTTGTTGGACCTAAGCCAACATTGATGTCCAGGCTATATGCAACTTCTGCAAGTCAATTATAACATTTTTTTGTCTCGGAACAACAAATCAGAAACATACCATTTTGTAATATGCATTTCCATACACATTCTTATAATCTTATTATTAAAGTATACAATTCATGTGAAATGATGACTCACGATATGATGATATAGTTTACTCTATGATATGTACGTCTTAAACCTACAAAGTTGTCAAGCCAAAAACCACACTAAAAATTATATAGAAAATGGGCCAAGTTTACTACATGGATCACTTAATTTAACTTGGGCCTTTCTTGAACAAAGACAAAGCAAAAAAAAAAAAAAAAACTCGGGTTAGTCGGGTTGACCCGAACCCGAATAGGCAAGTATTTTAAACCCGATACCCGACCCGAGTTCGTAATCGGGTTGACCTGATTGACCCGATTAAGATTTTGGACCCGAGTAACCCGACCCGAGTATCCTTATTCGGGATCGGGTTCGGGTTCGGGTCGGGTCCTGGTCGGGTCGGGATTTATAACACCCCTATTTGTAGATGGGTTTGGAATAGGATTTGGATTTAGTATAAGGGTGCGTTTGGTTTGATACTTTGGTTTGGGTTTAAGTTTAATGTGACAATAATTTAATGTTTGGTTCATTCTTTTAATTAAGGGAATGTTAAATGGAATGAAATTTGATTCCACATTAATATGGAGGGTTTTGGCAAAACCCATGAGACCCACCACTTGCTAATCTCACAGTCTCACATACCTTTTTTTTTTTTTTTTTTTTTTTTTTTTAAGTTATATAATTTTATTATAAAATACATTTAATAAATATATTTATCTCTGCAAATCCTAAATCAAATTCAAATTCAAATCCAAATCCAAATCCTATTCCAAACCCACCTACAAACCAAACGAACCCTAAGATTTGAATTTGATTTATGATTTAGAGAGAGAAAATATATTTATTAAATTATTTGCTAACGGGTGCCCACTAGACACGTTATAAGATGTAAATAAATGCATTTAATGTCTAATTAATACACTAAAACTTTTTTTTTATAATAAAAAATGCATTTAATAACCTTAATTAAACTTTAATTTACCATATTAAATGTGTTTTTTTAATTAAATACACTCAAACTTTCTATACATATACACTTTATAAGGTGACTAGTGGGTACCCGTTAGCAAAACTCATTAATTAAATGTTTTTATAAAATTATAATAAAAAATGGCATTTAAAAATTCAAATAAAAATAGTATGTGATAGTAGAAAGCGGTTGGTCTCACGGGTTTTGCCAAAACCCTCCAAATTAATGTGGAATGAAACTTCATTTCATCTATCATTAATTTAATTAAAATAGTGAATCAAAAGAAATTATTGTAAGATCAAACTTAAAACCTAATTCAAAGTGTCAAACCAAACACACACTTAATTGTCATGATTACACACAAAGTCCATACCCATGATGATAAGTCAATTGTGATGTTTTGACCGGTAAATCCTTACATGTACAAGTTCAACATCAATAACTTTTTTGACTGGTAAATCCTTACATGTACAAGTTCAACATGAATAACTTTCAGGGATTGATATCTTCTCATTTTTCATTTAAACATGAGAGGTCATGTCAGTTATTTTTTTCTTTACACTAATTAATTTATAAAATGATGGTCTCACAAAAATTAATTTATTTATTTTGTGTTCACTCACATAAACTTCAACATGACTTCTCAAGTTCAAATGAAACATTAGAGGATTTCAATCCAACTTTCAGACATGTAGCTTAGTCTTATTGAATCCAAACAAATAAATATAATTATTTCTATTATAGGCTAACGCTCTCTTAAACTAGCTATTGACTCAATAATATCGGCCATATAACAATAAGAGATATTTGTTTAACCGTATTTGAAAATTTTTATTTCAGCATACTCGCCGTCGCAACGCGCGGGTACCATGCTAGTATCCCATACTATATACATGACATACATCTCACATGTTCTAACGACTACTTGGACCACAATAGGGTTTGCCGCATATGTCCACTAAATTACCAAACTAGGCTCATTTCTCCAATAAGTTTAAATGGGCAGGGAAACCCTAACCCTTTTTGGATGCCCACCTATCACGTTGAACCAATGACCTATTTCTCCGAAAGCACTCCTTGGTCAATTGGATATTTGGCTATTTGCAATGGGGAGCAATGCCTTAAATTAGACTCATTTCAAATACAGTCATCTTTTTTAGATATAATTACCAAAATGTGCCAAATTGTTTACATTAGCCTTTTATAAATAGAAAAATCAACAAACCATTAATGATTGATGTTGCTCGTTAGAAAGCGTATCCATATCAAATACACGCACAAGTAGGTAGCAACATTCCAACGGTTGAGATATTTCAACTGTAATTGATGGAGAACAAACGACGTCGTCTTCATTCTCATGACTAAGTAATCGTAACTGTTGTTTGAGTGTTTTAGAAAGTGGGTCCCACTAATTAGGTGCTGTCATGAAAAACCAATGACTACATTCACTCGAACTTGTAAACTTTTTGAGTTCATAATCTCAAGTGAATAAGCTCATAAGGTAAAAAAAACAACTTATCAAGTTTTCAACAAACTTAAATAAGTCTAGAACAACACAAGACACAAACTAGTGGTGAGCAAAACCGTCCGAGTCCCGACAATCGACCAGATCCTGACATAAACTGATAGTCTCGAAACTGAATAATAGCTTCTCGGGTCGGGAGTCGGGATGAATTTTTAGCATTTTCGGGATTCGGGATAGGCAAAAAACCGACAAAATACAAGCAAAAACCGATTACTTTCGGGACGGGCAAAAAAACCGACTATTTTCGGGTCGATATTTAGTTTATGATTTAGGTGACTTTCGAGATCGAGATTAGTCGGGTCAGGTCGGGATCCGGCCCGATGCTGAGCCCTAACACAAACTATAGGGGGTGAAATAATAAACACTCCGTCAAAATAAAAGAACAGAGTCACTATGTTCAGTCAATTGTTCACTGATAATTAACCAATCGTTAGGGTTTCATTTTCAGTCCAATAGCAGCATGGATCACCACAGGGACTATGACAACTACTACGACCACCATTCGTCATGGTCATACGACAACTACGGCCCTCCGCCGCCGTACCACGACGGCGGCTACGGTGGTCATTACAACAACCACCGTGATAGATACCAAAACAATCATTACCAAGACGGTTATAATAATAATAATAATAATGAAGCATATGGTTATTCTAATGGACCACCTCCTCCGTTTAAACGACCCTTTTCGCAGACTCCTCATGCGCCTAATAATGGTTTGTCACTTTTTTTTTTTTTTTTTTTTTTTTTTTTTTTTTTTTTTTAATTTAGTCTAATTTTATTTTTGTTTAGCTTCCGTTTTCGTGTTTGATGTGGACTAGTAGTGTTTGGCATTCCGGTTTGGAAGTAATTATTTTATTATAGCATTTACCATCGTTTTCTAGTGAAACGTGTTAGGTGCTGTTTGATTTCGACTTAATTGGGAAAATTAATGCCTCTAGTATTATATATATCTCCCTTTCACACACACACACACAATGTCACATATATGTATGTATGTATGTATGCTACATATTTTGCTCACATGTATATCTAGTCGGAGGTCTTTTTGGAACTAGTCCATTTACTTTTGGGTAGGAGTGTGACTGTCTACATTCGACCTCCCCCGTACCATGTTCTGACAGGATTGGGTATTGTTGTTGTAAACTTAAATCCCGTAGTATGACTTTATAGAAAAAGTCTCGTGGGTGTTCTTTTCCCAATAAGGCAATAGTATTTCCATAGTTATCGTATCCGTACACTTTTTTAGCATATAAAACATTGTTTATCTACAAATATACGGAGTATGTCATATGCCTAAACATACACCATATCTAGACAGTACTTAATAAAAAATAAAAACAAGTAGGCCCTCAGTTTTGGATAATAAATCAGGAGGAGTTGCAATAAAACTATTTCCAAATATTTGAGTTAGACGTGAAATCTTTAATAGTCTGAAGTTGTCGAAGACAAAAGGGGTGTTTGGGATTGCTTATTTGCTAATTGCGTTCTAATATTATACTTTTTTGAGGGTGCTTGGGATGAGTTACTGAAGCTACTTATGTGATTGTATTATTTATTTTTTTTTTTGCGATTTGAAATGAGTTGCTTGAATAAGCAGCTTGGAGTTTCTTATTCCAAACTAATAATGCCAAAAACCATAAAGCACATAAGCAGTTTTAATAAGCAATCGTAATTATATTACATTTGAGTTTCTGGTTGTCAAAACTTGAAACAGCATAACAATGTCCGACACTATTTCTGTTACAGCTTATGGATTATCTGATTCTAATTATTGTGTGTCACATGATCACTTTCAATCTGTGTGTGGACATATATGAACTGACTGGGGTTTATTGCTCAGTTAATTTGGTTTATGTTGAAAAATGTTTGCGTTTACCGGCTTGATGTACTTGACGTTGATTTATTAAAATGCATAGTTTCTTGATTTTTCACTATTTTGGGAGGCTCGCCGAACTTAATTCTGTTTTTTTTGTTTTAGAATACTTTGATAGTAGCGGTTGCGTGAAGCTTTATGTTAGTTGTGTTCCAAGAGAAGTCACTGCAGAAGAGGTACGTTATTTGCGGCTAATATCATAATCCGGTTTAGCAGTTTGATGATAGTTAGTTAGTTACATGGGGATATCTTGATATCATTCTTAGACTACCATCTAATTTAAATTTACAAAGATTTTTGACGATCAATCCAGCTTCTATTAGTCATTGAGTTTCCACTTGACATGCTTTTTCAAGTTATAGATGTAAAACACGTTGTTTCCACAGTTTCAGTTTGTTACTTTCAACTACATCCATCTTCATGAATATTGTGTAGTTCAGTGATATGCATCCTTAATTTGAACAATGTATAAGCTTTTCTTATACTTCACTTTTATTGCACGCAATAGTATTTTTTTTTTTTTTTTTTTTTTTTTTTTTTTTATATTAATGCTATCATCATCAAAGTTGATTCCATCGTTATCAACGTCTTACATGTCATTATTCCCACCTTGTTATAGTAAATAATATTTATTTGCATCATCGTAATTTTCTTTTGTCCATATCAGATCCGTTCCGTATTTGGTAAACATGGAGAAATCACCGAGGTTATTCTTTTCAAGAATTTAAGAAATCTCCAAACACGAGGTAAAGTAGGCTTGTAACTGCACCTTTCAAATAGTCTCAGGTTTTCACAAATCATAATAAATTCCTCTCTTAGATATTAGTAGATTGTTCTCACCCACAAGTTATGAAGCCCACTTGTACAATTGATGAATTAAGTACTCAACTACTCAAGTGACTGATCATTTGTCTCAATTTATTGGATCTTTTGAGAAATCATACGTAAAATTGAAAGTTTTCAATCTATGGCCACATCTTGTGCTAGTACAAACTGAAAGTATTGAATCAGATTTTTTTCTTCTTGATGCATGAATAGTCTCATTCTAACAATTGAAAATCACAGTATGGGATATGACTGGCTGAATTGACATCAATATCTGTATCTGCAGAGGGCTGTTTTGTTAAATTTGCAAATATTGAGGATGCTGAACAAGCTATACAAGCATTACATAATCAGTATATTTTCCCTGGGGTAATTTCAACCATGCTGGAGATTTGGGTTAAGCCTTTGCTTTGATTAGTAGCTATGAAATCCTAATATGATCTTGTTTCTGTTGTTCCAGGGAATACGTCCTATTGAAGTTAGGTATGCATGGAAAAAACAAGTGCGCCCACTAGGTAAGCTATTTTAATGATTTGTTTTCTTTTTTTAAGTACTTGTAAACATCTGAATTGACCATCTTGTCATCCTGTTTTTGAACCTAATTCACTTGAAGTTTAATACGTATTAATTTTCATAAACCCTCTCTTTGCAGGTCCCCCATGGCTCACTCAACAAATACTACAACAACAACAACAACAACAACCACAACCTCAACCTCAACCTCAACCTCAACCTCAACCTCAACCACAACCTCAACCACAACCACAAATGAACAAAGTATTTGTTAATTTCATGAACAGGCATGCATCAAAAGCAGAAATTGCAGATGTATGCTCCACACTAGAAGTTTTACTGGTTTATATGGCCAAATATGTTATATTCTCTTTTAGTAGCATCATGCTTTACTGCTCTTTCGCATTTAGCATCCACGATATAGTTACATTCACAGTGCTTGATTGTCTAAGCAATTTCATGATATCTGATGATAAAACAGACTTAATTGTTACTATTTATAGCTGGTTAAGAGCACCTCAATGGTCACTATTAGGTTCTCCAAATAATTATGTATTTTGTCTGTTGAAATCGTAAATTAAAAACTTTAAATGAATAAAATTGGATTTTTTTTTCTTATGTGCGTGAGATATGTGCTACATGTCAGTAAAGAACACATCTTTCTGTTGAAATCGTAAATTAAAAAGTTTAAATGAATAAAATTGGATTTTTTTTCCTTATGTGCATGAGATATGTGCTACATGTCATTAAAGAACACATCTTTTCTGTTGACACCAGTACTCTCTGTTTAATCCAGGAATGTAACCGTGACCACCCTTTATGGTTTTATCTGCTTTTGATTTGTATATATTTTATTGTAATTGCAGCTATTTTCCCCTTACGGATATGTTGAAGATGTATTCATAATTTATGATGAACACAAGCAGAGCCGCGGTTAGTCATTTGCAACAAATCTGATTACTGTATACCCATATATCCATCAACATCAATCAGTGGTTTTATATTATGTTTTCTGATTGTTTATGCTGTCTTAAGGCTCGGGGTTCATTACTTTCACTGATAGAGCTATGGCAACTGCTGCAATTAATGCTCTGGATAGAAATTTCATTATGGATGTATGACCTACATTATGATTCACTAGATGCTAGTAGCTCTCTATTTCTACTTCCGGTGGTACTTGCCATTTTTACAATCTACTTCTTTTCATTAAATTTAGGGTTGCGATCATCCGTTGCTTGTCCGGTTTGCTGCACCAAGGAAGCCAAAATTTGCCGAAAACAGGTTTCTGCAGCTTTTCTATACAGAAGTTTTCTCAAATTAACCAGAGTTAAATTGTATTTTGTTAGATTAATATATCGTAAGTTTTTGTTACTACAGGTTTGCACCTCCGTATAGTGATCCAGTGGGTCAAACCTCTCACATGGTTAGTCCTCGATTGTAGGCATCGACTTATCACCCAACACTTATTTCATTTGTTCTCTTTAAACAATGGAAAATAAAACCTTGAGCAGTTTGAGTTCTTTTTGTATCCTTGTAGTCTTCACAAACTGGAAGCAGGGCTCCATCAGTTTCTAGCAACTGTTCTGATATGGAAGATATGCCTGAATGTGATTGGAGTGAGCAGATATGTCCTGATGGCAATGCATACTACTATAATTGTGTTACATTGGAAAGCCGGGTAATCAATTTTGTAATTGATCTGTTTTGGTATTTTTATTACTTTTATAAGCCTCCTAAGAGAGTACTTATTTGTATTATCCAACTCTCTGTGTCAGTGGGAGAAACCAGAGGAATACAGTTACTATGAGCAACAACTTGAACACTGCAATTATCAGTCGAATTCGCCATGGCAGCATGCCTAATGATTAACTATGCTCCTCTAGCTCATTACTTCGACAGCTTGAACCTGACACATTATGGTTAGTTTAAATATTTGAAAAGAGCTATGTTACCATTGAGTTTTGATGTCAAGCTTATTATAAGTCAACTTCTAGCCGATTTGGTGAAAATAATAAATTGCCACAATATTCACCAGTTACCAGTCTTGGTATGATTGCTTTCTATGTGCTGTATGTATATGGTGATGTTTGGAACTCCATTGGTTGGTCCCTTTGGAATCCTCCATGTATTCAGAGTATACATATGGCTTTAGATCAAGCTTGTCACTATGCTGATTTTGGGTTCAGGGGGCTGCCTTGGTTATGTACTTATGATTTGGTTATTTGTTTCTTTAGTTAGTGCTACTTAGTTTGTATCAGAATGGAGTGTTGGCCATTTCTCTTTTTGGTATTTTGTTCCTAGGCAAGAAAGGAAATGTGTTAGGGGTTGTCCTATCCTTTTCTTTTTCTTGTGCTATCTTTTGTACATAACCTTTTCATTTTATTTAATATATTTTACCATTTTAAAAAAATATATATATATTCACCAGTTACAGATTGCTATCCTCTTTTGAAATTCATCAAATACAAATTTGATACAGGTACTTTAATATGTACTTCCAGAACCCATCATTAGCAATCTTGATGTTTTAAATTACTCATACTCCATAAAGGTGTACTTTATTCAGTTTGTATATGATAAAGTTAAGGTTGTGTAAAAGCTGTTTTTGGTCTTAATTTATATATAGAAAATGAGTCCTCTTTAGGAACATATAGAGTATTTGTAATGTAGTAGTATTTGTTAACAACATGATCCATATTAGTTTATAGGTTTAATATTTATATGTCAGTCTGGATCAATCTGAAAAACTTTTAAAACTAATGTATCACTAGAAGTTTGTCACATCAAAAGATGTAGAAAAATAGAACATATTTGTATCAATGCATTATAGAATCGATCTGCATCACACTCACATTTCAAAATGATGGTTTAGGATGAAAGATAAAATGATAAAGTGGGACTTAGTACCCTGCATCCGGCTGTTTTTAAATTTATGTATGCTGTTAGCTCTTCTTAGTACTGATGTTACACCTTTGTAAGATGAATACTAGGTTTAGCAAGAACCATTGACACTCAATCATTAACATTGAATATATTTAATACCCACTACTTGTTCATTATCTCTAATTAACATGCTGCGTTTGTTTCAGGTTTTTCTGTCGATTGATGAACAATATCCTGTTATTATGGTACCTGGAAGATGACATTAGTACCCTTTTTATAACCAGTCCTTTAGCGAATCATTGTGAAGCAAGAGGCTCTATTTTGTTGGGTGAGCTAGTATTATACAGAGTTCTAATGCACCACATATGTTTTCGTATTGGATTTGATCATGATTTAGGTGTTCTATTGATAGTTCATAATTTGAAACCAAACCCACAATTTTAGACCTGTCCGGAACCCACCATAGAGGTCCAGTCTACTATCAAATCCAAATCCATACCCATAATGATTTTTTTACCTTAAATCAGACGCAACATTAGCTAAAAGAAAAGATAGTAGTCTAGGATATTTTGTCCATACAAATCTAGTATGTTTGAGAACAAACTAGTACCATGTTTAATGGGAATTGGGATTTGGGAACATTGAAAAATGAAGAAAGAATATGTTTGGTTTTGCACATGCATTTGACTTGACTAAATTGAGGGTGATTGGACATTGAATGGAAAATAAATCTGATAGGCCAAAGTGCCAAACCACAAGTAAAAGATATTTGCATAAATGTCTTCCTCTGTGGTTTTTAGTGCTTGATGACATGTTATTTGCATCATGCTACTGCTAAAAATTGTATATTTGAGGGCCCAGACCCCAACTACCGGCAAGGGATCTGTGGAGCAGATCTCTGATTATGTTTTCTAGTCCTTAATAACTGCACAATCACTGTTCTTTAATGTGATTTGCAACTGTGGTGTTTGACTCGGTTATCATTACTCTTTTTTGAAGTAGGGTTATCATTAGTCTAATATGGAATAATCAAAAATTAAGTTCATTACAATCTTTTTGTCACCAAAGCTAAAATTGTCTCACAATTTTTTCTTTTTTACAAGAATGGCAGTACCAAGACGAATCAAGGCCAGGAGTTTAACTTTACTTTTCAAAAAAGAATCAGTAATCTAAAACAATTTCAAAATAAAAATTGTCCCGACAAATATGTTTACTCCCTCCGTCCCAAATTAATTGTCCACGTTCCTTTTTTAGATGTCTCATTTTAATTGTTCACTACTAAATATAGATAGGAAAGTTTAATCGAGTTTACCATATTGCCCTTGCTTGAAATTATTATTACAAACTTTAAAGAATAACTTAATTAATTAGCTAAGGGTAAAACTGTCATTCTATTAAAAAGTAAGAAAGAGAAAACTGTAATAAATGCACTTTTCTTAAACTGTGTGTTTTTTGTCGGGGGACAATTATTTTAGGACAGAGGGAGTAGTTCTTTTACAGACCGGTATATGTAGATATCCACAAAAAGGTGGTGAATTGGCGCCTTTTGGCACAAGTCCGACACACAAGGAATAGCTCCGGCAACACTTCTGGCCAGTGGAGCCCCAAATGGAGTGAGCATGAACCGAGACTCGAACCTGTACCAAAAATGTTGTTATAGTACCAACATGAGGTTGCATTACTTGGACGATAGAGTTCCATCATAATCACGGCCAAAGGGAAGATAAAACTCATTCATCTACACGAAACTATTTTTGCTTTAACTTAATTTGCACAAACCCTCAAGCCCTCCCCACAAGGGATTTTCATGATTTGTTAAGTGTTTGATTGGTCGTCACCCTGAAAGCCGATTGGTTGATGATCAATCATATGCGAGCAAATCATCCAAAATTCTGAACAAATAAACGAACACCAGAAGCTAAAAAATTATCCATAATAAGACATAATTAACAACATAGCTAACAGAATCGAAATAACTTAATACATGAATAATTAAGTTATAAAGGGTTTGGCAAAAGATACGGCACCATTCCCATGTACACAGAATTTGGATTAAGCAAAACTAAGGTTTTCCGTATATACTACAAAATAGTTAGCACTAATCATGCATAAGCATGTATCACTTGCATCTTTAGTTTCATGCGTGGACGGATGCATGATCAGTGATGTTGTTGATGATAGAACATCATATCTTGTAGAAGTCCTCCTTGGTCTAGTTTTAGCATAGCAGGTGACGTGTTGATGATGGTGGGTGCGGTTTGAAGATGATTAAAGGAGGGAATCAGAGGTGTGGAGTTACTGTTAACTGGATGGGTGTGTTGGCCTTCGTAGGTGGTAACAACGTAAGAGGGATCACTCATACACCGTTCTACCCTCTTCTTTACATTGCATGATGCAGTTGTGCACTTGTAGTAGCCCCTGCAACGAATTCAATCAAGTATTCTCGTTAGTTATCTATTAGCAAATGCTATACTTCTTGCGCAAACAAATCACACAAACGCAATAATGTACATGGTCAACCCAAAATACTCCACATCCTATGAAATTCGAAAACGATTAAAAAACCATAGAAAATTTGTAGAAAAGAAAAAATAATGGTTCCTCGCTCATATAACATTGTTCAATTCAAACACAAACGTTCAAGTGCCGCCTAATAGGTCCATACTAAATGTAGCTTAATTAGACATGACTTAAACGTTTCCCAAACATCATGCGAAGGATAACCTCCATTCAAATTTCCTAAGATGTTCAAGACAGGCCAACTTTTTTCTGATCGGCAAACATCCATACATGCACACCCTACTCTATATATACCTTCAATATACATTGTGGTCCATATTATTACTTGAACCGACAACATCTTGATTAATTAGACCTTGATACAGCTAAGCTAATCAAAGGTCCAGAACAACTAATCATGCAATTGAGTGAGAATGATATTACCTTGGAAAATGGCTGTTCTTCACGGCTTTTTGGCCATACTTTCGCCATCTGTATCCATCATCAAGATGATCAATCTCAGTCCTGGTCATGAATGCAAATCTTGCTTCTTTCTCTTTCTTCTTCTTTGTTGTCTTTGTCTCATTTCCACTCATTGTTTTCTTTGCTTTCATGCACCTATTCATATAAACACATGCATCCATTCATTCGACCTTTCATGATCATTTCATTTAGTTATCTCATATCTGGTGTTTTATATAATGTTTCAGCTACTAGTCAAAGTTTGTTCTTTAGAATCAATAGATAAAAACCATTTACTGTCAATAGTACTCAAATATTTAGAAACCCTCTTTTGCTTGCTAGGAAAAAAATAATTCATGTTCAATCCACTACTTGCATATTTATTGCAGATATGGCTTCATTAGGGAGTGTCAAAGTTACAACTTTTTAAAGTACAACAGTACTACAACATAATAATTTCCTATAGTATCTGATCATGTATCTTAGTACAACTATTTAGAAGTCTTGGTACAAAGAATAAACTATTTCTCAAATAATGAAAACATGTTAAACACACAAACCACTAATTAAAGGTGATTTACTAAAGAAGATAGATTAGATTTGTGAGACATTGTTCACCATTGAATAAAGATTACAAGTATCTAAGCTAGAGAAACAGTAAAGTAAAAAATAATAAATTTTTTTTATAACTTTAATATACAGTATACAGATTAATATATCTAGGTTAGAAGAAATTAAGGGAAAAAAAAAAAAAAAAAAAAAAAAAAAAAAAAAAAAAAAAAAAGCTACAGTAAGCTTACTGTTTGTTAGGCTTGTGTAGTAGCTGATGAGCAGGTGAAGATATGCAAGAAGAATTAGGTGATGAAGGCTGCTGCTGTCCACTCAAAACAACTGATGATGTCTCTTCATCAGCAGTAGTAATCACATCATCCTTCTTATGATCAAGATCACCATTATTATTAGCATCATCTTGTTTCACATGATGATCTGATGATGATGGTAGCAGTGGTGGTGGTATTGGCAGCTGATGGTCGTGCTCATCAAACACTAGAGGAGTAGTGGTATTAGTAGTATAATAATCTTGAAAACCTAGTAAATCCATAAACCCTAAAGAAGAAGTACACTTTTGGTCAACTTCATTAGCACCAAGTGGCAACACTGATGAAAATGGTTCAGATAATGGAATATGATCCATTTGTTGATATGGGTTGTTCTCCATTTTGACCATCATCATCATCATTAACTCTTTGTCCATGTTAACAACTTAACAACCTTTGTGCATGTACAAGATCTTTAGTACTATGTGTGTGTGTTTTGTACGTGTGAAAAATGAAGAGGGTTTATCTTGTTTAAGATGTGGTGATGTAGTAAAGGAGCTGAGGCTTGAAGGGAAAGATTGACCGGGAATAGAAGGTGAAAGATGGTACGGACGACAGACAGTGGCCGGTGGACGTATTTAATGCATAGACTCTGACTATGACTCACAGATAGGCAGAATAGATGAGAATGAGAATGGGGGGTAACTTGTAGCATTAGCTAACCGACTACCATGGTCAATTTTATTGTTTGTCTTTATATGGTAATTCTTACTTCTAGACCCTCTACTATGTCTATATTACATAACTCAACTCTTATGTTCTTCATTTGACACATTGACATACTAGCTAGATAATTAATTTAGGGGTGGCAATTTTTAACTCGACTTGAGACTGATACGAAAAATATACAGGTTTGGGTTAAGTCTAAATATGTTACGGGTCGTCTTCAAGTCGACTCATCTAACCCGTTTATTAAACACGTCAAGTTTAAGTTGGGAATATGTTAAACGGGTCGACCTGCCAACCCGTTTAAGATTTTTTCATACATTTGAAGATTATACATGAGTATTTTATTATACAGGTTAAATAGGTCAACCCACAAACTTGTTTAACCTACATAATGTGCCAACTTGTTTAGATAAACCGGTTAAATAAGTCAATTCGTAACCCGTTTAACCTATTCAACCTGTGTAACTTATTTAACCCACCAAGCTATACATATATATGGGTTAAATATATAGGTTGTGTCCGGGTTATGTGTAAATAGCTTAAGGTTGACATAGTTGACTCGGTTATTTAAACATGTAGTGTTCGGTTTAGGGTTTTTTGACATGCCAACTTGCCGACCCGAACTCTCTAATCCGGGCCTGACCTTAATTGTCACCCCTATTAGCTACAACTTCAAAAAGCGTTTATAGTTGGCAATGCTAGTTAACTTGCACGTTTCACTTCAGAAAACAAATGTGTCAAAAGCAATGTTCAAACTAATTCATCAACCCATTCAAACACACTATCTGGTTCCAATATTGAGTTCTTAAAGTTTAGTTCGGTGACATCTTACTAGTTGAATCAGAACTAAAATTGCGTATTTGATAACTCACTACATTATACGGTTTTTGATTATGTGACTATAGTAAATAAAGTAATGTAACTCCCAATACCATTTTTCACGGGTTATATGGGTCCCAATACCGTCTTCCACGGTGTATGGGGGAGGTTGAGACGTAGACAGCCTTACCTCTGCCTTTGGTATAGAGACTGCTTCCGGTTCTACCAAAGGTAGAAAAGGACCTCCAGCCTTGCAAAGGTGAGGATCGAACCCTTGACCTCTGTATCCAGAGGCGAGGGTGTTAACCACTTGATCCAAGCCTTGCTCTGTTTATGTGACTATAGTAATGATCAAAATAAATTGCAAAAAAAAAAAAAATAAAAAAAAAATCAAATACCTAAAAATGTTGTATTTCTTAACATTAAAGTTAGTAGATTGTATATATATTTGATTGTCATATCAAAAGTCAAATAATATAGTCATTGTTTATATAGGGTATTATACAACCCTCAGTCCACACATCAAGGTGAAATAATATTCAGAAACACTGACGTTCTCACAAAAGTGCTCAAGCTCAAAGCTCACTAGGAAAAAAAAGTCTAAAACAAGCATAGGGATATCTCAGTTTAACTGCGTACATCTAAGTCAAACACTCGCCTTCTCCGAACAATGTAAACAGGTTAGGAATTTCTTGAAATTTAAGTGATTAAATTTTCAAGAACAACTGTATATTTTTAACTATATACAAAAGTGATAATATTACACACTTTTTTTTCAACATTATTTATCATGTAATTCTCAACGGTTTTAGTACTGATATAAGACATCCAACTTCCAAACTATAAGTGAAATAAATTTAGTTGTTACTAAGGGAGAATTTCATTTATATTTTTGGAAAACTTTGATATGACATCAATATCATTGTAAAACTCATAATTACATGGATATCCAAACTGACAATTAAATGTTAAATGAATGATTTTGGTCATTCATGTATGATAGACATATTTTAAACAAATTAAAGTGATACTGATTAATGTATCCATGAATATGTTCACGACACACAAACTTTTATATATATATATATATATATATATATATATATATATATATATATATATATATATATATATATATATATATCAAAGAGTTAGCAATATTTTTGCAATGCTATGTTTAAAGTGGTTTTTATTTGGTCACAAATCCTAATATATGAACCAATGATGTTCTTATTCTATTTTATACACTTTTGATATTATAATCCAACTTACAAGAACTGGGTAATTTAAAGAGGAAGAAATTATGAAGAAAAAAAAATGCTTAGTTCAATCAGTTAATTTCTTATTATTTTAATTACGGTCCAAGGGTAAAAAGATAATTTATATTTTTTTTTCTAATATAATACTCTGTATATTTATTTTATATTAACTTATACATTGGATATTTATTTTGGATATTCATGAGTATTATTATGTTGATAAGGATATCGAAGTAATAATGATGTTTACAAGGATATTGATGTAATATATTCCGTATGTCTCAAAAAAAGTGTCCACCTTATTATTTATATTTTGTCTCAAATAAGCGTCCAACTTTTATATATAATCATGATTAGTTTTCTTATTTTACCATTGTAATCAAAACTTGCATTAATTACTCATTTTTTATTTTTATATTAACTACGTATGAAAGTAAAAATGATTTTTTATCAATCAAATATAACATTAATTACACATATCATAATTTCTCTATTTTTTATTTGTGGGCTCTATTTTTAGGACGGAGAGAGTATAAGTTTTTGAAGCATATAAATAAAATTCTTCCTAATATTAAAGTAAGGAAATGTTAAACGTAATCTTCAAGGTTATGTTTAATAAATTATGACCGCACTTTCAGAATAACCATTCTTCTCAAGAATTTAATTTCTCTCAACCAACTAAATATCACCGCTCGTTGCATGTTTTTAACTAATAAACATTACCATTAAAGCTACAAATAGCAAAATCCTCACATTAATCTAAGAAAAGAAAGTTGAATATGAAGGAAATGTGATAACTAGAAGATTAGTAAAATTATTGAAGAGTTAGTTAGACATGATATGTTAAGATTTAAAAATGATGGATGAAATTTGAATAAGACCGAAAAAGAAAGTATGTGAGGGTTAAGGTGTGAACGTAGGTTGGGGTATTTACAGCGACGTCATGAGAGTGGGGATTTGTGCAACTATTCTTTGTGGTAGTGTGTGCCTTCCGTGTACCACTTTTTATGGGTGTTGTTAACCCCACGGGGGTCTAGTGGGACTAGGCTGCATACCCTCTTTAGTGGGGCTCACCTGTGCAGCTTTTGTCCTCTCTATTTTATTATTATTATTATTTTTTTTTTCTTTTCTTTTAGCTGTCCAAGTCTTATTTTTGTCCTAAGTCATATTTTTTTTTGTCAAAGCACAAAAGTGCATTTTTTGGTCCAAAATGATAAGTCCAAAGTGCAAACAACTGCAGGCTCGGATCATTGAATTCGTCATCGCCAAATCCTATTTTTTTTTGTCATAGCACAAGTGCAGTTTTTTTTGGTCCAAAGTGCAAACAAACAAAGTGATCAAGTCCAAATGCAAACATTACACAACTGCAACACAAAACACAACTGCTTAAACATGAAATGTTAAATTCGTCAGATTCAAAAAACCCCAAACCAATTTTACGAAACCCCAATTTAAAAAATTAGGGTTTCATTAAAAAATCAAGATTTTGATAAATTAACGTACGAATCTTTCAATTAACACACTTTATATGGAGTAATCAAGTCAGATTCAAAAACCCCCAAACCAATTTTACGAAACCCTAATTTAAAAAATTAGGGTTTCATTAAAAAACTCAAGATTTTGATAAGTTCACATAAACATCACGTACGAATCTAACAAAAACATCACATAAACATCACGTACCTAACAAAACCATCAGAAAAACATCACATAAACATCACGTACCTAACAAAACCATCACAGAACAATCTACCCAACAACATCACCACACACTCACAAACTCTCTCACAAATCACCAACAACATCACACAAATATTAGTGTGATTTTAGATCTAAAAATAGAGAGAGAAAAGAGAGCAGATAACATAGAGAGAGAGAGAGAGAGTTTGTGAGTGTGTTGTGTGGTGTGTGTGTGACTGCTGTGGTGATAATAGTGTGTGGGTGTGAGACAGCTGTCCACCACAAAACAAAACGCGTTTTTATTTAGTTTTTTTCTTTAAAAAAAAAAAAAGTGTATTAAAAAGTGTGATGATGAGGCGAAAAATGATCCGTTTTTAGGGGGTCATTTAAGCCCGAATCCGAATTTATTTGATCAAATATTGCCCTAAATCGTTCCTTTTGTGATTTTAGGTGTTTGGAGAGCGAATTCTGGAAAAGAGGCTATTTTGGACGTTTTTGGAGCATAAAGTGAAGAAAACGACAAAGTACCAAAAATCCAAGCTGGAAATACAAGGTGACGGCGTCAAGGGTTTGCTCTTGACGGCGTCAGACATGAAGAATAAATTACCGTAGCTGGTGACGGCGTCAGATGGAGTTATGACGGCGTCAAAGTGGCCAAGAATAATTTACCGTGGGTGGTGACGGCGTCACATAGGCCGTCACGATTTTATCTAGGGCGTCCGAGGAAGTGTATGGCGGCGAGTTGACGGCGTCAGATTTAACTCTTGACGCCGTCAGGACGATTTTCCTATATATAGTTTTCTAGTTTTTTTCATTAAAAGAGAGAGAGAGAGAGAGAAGTTTTGGTGAAACCCTAAAGACGATTTTGGTGCCTCTTTTACAGGTTTTTCAAGGGTTCCAAACCCTTGAGACCTTGCATTGTAATTGAGATAAGTATACTCTTAATTCAATCAATATGTCTATGTGTTGGTTGTCTATCTTTTGTTCTTATCTTAATTCTACTATGCTAGGCTAAATTTCATTTGTGTTTGCTTAGATCTAATGAAACCTAGATGTTGATTATGTGTTGATTACTTGTCTATTCTTGTTTTGAATGAATGATATTATATGTTAGGCTTAAGAAAACTGGCAGATCTCCAAATGGTAACATGCTTGAACGTCTTAAGAAACATGAACCGAGACGTACTAGGTCTTTATTGGTTGTATTTAATGCATGAGCCACTGTTTACAATCCCTATAGTTGTGCTGGGTCATGGTGTAGGAGGAGATAAGAGCTCATAGAGTTGGGGAGTTATGTATGCCACTCCACGAATGGTATTAAGGAATACAACCCGTCATTCATACAAGTGTAACAAGTAATTAACATGTAAAAGATATCTAGGGAGTAATGAAGTCTAAGTAAACACAATTTCTCCAACCACTGCTCACAACCTTAGTTTAATATTAGTTTAATTTCATTTTCATTAGTTAATTAGTTATAAAGTAGTTTTTGGGTTAGTTGATTAGCAACTAATTCCGCCCACTCCTTCAAAACCCGAGATTTTAATTGCTTTCATAAAAATATAAAAATACAAAAATAATCATCTCTCACCTCTAGAACTATTAATTAGGTTTTCTAATCCTAGCGACACTATTCCTAAGCTGAACGATCAATCCCCCGGTACTTGTCACTATACTATACTACAACGATCAGGTACACTGCCTGGTGGGGGTTGTAAGCCTCGCGAGATCCCTCGAGAGGTAAAGCAAGGTGCGATTCCCACGCATCAAGTTTTTGGCGCCGCTGCCGGGGAATAGTTATTGTCTAGGTTAGGATTTCTTTTTATTAGGTCTACTTGCTAGATTCCTTTCTAGTAAGATTTTATTTTTATTTTTAGGTCTTCTTTAGTCTATCTTATTTCTTCGTGCTTTTGTTCGTAACTCTTTACCATCCGACATCATGGAAGGTGGTAACATCTTTGAACCCATCATCCCACCACAACAAAACCCACCATTAGAACCCCTTAGGCCCCGAACCTTAGGAGAGTATTCCCGACCTAGCCACCAAGGCTACCGAAACACCATTGAGCTCACCGGAGCCAATGTGACCCCCTTGCGATCCGACACCATCCGGTTGGTGCAAAGCGGATGTGCATTCCATGGACTTCGTTCCGAAGATCCAAACCAACACCTTAAGGACTTCCTCAAAATTGTAGATTCCATAGACCTAGGTGTTGAAACTAGAGAGACTACCCGTTTACGCCTATTCCAATTCTCTCTACGGGATCAAGCTAGTCAATGGCTTGAGCGTTTACCCGCGGGATCCATCACCACATGGGATGATCTCACCACTCGTTTCCTTGCTCAATTTTTCCCACCGGGGAGAACTACTAAACTTAGGAATGACATCTTGATGTTCCAACAACGTCAAAATGAATCTCTTTATGAAGCATGGACTCGTTTCAAGGACTTACTCCAAAAAGTCCCTCATCATGGCATAGATTTGTGGCTCCAAGTCCAAATTTTTTATGACCATATCGATATCCCCACGAGGCGAACCATTGACCAATCGGCCGGTGGTAAGCTACGTGATCTTAGTGCGGAACAATCATGGGAACTCATAGAAGATCTTGCTCTCTATGACAACGAAAGTTGGAATGATCCCCGTGATTTGAACAAAACGGTCAAGGCAATATCTTTGCCTTCGAATAATTCAAGCACTCCCGACCGTAGGATCATGGAACTTGAGGACCAAGTCAAGTTTCTCATGAAATCTTACGAAGCTCCGAAGCATTCAATCCAAGTGAACAAAATCACTTCTTCATGCGAATTATGTAGTGGTCCCCATGACACTCGTGATTGTGTGGAACTCCCCGGAACAGCTTTTGCGGACTACGCATCCACGCGTACCGACGAAGCGGGAGATAAGTGGTACACTTTCAAGCCCGAGCCAAACACATACGGTGATTCATATAACCCCTCATGGAAAAATCACCCAAACCTTAGGTGGAAACAAAATCAACCAAATTCATCCAACCCACCTAATCGTTACCAATCAAACGGTCCACCATCCAACCGTATCTTCAACAACAATCCTTCTAACAACTATGGTAGTACCAACAATCTGGAAGGATTGATGTCGAAATTTATGGCATCTCAAGAAGCTCGCATAGCTAGGTTTGAAACCGAATTCAACCAACAACAAACGGAGATGACCAACAAAATCGACAACTTGTTGAAAGCCCTCAACAACCAAACATTAGCCACACCTAGGAAGGACACTAGGGACACCAATAGTGGAATCCAAGCTAAGGACCCCTCATCATCCAAACATGTCCACTTTGTCAATGTTGTCACTATTAAGCCGATAGATAGGGAAATAGAGGAGAGTGACAAAGATGAAGTTAGAGTAGAAGCCAATAGTGAGGATGAGAGTAGGGAAGTTGAGGTTAATAAGGATGAGGAATTAGAGGAGGTAGAACCTATAGAGGAATATTTTGATAAGTTGCCAACCAAGGAAGAACGGGAATACCATAAGTATTTATTCGATAGTCCCGAAACAACATATATCTTTGGCGATCCCCTGATCAAAATGGGAGACCCCTCTAACATTAACATCCCATGCAATATCGGGCACATGCATGTATGGAAAGCTTACATAGATCTTAGATCCCCTGTGAACATCATGTCTAGGACTTATTACAATTGGGTGATGAAGAAGCAACTCAATTTTAGGATAATGCCCGGTAAAAGTTGGATAAGTAATTTTGCGGGAAGAGTGAAGGGATTGCATGTCATTATAGGGAATCTCACCTATGAGATTGATTTTATGATAGTTGAAGACATTCGTCCGGTGATAGATGCTTGCCTAAGTCAAGTAGTATTCGGGAAGCCATTTGTTGAGGCCACTAGGATGAGTTATGATCCGACATTAGGGATAGTTAGATTCAAGGAAGAGAATGATGAGGTTGCTTATCAAATGCCCTACAAGATTGAGCAATACCGCCTTCTCTCTAATTTCGAAAAGGAACGTAAGCAAGCGGCTTATTATAGGAATGAGGAGGATAGACGTAGAGGAGTAGAGTATGTTAGAAATAGGATGCTTGGTTTCTACAAAGAGTGCTTACAACTAGGTCCAGAATACAAAACTGGTTTAGAAGATGACCTAGAGAATGGAACCAATGATGAAATCACGTAGTAACCCACAACTTTGAGTCTAGCTACAAGACTCGTAAATAAAGAAAAGCGCTTCTTGGGAGGCAACCCATGTTTTGTGTGATTTTAATTGTTTGATTGCTATTTGCTTCCGTATGCATGCTTTATTTTTATTGTTGGTTGATCATGTTTCTCAATTAAAATGTGGAAATACTTTATTATGTTGTTTAGCCTAGTCTTAACTTCAACCTAAAGGTATTTTTGCAAAAGATAAGTGTAAGGGGAAACCCCAAATATGTTTTTTTAAGAAACAAACCGATCATGATTCTCCACAATATTTAATGAACATGTGTATTCGTATTGTTAGAGTCAAATGCTTGTATTGAGTCATAATGTAGTTTTGCAGGATTTTCCAGGAAGTAGGACAAAGTTTTTCCAGAAATTTTCCGGAAACTTAACATAAAGATTTCTGCAGGTTCATTCTGACGGCGTCAGGCAATTGCTCTTGACGGCGTCAGGAGTCAAAAATCTGGAAATTTTACCAGTTTTGTTTTTCTAACGGAGTCTTATAAGTTTTTGTGAATTATTAAGTTTTATAATCTCCAGGAAATCTGCAAACTTCATTCCACAAGCATTATATCTTACTTTGTTTTCAAGGATTTAGTAACTTATATAGGATGCCGCCGATTTTACGTGAGGTTGCCTTGTCTACTTTTGTCAGGATTTACAGGTTATTTGAGACAAGAAGATGATTTATATTCTGGAAGGGAAGCTTTGATTGTTCGTTTTCTTGGAGGAAGATTTAACCTGGCCAACCTAAAATACATACCGAGCGAATCAGGGGAGTATTTGAATTCATTCTCTTTACTTTTAACTTTTACATTCTTTACTTGAACATTGGGGACAATGTTCATCTTAAGTGTAAGGGGAGGGTAAAAAGATGATACCTTACATATGCATTTTCGCTTGAGTTTGTTTTGTTTGATAGTAGATGAGTAATAAAACTATGAGAAATACTTGTTAGTGTAATTTTAGCGCCAAATTTAAAATTTTTTACAACATTTAGGAGTGAAACTTTAGCCATAGCAAGCGTCTCATGGATAGGAGGTTGTATGACTAGCACATAACCGTATATTCAGAAAAATTTTCCACCCAAAATTGTGAGGTTCGCCTTTAGATTTGATAGGAAAAGCATTTATTATTAGTGCTTATGAGTGTACCGGTAGCATTTAGATTCTAGAACTTGCGTTAGTGATGCATCCCGAGACCGCTAGTGAGACTACATTCGTGTGGTAGGATTTACTACATGATAAGAGGCATTAGGATCACCCTTGTGTTGAACCCGTATTATAATTACTTGACCATTTAAGTCATATTACTTGGCTAGTTAAGTCAACTAATTTTTCCCACACCCTTAGCGTTGTACTCATTTTTAGTACACGATACCCCTAGTACACCCCTCCGAGCCTATCTTTTCGTTTCTAACTTTAAGCATCTTACTTAAAGGAAGAATTTGTTACACCCCACTTAAATGTACAACCAAATCGCCTTAGCCTTCCGTGTATGCGCTCATTTTTAGTGCATTATTGTTATTTGTTAAACCCTAAGTTAACTTTCTAATTGATTACATGGTTGCTAAGTCGAGTCATATCCTTGTACATATTGTTTTGGGTCGATTGGGACTCATGGGTAAGTACTTATTTTATGAAGTAATGGGGAAGAACAACACTTATTACCCCCATATGTACGTTAATCTTAAAAGTGCTCCAAGTGTTTTGATTTTCTTAATTCGAGTCATTAGAATAGTTTAATGTAAAGTATGTAAAGATTCAAGTGTAAGGGGAATGCTCAAACCCCTATGATGTATTATTTTGGATGGTAGGGTAAGAGTGTATGAAAAAAAAAAAAAAAAAAAAAAAAAAAAATTTAGAAAAAGAAAAAAAAAAAAAAAATTAGAAAAGAAAGAGAGAAAAAACATACGGACTACCATCCCGTTTTCATTCTATGTTCATTTTATGTTTTTAGTTATTTTTCATTTATTAGCTTAAGTCGAGTCTAGTCTTGGCTTAGCAACGCCATCTTGTACATGTAATTAACTAAGATTGTTAACTCGCCACCAGTAAAATTCCCTTTATCCAACAAACCCGTGTAATTCATATCCCTACACCTAACATTATAACCCTTTAAAAAGACCTCTTTGATAGTTTATCCTAGGTGCTTACGCCATGTGGTGGAGGTTTGATCCTTTCCCAAGCCTATGGTAATCTATTTTGCTATGACAGGTAGTGAGAGATATCTTCCATTTCCATAATGTTATATTACTTTATTACACCCGAGAGATGTGAGTATCTAAACACTATTTGTGAGGTGCTTGTGTATGACCTCCGTGCTTGTCTATTGGTCTTTAGTGGAACGATTATTTGTTGTAATTACTTTTATATTAGTGTTAAATGACCCCTAACTTGTCTTTTGAGTAGAATAAAAGCTCATTTGCTTGAGGACAAGCAAATCTCAAGTGTAAGGGTATATGATGAGGCGAAAAATGATCCGTTTTTAGGGGGTCATTTAAGCCCGAATCCGAATTTATTTGATCAAATATTGCCCTAAATCGTTCCTTTTGTGATTTTAGGTGTTTGGAGAGCGAATTCTGGAAAAGAGGCTATTTTGGACGTTTTTGGAGCATAAAGTGAAGAAAACGACAAAGTACCAAAAATCCAAGCTGGAAATACAAGGTGACGGCGTCAAGGGTTTGCTCTTGACGGCGTCAGACATGAAGAATAAATTACCGTAGCTGGTGACGGCGTCAGATGGAGTTATGACGGCGTCAAAGTGGCCAAGAATAATTTACCGTGGGTGGTGACGGCGTCACATAGGCCGTCACGATTTTATCTAGGGCGTCCGAGGAAGTGTATGGCGGCGAGTTGACGGCGTCAGATTTAACTCTTGACGCCGTCAGGACGATTTTCCTATATATAGTTTTCTAGTTTTTTTCATTAAAAGAGAGAGAGAGAGAGAGAAGTTTTGGTGAAACCCTAAAGACGATTTTGGTGCCTCTTTTACAGGTTTTTCAAGGGTTCCAAACCCTTGAGACCTTGCATTGTAATTGAGATAAGTATACTCTTAATTCAATCAATATGTCTATGTGTTGGTTGTCTATCTTTTGTTCTTATCTTAATTCTACTATGCTAGGCTAAATTTCATTTGTGTTTGCTTAGATCTAATGAAACCTAGATGTTGATTATGTGTTGATTACTTGTCTATTCTTGTTTTGAATGAATGATATTATATGTTAGGCTTAAGAAAACTGGCAGATCTCCAAATGGTAACATGCTTGAACGTCTTAAGAAACATGAACCGAGGCGTACTAGGTCTTTATTGGTTGTATTTAATGCATGAGCCACTGTTTACAATCCCTATAGTTGTGCTGGGTCATGGTGTAGGAGGAGATAAGAGCTCATAGAGTTGGGGAGTTATGTATGCCACTCCACGAATGGTATTAAGGAATACAACCCGTCATTCATACAAGTGTAACAAGTAATTAACATGTAAAAGATATCTAGGGAGTAATGAAGTCTAAGTAAACACAATTTCTCCAACCACTGCTCACAACCTTAGTTTAATATTAGTTTAATTTCACTTTCATTAGTTAATTAGTTATAAAGTAGTTTTTGGGTTAGTTGATTAGCAACTAATTCCGCCCACTCCTTCAAAACCCGAGATTTTAATTGCTTTCATAAAAATATAAAAATACAAAAATAATCATCTCTCACCTCTAGAACTATTAATTAGGTTTTCTAATCCTAGCGACACTATTCCTAAGCTGAACGATCAATCCCCCGGTACTTGTCACTATACTATACTACAACGATCAGGTACACTGCCTGGTGGGGGTTGTAAGCCTCGCGAGATCCCTCGAGAGGTAAAGCAAGGTGCGATTCCCACGCATCATGTGAATAAAAAGTTATTTGTAAAAAAGTGTATTAAAAAGTTAGTTGTAAAAAATGTATTAAAAAGTTAGTTGTAAAAAAAATTGTGATAAAAAAATATTTTGTCATTAAAAAAAACATTTTGTTATACAAAAAAATATTTTGTCATTAAAAAAAACATTTTCTTATACAAAAAAGTTAGTTGTAAAAAAATTGTGATAAAAAAAATATTTTGTTATAAAAAAAAACACTTTGTTATACAAAAAAGTTAGTTTAAAAAAAAAACGTCACCATACGCGTTCGTAACGTTTTTTCAGTGGTTCGGATCTCACGAGCAAGTTAAAAGGGATATGTTGAACAAGTTAAAAGGGATATACCAACCTGAATCTGTGGACACACGTCAACCTGTTGTTCAGGAAAATACCCGTGGACGTCCGAGCGAAAAGAACAAAAAGTCCAAGGCTACAAAAGTTCCGGACTTAAATGAAGTACCGATCGTAGATCACCGAAGAAGTACGAACACAAGATCTACGAAAGTCCCGAAATTGCCGAAAGAGCCTCCAAGACACAGTTCGTACACGGGTACTAGTCCACGGCACAGATTATATGTTGGAGATACTGTGAGCAATGGTTTTATTCGGGAAATTCCACTGCTTTACCGTCCATACGTAATAAGTATACGTAATATTGCGGGTGATGGGAATTGCGGGTTTCGGTGCGTTGCTCACTTTATTTTTCAAAACGAACATATGTGGGCCGAAGCCAGACATAGGTTGTTGCAAGAGTTATATTACCATAGGAGTACTTACACAGATATGTGGGGACCACAAGACTTTAACTTTCTTTGGAATACGATAAACTGGTTCAACGGAGGTGCACATCAAGGTTACTGGATGGTGATGCCAATGACGGGTATCGTTATCGCTTCAATGCTAAATCGACCGATTGTATTTCTATCCATGCGTGGTTATAACACATGTTTTCCGCTTTTTTCCGGGCCAAACAACACACAAGGAATCGACCCCCTTGTGATTGCCCGTGTGGGGGAGGGCTCATGTGCTCATTACATTATACCGACGCTAGACCCAACTTTTACACTTCCGCGTAACCACCCACAATGGAGGTTTTTCCGACAGCCAATTGCAGAACAATGGATAAGTTTATATCAACATCGACTATCGACATTGTAAATAATTATTGATTAATGTTGTGAATAATTTTACAGACAAAACATTGTAAATGATTATTGATTTATGTTGTAAATAACTGTTTGTATTATATAGTAATTGATTAAATATTTATTTATATTAGTAAATAACATTATTGATTGATTATGCAAATTCTTTGGTCAGATGAGCCAAAGAAATCCTTTCTGGTGCCGATGTAATAGAGGATTTATTGTACAACGAAAATCCTGGCAAGACGGTAGTCGTGGGCGACTGTTTTATGCATGTCCTCTTTCAGTGGTAAATAATCATACGTTTGCTTAGTTATGTAAATAATTTGTTTGTTAAAAATACATTTCTTATTATTTCCTTAACATGTAACAGCCAGGTACAAACGACTATGGGTGTCGATACTTCGCGTGGAAAGATGAATTTGAAGCAGAGCACTTTAGTCAAGCCTCTTCTTCAACGCATTGCTCAAACTGCGTTGCTACAAAAAATGAGATCAAGTTGTTGAAGCAAAGAATAAAGGCGCTGGAAATGGAGTTAGAAATGGAAAGGAATCCTGAGGATCACGCTTGTCAGTCAAGTGCCCGACTCCATGATCTTTTAACCGAAATGAATAATCTTCATATGTCGTAGATATTGTTGTTTTTAAATAATATGTTAACGTTGACGTTTAATTTTATAATAATAGTTGTTGTTTTTAAATAATTTAAGTTTAGGTGTAAACACTGATCTTTATAAATGCAAATGAGTCAACGTCATCTTTTTTTATAACGTCATATTTTTTTATAACGTCATATAGGCAATTATTAATTAAGTATACACAAAAATGAGCCAACGTCATCTTTTTTTATAACGCCATATTTTTTTTATAACGTCATATTTTTTTATAACGTCATATAGGCAATTATTAATAAATATACACAACACAAAAACATTATAAACATTAGTTTATAAATGCAAATAAGTCAACGTCATCTCTTTTTATAACGTCATATTTTTTTATAACGTCATATAGGCAATTATTAATTAAGTATACATAAAAATGAGTCAACGTCATCTTTTTTTATAACGTCATATAGACAACTATTAATTAAGTATACACAACATTACTAACATTACAAAAAAATATACAAAACAAAAACATTACAAACTTAAAAAAAAAAAAAAAAAAAAAAAAAAAAAAAAAAAAAAGACAACTACAAGACAAAAGTACAAAAAAAAATAAAAAAAAACAAAAAAAAAGTACAAATCAAGTACACCCTCCCATTTAGTGAGGGTATGGTTAAAAAATAGACCGGGGTATGGTCAACATGTGCCCTTTTTATACTTCCATTTTTTTTTTCCTTCAAATATTAAGTATTGTTTCTAAACAAAATTATTATGTAAGAGACTTAACAAATTAAAAATGTATATATATGTAGAAACAAAAGATTGTTGATGATCTATCATTGTTTAGAAAAACGAACTAAACACAGTAAAAAAAAATTTCATGAGAAATTAACTTACACACTACGGTCTACGGGTATGTTTGGCGACAAGTAGCAGTAAGTAGTAGCAGTAAGCAATAGTTGTTTGTTTAAAAAACGTGTTTGGTAATACAGCAGTAGCTGTATAAAGTGTAAAATTACAACAAAAAAAAAAAAAAAAAAAAAATTAAAACAAAATTTTGATTAAACAAGTAATAAAGTTATTATCTATAAAGTACTCATCACTTTTACATGTTTGATATTACATAAAACACAATTATACGCTAGCTTTTATCTACGATGTGCGTTCCATATTATGATTTATGATATATTATCCTTGGATATGAACCAACCCATAAATTACATTTTTTAATGTACTGTTATCTATAAAAAAATGAGACTTCACAACAAAATAATAAAAGGGTCATTATAATATATTCTAAAAATCAACTTGGACACTGTAGCAACAGTACCCACGCAAGTTTCATGTTATCCCCATTTTAGCCCCTGAGGTTGTTAATCAATTGCAAAGTTAGTCCTTAACGGCCGTTATCTAACAATCGTGACTTAAATTTGTAACGGAACAATAACTTTAGGGGCTTTTTCTGTGCAAATAACAAACAGAAACAGTCCCTAACATTAACTTTTTTTCATCGTTAGTCCCTGAGGACTAACTTTGCAACAGAACGCCATGTTAAAAGGACTAAAAATGAAAAAAACGTTATGAACAGCGCACCACAGTGGATGCTACAGTGCAGCACAGTGGTGAATAGTGCCTGTACTGTAGCTAACGAATTTACGCTTTCAGTCCCTCAGTTAGCTGTAAATTGCACAGTTAGTCCCCAGTTAGCGATCTTTTGCAAATTTAGTCCTTCCAAAAAAAAAAAAAAAAAAAAAAAAAAAAACCAAAAAAAAAAAAACGATCGTTTTATTTTGAGCTAAGATTAAACGCAACATTCCCGCAGCAACATGCGGGTGCCCCCGCTCGTGTTATTCTAAAGGTGGGCAAGGAGTTTGACTAATTGTTACAGTATATATTTGTACGTGATAATAATCGAGGGTAATGATGTAAATTTATTAAAAAATGTTGGGACAGTAAGTGGAAAGCTTCTTCATGAAGCTGTAGAATTTAGAGCAGTTGGCCTCCTTTTAAATGCTCTTGAATGTATTGCCAAACAAACTTTTCATTTAAATGCTTACCGCTTGTCGCTTCCTTAACGCTTGTTGCCAAACATGACTACAAACATCAACAACAAAAACTATACTAGCCAGTGTGAATTGATTTGGTGATCTACAACTACTTTTATTTTTGAAAAAAAGTGACATCGTGTTCCATAAAAATACAAATGCATACGACAGTGTACGAATTCACGCTAAATGCGATAACAACAAAAATAAATTGGTGGCATTCATACGAAATAATTTTGAAAGTATACAAGTCACATCGTTTCTTCAATATTAAAATATCATCGTTCATTTAATCATTTTAATTAGATCGTGACAAAATCATATTGTCTACTTGTTCTAATATAGATAAACATATATTTATTCATTTTAGGAAGCTATCTTTTACCTAATAAAATAAAACTCTAAGTGAAAACTTTTTCATTTCAAAAAAATCAAATCATTCCTTATTAGGTAATAAATAAATTATTGTTATTTTTCTAATAAACATGTTTAAAATAAAAACCCTTTAGTATTTCCGGATTTAGCAAAATAATTTATAAAATCATTTCTACACTCATATGGTCATATGTGTATATCAAAAAGTGTTAAAAACACATGTACTTGGTGGCTTATACTTAACAGTTTTGGACCAAAATGTATATTTAAAAAAAAAAAAAAAAAAAAAAAAAAAGCTCTCCATATACTCATTCTATCATACATACTCCCTAAGAAAACTATCTCCACAATCCCAGCTCCTATGTATCCGATCCCACCATAAGCAACCACCACACACCGCCACAATTCTCGAACTCCGGTGTACACACATATACCAATCTTTTTATTCTCTAAAACCTAAATCAAAATCGTTGGAGGTAAGATTTAGTTTTACTTTTTTTGTTTGCCTTCTATTAAAAAGAATAGACTCATAAATTTTAATAATTGGGGTTTTGAATCTTTAAATTCTATTATATTAATGGGCACAAGAGATATTGGAAGGATTCAAGAAGTACAATTTTTCTGGTGAGTGTGATCATTGGTAAGGTTTTTTGTGGTTTTTATGTAAATTTTTATAATTAGTTGTTAGATTTTGTTGGTACCCGGTTAAAAAAATTGTGAATCTTTGATGTAGGTTTAGTGTGATAATTGTAAATTTTTATAATTATTTGTTAGATTTTTCTTGAAGAATGTTAATTTGATGTTGGATTCTCTGCGATTGTTATAAAGATGTAAAGTTCATGTGTTTACATGATTGAGTTTATAGTGATTGCTGCAATTTGGGGAATCAATACATAGATAACTATGATTAGATAGTTCTACATACAATCTTACAAGACCGAGAGTGGGTGAGCCACTAGGTATTTACATTGTCATATAAACATGTATATAAAAAGACCAAGAATAGGTTGTTAGCCACTGCAATTCAAAGTGCTCAAAAAATTGGCTTATAACCTTAGAAAAAAATTGAAAATTGCCTACCTTACTCCAAATTAAGCCAATAAGCAGTTGTGGTTTTTAGGTTTCTGAATTTCACCTCTTTCATCAAATTCACGTGTTATTTATGGTCAGTTTTAACGCTTTATTGTTATTTGATATCTTAGATTCGTATATGGGTTTTGTTTAGTGTATGTTACTCCATATGTTTTTCCACTTTTTTTTTTTTTTTTTTTTTTTTTTTTTTTTTTTTTTTTATTTGAATTTGATTTGCATGTTATTTGATGTAGTTTGGAAGAGTTCAATTCAGTTTTAGATAGGAGTGATTGAAATGTATTTGTTGAATGTTGATTGATTGGTGTGTGCTACCGATCATGTGGTTTTCGTGTTGTAATAAGTAAAGTTTAAACCTGTTTATAGAATCTGGAGATCACAAATCTGCTGGTGATTGACGATTCACATAATCGATTATTAATTATTGTTGAATTATCTAAGAGTGAAAAGGTATCTTTTTCTCATTGTTTTAAATTGATCTAAGTTTTCTTAACACGTGGAAGGATTTATAAAATGACCGTAACTTTATAAATTACTTTCCGAACTGGATCAAAGGAACATAATGTGCTTTTAAACTAGAAGGGCCTTTAGAGATCCTTATTCAGACCAACTTATGATTTTTAAGTTAATTGTGTAGTTACTCGTGGAAGACATTTGGTCATCTATTTATTATTCAGTTATTAGCAGGTTCTTGCTACTACCTTAGTATAAATTGCCCTTAAGTTGAACTTGACAATATACAGAGCACACAAGTAGGTATATCAAGGTGTCGGATTATGGTTTCCTTTGTGACATATCGTGATAAAAAAATCTATTAATGATTTTTGTAATTATAATGATCCGGAGATTCTTATATCTTTTATAATAGTATACGTAAGTAGTATGGTATTGTGATTTAGCTTGCCATTTAAAGTACTAAATGTGTTCTCAATGAAATAAGCTGTTCAAGATTCCAATAAAAAAGAAGCTACAAGTATATGTATGCAATATAATGTTGTATTGCCTTTGAAGGATAAAATGGTCCTGTTGCACATGTTCTTATTCTTATTATTATCATATAAATTTGTTTTCAAGAATCCTATATACTTTCTCTCCAAAAAATTACGTATAAAGTCATCCAACCAGTTTATAAAACTCTTTTCGCTATAAGTTACAAGTTAAGGTCACAATGAAAAAGTGCAAGAATGTGTAGATTGATTCTGGCTTTTATGAATCTTATGAAACAGTTATAGTTTTGCTCTATGTAGCAGCAGATAGCAACAAGAAGAAATGTGTTACTAAGGAGGATACTCCTAGGCCATTGATTGGTGACCGTTCCAGAAGTGGATAGCAGGGACACTTGCTTCATGTTTAGTTATGGTGTTGGTGATGGCCATAATAAGATGGAGACTAATGATTAGGTTATAGACACTAGATCAATTGTAATCATATATCAATGATATTTATATGTTTCTCATTTATTTACACCAAGTTCTACTATAGGTGTATGTTGCAAGTATCACTTAGTTAAACTTTAAGTTTTCGGAGCTGTTTAAACCTCATTGTCTGTACTTGGTGGTTAGCAAATTGGTTATGATCTTTTCTAATTAGTTACGGTCGAAACCATAAGATTTAGTAAAATTAATCATTATGTATGTAGAAATTTATGCATAATGCGCATATATTGATATCCGACCCAGTGTAATTCTGCAATGCCAAACACCTATGATATAGGGATTTTAGTTATATTCTAAAAAGGTTTGTGATTTTGCTAGAATCATCAGTTCTTGGTTTTCGTATATGCGCCAAATCCCTAGCTTTGAAGAAACTTCAAGTTACAGACTAAACCACGACAACCCTACCGGAAGAACGACGAACTGAGTTGGTGTATCTGCAGTTATATAACCGGAGAATAGATAAGACGTCGTTGAATTTTTTGAGTAGTCAAAACCCTAACCCTAAGGGTGGTTGTTCTTCAGGTGGTGGCGAAAGTAAATAGGGGTGTTCTATTGGTAAAAATATTAGTGGCTTTGATGTAATAAAATAAAGGTAAACCATGTGAAAGAAGATATAAATCTATTATAGTCATGAACAATCCAATGTATTATTGGTTTCTATTGTCTTCTTAGGATGGAACAAAGTAACAACTTATAATTTGAGAAAAAAACAATTGGAATTTGATGAAAATTTTTTTTTGAACGGCAATTGTGGCTACATGGCCCTTAGCCCAGAAGGCGTAGCGAGCCCACACAACCAGGTTGGGTCCAGCCCAGAAGGCAATGGCACCCTTCCCTTTACGCACGCAGGGGGAAACCCCTATCGCCCTAGACAAGACTCGAACTTGAGACCTTGCCTAGGAGGGTAAAACCTCCATACCGCTAGACCAAAGGCCCGTTGGTAATTTGATGAAATTGTGATTACATTTTGGTGATTAATTTTTAGTTTCGTGGTTATATCGAGTTAATTTGCGATTGTTTGAAGATCTATTATGTGAATTAGGTGTTGGTTATGTAAATTAGTGTATTACATGTCATGATGGTGCAGGCGGAGGTTACGGTAGTTGTGACTGTGGTGGTGGTGTGGTGATGGTTACGGTGAAAGTTCACAAACTAGAGGTTAAATTGTCCACTTTCTTAACAGTTATGAGATAGTGTTTAGGTAACTTTACAGCCACATATGTTGTGATAGTTTGCCACCAGTTCACTTAACCACCACAAGTTGAAGCAGTGATGAAGATGAATTATTGGCTTGCTACCGTGAAAAATTACCATCTGACTTTAATTAACCAGGATTATGAGGCGCAATGGTGAGTGCTTATTTACTCACCATTTTATGGCCAAACACCAACCCAATACGACTATTTGAGCTAATAATCGCCAAGAAAACGTGTGTTTTTGTGTTTGTGATATGCAGGTACGGATGAATAAGAAATTGACGGAAAATCACAAGAAAACCGGAAAAACGAGCATGAGAGTAAAAGACGGTCAAATAGTCAAAGCCGGGAATCCAAGAATCAGTTTCAGTCCTCTATCTACTCAGATTTGGCAAGAAAAGTCCCTGGAATATTATTTTGGAGATTGGCAGATTTTACCCTTGAAGTTTGAATAATTACATAAGTGGTCCTTGTGATACAAAATCTGAATAAGTAAACAAGCTTTGGTCCATATTGCAAAGTCCAATCCAATTCCACTCTTATGTAGTCCAAGCCCATTTTTAAATTCCAAAGGCCCAATCCTATAAACTTTGACCCGAGCCCAACTCACTTTCAGTTAAATAATAAATAAACAAATACCCCGCGCCAAACTTCATCCCCAAAACACCCCGTACCCAGATAACATGAACCCTAGAACACCACTTCTATCAATTGGTCCAAACCATTACACTTAGCCATCAATTAAAACAATATTTAAGCCTTCTAGAACCTCACGTGACCTAGCACATGTCAGAAGTTGTAAGAGTATCTATCTAGGTCACGTGTCAGACACTCATTGGTCACGGCACGTCATTCCAATCATTGGAAGAGCTTCTAGAAGATTGCTGACACCTTTCTGACATGGAAAGAGAGTGTACATGCTTGGATGGGACAGGTGGTGCTATATGAGTGGATAAGACACCTCATGGATCATCATCCTATGGCTCACAATGAATTGAAGAAACACAAACTTGATCTGAGGGCTCACAATGATTCAAAGAAGCACAATTGAGGCACGGATTGCCAGCTTGGCACTTGATCACCCAAGCTCCTCACTTATATATAAATAGGTGTCCATTTCTTTCATTTTGTATGTAGAATTTAGGTACTGTTATGCTGCTAGTTTGTACTTAGAGTAGTTATTGTAATAGTTTAGTTGAGATTTATAATAAAATTCTGCATTTCCTTTCTAAATTTTCAGCTTATTTTCATCCTTATTGCTTATTATGTCTTTTTCTTCAGCTTATTTTCATCTTATATCAATCAAATTTAGCTTAACTTCTTTTCTAAACACTTTTCTTATATCAGTTATAGCTTTTATTAGTTAACTTTTTATCTTAAACACAAAGTTTTTCATATATTCAGAAAATATAAAAAAATTCAGATAAATAATAAAAAGTAAAAAAATAGTTTCAAAAGTCATTTTCAATCTTCAATAAGTTTAGCTCAGCTTATACTTTTCATCTTCAAGCTAAAATAGATCAAATTCCTAGTTTACTGTTTCATCCAATTCCAAGTAGAGATGGTATTTTATGGTTGCTGAGGTGTGATTGGATAGCTGATTCAGACAGAATAGACATCAGCCTATCATAAAGATAGGCCTCTGTGAACTCTCTCTGTTCTAGCTGAGAGAGATTTGGGGTAAACTTTGTTCCAATTTTCAGATTCTGGTATAATTTTAGAGAGAATAGTAGTAGCATTGTTAGATTGTATAATTGAGTAATATATTGTGAATTGATCATCTGTCTTAATGCTTGATACTAGTTGATTTGTTTGATCTATTCATTTCTGTGTAACTTGCTTGTTCTAGAACTGTGTTGATCATTGATTCATTGTTTGCTAGATTAGATTGGACTGAGCATTTTACTAGTTCATCATCTGTCATCAATTTTTTAACTGTGGATCTGAGATTTCTTTGGATCCAGTGTTTGCTTGATGATGAAGTAGTTCATGTGATGTTTGTGGAAGCTGATTGAGTTTTGCTGTTTGGCTTTTGAAGAGTAAAACTGATAGTTGCTAAATAATCATAACATTTAGGAGTGTTTGGATTAGAATAATCTGTGGAGTAGAAGTAATAGTAGGTCTAGTTTAACTGCATTAATAGATTGCTTATATCAGTAGTAGCATTAGTTTAGCCTAAAAATTGGTAATTAGACATTTAAAAGTCAAACTTAGTTTTAATTCTTATTAACTGTTTCAGTAATCAGAATTCTAGGTATCTCAGTTTGTGTTTTAGTTGTAACTTAGAGTAATATAGCTTAACTCAGTGTTAGCTCAACTTATTATAGCATAATTAAGCAACTAGGAGTAGCTAAAATTCAAATAAGTCAACATTAGAATTTTGTTCAAAAAGTCAAATTGCATGTATTCTGATTAGTCAGTATACACTTTTGAAGGAACCTGTAGGACTGATTTTTAATTGGAAATTCAAAGTGAGAGTTGTTTTTGTAAGCTTGTTAGTAGGAGACTGTTTTTCAAAAAGAATTTCAGCTTTTGAGATTTAGTAGCTTATTAGAATCAAAGCTTTTAATTGACCTGTTGAACACTATCTCCCCTGCACCACTTGTATGCATCTGTTTTCATGGATTGATTCAGTAGGTAAAAAGTGTTTGGAACTCATTATAGTTGGTTGATTTGTGATCTCTGATTAGTAGAGTATTAGTAGACATCATTGGCTTATCATCAGTAGCTTGTTTAATCCGCTTATTTTGTCCTTGTAGTTCATAGCCTTAGCTGATTTTTGAATTCATATTGTAGGCCTGCTAGTCTAGAGTTGTGCTTATTTCTGTGTTTCAACTTGTTATCTGTGCTTATTCTGAGTATTAGTAGCTTTGTGTTTAATCATATAGCTTCTGTGTTAGCTTCTGCTTATTGTACATAGCTTATTGAGCTTGTACTTTAGTTTTTTGCAACATTTCTGAGTTTCTGTGTAATTTTGAGCTTATATCTGATAATCTGTTGCATAATCTGAGCTTAATTCATCATCATAAGCTTATATTCATAGTTTCATAAAGTTTGAATCACAAGTGCTTATAAATAAGCACTTGTGATAAGCAGTTTTGCTTGAAATAGCAGTCCAGCTTTTCAATTTTTCTTCAAAATTTTATTTTAAGTTCTTTTTAATATTTTTGATTTTCTGGAATTTTTCCAGATTTTTCTGACCATTTTTACTATTTTTAATAATTTCTTTTGATTATTTTCAATTTTTAAATAGATTTTAAATTCCAAAAATCAATAAAAAATACAAAAAGGTTCTGAAAAATACAAAAAATAATTTTAGAATTACTTTTATAATATTTTAGAATTTTTAGAATTTAATTTTCATTTTTCCAATTCGTTTTTCTAATTTTCTCTATTTTTAATTCACTTTTAATTCAATAAATACAAAATAAATTCTAGAAAATAAATAAAAACTCAAAAAAATATTTTTCTTTTTCTTAAAATTCTTTTTATTAGTTTTTAATTTTTAGAAATATTTCCAAGTTCGTAGGATCATTTTTTATCATACGTTACATTTTAATTTTTACAGTTGCGTTACCGTTTTTACGTTTTTCAATTCGGTGCTTATTTAGCTTATAATCTTTGCATGCTTTATCATTGTTTGTGAATATTTGAATTCCTTGATTGATATTTTCACTCTATCACTCTTTCACCACTCACTTTCACTACACGATTCCCAATTCGATAATTCAAATTTTCCATTTGAGCTTTCGTTGGGAAGAACGACCCGGGAATTACTTTAACCGGTATTTCCTCGGAATATTATTATACTATAATTGATACGAATCAATTTTTGGCGCCGCTGCCGGGGAAGGCTTAAAGTGAATTTTTGAATTATTGTTTTGGAAAATCGTGTTTTGATAAGCCTTCTTCTACTTTGTATATATATCTTTTATAAAAATTGAAAAATCAAAAACACTTTTACTAAAGTGTTTTCAAAAATACCAAAAAAAAAATAATAATAATAAAAGTTACAGCCTCGACTCGATCGCAAGAAAGGGCGTTGTAAACCAAATAAGTCTCCCAATATAACGAAAACGTAATTTAGTTGTTTATCGGACTATTTAAATTACTATAACCGAATAAGCGGGAAATACGGATAGCTAAGACATTAAATTGCTAGCTGAAGAGAGATCCATTCTTCTCTCCCGTCCCGTCGCGCGTGGTTATGAAAGAAACGATTTTCGATTAACGTTACGTTTTAAAAAAAGAAAAACAAAAGAAATAATAAATTTTTGTGAAAAAAATATAAATAACAAAAAGATTTTCCTTTTTCTTTTTCTTTTCTTTTTAATTTTGTTTTTGGTGTATGCACACCCGCTCTTCTTTTGAGAGTCTTATATCACCGTTATCAAATCCCGAAAGGGTAATACGACACACACACCGTGTCCATTTCCTTAACGTTGAGGAAATGGATATGAATGATCAACACCCTCCGGTGGGTGGTGATGAAAACCAACACATGCCGGCTCCTGATCTCCGAACGATGGAGGAGCTATGCCAACCCACGATGCATGGCAGAGGTGGCCCGATTGCCCCTCTAAATATTGAGGCTACGGATTTTGGACTTAAGCACCACATGATACAACAAGTCCAAAATTCGTGCCAATTTCACGGATTACCGGGTGACGATGCAAATAAGCATCTTGATAAGTTCTTAACCGTCACCCAAAATATGAAACAAAACGGGGTCTCCGATGACGCCCTCCGTCTCTCTCTTTTCCCCTATTCTCTTACACATCATGCCACCGCGTGGTTTGATCGTCTTCCCAGGAACTCGATTCATACTTTCAATGAAATGGTTTCCAAGTTCCTGGCGAAGTATTTTCCACCATCGATGGTGACGAAATTGAGGAACGATATTAGCAATTTTCGACAACTCCCCGATGAGTCTTTGTTTGAGGCTTGGGAGCGTTACAAGCTTGCCATTGATCGTTGTCCGAATCATAATATGCTTCTCGTTACGATAATCGATACGTTTTATAATGGATTGACTTTACGACATAGGGACACGATCAATGCTGCAGCTGGTGGTACTTTTATGAAACGTCGTCCTGAGGATTGTTACGAGCTAATCGAGAATATGACGGCCCATTACAACTATTGGGATTCCTCAGCCGAGAGGAATGAGCCAATAAGATCGACTGCGATTCTTAACTCTTCTTCTAATCCTGATCTAGCCGTCTTGAATAAGAAAATTGATGATTTGTCGACAGCTATGCTAAAGATGTACCAAATGATGCCAAGTCAAACCAAAAATACACAAGTTAATGTGGTCAATGTCGTTTGTGAAACTTGTGGTGGTCCACACCCGTATTATGAATGTCCGACGACCGACTCTTTTGCTCAAGAGAACGTGTATGCTGCAAATATGGGTGGCAACGGTTACCCACCTCTTCAAGGAGACCGTAATCTCCTCAGCTACCGTTCGAGCCATTTTCAAGGACCACCCGGGTTTAATCAACCTAATCCAGTGAATCAGAATAACAATGTGCAAAACCGTAATCATCAATTCAATAACCATCAAAATCACAATCGTGGAAATAATGGTTTTCAAGGACAAAATCAGAATTTTCAACAAAATCAAAACCGGGGAAATTACCACCAAGGCCCGCCTCAAGGGAATAATTTTCAAAACAATGGGAATTTTCAGAATAACAATCATGGAAATATTAATCATGGAAATCAGAACAATGGAAATTTTCAAAACCGTGGGCAAAGTTTTAATAATCAAAATCAAGCTGCTGTTCCAAATCCGTCGCCCACGGAAGAGTTGATTAAACAATTGCTTCAAGGACAACAAGCCTTAATTGCTAAACAAGAGGAAACAACGAAAATGTTTGCAACTCAAATAAATGATATCAACAAGCGTTTAAATGATCGACCCTCGGGCTCTGGAACTTTGCCTAGCAACACGATCTCTAACCCGAGGGGCGATGCTAAAGCGATCATAACAAGGAGTGGTGTTACTTATGATGGACCGACGGCTCCGACTACCTCTTCTTCTCTACCTCCAAAGGTAGTCGTCCGTGAACCCGAGGCGACAACGGATACGGAAATTCCTAGTAATAATGGAAGGACCAAGAACATCCAACCTCTGGTGGTCCCAACGTCTAAAGGAAAGGAAAAGGTTGTTAATGATAATGAAAATGAAATACCCGTCAAAACAAAGTTACCATATCCGTCACGCTTAAATGAACAAAAGCACCGCGAGAAAGATAAAAACCAAATGGAGAAGTTTTATCAGATTTTTCAAGAGTTACACTTTGATATAAGTCTCGCGGATGCTATACTTTTGATGCCCAAATTTGCTTCAATGCTAAAAAGTCTTTTGAATAATAAGGAAAAGCTTTTTGAAATGTCACGGACTCAAATGAACGAGAATTGCTCAGCGGTTCTTCTTAAAAAGCTACCCGAAAAGCTTGAAGACCCTGGCAAGTTTCTTATACCATGTAATTTTCCGGGTATGGTTCAATGCTTCGCCTTGGCCGATCTTGGTGCTAGCATTAACCTTATGCCGTTGTCGATTTGGAAAAAGTTGTCTCTTCCTAACTTGACACCGACACTTATGACCCTCGAGCTTGCCGACCGATCAACGTCTCGTCCAATTGGCATAGCTGAGGATATTTTTGTCAATGTTGGGAAATTTCATTTCCCTGCGGATTTTGTGGTTGTTGATTTCGATGCTGATCCACGGGTTCCTCTTATTCTCGGGAGAGGTTTTCTAAGGACCGGTCGTGCTTTGATTGATGTTTATGACGAGGAGATTACTTTACGTGTTGGAAACGAAGCCGTCACTTTTAATCTTGATCAAACCGCGAGATACTCCTCCGATTTCGATGTTTCTTCCATCAACCGTATTGATGTTATTGATGAACTTACGGAAGAGTATGCTCAAGAATTTCTTGGTTTTACCGATAATGCTTCGAGTGGCAATCCCACTCCTTCTTTTGAACCGATCGTCTCCGATTCTTCCCCTTCCCTTACTCCGTTTGAGGGAAGTGATCTCGCTTGGGAAGAAATCAATGCTTGTCTTGCAAACGAATCATTTTCACCGGAATTTGATAATAACAACTTTGATCCGGAGGGGGACATTTTACTAATTGAAAAATTGTTAAATGAAAAACCGATTGTTTCATCTCCTCCGGTTGATTTAAAAATGGCAGACGTAAAAGAAGTTAAGCCGTCTATTGAGAATCCTCCGGAGCTCGAGCTCAAGGATTTGCCTCCTCATCTCGAATACGCATACTTGGAAAAAAATGAAAAATTGCCGGTCATAATTTCAAAAGGTCTTAAAGATGAGGAGAAGTTACGACTCTTAGATGTGCTTCGGAAGCATAAAAGTGCGATTGCTTGGCAAATATCCGACATTAAGGGAATCGACCCTCGATTTTGTACTCATAAGATTCTTTTGGAGGATAATCACAAAGCTTCTGTTCAGCAACAACGACGGGTTAATCCACAAATCCATGAAGTGATCAAAAAGGAAGTTATTAAACTTCTTGACGCTGGAATGATTTATCCAATCTCGGATAGTTCATGGGTTAGCCCGGTTCATTGTGTGCCAAAGAAAGGCGGAATCACTGTTGTGAAGAATGACGATAATGAGCTTATACCGACTCGACTTGTGACCGGATGGAGAGTTTGTATCGACTATCGAAAATTGAATGATGCGACACGTAAAGACCATTTCCCGCTTCCTTTTATGGACCAGATGCTTGAACGTTTAGCGGGAAATGAGTTCTATTGTTTTCTCGATGGCTTTTCTGGGTACTTTCAAATTCCCATTGATCCCCAGGATCAAGAAAAGACCATTTTTACTTGCCCGTATGGAACGTTTGCCTATCGTAGAATGCCCTTTGGCTTATGTAACGCTCCAGGCACGTTTCAACGGTGTATGATGGCCATTTTTTCGGATATGATTGAAAAAACCATGGAAGTATTGGACGACTTTTCCGTCTATGGTGATTCTTTCGACTCTTGCCTTTCCCATTTGGAAAATATGCTAGTTCGGTGTGAAAACACTAATTTAGTTCTAAATTGGGAAAAGTGCCACTTCATGGTTAAAGAGGGAATAGTCCTCGGCCATAAGATATCCAAATCTGGGATTGAGGTGGATCGGGCAAAAGTCGATGTTATTGCTAAATTACCACACCCGACTACCGTCAAAGGAATACGAAGTTTCCTTGGTCATGCCGGCTTTTATCGACGTTTTATTCAAGATTTTTCTAAAATAGCCCGGCCTCTGACCCACCTTTTAGAAAAAGAAGCTCCGTTTAACTTCACAAATGAATGCGTCGATGCATTTAATGTTTTGAAGAAAAAGTTAACGGAGGCTCCCATCTTAATTGCCCCCGACTGGGACTTGCCCTTCGAGCTAATGTGCGATGCTAGCGATTATGCCATTGGCGCAGTTCTGGGGCAACGTAAGAACAAGTATTTTCAGCCTATACACTATGCAAGCAAGACCATGAATGACGCCCAACATCACTACACAACCACCGAAAAGGAGATGTTGGCGGTCGTCTATGCTTTTGAGAAACTTAGGTCTTATTTGCTACTTAAAAAATGCATAGTGTATACAGACCACTCAGCCCTAAAGTACTTAATGGCTAAACAAGATGCGAAGCCACGTTTAATGCGGTGGGTTCTCCTCCTTCAAGAATTCAAAGTTGAAATTCGAGACAAGAAAGGAGCTGAGAATCCTGCTGCCGATCACCTTTCTAGACTTGAGAACCCCCATCAAAGTGTTCTCGAGAAAAAGGAAATTAATGATGCTTTTCCTCTCGAGACACTTGGGAGTGTGACCAAAATAGACCAAAGTACCCCATGGTTCGCCGATTTTGCGAATTACCATGCGGGGAATTTCATTAGACAAGGGATGTCGTCCCAGCAAAAGAAGAAATTCTTTAAAGATGTTCAACATTATTTTTGGGACGACCCCTACTTATTCAAAGTCTGTGCGGATCAAGTGATCCGGCGGTGTGTTCACAGTACGGATGCCGTTGAAATACTTAAGGCATGTCATAGTGGACCCACGGGGGGACACCATGGTGCCAATTTCACCGCTAAGAAGGTTTTCGATTCCGGCTTTTATTGGCCGACGATATATCGGGATGCCCATGAATTGGTGAAAACATGTGATTCATGCCAACGTCAAGGGAAAATTTCTCAAAAAGATGAAATGCCGCAAAATGCGATTCAAGTTTGTGAGATCTTCGACGTTTGGGGCATCGATTTCATGGGGCCATTCCCGTCGTCTAGGGGTAATAAATACATTCTCGTGGCCGTCGATTACTTATCAAAATGGGTTGAAGCGAAGGCGCTCCCCACCAATGACGCCCGAGTGGTTGTTAAGTTTTTGAAAAGTCTCTTTGCCCGATTTGGTGCACCTCGAGCCATCATAAGCGATCGTGGGACCCATTTTTGCAATGATCAATTTGCGAAAGTTATGCTAAAATATGGTGTCACACATCGTCTTTCCACGGCTTATCACCCACAAACAAGTGGTCAAGTTGAGGTCTCCAATCGTGGTTTAAAACGTATACTTGAAAGGACCGTAGGTGAACACCGTGCCTCTTGGGCCGATAAATTAGAAGATGCATTATGGGCTTTCCGGACCGCTTACAAGACCCCAATTGGGTGTACACCATATAAGCTGGTTTACGGGAAAGCTTGTCATTTGCCCATCGAACTAGAGCACAAGGCCTACTGGGCCTTAAAACATGCCAACTTTGACTTGAAAACCGCGGGTGATCATAGAAAAATTCAATTGAATGAGTTAGTAGAACTCCGTGATCAAGCTTACGAGAATTCTTTGATTTACAAAGAGAAAACGAAAAGACTTCATGATGCCAAGATCAAAGACCGCGTTTTTAACGTTGGTGATCAAGTGCTACTTTTCAATTCTCGGTTAAAGATATTCTCGGGGAAGCTTAAAACCCATTGGTCTGGACCATTCACAATAACCCAAGTTTTCCCTTATGGAACCATTGAGTTAGCTCAACAAGATGGTCCCAATTTTAAGGTGAATGGTCATAGGTTGAAACATGATTTTGGAGGGGATGTACCGACTATGGTAGTCCCGGATCTCCAAACTTTCCCCAAGGACAATTGAATTCGGGGATCGAGTCAAGATCATGTGACTCGGTGAACAAAAACAAGCGCTTCGTGGGTGGCAACCCATGCTTATCCAAATTTCATCTTCTTATAGTTCTTATTTCTAACACCTAATGTGAGGAGGGGGTGCCTCTTCTACTCTTGTGTTTCGTGGTTGTTTGTGATGTTTGTTCAGGATTGTCCATGATTTATGATGACTCTCGTGCTCGTTATCTCTTCACGTGGAGTCTCATTCATCGGTGCTATTTGGAAATCCTATATCCGTTAAATCTTATCGACTAACGTTTTCTTTGGCATAATTAATAAACGGCCTAGAATTTTGTTAGGATTACCTTAACCCATCAAACATTGAGGACAATGTTTCGTTCTAGTCGGGGGGAGGGTGAATCTTCGATTCGATTTTGACCTAGCATTTTTCACATGTCGTGCACTCTTGCAACTCCATTTTTCCACCAAAAATGAAAAAATTGAAAATTTCAAAATTTTTGATGAAAACGTCATGAAAAAGTAAAAAAAAAAAAAAAAAAAAAAAAAAAAAAAAAAAAAGAGAAAAGTTGAAAAAGTTGTGCAAAAATATAATAAAGTTTGAATAAGTGTTTTGACACCTTGTTGACTTTCTTGCTGGCGAGAGTAGGAATAAATATTTTGACTTGACCGGGCGTGTTGAGCCCTAGCTTGTTCCCTTAACCAATGATGATCACATAAGCTTGTGCTAGTTTTGTACACAAGGAGCTATAAAATGCGAATTCTTTCTTAAGAATCTGCAAGTTCCCGTACTTTACTTTATACATGCGCAGCTTAAAAGCTTTCGCTAGTCTTTTACATCAGGAGCTAGAAAACGCGAATTCTTCTTCTAGAATTTGCAAGTTTCCGTATCTGACTTTATATATGCGTGGCTGATTATTGGCTAAGTATTCGCGGGTTTCATTATTTGGAATCTTAAATTGCGAAGAGCGAGAAATGATAGAGTTTATTTAGAAGTTAGATGCTAAACGTGGAGTAGTGGTTCTCTTTAGAGCTCATGAGAGGTACTTGTGGCTTTTTACTCCCATCAGAAACGTCACCGATATATAATAGATGTTCTAGGTTAATTAGTGGTATTTAGGTTTGAATAATATTTAGTTCTTTGTTTTCTTAAGAGAATTATTGCTTTAGAAGTTGGGTACATATCAAGGAACATCAAAAATAAGAGCCAAAAGTGAAAAAATCAAAAGTCAAAAGTTGATTATCTATGTGGTTTTGGAGCTACCCGATAAGCTTCCATTGATGTTGAGAAAAAAGTAAAGAAAAAAAAAATGAAAAGTATGAAAAAAGTGAAAAATGAGAAATGAGAAAAATGAAAAAAATGAAAGTTGAAGTTGTGTCAAATAAGAGCTATGTATGTATCAAAAAGTTGTTGGCACGTGAGGTGCATGTGATACGTGATTAGTAATCAGTCACATGAGGTGCACGTGATCGTACTCCGCAACTTATATTCTTGATATTATATGTATCTCAAATTCCTTGATGTGGACCGAATTTCTATTGCAGTAGTTCTTAAGAGAAAATGAATAACTACTTATCGTTTTAACTTAGGTATCACTATCGGACTTAAAATTATTGAAATGAGAAAATATGAAGCAATTCATTTCTCAATAAAATAAAATATTGAGATACAAAACCTAGGAAATGGGAGTAAGAAGTTTTCACAAGTAACTGTTATGAGTAGTGTTAGCATCTAATTTGTAGATAAGCTGTGATCTCGTTTGTACGCTTAGTTTGGGGACTCGTGAAAAATCAAGGATGACGATTTTTATCCGAATGGTCGCTTCTTAAAAGAAGTGTTTCTACTCGTTGACCCTAATAATTATTGCAAGATAATGAAAGTTCAACAAACCGTCACAAGTGTGAATTATGGAAAAGTCCAAAAATAGAAAGTATAAGTGGAATAAATGAATAAAAGGAAAATTTTGGAAAACGGAGCGTTTTTCGGGCATAAATGATTTTGTAATCTCTTTTGAACCGCCTTGCTACTTTTCAAAGTTAGTAAAAAGAGTATCGAAATTATTTATCCTAAGAGCGTGAATTGATCACATTGCGTGAGGACACGACAATACCTTAGTCGGGGGGATTTTGGTGAGTGCTTATTTACTCACCATTTTATGGCCAAACACCAACCCAATACGACTATTTGAGCTAATAATCGCCAAGAAAACGTGTGTTTTTGTGTTTGTGATATGCAGGTACGGATGAATAAGAAATTGACGGAAAATCACAAGAAAACCGGAAAAACGAGCATGAGAGTAAAAGACGGTCAAATAGTCAAAGCCGGGAATCCAAGAATCAGTTTCAGTCCTCTATCTACTCAGATTTGGCAAGAAAAGTCCCTGGAATATTATTTTGGAGATTGGCAGATTTTACCCTTGAAGTTTGAATAATTACATAAGTGGTCCTTGTGATACAAAATCTGAATAAGTAAACAAGCTTTGGTCCATATTGCAAAGTCCAATCCAATTCCACTCTTATGTAGTCCAAGCCCATTTTTAAATTCCAAAGGCCCAATCCTATAAACTTTGACCCGAGCCCAACTCACTTTCAGTTAAATAATAAATAAACAAATACCCCGCGCCAAACTTCATCCCCAAAACACCCCGTACCCAGATAACATGAACCCTAGAACACCACTTCTATCAATTGGTCCAAACCATTACACTTAGCCATCAATTAAAACAATATTTAAGCCTTCTAGAACCTCACGTGACCTAGCACATGTCAGAAGTTGTAAGAGTATCTATCTAGGTCACGTGTCAGACACTCATTGGTCACGGCACGTCATTCCAATCATTGGAAGAGCTTCTAGAAGATTGCTGACACCTTTCTGACACGGAAAGAGAGTGTACATGCTTGGATGGGACAGGTGGTGCTATATGAGTGGATAAGACACCTCATGGATCATCATCCTATGGCTCACAATAAATTGAAGAAACACAAACTTGATCTGAGGGCTCACAATGATTCAAAGAAGCACAATTGAGGCACGGATTGCCAGCTTGGCACTTGATCACCCAAGCTCCTCACTTATATATAAATAGGTGTCCATTTCTTTCATTTTGTATGTAGAATTTAGGTACTGTTATGCTGCTAGTTTGTACTTAGAGTAGTTATTGTAATAGTTTAGTTGAGATTTATAATAAAATTCTGCATTTCCTTTCTAAATTTTCAGCTTATTTTCATCCTTATTGCTTATTCTGTCTTTTTCTTCAGCTTATTTTCATCTTATATCAATCAAATTTAGCTTAACTTCTTTACTAAACACTTTTCTTATATCAGTTATAGCTTTTATTAGTTAACTTTTTATCTTAAACACAAAGTTTTTCATATATTCAGAAAATATAAAAAAATTCAGATAAATAATAAAAAGTAAAAAAATAGTTTCAAAAGTCATTTTCAATCTTCAATAAGTTTAGCTCAGCTTATACTTTTCATCTTCAAGCTAAAATAGATCAAATTCCTAGTTTACTGTTTCATCCAATTCCAAGTAGAGATGGTATTTTATGGTTGCTGAGGTGTGATTGGATAGCTGATTCAGACAGAATAGACATCAGCCTATCATAAAGATAGGCCTCTGTGAACTCTCTCTGTTCTAGCTGAGAGAGATTTGGGGTAAACTTTGTTCCAATTTTCAGATTCTAGTATAATTTTAGAGAGAATAGTAGTAGCATTGTTAGATTGTATAATTGAGTAATATATTGTGAATTGATCATCTGTCTTAATGCTTGATACTAGTTGATTTGTTTGATCTATTCATTTCTGTGTAACTTGCTTGTTCTAGAACTGTGTTGATCATTGATTCATTGTTTGCTAGATTAGATTGGACTGAGCATTTTACTAGTTCATCATCTGTCATCAATTTTTTAACTGTGGATCTGAGATTTCTTTGGATCCAGTGTTTGCTTGATGATGAAGTAGTTCATGTGATGTTTGTGGAAGCTGATTGAGTTTTGCTGTTTGGCTTTTGAAGAGTAAAACTGATAGTTGCTAAATAATCATAGCATTTAGGAGTGTTTGGATTAGAATAATCTGTGGAGTAGAAGTAATAGTAGGTCTAGTTTAACTGCATTAATAGATTGCTTATATCAGTAGTAGCATTAGTTTAGCCTAAAAATTGGTAATTAGACATTTAAAAGTCAAACTTAGTTTTAATTCTTATTAACTGTTTCAGTAATCAGAATTCTAGGTATCTCAGTTTGTGTTTTAGTTGTAACTTAGAGTAATATAGCTTAACTCAGTGTTAGCTCAACTTATTATAGCATAATTAAGCAACTAGGAGTAGCTAAAATTCAAATAAGTCAACATTAGAATTTTGTTCAAAAAGTCAAATTGCATGTATTCTGATTAGTCAGTATACACTTTTGAAGGAACCTGTAGGACTGATTTTTAATTGGAAATTCAAAGTGAGAGTTGTTTTTGTAAGCTTGTTAGTAGGAGACTGTTTTTCAAAAAGAATTTCAGCTTTTGAGATTTAGTAGCTTATTAGAATCAAAGCTTTTAATTGACCTGTTGAACACTATCTCCCCTGCACCACTTGTATGCATCTGTTTTCATGGATTGATTCAGTAGGTAAAAAGTGTTTGGAACTCATTATAGTTGGTTGATTTGTGATCTCTGATTAGTAGAGTATTAGTAGACATCATTGGCTTATCATCAGTAGCTTGTTTAATCCGCTTATTTTGTCCTTGTAGTTCATAGCCTTAGCTGATTTTTGAATTCATATTGTAGGCCTGCTAGTCTAGAGTTGTGCTTATTTCTGTGTTTCAACTTGTTATCTGTGCTTATTCTGAGTATTAGTAGCTTTGTGTTTAATCATATAGCTTCTGTGTTAGCTTCTGCTTATTGTACATAGCTTATTGAGCTTGTACTTTAGTTTTTTGCAACATTTCTGAGTTTCTGTGTAATTTTGAGCTTATATCTGATAATCTGTTGCATAATCTGAGCTTAATTCATCATCATAAGCTTATATTCATAGTTTCATAAAGTTTGAATCACAAGTGTTTATAAATAAGCACTTGTGATAAGCAGTTTTGCTTGAAATAGCAGTCCAGCTTTTCAATTTTTCTTCAAAATTTTATTTTAAGTTCTTTTTAATATTTTTGATTTTCTGGAATTTTTCCAGATTTTTCTGACCATTTTTACTATTTTTAATAATTTCTTTTGATTATTTTCAATTTTTAAATAGATTTTAAATTCCAAAAATCAATAAAAAATACAAAAAGGTTCTGAAAAATACAAAAAATAATTTTAGAATTACTTTTATAATATTTTAGAATTTTTAGAATTTAATTTTTTCATTTTTCCAATTCGTTTTTCTAATTTTCTCTATTTTTAATTCACTTTTAATTCAATAAATACAAAATAAATTCTAGAAAATAAATAAAAACTCAAAAAAATATTTTTCTTTTTCTTAAAATTCTTTTTATTAGTTTTTAATTTTTAGAAATATTTCCAAGTTCGTAGGATCATTTTTTATCATACGTTACGTTTTAATTTTTACAGTTGCGTTACCGTTTTTACGTTTTTCAATTCGGTGCTTATTTAGCTTATAATCTTTACATGCTTTATCATTGTTTGTGAATATTTGAATTCCTTGATTGATATTTTCACTCTATCACTCTTTCACCACTCACTTTCACTACACGATTTCCAATTCGATAATTCAAATTTTCCATTTGAGCTTTCGTTGGGAAGAACGACCCGGGAATTACTTTAACCGGTATTTCCTCGGAATATTATTATACTATAATTGATACGAATCACGCAACCATCGGAGGAATAGTCGTGGCAGTAGTAGCCTTGGTGCTGTTATTGTGGATTTTACAAAAAGAACGCTGAAACAAGTGCGACGTTATTGAAGAATGCACAAGTTCAACTTATGCAGGCTGGTTCAGGTATTAATAAAGTATATGTTTAAAACTTTTAGTCCAGTATTAACCGAGACCAAAGGCAGCCGGTTACATTCTTTACGTGAAAAAGTTCTCTATTAAACCTTTTCAGTTGAAAAGCCCGCATAATTTGTTTATAAATAATTTGTTTATTACAAATCACAATCAGAAGCCATATTATATTTTAGTGTATTTGTTGAGAATGTGTTTGGACCTGTTTTGTTTTTTTAATTTCCAAAGTAAAATTAAGCTATTTGTTTCTTAATAAATAAAAATACATTATTAAAAAACTTAGAAAAAATCTCGCGCGTGCGCGGGCATTATAACTAGTGAAAGACTATAACATTTTTAATTTAAAGATAATTACTGTTGCATAAAATCAAAAATTAAGATCTTGTCCCATGCACAAATCAAATATTTATTTTAGATTTATCTTAATTAATTTTCTTTAATAAAAGGATATAGATTAAGAAATTAATCCATAAAAATCACCGAAAACTTTTTGAATGAGCGGGCGTGCACTCTCGAAAACCAATTATTTCGATCATCATTGCTTTTACTTTATTTTTACCTTTCTCTTTTTTAAAATAAACATAACAAGTTTAACTACTCGTATTTGTTAGCATAGAGACACCTGGATTTGGTTTTATCAATAGTTTTACGTATTATTGGAATAGGTCTTGGATGAAACCGTCCTCACTTGATTGGCAAAAACCATGATATGATAAAGAAAAATATCTCACTAATCCAGACAAATTAACATCTTTTATAAAGGATAAAAAATATTATCATTACATCACAATCACTAAACGGTGCATACATACGCATATACATATGTGATTAGTTAACTTTATAGGAAGTGTAAAGTTAACAGTTAACACTTATAACATGAATTGAATTGTTCTCTGCCCGATAAGGTTCCTCGAGATTTCCATAAGAATAATGTGTTTCCTTGTCTAAAAATGTCTGTTGTTTAATTTTTAGTATACCAAAATATTCAGTGATTATCAACATTTACTCGTACTAGCCGATTATCCGTGTCTAGCGGCAGCAGCTTGTCAGTTATGTGCATCTAACTTCAGCAGTTTGACGATTACCCACGTCTAGCAACATAGGTGTATAGCTTCCGGCAAAATTTTGCTTCGTCGATAGTTTGCGTATAGCTTCAACCGGATAAATTGTTCCGGTAAAAAAACGGGTCAAATTAAACCGGGTCAACCCGTCGAGTTTGAAACGTCCTGAGTCAACTCTATTTTCGATGTGTATCAATAGTTTCCTTTTGAAACATACTTTTTCAACATTTCTTTTTTTAGTTCCAATATTTCATTTATATTTTTTCAACATTTCAATTTTTTCACTTTTCACTTTAACTATTTTTGTTTTATAGATAGTATAAATATCTATTATAATTGGCATAAAGCATTTATAAGTGTTTTGAGTCAAATATCAACTAGCAATAGGCATTTTACACACAATAGTTGTTGGAAAACAGGTCATTACTAATTTTTATTTTTCTAAACGCTTCAAATAAAAAATGCTACTTCTAGTAGTATTAACTAGCCACCAACATTTACAATTATTGATTATGGTTGTAAATTAATGTTATCAAACGTTTTATCAAAACAAACATTTTTTCTGCTACTACTTATTGTTACAACCTTCTATTACTGTTTCTCGCTACTGCTATTCTTGCCAAATATATACATGACCTAAGAAAGTTAATTTAATTACCGTAAGTTCAGATGAAACAGGTTATATTTTGGTAACTAAGTAATAACAATGAAAAAAAGGCTGTACAATTGTACAAACCTTTGAAATTTACCAAAGAATATGCTAGAGAGAAAAATGTAGAAGTAGAAGAAAAGGAAAAGAAGAGGGCGATAAATGTCAAAAAGCGGGTGATGAATTATGGTGGCTTTTAGCTTTTGCTTGTAAGATCCCGAGGAAGCATGGCGGTAGAGCCCCCTTTACCCCACAAAACATTTTCATCTATTTCTTTTTGTATATTTTCAGAATCTAATTAACAAAAAGTATGAAATGTAAACATTACGATGCTATCCATTGGGATTAACGAAAGCATGATTAGAACAATTAAACTAACTAGACCCAAATGTGTTGTTGATGATACAAGAATAGTAGAAAGAAAATAGGTTATAATTTAAATATGTTTTTTTTTTTTTTTTTTTTTTTTTTTAAACAAACACGAATATTTGCTTCTTGCATTTGACATACACATACACATAAAATGTCGTTTTGTTTACAACATGCCTTGTATTGTTTCATGAAATGGAACGGAAAAAATTACATATGGGAGTGTAAATCGTATTTATAAGAGCACACGGTAAGGTCACTCCAGGTTAAAATTTAATGCATTGCCACGTCAGCTTTTATCTTTTTTTTTTTTTTTTTTTTTTTTTTTTTTGTCAGCTTTTATCTTTTAACCTTAACTCTTGACTTTCCACCCTGTTAACATAACTTACATTTAACTCCCCTTAACTTACCTCCACCTTAATTAGTATTTTCAATTTCAACACCGTTAGAGGGGTGTGGGATTTTTTTTTTTTTTTTTTTATATATATTTTTTTTAGCAAAGAAGTCACCTTAACGTGGGTTAAGGGGTTAACGCACCAAGTTAACTTGGACTTGACTTTCGTATCCGGTAAATCAACTTGGCTAAAAAATGTGGTGCGTTATAAGTTAACGCAGGTGCCACTGTCACCTTACCGAGCGCTCTAAGTCAAACTAATGCATCACCAGGTTATGTCAACTAAAAGTAAATTAATTTTATTACTTATAATATGAAAGAATGTAATGTAAAAGATATAATAATAATAACAATAACAATAATAATAATAATAATAAATGTTGGAGTACTAATATTGGGTACGTTCAGTGAAATTTAGCAAATAATAGTAACAATAGCAGTTGTGGTAGCAGTAAACAAGAAACAGTAGTAGTTAACAGTAACTATTTGCTTAATAAAAATTGCTTGGTGAAGTAGTTGTATCTCTTTAATTATAAAATGTAAAATGACATAACAATAGAATAAAATATATTTAAATAAATTATTGGGGTATATATGTAATTTATTAAGCATAACGCTAGCAGTAAGATTATAATGCTTTCTCACGAAGCGTTTTGATTATGAGCGGTTACACAAAATGCAAATGTTAGTTGTTTGTGATGCTTTGTATATAAAATGTTATTTGCTAGTCGCTAGTTAATCCAAAGCGCTTTAAAATACTTGCTGCAAAACATAATCATTATGTTCACATTATCCGGATGTAAATCCTTTGACTTATATGTAATTTAGGTCATTTCTGATTCTTTTCTCGCCAATGTTAAAATGTGTACATAGTGCTGGTTTATATTCAGGATGAGGAAAATAAAAAGAAAAGAAAAGAAATGAAATGAAATGAAAACAACTATATATATATAAGTTTTGTTTAAACATTTCATGTTTAAATAACTAGCACTTAATAATCTTCAAATATTTCATACTTAATATCAAATATTATGTTTAAAAATATATAATTATGAAATATTAGAGTTTACTAAATGTGTTTTTTTATATATATGAAGCATTTAAGGAATGAGATCCTCTCAAGTTGAGAGGATCAACTTCACTCAAGTTAGGGCATTATAATTTGATATAATTGCTCAAATCAAAATAACTTTTTATGATTTGAACTATTGGATCAAATTCAATTACTCACAATTATATAAATTGAGTGAAGTTGATCCTCTCACGGTATGTTTGGCGAAAGTAACTACTGCTGGAACTGGCGATGGTGCTGGAGCTGGTGCTAGAGATGGATATTATAAAAAGAGATTATTTTTATAAGCTATATGAAGTAATATTTGATTTTAAGAGATTATGGAAGATTATTTTTTTTAAGGGAGGTGATTTGTACAACATTTTTATTTGTAATCCATCACTAAATTACGCATAGCGGTGTTGTACTGTATGCATCACTGATGTGATTTAGTCGTGTATAGCCAAAAATAAATGATGCACAAATCATTTCCCTTTTTTTTAATAATCTCTTATAAGTTTTGTCTGCCAAACAAAGATTATTTTTTAATTGGCTTATTTTTTGAAAAAATAAGAATAATCTTTTCGTAATTTCATGTGCCAAACATAGCTTCAATTTTCGAGATCCTATTCCAATATTTAAACAGTTGTTAGCAAATCCTTAGAAAATTATACTGTAGATACGAAGGACAAAAATGAATTAAATTGAAAATGTAAAATTTTTAAAATTTGAAAGCAGATAAAATGAATAATTGGAAATAGAGGCGCCATAATTAATTTGAAATGAAATAGATGAATCCATCCAAAACAGGAGGTTGGGTTACAGCCAATGGGTGATGTTCACGTGTAAAGAAATCCCCCAAAATCTACGCAGCACCACGTGCACCACCGGATTCAACGCGCTTTTCGAACCTTCTTCTCTTGTTTTCTTCTACCACTTAATTACCTTTCCTTTTACGGAGTATTATTTTCCATTTTTTTTTTCCAAAAAAATAATGTTAAATTTATTTTTAATTACATGTCCGTTTTTAGATTTCGTAAAGTTAAAACAAGTTGGTGTAAAACTATATTAACTAATAAAAATTTATTATTATTCATTTAAAAGCATTTTGATTGGTTAAAACTAAAATTAAATATTTATTTTGATGCCACCTAATATAACAAAGATGTATATTTAACGAATAAATCATTTAAAAGAATTGTTCATTCATATTAAGTGCTATGAGACCTCGGGTTAGGTAACAGTACTACTACAAAGGCATAAAAACAAAGAAAAACAATTCATAACATAGACAAATTACATAACTTGGTCTATAATATCGACGAACTTTTATCAAAATTTTATATTATGCTCGAAATTCGATCATAAAAAGTGAAACGGTCAAAGGCACTTACTTTATATTACACACTAATGTGTCCTATTATGAAACGGCGCGACTAACATTGGCTGGTGACTACCCAAAAAGGTGCGAGTGAAGGCTGTGCCACCTCAAAATGGGTCGATCGACGACTATGACACCCCAAAATCCCAAATAGAGTCGACTAATGACTGTTTTTCTTAATAATAGGACAAAACCACGTGTCATGAATTGAGTGGGCCGACTAGTCGAGCTATTTTATAGGTCAACTTGCTTATCGAAAACTAAGAATTCATTAGCAATTGTCCATATTGTGAACCAAAGAATCTAAGTGTATCCTTTTGAGGATTTTCTCAAGAGCAAGTATTGAACTCGTTAGCTCTACGGTATACCAAATGTCATCCTCGTAAGCTACTGTCATTACTCATTAGGCAACCTTTTCAAGTTTAATTTACCAACTTATAGCTTATTGATTAATAAAACCTATTACTATGTAGGCTGTTGTTTTTCTTTAAAGAGAACTCGTGACCCAAAGTAACATGAGAGGCTAAGGTTAGTTTCATATAAAATATTACGGAGTATTAAATAAGTGGTAATAAGGCTAGGTGTTTTGTTAATCCGTGATTCATGGTAGACTAGTTACTAACTCCAAATGAATCATTGAACATGAAACATGATTTTGTTTTGTTAATCCTGGTATAAAATATAAACACACGGCATCTGTCTCTGTTGACGTATGTACCCTCCGGATACATGCCGTACAATGGCATACCTTCCGGATCCGTATCAGATAAAATGTACTCAAATGTGTTCAGACAACACGGGCCAATATCCGATGGGTTGCGAATGTCCGTATGATATCAGCCCTCCGGATATCCCAAACCCTTCGGATAAGCTAACAAGTACCTAGACCAAAGTACAAACAAGTACGCCAAAGTATATGATAATGGAGTTTAAACTAGCGAACATTATGGGTTAAGTACGAAACAGCCTGGCACCCCATGTAGAGAGTCTATAAATAGAGAGGAAATCTTCATTTAAGGTTAACTAATTCTCCCCTACTCTCTAGTGTTATTTATACTTTCTCTCACTAAGAACATATACTTACTCTCACGCCGGAGGTTGGTCCTGGGATACATTCCCGGGGCGAGTCTAACGGACGTATTTGTTTTGCAGATATCCGAAGCAACATATTATAAGCTGGGACCACATTGAATCCGTAGGACCTATTCTAGTCCGAAGGATTCATCTCGCTTGTTTGAAGTAGAAGCAAACTTTTACCTCAACAAATTGGCGCCATCCGTGGGACCCGTCATTCACTCTACCGAAGCTAATAAATGACAGGTCCTTCCCCAACCACACCCGAAGGATCCGGAAGTCGTCCGGATAATAATACCAATCCTGTTAACCTTGAACAAATCCAAAGTCACTTTGCTGCTCTAAAATCTCTCATCCAACAATACAATGTCTCGGGAGAAACACCGATTGACCCCATCCAACTCGACTTTGAGGTTGCCGGATCTCATGATGTCGAAGCCCAAAAAGCCGAAGAGGAAAGGACGGACGACTTATCCAAGCCTTTCAAGGCAGCGTCCAAGAGTCCGTTTACCCGGAGGATCATCGATTTCTCCGGACCAAAGGGTTCAAAGTATCTGATGCCTTCTCACTTAAAGTTATACAACGGATCTACAGATCCTGATGATCATATCACCAGATTTGAAGGGGCGGCCAATCAAGGTGCGTGGCCCATGCCCATTTGGTGCATGATGTTCCAGCAGACCCTGGACGACGCTGCTAGAGCATGGTTTGATCGTCTTCCGCGAGGTAGTATTGACAATTGGGATGAATTGAGTGAACAGTTCGTTCAGAGGTTCGCCCTTCGTAGAAAATGTATCAGGGATCCGATGGAAATTACCAAGATCATCCGTAGAGCCAACGAAGCCCTCCCGGAATTTAAGGAACGATGGACGGATGAGGCTAGCCGCATTTCAGGAGTACCAGAGCTGATGCAGATATCCTCTTTTATTGATGGTTGTAAAAGTCCGGAGCTAGCGAAGAGATTCTCCGAGAAGGTTCCCCAGAGCATAACCGAAATGATGATACGAGTTGATGACTTCGTCCGTTCCGAAAGAGTGTATCGGCTAACGGAAGTACCGAAGGGAGAAAGGATGGATAATTCTCGTAGAGATTATCAACCTAATCCGTACGGCCGAAATGACCATAACACACAACGGTCCTCCTTTAGAGGAAACCACAGGAAAGATGTCCAAGACTTCAAACCAAGACGAAATGAAAATTTCGCACCATACATGCCCAGACGAAACGACAATAACACCTATCGGACAGACTACCGGAGAGATCATCGGCGTGACGACGGAAATAGAAGAGATACCAGACCATTAGATTTGAACATGCTCACAAAGGCCCCTAAAGAGATCCTGTCAATGGAGCACCAGCTCACGCTACCGGCACCCCCGCCACTAAGAGGAAGACCGTCGAGAGAAAACATAGATAAATACTGTGATTATCATGGAGAGAAAGGCCATCTCACCAACGACTGTCACAATCTGAAAGAACAACTCAAGATAGCCCTGGATACCGGCAAGCTTGACCACCTGATCAGAGACGTCCGACAAAGAGACAGAGCACCGCCCAGAAATAACCAGCAAAACAACCAAGGTCGAATCATCAATATGGTCCGATACCAAGAAAGAAATCCGAAGCGAAAGACAATAGATCAGGAAGAACAGTGGATGAGAGCCCCCATAAGCTTTCCTCCGATCCTCCCGGGGGACGCTTCCGATGAGCCACTTATAGTGGAAGCAGAGATTGAGGGATATACTGTACGGAGAGTATATGTCGACCAAGGCACATCGGTAGAAGTAATGTACGAACACTGCTTCCTAAATCTGGACCCTTCCATCCGGTCACGTCTATCTAAGACAAACACACTGCTAGTGGGATTCTCAGGAGAAAGCATAAACCCGTTGGGGAAAATTGAACTAGAAGTATGCTTCGGAAGTGAAGGGCTATACCGCCGAACCATCATGAAGTTCGCGGTAGTTAGATCTCCCTCTCCGTATAATGTGATACTTGGTCGGTCCGGAATCAAAAAACTAAGAGCTATCCCGTCAACTATACACTCCATGATGAAATTCCCGACGCCGAGAGGCATCGCCACTCTAGTAACCCGATCGGTCATCATCTCAGAGTGCAGAAAGCTCGAAGAAAAATTCTTAATGGAAAAGGAAACTCAAACAGAGATTTCCTCGGAAACACCCATTGAAGAAACTGCTGGAACCGAAGATGTGCTGGTCCATCCGGCTTATCCGGAACAACTAGTGACAATAGGAAGGAATTTCTCAAGAGAAGGGCGAAGACAATTAATAACTTTACTCAAAAATAACCAAGACATTTTTGCATGGGAACCCTCGGATATGACTGGCGTTCCCCGATGGGCGGCTGAACATAAACTCAACGTAAACGTCCAGGATAAACCGGTAGCTCAGAAAAAGAGATTCTTCTCGGAAGAAAAGAACCAGGCCATAAATCAAGACGTAGAAGAATGGCTAAAGGCCGGAATAATCAGACCTATACGATATCCGACCTGGATCTCTAATCCGGTACTAGTAAAGAAGCCGGACGGTACCTGGAGAATGTGCATTGATTTCAAGAACCTGAACTCATCGTGCCGCAAGGACTACTATCCGTTGCCCGAAATAGACTGGAAGATCGAGTCGGTAATAGGATTCCGATACAAGTGTTTCTTGGACGCTTACAAAGGATATCATCAAGTACAAATGGCAAAGGAAGATGAAGAGAAGACGGCCTTCTATACGGATCGGGGAACATACTGTTATGTAAAAATGCCGTTTGGTTTAAAGAATGCCGGGGCAACCTATCAGAAATTGGTAGACTCCGCCTTCCGGAAGCAAATAGGCCGGAACTTGGAAGTGTATGTAGACGATATGGTGATAAAGAGCCAAATGGAAAGAGAGCTATTGGCCGATATCGCTGAAACGTTCGACAATCTCCGGAAAATAAACATGAAGCTAAACCCTAAAAAATGTTCTTTCGGAGTGGAAGAAGGAAAGTTCCTCGGATATATGATAACGTCCGAAGGGATTAGGGCCAACCCCAGGAAAGCCAGAGCAATCGCCGATATGCAATCACCAAAATCACTAAAGGAAATGCAAAGCTTAAGTGGCAAACTCGCGGCACTCAATCGTTTCTTATCAAAATCAGCCGAAAGGTCCCTCCCTTTCTTTGAAACTTTAAAAAACATCACCAAGGAAAACAAGGAAAAATATCAATGGACGGAAGCAGCTGAAAAAGCCTTCCAAGATATGAAGAAAATGATTCTGGAGCTTCCCTGCTTAACGACTCCGAAACCCAAAGAGGATTTGTATCTGTATCTGTCAGCCGCAGCAGAGGCAATAAGTGGAGTACTGATGGTCGAAAGAGAAGGGCGACAGATCCCAATTCATTATGTAAGTCGAACCTTACACGAAGCCGAAAAGAGATATGCCCCGGTTGAAAAGTTGGCTCTAACCCTCCTACACTTATCAAGAAGATTGCGGTGGTATTTCGAAGCCCACCCCATCAAGGTCATAACGGATCATCCCATCAAACAAGTGCTTAACCGGGCATAATCATCCGGACGGTTAGCCAAATACACAGTAGAATTGGGGGCTTACAACATCACCTACATGCCCAGAAATGCTGTCAAAGGACAAGTGCTTGCTGACTTCATTAATGAAATACCCATCGGAACAGCCTCCTCGGATCCGAAGAGGAGAAGCAAAGAGATATGCAACGTTTCTCAACCAAAAGAATGGATCCTATACACTGATGGGGCCTCCAGCAGGAAAGGTGCCGGAGCAGGATTAGTGTTAATCAGTCTGGAAAAAGAAGAATACACATATGCTCTCCGTTTAAATTTCGAAACTACCAATAACGGAGCAGAATATGAGGCACTCCTGTCCGGATTGAGAATTGCAAAGGAGATGCATATAGAGGCGTTGGACGTACGAGTGGACTCTAACTTAGTGGCAAGCCAAATCAATGGAGAGTTTACTGCATACAAGGAGAGCATGGCGAAATACCTCGCGAAAGCCAAAGAATACATCACTTATTTCAAGCGCTTCAAAATAAAGAATATCCCAAGAACTCAGAACCAAAAAGCAGATGTGCTTAGCAAGCTAGCATCCGTTGCATTTGACCACTTGACGAAAGAAGTCCTGGTAGAAGTATTGGAGAAACCGTCCACCGAAGAAGAAACAGTCAACGCAATAGTGGAAGAAGAGGAAGAAAATTGGATGTCCCCCATATTCCGATGTTTAAACGAAGGTATATGGCCGGAAGATCAAAATGAAGCTCGGAACCTCCGTATGAAAATAAGCCACTACACACTAATTGACAACGTGCTATTCAAAAAATCTTATCTAGGACCGATGCTACGATGTGTCGGACCTCTCCAAGCCAATTACATAATCCGAGAGGTGCACGAAGGAGCCTGTGGCATGCACTCCGGACCCCGGACGGTCGTAGCTAAACTCATGCGGCAAGGCTACTATTGGCCAACCATGCACCGGGACGCTAGGGAAGTCATCCGAAAATGCGATGCTTGTCAAATACATGCTCCGGTCCCCAAGCTGCCAAAAACGGTATTAACCTCCGTCATGGCACCATGGCCCTTCTTCCAATGGGCAATGGACATTCTGGGGCCTTTGCCCGAAGCCCCAGGAAAAGTTAAATATGTTATTGTGGCAATAGACTATTTCACAAAATGGATGGAAGCAAAACCGTTGGTCAAGACAACCGGAAAAGAGGTCAAAAAGTTTGTATGGGACAACATCGTCTACAGGTTCGGACTACCCAAGATAATTGTCACGGACAATGGAAGCAACTTTGTGGGAGATCCGTTCAAAAGCTGGTGCGAGAGGTTAAATATCACACAAATCAACACGGCCGTGGCTCACCCTCAAGCCAACGGATTGGTCGAAAGAGCCAACAAAAGCCTAATGAAGGGATTTAAGTCCCGGCTAGGAAGAGAAAGAGCAGGATGGGTAGACGAATTGCCAAACATACTATGGGCTTTCCGAACCACTCTGAAAACTAGCAACGGAGAAACCCCTTTCAGTCTAACTTATGGGAGTGAGGCAGTCATCCCAGCAGAGATCGGTATGCCTACCTTCCGGACCATGATGGCAAACGTTGAAAACAATGACGATGAGATAAATCTAAATCTAAACTTATTAGAAGAACGGAGGGAAATGGCAGCCATAAGGGAGGCGAAGTACAAAAAGAAGGTGGAGCAGTATTACAACCGAAGGGTTAGGTCCGAAGCCTTCAAAGTGGGAGATTTCGTGTACCGAAAAAATGAAGCTAGCAGGATGGAAGATCAAGGAAAATTGGGACCTAATTGGGAAGGCCCCTATCGGATAACGGAGGCTTATCAGCACGGCACATACAAGCTCCAAACCATGGAAGATGTGGAAGTACCTCGGACCTGGCATGCAATTAACTTAAAGAAATGTTTTATGTAACCTATTATGTACTTTGATTTTTCAGGATCTATTGTAAGGCATGAGCCATTTTTACATCAATGAAAAACCCGATGCACTTTGACCATACATTGAATTATTTTCCACAAGACACAAGTTGTCCAGTAAAGCAAACCCCAAGTGGGTATTATTAAGGCCAAGAGCCGAAGGGTACAGGTTACCCCGTCAAAGCAAACCCCAAGTGGGTATTATTAAGGCCAAGAGCCGAAGGGTACAGGTTACCCCGTCAGAGCAAACCCCAAGTGGGTATTATTAAGGCCAAGAGCCGAAGGGTACAGGTTACCCCGTCAAAGAAAACCCCAGGTGGGTATTATTAAGGCCAAGAGCCGAAGGGTACGGGTTACCCCGTTAAAGCAAACCCCAAGTGGGTATTATTAAGGCCAAGAGCCGAAGGGTACAGGTTACCCCGTCAAAGAGAACGCCAGGTGGGTATTATTAAGGCCAAGAGCCGAAGAGTACAGGTTACCCCGTCAAAGAAAACCCCAGGTGGGTATTACTAAGGCCAAGAGCCGAAGGGTACAGGTTACCCCGTCAAAAATAACCCCAAGTGGGTATAATTCTAGGCCAAACGCCGAAGGGTACAGGTTACCCCATCAAATAAAGATAAGGAATAAACCACGGCCAAGAGCCGTAAGGCATATATTGTCCGATGAGACAAAACCTCTCGAGTATATAATTAAAAGCCGTAAGTTCCATAAATTACGTACTCCTCGGAATAACGGAGTAATAAATTACGTAAGGCATACATGTAGCTTAAAGACGATACAAATAACAAAAAGAAAGTGATATATTCATATGATCAAAATTCGGTTACATCAAACATTCCGAAATAACGGAATAACAAAAACTGAACAAACCTATTATATTACATCAATTGGTAAGCTTCACAAGGAATCCGGGATACCTGAATCCATAGTCAAAATGGAGGTATCCGGACTCCGACATACATCTTCCAAACACAAACAACTTCAAGCAAAGACAGAGGCATTCTGGGTATCGGAAGGATTCTCGATATGAGATTCGACCTCCGGACCCTCAGTTGGTTCTTCAGCCGGAGCAGGGTCAGGAATTAAGGCGCTCAGTTAATCAAATTTCCGGTACACGGTTTCCCGGATCTTCTGGATGTAAGGATAATCCTGAGACAAAGCCTTGTCATACAACGGACCATATTTGGCCCCGGCCTCCATATCCATTCCTTCAACCTCTCCTAACAATTTAGCCGCTTTCTCCGGCTCCTCAAACAAACCTGCCCCATCAATTAGCCCCGAAAGATAAAACAAGTTGAAGGGCTCTGCCAAGGCTGTTCGGAACTCATGACTCCCGAGAAAGCGGTGGATAGCTTCCGGGATAAACTCATTGACAATACGGTTCCTCTCCACCTCGGCATTACCGGCGGCCACTGCAATATCCACCTTCTCCTGACAAAGCTCCCTATAAGCCTTTTCTTCATCACTTAGCTTCTGCTTGGCCTCAGACAGCTGCCCCTCCAACAACCTAATCTTCTCGGCCTGCTCGCCGGAAACCTTCCTCCACTCGTTCTTTTCCAACTCAAGATTCCCAACCCTCTCCTCCAGACTCGCATTCTCCGTTCGAAGCTTCCTCAAACCTTCCGGATTCACCTCGGAACACTCTGCATGAGTCTTCTTCAACTCATGAAACTCTCTGGACATCTTCTGGAACATCTTCCAGTTGTCATCAAGGGTTTTGTCACAGATCTTGTGGGTCTCGGACAACTTCTTGTGCTCATTCAAAAGAGACTCAAAACGGAAGATCATATCCGCTTGAGCCGTGACGCATTTACCCAGCAGCAGCCACGACCTTCGAACAGCCTCCCCATCATCTTGGTCATCCAGATATTTCTCCTCCTTAGGAGTTGCCAAATTCATCAGCATGTCCCGGCAAGCAGTAGCAGTATTCATGCGGGTGCCCTTCGTCACAGTCCATGCCGGAACATAGATGTCATCATCCTCACCGTCCCCCTCTATATCAACCTCAACATCCTCCTCATCCACCAGGGCTTCCTTCCCCGGACGCCGGGATGCACCCCCTGAACCCCCTGACAGCAAAAGAATCTAAGTCAGAAAATAATAAAAATAAAAAAGATAGGAAAGGAGAAACCATAAAAATCATCATCCGAACATACCAGACGCCAAATCCTCCGGATGAACGGAACGGATAGGTTCTGGCCTCTCCAGTATCCAAGTCAATAACTGTATCACCAGCAGAAATTTTACTTCTCTTATGAAGGCGGGAAGAGACACTCCCTGCTCCGGTTCTCTTCAACGGAGGCTTCTTCAAACCCGCCTTCCCAGCCTGCTCCTTCTTCCTCTCTTTAGCAGCTATCACTTTGTCATCAGCAACTTCAACATTCCTCAACTCCTCCGTCTTCTCCGGTACCTCAGTATTGGAGGCCAAGGGAGGAGTAACATGCACTTCACGGGTATGCCCTTCCGGAAACGGGGGTACCTTGAACAATTTTTGTATTCTTTCGTAGCGGAGGTTTCTTTAGATAACTTGACATGGTTATACCTGCGGACAAACAAAACCCAACGTTAAAAACGAAAAGAGGTGCACAATATAAAAACACGCGTTATAATAAAGGCTATACCCCTCCCCTGCTCATCCCTCAATGCCGGACGATACCCAGGAAACTCCCAATGATCCGATAAACCCAGAGCATACAAGAACGCTTGCGGAATTTGACAAGGCTCAATGATCGTCTCGGAAAGCCTTTCGGCATGAGTAACATCATACTCACTCGCCTTTGGAAACGGATCCGATACGTCCGAATCCGAATGCCTCCATGGCATGGCAAACGGAATAGCTCGTCTATCGATCAGGAAAAAATTATACTTCCAACCCTTCAGACAAGAAGGAAATTCCCCAAAACAAACTTTCCTATTTTTATGGATGCGTTTCTCGAAGGAAAACCAATCACCCTGCTTGCTAAGCTTGTAAAAGACACGGAATAAAGGAGTGGTAGGAGGAATGTGCATGCTACGGCAATACACCTCAAATAGGGTAGCACGATGCATACCCAACGGAACCAGCTGAGAAATGTGAACTTTGAAATATCTAATGACCTCTAAAAGAAAGGTGGAAAAAGGGACGACGAGACCACCCTCAAAAAAGTACTCTGCATACAAGCCTATGGCACCCTCCGGAAGCTGGTTCATCGTCATACCCGATGGGGGTATCCTTGGATGTAAATCCTCTGGTATCCCGAACGCTTTTACCACAGCGATCACATCAGATTCATCCATGGCGGACATTCTTAAATGCATATCTTTTTTCACATGCGAACCGTCCGGATTAGACACATCTTCGTACTCAAACGATGCTGTGGATTCCGACATAATGGACGAAAAGGAGAGGAGAATAGCCAAACAACAAAAAAAACTAAACGGGCTGAGACGTACCTCAAAGACGACGCGAATAATCGTTCGGAATACGGAGAGGATGAGATGAATCAGAGGTATGTGTGTGAAATAAAATTACGGTGCTGTAAATAAAAGAAATGGGACTATTTATAGGCGGTCAAAATAGGCGGGAAAGGGACACGTCACCCGTAGGGCTAACGTGTCAGCCATCCACACCGTGTCTCTCAGAAAACGCATATGTGTTCCAATCCAAACGACGCGGTAAAAAACGACGGCGCACCTTAAACGACACCTTAATTACTTTTGGCATTTTGCGTGACTAACAAAAGAACAAAGCCGTGGCTTACCCTCCGGAAAATCGCAAAAAAAATAAAAACTTAGTATCACACCATTGGCACAACCAATACTATGATACTGGGGGGGACATGTTGACGTATGTACCCTCCGGATACATGCCGTACAATGGCATACCCTCCGGATCCGTATCAGATAAAATGTACTCAAATGTGTTCAGACAACACGGGCCAATATCCGATGGGTTGCGAATGTCCGTATGATATCAGCCCTCCGGATATCCCAAACCCTTCGGATAAGCTAACAAGTACCTAGACCAAAGTACAAACAAGTACGCCAAAGTATATGATAATGGAGTTTAAACTAGCGAACATTATGGGTTAAGTACGAAACAGCCTGGCACCCCATGTAGAGAGTCTATAAATAGAGAGGAAATCTTCATTTAAGGTTAACTAATTCTCCCCTACTCTCTAGTGTTATTTATACTTTCTCTCACTAAGAACATATACTTACTCTCACGCCGGAGGTTGGTCCTGGGATACATTCCCGGGGCGAGTCTAACGGACGTATTTGTTTTGCAGATATCCGAAGCAACATATTATAAGCTGGGACCACATTGAATCCGTAGGACCTATTCTAGTCCGAAGGATTCATCTCGCTTGTTTGAAGTAGAAGCAAACTTTTACCTCAACAGTCTCCTAATCTATAATAAACAACTGGGGTTGATAAGTTCTTCCCCTTTCCTTTTAAAAACAGAAGTTCTATTTATCATTTTCTAAGTAACTAGTTGCTGCTTTTAATAGCGTGTTTGCGATAAAAATACAAGGATTAAGGAAAACTGATGCATCCTGATATCCTGTTTTAATGATATTTATATAGGAGTTGGGGACAAGTTGCAATCAACCTTATGCTTGATAGTCGCAAGATAGCTCTCGTGTGCGTTCGTGGTTAAACACTTGAGTTAAGTCATAAAAGATCATTGAGTCTAGCTAAAATACAGCGTGCACAGGATAAGAATCAGAGAATTAATCAAAAAGTTTGTTTCATTGATGTTTTTGGCTTTGGACGTTGTTAAATTCTTTTAATCATCAAGTTTATGCAGCACTAAGTTGTAATTTAGAAGTGTTGATTTGGTAATTCAAAATCCTTAAAGATAGATTGACGACATGAGAATATAAAAGCAGGATCTTATTAAGACATGACATTGTTGCTCATTTCATATCCAACAGGTTTTGCATGTGAAAAGCACCCTCTTTATTGTGACGACAGAGACCAGACAAAGATACATGTAAGTACGTAGCCTTTAACAGAAACAGAAAAACAAAACAACCCATACGAACGACATATTCCAAAGTGAGTGATCAGCAACTAATTAGTATTTGAAACAACAATCACAGCACCCTTGCGACCAGCTACCTTTGCATAAGTAGTAACATTTGCAAAGGTAGTAATATTAACATCCCCAGTTTTGCAACAGGATGTGTACTCCCCATCACAGCAAGGTATATTGGGATGCACATCAGCTGCAGTTGTTGCAACAAGGAACAGCAGTATGATCCCGATCACACCCATTGTCTTCATGGCGGAAACCATCCTGATTATATCTTTCACAGTGATCGAGTAGTGATTAGTTATTATGATATAAGAAAACAGTACATACAACCAGCATTTATAGTGGCATGTGTGACATTACATCACTTTGATAACATCGACTTGACGACTTGCAAAACGAAACAAAGAATGCAGGTTATGAAAGAGATGTACAGCATTGTTGGACTTGATGGTGCATTGTTTGACACTTCTCAACTAAAAAGCTATAGCTAATAGTTGATGCAATAAGTTATTTTTGTTTAAGATAGGTGCCAAAGAACATTGGAAGATGATGGTGCATTGTTTGTTTTTGTTGTAGTCATAATTACTTCATTAGTTTATAAACACAGTATTATGAAGAACAACCAAAAAAATAATTGATCAAGAATTTCATGACAAATATTGAGGTTAATATTGTATCACCTAAAACTCTAATTAAACTGACTGTCCTTTTATAAAAACAAAGACAAACACACAAACAACCTTAATGTATGGATTACACAACAATAAACCCAACCCTCTGCTCTCTCTATCTCCAGACACCATGTCTGGCCCATGATATTTCAGGCAATGAAATCGTATCAAGTGAAACCTTAAATCTTCTGTTTCAGTGTCACATCAATGATCCCAATTCGAGATTTAGGTCTGTAATGTTCATCTGTGTCCACCTCCTCGATTTCCTGGAATGCATATTCAAGATCAAAATCAAATCATGGTTCGTGTTCAATCATCGTGTAAAGAACAATTGATGGTTATTTAAATGCATTTTGACCTTAGCAAAGAGCAAACACGACAACTTGTAATTTTAGATTTACCTGAACAATATCTTCTCCCTTAATGACACGTCCAAATACATTAAGTTTGGCATTTAGATCTGGAATTGGTGCGGTTGTGATAAAAATATCAAATCCACCTTTCTCATGTTTCGTATTGGATGTACCAAGCATAAAGGCTTCGTGCTTCAATCTGTAGATGAAAAGTAAATTAGAGTTCAATAGTAATTTAGTGTCAAAAAAAGTGGTTAGTGTAGAGTTTAGAGAAACCTTTTCTCGAGCTGATTGTAGTGCTTCTCTCTGGAAGTCCAATCCTCAATTACTGAATGATTATCAGTCTCACCTCCTTGGATTACAAAATGTTTCACCACACGTTGAAATAGCATCCCTTTAAAGTGTCCCTTCTGGCTGCGAACGCATTTCAAAAGATCAATAACCATCATGAAATTAAATACAAAACCAATCAACTGGTAACTTTAGCTAAAAGCTGCACTGTCCAAATTGCCAATAACTGAGTAAGAAACAGATGTATTCTTACGGGCAGAACCTTAAAGATGAAAGACTAGGGTATAGGAAACTTATCAAGATTGAGTACATCAGTGAGCTAGTTATTAAACTGAATATACATCACCTAGCTACATCAGTTAGTTCTGTTAAATTATGTTCGGTGTTTGTCACACATTAGTGATACTCCTATTCCTATATATAGAAGTCAGGTATCCCTTCGTCATCTATCACGATATATACACACAGTATTAGAGTCTCTCTCTCTTATTTCTTTCTAGGCATATAATCAGAACTTTAAGATCCAAGTTATTCAAATGAACTACAGATATCATCAGATTATCTCGTATAAATTTAATTATAGGCAAGAAATTATAAGGTAATCATACTCACCAGGCATCAATAAATTCATCCACAAATTCAGGTGAACCTTCCTTATAAAGTTCCACCGTGATCAAACCTTTAGAAGTGTTAAAAATCTGCATACACAAAGTATGTCAAACCACGCAACGTAACACAACAACAATTGAACTAACAGAAAGCCAAATGAATAGTAATGCATAGTTTTCGCTGACGTAATCTTTAGAAATGGATAAGGACCCTCTGATTGTAAATCTTTTTTGTGTCACATACAACTAAGAAGCTACATCATATAACATTACACTGTAATATATCCTTAAAAGGGGTGACCATCAAACATGCTTGAGAAAACCCCCAAAAAAATGTGTTTATAGTGCTGAAACAAAAGCATATGAAGTGAAAGCACACAGCTGAGATGCAGAAACTTACAGCATATCTAGGAATGTCAGACTTCTTTGAATCTGAAAAATCATCTTCGACCTGCCACAGAATAAAGAAACAGAATCAAGGATATATGAATTAGCGCACATATCACCTCATTGCTTAATGGAATGCAAAAAAGAGCGCCTACTCCTACGGAATGAAAAGACAAAGGAATTCCAGAAATGATGAATTCTACATAAAAAATATATATATATTGAATTCTAACGGCACTATTGAATTCTAACGGCACGATATTCTAAGGTTATAAGCTTAACTTCTTATCACATTGTGAAAAATTAACTCAGTGAATGAAGAGATGAAAAAGGAGCCAGATATCAATTTTGACAGAATTTCACCTAAAGGAAAAGAAAGTAAGAAACCACTAAACAAAAGAAGCGGCAAAGTGAGTGAACACTTGTACCTGAAAGTTTGACGTTCCTTCCTCTGGCTGAACCATCGACCTAAAAGTAAATATATACCACTCATTAGGCATGTATAATGTTTAGCACTTATTCTAATGACATCATAAACTAGTTTTGCAATCAGTGGCGGAGCCAGAAAAATTTTTGTGGGAGAGCCGAAACAAATTTTTTTCCGGAATAACATTAGATGGGAGGGCCGAGATGAAATTTTTTTCTTTTTAACACATGAAATCGCAAATAAATACACTAACGGCTTAGGCCTAGGGGGGCCAGGACCCTTCCCGGTCCTCATGTGGCTCCGCCCATGTTTGCAATATACGTATATGAGCCACATAAACCAAACTTCATAAATTTAAGTAATAGTGTAATACAATAAGGCATGATTTCCCATAAGTTCAAGTCTACACATAGTAGTGATCAGGCCCGGTGAAGAGCATGTGCAATAGGGGCAATTGCACAGAGCCCCATCTTTTATGGGGCCTCCATTTAGCCCAACACTAAGAAACTATCATGTTCAGCCCACATTTTATATACTAATCAGCTATGTTCTTTAGTTTTTCTTTGTATTTTTACTTGTTTTGCAATGTAGTTATTACTACTGTTATTTTAACATTAATGAGTTTTTCTCTATAAATTTACATTCAATGCATCATTTTTAGGGGCCTCTTTTTTAGTTTGGCACAGGGCCACCAAAATTAATGAGACGGCCCTGGTGGTGATCATTAAAAACAACCATCCAAAGGTGTGAAGGCCATGTAAAGAGGGTGTTTAACATGAATCCTTGAACTAATAGAGCCAAAAGTGCCAACAGAAATGGTTTTCGGTTTCTTATCATAAGTCATGACCATTATAATCAGAACGATTATCAGGTACAGGAGGAGAAAGGGAATATAACAAACCTTTGAGACCAGTGTCTGTATGTAGCAAAGAGGAAAAAGAGCATAACAACAGTAGCTACACTGTACAATCCAATCGTGGTAACACTTATACTTCTTGGTGCTTTCTTCTTTTTGCTTTGCTGTAACAACGCTTGAGGTTTAATCCTCGCCATTTATCCTAAGAAAATTCAATCTTATTACACTATCTTAATTCACTCTGCATAACAACGAAATAAAAACAAAATAAGTATAAACTCTAGTCCAATATCCCCACCAACGACTAAAAGCAAAATTAACCAGTGAGCAAGATACACAATATGGTAAGAAAGAAATACAATAACAAAACACAAAGTGTTATGTGGTTAAGCCAAAGGCGCAAAGAAGATCTTATCGTATTTACTCAAAGGAGCTTAGCTACAACTTTAAAAACCAGAAGGCTAGCTAATGTATGGGTTGGGAGATAAAATCTAAAATTATAACACATCCATATCACAAGGGGCGATGAAAACAGTAGCAGATCCTTAGCAACAAAACAAAACACTTATCCAAACATATATTATACAATTCTTGCTAATTAAATAATAGGATCTTAAAGTTAAGAAACCAATTAAAAATATATAAAATTGTAAGGAAGAAGATGAAACCCTAGAAAAAGAAAAATAAAAAGAGGGGGGTAATTGAGGAACATACCCGACAAGAATATGCGATGCGAACGTTGTTTGTTGCAGAGGATGTTTGTGTTGAAGTAATTTGTGGTTCCGATGTAGGAAGGAAGGAGTGGTTAAATTTATTTATGTTTTGTTTCTAACACAACAGCAACATCAACTTTTCAATTCAATTTTGGTACCATCTTTTCTTCGCTCTTTGTTTTTTTCATTTAAGGTCCCTGTTTTTCTTCTTTGGATATTTCTCAACAAATATCTGTTTTTACCTTTTTATACTAGTACTACAGTATTATTTTCCATTTTTGCCCAATAAGGGGGTGTTTGTTTAATCTTATACGTGGGTTTATTAAGCTTATTTGATTTCGGCTTATATTTCATAAGTCTCAATTTTTTTGGCTTATTTTGAGACTTATGAGCTTAAACAAGTTTATCATATCATAAAAACTAATATAAGCCCACAAGTGTCAAAATAAGCCCGAAATTTGGGGCTTATATATATGAAATATAAACCGAAACACAAATAAGCTCATAACCCACATATAAGCTTATACAGACACCCCCTTAATCACACTCAAATCAGGTAGAGATTGCTTTTTCTAAGAAGTTGGCGTAGCTACATAAAAGACTTTTATCATCTATCAGTAATTAAACTTGAGACCTCTCACATTTTAGTAATGATAGTAGCAACTTTTTTTTGTTACTTGGGCTATTTCATAATTACAAGTATAAATGAGGGAATATGTTACCAATGACTATTTCTCAAAAGGTTTAGATTGACGGAGAAACTCTAACCTCGTGCACTCCTTCTACGTGTGGAATGACCATGTCATAAGACTTAATTAACCCAAGTAATAATTGATCCATCAACCAATAGGTTGTGGGTTCAAGTCTCATTGGAGACATGTGTGTGACAATATTTGTGAGATAGATGTTGTAGATCGTAAAAGAGATTGTAAAGAAAAATTAACATTTGTTTAGTAGCCTTTAGTAAGGAGTTCGAGTTAAACTGGTGAGTTATTTATTTCAAGTCTTTTTTTTAGGTCAACTTATTTTTGATAAAACAGGTTTCAAGTTAACGGTAGTCGTTTTGATCATTTTCAGCATATTATTGTTTCACAAGTCTTATTATATGAATCTACGATAAACAGATTAAAGAAGTTTTTGAATGATTTCAAATGTTTAGTTTTGACTTGGTATTACTTAATTGTTTGTTTAGACTTTAGAGTGTCTTTAACCTTAGTATAAAAATTTAGTGTTAAATAAACTATGTACATTTGATAGGCGTATTGATTCTATATAATTTGGGATTGGAGGAAAAAGATGTTCGAAGAATACAAGAATCTAAAATGTATAATCTTATTGCAACATCATTGACAACAAACGAGTCATTGTGTCCGTTTTGAACAAGTTTTACTCATGTGGTTATGTGGCCTCCCCTTGCGAGAACCTTGCCCTATCTGACTTTGTATCATGGTGAATTTGGAGCCAGCTAAATTCGCGGATAACAAAGTTACTGAAAAAGACAATAGGAACAACTTAGGATGTGAAATAGACAGTTGTGAGGTGTATGATGATGCAATAATAATGCAGCTTACCAAACCTCCAAATTTCTTCTTAACAGACAAAAAATGGATGTTGTTAACAAACAAACAACCGTACGATCAGTGCTCATCATATAAACAATTTCCGCCAACATGAGGTAAAATAAAAATCAACCAACAAGGTTTCAGCGACTCGTGAATCACTTTGGCAATTGTAGTCAAACAAAATAACTGGTATCGTTTCAGTTGGTTTAGCGGAAAGTAATATTTCTTGTTAAATTAAAGATAAACCAACATTCCTCCATTAATACTCATCGAGTCATAGTATACTTTTGCATAAAACAAACGCAACTTAAACTTAAATGAACTTCAGACTTTTAAAAATCCACAACTCAATAATGAGTTCTCTACAACCATGTGTCCCTGTGTTGCAACTCGCAAGGTTTACAAATCATACGATCTTAGGATTGTCAAGGTGTAAAATATCAACTTATGTCAATAACAACTTGATATTTTGGTTTCTAATTTCAATGTCTGCGTGGCTTTATCACTATATACTTTTTATAGTAAATTCAATACATCCGTGTGTTTTGATGCTCTGCTATGACATATCGTTGTATTTCACTCTTATCGAGGATTTGCTTCCGAAGTCTGAGAGTGTACTTGCTTTTGAAATCCTTAGGTGCACTTACTGTTATGCTAAATCATATCCATCTACCCTTTGGTGAAGCACCATTAGTCTTTCCAGTATTGGAACCTCAAACAAACTCAAGTACAGTAACATTTAACAAAGTTCATAAACTGACTGATACAATAGGGCACAATTCACCATATTTTCAAGTCTACTATAGTGGTGACGATAATTTAAAAAGAAGCATCTGAAGGGAAAACATCAGTTTGATACAAACCTTTGAGACCAGTTTTTGTATGTAGCATAGAGGAGAAAGACCGCAACAACAGTAACTACACTGTACAATCCAATCGTGGTCATACTGATACTTCTTGGTGCTTTCTTGTTTTTGCTTTGCTGCAACAGCGCTTGAGGCTTAATTTTTGCCATTAGCTCTATACAGGTTGAACTTCAAACAATCTAATTAAACTATCCTTTTTACTCTGCACAACAACAAAACAAAAACACGTCAACTACTAAAAGCACAAAAGAGAGTAGAAAAACAGTCACATAACACCAATATTTAGTTATTTACATCCACAGAAAGGAAGGAGGTCTTTTCTTATTCACGAGACTATATTAGCGTGTACTACTTATGGAACCTTAGCTACCCATTTCTATAACCAGAGCAGAGACCTAACAAATATCGGGCTGGGACATATACACACGAAATCTCAAATTATAACAGGTCCTTGTTAAAGAGAGTGATGCTAACCACACCCTCCGGATAAGTATTCTAGCCTGACAACCCTCAGCCTACAACATATACTTGTCTCATCCGATTACGTCAAAATCTTATTCAATCACACTAGGATCCCCATTTACCTTTTTTAAGGCATTTATATAGATATATAAGAGCATACGGCAACACACTGTCATAGCCTCACCAACATTATGACCCAGGCGTTAAGCCATCGAGGCCTCAGCATCAAGGGCTCAACGTCTCCCAGTGACGCTGAAATTGCGTTTTTGCAGTGTGTATGTGTGTATATTGGTGTGATTTAGTGGGTCCATTTTTTAGTGTTATGAGTGCCGGTAAAATGTAGTTTATTCTTGGTGTCATGCTCATATGGGATGGATGACATCAACAATGTTCTAACCACTCACGCGTGGCCTAGTGACAAAAGGCTTGTGAGTTGTGACTATCATCACTATAATGTGAGAGGTCTCAAGTTCAATTCAACAACCTTAAAGTGGCCACTCCAGCCTCATGAAAAGAGAGGGTTTTAGCCGGTTTGAGTCTGTGTGGCGATAGCTTCAAACCCCGTAGATTAGTCAGCCGAAAGGTCGGAAACCATGGTTACACATAAATAGAAAAACAGTGTTCAGACTCATGATACCTAGAGCTCTAAAAACTAACACGATGCTAGGAATTACTAAAATTCGGACCTCACTGACCCTAAAAATCCAAACCCAACGAACGCATAACCACTTAAAGGAAATCACATGGTACATAGCAATGGAATGGGTGAAGAATCAACTATGACCCTGACCAATATCCCCCATCTACTACAATAAGCAAAATTCAAAAATTGATACGAGATCTTCATATTTTGACCAAAAAGTATAGCAGATCTTTATAACAAACTGAATTATATATACTTTACTAATGAACTGATAAAGGGATCTAAAAATTAGAAGAATCTATTACAATTCAATAAATATTAAAGGTAGGTGTAAATATTAGATGATGTAACAAAGAACGTGAAACCATGTAATAAATTGGTGAATTAAGGGAGAGAGTACCTGAATACTTGTGTTGCTGCAAAAGAGATGTTTTGTTTGGAATTGTGATTCCGATAATCCGATGTAACTAATGTTTTGATTTCTTATTCTTCATTGTTTCTTTTTAGGCCCATGTTCTCCCCACTTGGGCTCCAGCTAATCCATCCAATAATTAACTGTCTTTGTCTTTAGGGGCGCAAATCGGTTCGGGTTGTTTAATTTATTCGGCTCGATCAGTTTGTTTTATCTTTTTCTGGGTAAAACGAAAAATCGAATCGAATTCAAATTTAATTCAATCGAACCAAATAACGTTATACTTAATTTTAATTATTTATTTGTTTATTTATATAGATTTTTAGCAACAAAAATATTTCCAAGATTAAAAATGTTATATTTATATTATGAAAGAAATTTAATGGTCAATATAAATATATAAAAATATATAAATTTATACGTATTCGGTTTTTTATTTAAATTGCCAAAATCATATTCAAATCGAAAACCGAATACTTGATTTGATTCGGTTCGGTTCTGACAAATTCAGTTTGGTTACAAATTTGGTCCGATTTTTTTCAGCTCGGTTCGGTTTCGGTTTTTGAATCGTGTGGGTATTACCCGAATTGTGAACACCGCTAACTGTCTTCAAAATAATTAGTATACCGGTTAGGATGAGTCTTAAACTTAAAAGTTTTTACTGTTACCGCCCTTAAAATGTAACTAGTGAATAATATTAAACATCAAATGTCATAATATAATTTATTTTCTGTTACTAATAGTAAATAAGAAAAATGTTTTGTAAACTAAACTACTATATGTACATTATTGGCTGATTACATATCTAAAGAATGAGACTTGCATTCATGTCAAGATAAAAAGAATAAGATTGGGAGACCTAAAAAACATTATTAATTTCGTGCCTAACATATGTGTCGTTAGCTTAGTGGGTTGTGAAAAAATAGACCCAGTTGCTACAAACCTACAACCAATAAATGATTGCCACATAGATTTAGACATAAAATTAGGCATAAGTTTTAGGTCTCCCAATCACTTTCTCAAGATAAAAATGTGAAGACATGTGACCAATACTGAATGGATTGCGTACACAACTTTAGCTTAAATGTCATTTCTAGGATTTGAACTTGTCTCTGATAGGACTTGTTTCGATAGCTTAGTATAATCTATGATGAAAGTTGAAAAAGGACTCTTGAAATATATGTTTTGACTTTTGAACCAGGTTTTGTATGATTAAACTGTACTCTAATTGTTGATGATTTTAAATGTTTAGTTTGAACTTGGTTATACTTGAAACTTGATTTTTTATAAGAGATTATTTTATGTGTATAAATTAACGTTTGAACTTTGAACATTCAAATAATTTTGTTTTTTTCCCCAAAGACTAAATAAATTAGTGTTTGATAGGCGTATTTTTATAGAATATTACTATAAATCAATCCAAAAAAATTGTTAGGAGAATACAATAATGTTATCTCGACATCATATTAGTTGGTTTACTGGAAAATGATTATCAGTGCTTTAATTGCAAGTAACAAATTCAGCAAAAAAAGAACTTCGTAATTTTGTAAATTTACACTATAGTAACGAGTTCTCTGCGACCATAATGCCTATAACCTGATCACTAACACCAAGTGTGTCACAATGTTAACAAATCATGCAATCCAAAGATTGACAAGGTGTAAAGTATCAACTTATGCTAATAAAAACATGATACTTTAGTTTTTATTTTCCAAACTACAATAATGAGTTCTCTACAACCATGTGATGTCTACAATTCAAACACCGTGTCCTAGTGTCATAATGCTAATAAAATTTACAATCCAAAGAGTCAATAAGGTGTACTTCCATTGAGTTCCATCACCTAAACACTCAAAAAACAACAAAACTGATAAACTAATACAACATACAATTTTATTTTTTATTTTTCGAACTAAAATGGCCGACGCCAGAAAGTTTATTCTAAATCACTCTTTACCGTGGAGGTAATTTCTACACGAAAGTCTACATCCCAAATAAAATTTGCAACACAGTTGAAAGCTACATTTGCCACATGATGTGACACGATTACACAAGCAAGGAATCCAAGAAAACTGCAAATTTGATGGGATGCCTAATCTTTAATGTCACCAACAATAACAGCAAGTGACCAAGGAGAGTCGGACTTAATAGTTGAAGCAAGAGAGATAGCAAGTTGTGAATCACATACAATAAACAGGATTATTTGAGAGACCAGCAGATGAATTTGACTTCGATATGAAAGAATTTAGTTGAAAACGTAAAACTTAGCAGCAATTCAAACAAATGCCACGAATCATAATAAATACTCCATGGTCCATCTTTTTTACTTTTGAAAATAAAGCGCCATACAAACTTAAATTCAAACTCAATGGCTCTACGTACAAAATTTTCAATATTGGACCGCAAACAAACTCAAATAAGATGTACGAATTCATTTTCTTTGTCTATATTTGAACCTCTACAAATCATAATGATAATAAAATCAATTGCAATGGTGTATTGAAGAAAACCAAAATACCCAGGAAGCTATCAAACTTCAATATTAAGTTATCCATTTCCAGATTACAAAATAATCGACAAGCACATAACTGAGGGGATAATGCAATTAGATCGACGGGGAACACAACTTGAAAGTAAAACTGATGGACACCTACCCAGTTCCAAACACCAAAAAGCTGAAAGAGGACAGGTTAAAAAAATGTATCCGTATCACTATAAACTGCTTTTGATGATAAAATACCACTTGTGATCTACAGATGTGTTCTTGTTACCAACGGTTCAGTGAAAGTATAACCAATATATAAAACTATCACTCGGATGGAGGAGTGTACCTTTAAACCAAAAATGCGGAAAAACTAATATTCACTATACGTGGTGCTGCACTGCACCCAACAAGAGTCAGCAAATTGTGAACTTCAATAGGCCAAACACACAAACCAAAGATTATTTCAAGAAGCTTTTTATATAAGAATATAATGGGCCATCAAGCACCACTAACAAGGCAAATTTCATTAAATTGTTAATCCCAATTCGCTAAGACAAAATTAACTGTGGTCTCTCACTCGCCTATCTACTGACTTTAGCATCGGAAGTACCTTGATGATTAACACAAACAGCATCAGTAGCAACACTAGCAGCCGATTTCAGCATGCATCCCTTCACGAATTGCTTTGTAGCATTGAAGGCTACAAAGAGGCACATTGGATTTGGAATCTCGATACCTGTATGAATTGGTGCAAGAAGGTCCAGCACACTTTTCCCTAGGCGGTGGATAACTGCATAATCCACACAAGTAGATATCATACATCAGCATACTAGTTCATATAAAAAAATGTGTTAGAGACGGACGTGTACTTACCAGGTAGGCTTGGGGTCAAAAATATGAGGCAGGCCAATATCTTCAGCGAAGGCAACAGTTGTTCCAGTTGGACTAAAAATTGTTCGAATAGTATTGGGTGCAATCGTCTTTGCATTGGCAGCCTTTTCCTGAGATACAGAAAAAAATATAATTAGTTCAACTTGGGACGACTGGCTATCACAATACAGTACTAAATCAGAGAGTCACTTATACCTGTGCCAACTCTTCCTGACGCTTCTTCAATTTGTCTTCTCGTTTCTTCCTAGTTGAATCTTGACCAAGTATCTTCCTGATTGCTTCAGCCTAAACACGCAATGACATATTAGAATTATTGATGAGTGAAGCAAGAACTCATATTTACCAGGGTAAAAACCCTTTACCCAAAAAAAAGCAATGATTCAAAAGAATGTAAAACAAGAAATGTTAAGCCAAACCTCTGATTCACGAGCGGCTTTCTCGTTCTGCATTCTGCGTCTCTCAGCAGCCTCAGCTTTCTTAAGTTGCTGCTCGACTTCGGTAAGTTTCTCTTTTTGCTCTGTATATAAAGCAAATTTAAAACACATGTTATGGATTTATATACGGTTTACGTGTTAGTTTCCGAATGCACAATTGGATAATAATAATTAGAGAAACTTACTTCGAGGAGGGGCTGGAGGCAGTCCATTTGGAAACTCAATTTGAGAAGTAGCGGATCCAGAATCCTTTCCAGAAAGAAGAGATCGTTGACGAGATGTGAGAGCTGTTCCCCTCTTGGTTTCATTTGGTGAATCAGGAGATTCCTTTCTCGGTTTCTTTCCTATGTTTCCTTCAATTTCATTATCAGATACCATATTTTCCTCCTCATAGTCTGTGTCAGCAGATACACTATCCCTGCCTGATCTTTTAGAACCCGAATCATCTCTGGAAACCTTAGAAAGACTGCGGTGTTTCTTACCTGAATCGTCATCAAAATCTCTGGTTGCAGCAACCTTAACTGTTTTCAGTTTCTCTAAATACCGTATCTCATCATCATCTTCTTCATCAAATTCACCATCCAATACACGCTTTTTTGGCACCCTTTTGCTCTTCCGGACTCGATCAGACTTCTCCCCTTGCCGTGCTCCAGAATTCTTTCCCATCGAAGCGTTTTCTCTCCCAAGGCTGATACCGCTCCTCGAGAAATCCTTCCAAGGAATCCCCTGCAATCCGATCTTTTTACCTAAAGCAGGAGAATCATCTTCATCGGAATTGTCCTGAAATAATTAGTAGAGTCTATGTAAAGCCAGGAGTTAAGGAAAGGTAGAGAGCATTAAATGACATTAATTACAATTTGGAAAGTAATATGATTTTTCCATAAAGGCCCAAGGCAAGCTAAAAGTGAATGCAATTAAGGATCCCAGTGCTTTTTCAAACAAATATAAATGTCATTGTTCAATTCAAATAATATGCCTACATATTGTTGTAACACCACAAAACAAAGATCTTCTCAAGATTCATACTATTCTCTAATAATATGGTCAAAGTATAAGCCTTCAGTATATTAATCCTCGAGTATAGTTGAATGTTGTGGGATTGCATAGAATTAGCTTAAGCTTATTAGATAGACAAGTACAAATATGCTATTAAAAAGTGTTTCCTTAGCCTTAAAAGCAGATAAGCCAAAAAAAAAAAAAAAAAAAAAAAAAAAAAAAAAAAAAAAAAAAAAAAACCAATAAAGAAATCCAAACACTAAAAAGGCTGTTTATTAAAAATGCAATGCCAAAAACCCTTAGTAAACAAAATTACAACTGAGCTTAGAAGCACAGAATCACAGTTGCCTAGAAACATTTCAGAAGAATGGAACACCAAAAATGCTATAAACTGTCAGATGTTTATGTGTAATTAATATCCCATACCCTCACACACTCGCAAAAACCTCACCACGCATAGATTATAAAGTGCTCAATGGAAAAAAAGAGCAAAAATAATATACCTGAAGAATCAATTTTGGTCGAGAACGAGAGGTATCTGAAGCCACAGTTGCATTATTGGACTTGGGTTGAATAGTGCGTGTTACACCACCTACCTTTAGTTTGACTTTTTTTATTTTGCTTTCACTTCCACCTCCATTATGGTTGACACCACTTTTTGTATCTTCATTTACATCTGCTGAACTTCCATTGCTATAGGAAGCATTACTATATCGTCCATTTTCCTTTCGAACTCTCTTAGAGGGTTCACCTTCTGTTCTGGTACCTTGGTTAAGATTGTATACTTTTCTCTTAGGATTAGCATCAACACCGTTCTCGTCACTCGATATCTTGCCAGCATCATCTGACGGTGGTGTTGATGATAGCGATACATGATTTTCAGGTAATGCCTCCTCAGGTTTAGGTCGTCTGCAGGTTGGGGTCCTCTTCCTTCTAAAGGTATTCCCAGCGGCATCAAATCGAGGAACACCAAACTCATCCATTATATTGGGGTACAGTCCTTTCTAGCCAACAGTCAGAACCACATGAAAGCCCACTGATGCAGAAAGTATATATGTGAAGCAGTGCTGCAGAAAATACAGAATGATAAGCATCATAGTTCAAGAAATCTTGCAAACTAGCTAATTATCAATTTCTTACTGAGAACAAAACCTTGAAACTACATACAATTAGATCATGAGCCAGATTATGCAGCCACGTGAGCTGGAAAAAGTAATTTACTATGCTGTCTCACTCATAATACTTGCATCAAATTTGTGAAGTAATATACAATAAAGTTTATGTTCATATGCTTACAGTCCATCACTATACTTGAACATAGCAGTTATATAAATTTGCTAGTTTAGAGCTAATAGTCCAGTTTCTGCTTACTCCTTATTGTTTTCGCAAGATTAGTGCATCCATATTTTTTTTACTCTAGCTTCAGTGAAGCAACTACCACCAAATATGTAAGCTTTGAAGGAGAGTAAAGACATAACACATGCTCTGTAAATATGTGCCTATCAGTTAGAGATGTAACATGTTGACATTCATACGATACACACAATTATATAGATCCACAACATTTTAATAAAATCATTCTGAATGGCCATCCTAAATTCCATGGCTTATGGTTTGCGTGTAATAAATAACTGACCAGTTTTATCGTATTTGCAGTTTTTGTACGAGTTAACAGTTGAAATCATCATTGGTAATATATATCATGAATATAGTACTTATCTAACACAGAGACAAAATATATAATCTGCAAACACGTTTAATGTTCAGTTCTCTTAACATAACTAAGCGAACAAAAATCAGTCAGAATCACAACCTATAATTTATGAATCATTAAGTGATTCGAATAGATTTCAAAACTGTAAGGCCACAGATCAATGATAAACCATCACAAAAACGCAAACAATCAACAGCAAGAAAGCTAAACAGCATTGTTCAATAGTTTCATTACCCAATCCTGGCGGATTACTAATTTCTAATTACCAAGTAACGGATTCTTATGATTGCATTACAACCGTGACAATCACAAATAGTAAGAACCTAGGAAAATTTAAAACTATAATTACGAACTATGATACAATAACCAAAACAGAAACATAAACAAAGACGCGCCGATTAAACTTATTTCCTATACAATTACAAACTTAATACGCGATACTTCCTATAAACTTCAATCAATTCATCAATTCACAACACGCGATATCAAATTCGAACCATGAGTCATAACCAAATTGCTGCACACACACAATAACTAAAACACATACACACACTATATGTACTAATCAATTTAACAGTAAATACAATTAAATCCTGACAATTAAGTCGATCAAGAGTTCAAAATAACAGAACAACGATTAGATTGTAATTAAGCACAACTTATAGATATAAATATACCTGATTAATAATCCAATTGAGATGAGCAGTCGATCGGCGTAGAATAGAAAAAAGAAGAAACCCTAACGAGATGAAGATAATAATAATAATAAAGGGAGATAACGATAAGAGAGAGAAAAATATATAATGGTAGAAGAAGAAAACGGTGTGTGTGTTTTTGTGTGTGTGAAAATAATAATAATAAGAAGAAGAATATGTGTTTAGGGTTTGTTGTTGTTGACGTGTATATTGGGGGTGAGTAGAAGTAGTAATGGGTAAAGAGGGCAAGGGGGTGAAGACCACTCGTAATCTTCTCCATTTTTTTCATTTCTTTCTTCACAATTTTCCTAGCAAGTCTGTGGGAGTGAATAATTTTGTGCTGTTTCGGTTTGCCCCGAATCTTGTATCCGGTTAGAGGGAGACCCGCCCGTTTTGGAGTTGTACTTTGCTTTTGGTGGTTTCATGGATGGATGACTCTATCTATCTTCTTTCTAAAAATCTAAGCATGGGTTTTTCCTTTTTCTCTGAAAGTGCATTTGGGATGATGTTAGCATTATTGGCCCCTTTCTCTTTCTCTCTCGCACGTGCCTTTTTAATTACTATTTCTTTTCTTTTTTAGGCTACAAAAATAATTACTAGTACTAGTAGTATGTACCAGTTATAATGCCCGCGTTCGTGCGGGTTTTTTTTTAATTTTTTGAAATAATTATTTTAAAATTTTAATTCTATTGTTAATTGCATCTTATTTATATTTTTTGTATTTTTCTTCTACTTGTGTTGTGGATAAATATAAAATAAATAATCTTTTCTTTTTTTTTTAAATATCTTATCTATATTTTTTGTATTTATCTTCTACTTGTGCTATTATATATAAAATATTACCTAATAAGAAAATAATCTTTTTTTTAAATAAAATTATTACTAAATCAGGTATAAATTGATTTTTTTGAAATGCAAAATTTCCAATAGGAGTTTTGTTTTATTATATAAAAGATTTAGGGAGATGATTTCAATTAGTTGTGTTTGGACATTTATAACCTCACATGGGTAAAAGTATAAGGGTAACTATAAGGGTATAAATGTTCATACACAATAAATTAAAGTGTCTCAATCATTTCTTTAGTGTGCAAATTACCTCCCATGTATTTAACATTAAATTTTTTTTTACGGTGACTAGCTAGACTAGAGGGTCGTTTGCTAAATTAAGTGTTGAGTTAACTACATTTTTTGTCTTTGTGGTTTACCGGGTGTAATGATTTTGGTCCAATAGTTTGAAAAGTAACGGACCATGTCCAAAATCCGGCAACCCGTAAAAGATTTGGTCCAATTTTTCATTGACCGTTAGTTTGACCAATTAAAACACGTGAAATGACTAAAATACCCTCATTTTAATGGACAAAGTGTTACACCCAGCAAACCATAAGGACCAAAAATGTAGTTAACTCTTAAGTGTTTTAGATAAAAGTGTCTTAGGCTCTTATAGATGAGAGAGAAGCTTTAATGAGTCTCTTAATTAAGGGATGCTATCTTCGTCTCAAAATTATTGTCCACAGACAAAAAACATACAGTTTAAGAAAAATATCATCATTACAACTTTCTTTTTATTACTTTTTGCACAAAGACAGTTTTACCCTAACCAGTTAATTTCTAACTTCTTTAAAAATTTGTAATAATAACCTCAAATGAGAGTAATATGGTAAACTTGATCTATATTCCTTATCTATTTATGGAAGTAGACAATTATTTTAGGACAACCGAAAAAGGAAATATTGACTATAAATATGGTACGGAGGTAATAGTAAAAGTTTTGACCCACATTCCTCCCCATTGAGAAAAAAGTAAACAACCCATAAGTTACCGTGGTCACCATTGACACATCACCATTAACTCATTTTTATCTTTCTGCAATATTTTTCATGACAAATTAGTGTAACAAGGCGACCACGTTCACCATTTCTTTTTCATTTTCATAATCTTTAAACACTAAGGGTGCGTTTGGTATGCTGCGAGGAATGACAATGGGTATGAGTTTGATAGTAGTGATGGGTTCTCAACTATGAAAGTTCCATAGTACCATACCTTGTTGGGAACAGTAATTGACAATTTGATAGTAATAGTTTCATTCCCTTAGTACCATACCAAACGCACCCTAATAGTTAATAACAAAAAAAATACATTGACAATTTGATAAGGCGAAAAGTGTACCATTTTTGGGGTCATTTAAGCCCGAATTCGTAATTATTTGATCAATTATTGCTCTAAATCGTTCATTTTGTCATTTTAGGTACTTTTGAGAGGAAATTTACCAAAGGAAGCATTTTGGACGTTTTTTGAGCGAAAAAGTGAAGAAAACGACAAAGTCTCAAAATCCTTGTTGGGAACAGTAATTGACGGCGTCAAGGCATTGCAAGTGACGGCGTCAAGAGTGGCAAAAAAGGTGGATGTGGAAAATACACATGACGGCCCAGAGCATTTTCAAGGCTATTTGGCCTGACGGCGTCACCAAGGCCGTCAAGGTCAAAATACATGTGACGGCCCAGAGTAATATTACACATGACGGCGTCAGAAGTGGATCTAGGCAATACGACTTCTATCTTGGCGGCGAGTTGACGGGGTCACAAGCTAAAACGTGACGCCGTCAAGGTGTAAAATCTATATATAGTTTTCTAATTTTCATTCATTAAGTGTGGAACTTTTGGAGAGCTTCTTTGTAAAAACCCTAGACGAATTTTCTGTGATAATAAGGGTTTCAACCCTTGTTCTGTAACACCCCCATTTTTCACTGATCGCAGCGGATAAAGTGCTTGGGGTATTACTTCATAAATCACATATACAGTAATAGAAAACGACTCGAAAATAGACGTTTTGGAAATTTAGTTATCATTCATAGTTATCATAGTTTTAATTATAAAATATATACTTTTATTTTTTATGAGGTCCCAAAAATCTAAAAGTTAGGTTGTTGTGTTTGAATGATAACCATGAAAAGTCCTCCGAGTTCAGTACCTCCTTCTGCCATGGATCCATAGAAGTAATATACCTAGAATACATGCTTAAAAAGTCAACACTAGGTGTTGAGTGAGAATCATAGGTTTAGGGGTTAGTGAATACAAGTTCCATGGGTTTAGTTGTTACACCCATATGGGAAAATGCAAGTTTTGTGATAATTGTGATGCATGCACAATTATCAGGAGTTTAGTAGGTTGTACTAAGCTCATGAATCACACCTTAACGATCCGGGTTATGTGGGTTGCAGACCCAACATGAGGGGATGGAAGGATAACTTGCCAAAGTTATACCTTGAGTGGATTCAAATATAATACTTATTGGTACCACCTAGTGGGGTATTAATACCAACTATATTCGTGTTCGTTTGGATAAAACGTCCCAAACGATTAGATTCATGAATTTGGTTATGTAGTGGTGGCTGTTAGTTTACTCATGCAAACAACCAAAGAAAAAGACTTGTATTCGGTTTTAAGTAAAACATTTAACACGTATCCCCCTTACAGGGTTTGTAAAGCATTTAAAGTGAAAGCATTTTAAAAGGGTGCGAGGCTATGAAAACTCACAGTATTTAAAAAGATGTAAGGCTACGAAACTCACATGGGTGTAGAGTAATCTAAGTGATGCAAATAGTGACTCGGGAACTAGACCGCCTTACTCACGTATCCTAGTGTGTTTGTTAGTTTTGTATGTATGTCAAGCTTTAGTTATCATTTTTATGTTTCTCAAGTTATTGTTTTTAGGTTTGTTAATGTTTTATATATAACATAACACCGTTCAGGCCATTGTAATTCAGAAGTATATGACTCCTCACATGAAGCTCCCTACTATTGTATTATGTTATCAACATAATACCGTTCGGGCCATCATAATTCAAAAGTTAATACTCCTCACACAAAGCTCCCTATTATTGAGTTATGTTGTTATTAAGGTTTAGTTATAATCATATCACCGTTCGGGCCATCATATCTCAGAAGTATATGCAATAATCGTTCGAGGAGTCAGGGCACTTTAATTCGTAAACCCAACAAACTCGTCAAAAACGAAATATCCACATAGTACTCCTCGCATGAAGCTCCCTAGTATTGTGTTAGCTTCTAACTTTATTTAGGTCTTATACTTATATGATATTTTCACTTTTTATCCTTATAGTTTATATATTTATGTTTTCTACCCTAAATTTATATTACTTATACTAATAACTATCTATACTTGACACAACTAGTCCCTAGACTTCTATATTTTATGTAACTAACCTAAGACTCCTAAGTTTTCTATATTTACCATTTTAGACCTTTAACTTTATACTATTTACGTTTTTAGTCCTTTTTAGTTTATACTTATGTTATTATCTATCATAGGGTTTTAATATTATGCAAAACTAGTCCTTACTACTTATAACTTTTAGGAAATGTCAAAAACAGTCCCTAGACTTTATAATTTCAGGAATTTACGATATATACCCTTATGCATGTAAAGTTTTGCAAAACTAGTCCTAATATGCATGTAACTTATATTTTATCTAGTAATTAAGTTTTCTAGCCTATGTTTTACTTATTTTAACTTATCTAGGTTATGTATAACTAGTGTATGACCTAAAATAATGACTTATAGCATGCATGCAAGTATATGACTCGATCTAGGGTTTTAATACGTAAACTATCATGTAAAATGGTTCAAGGCTCATGCAAAGGTATCTAAGCTATCTAAGGCATCCTGAATCTATCCTAAGACTAAACTAATGCTAAATTAACTAAATGTAAGACTTACTTGGCTAGGGGGTTTACGTGGGTTAGAACTAGGGTTAGGGTTTTCTTAGGGCTCGTACGACTTCAAACCACAACACAACTCGACCAAGGCCTAGCTACTCGTTCCCTATGGATTATAATGACTTAGTACTACATAAATGTGAGGTAGAGAGGAAAGGGAGAGGTGTGAAGAAGAAATGGAGGGTGGAGGGGGTATTTATACCAACGACAAGGCGGTTTGGGGTGGTAAGGGTTGTTTAGGTGTCGTGCATGGGGAGGGCTGAGCAAGCAAGGCTAGGAGAGGTAGTGGCAGGTCTAGTGGTGATGAGGATGAGCTACATGGTAGCTAGGGGGCTGCTATAGGCCGGTTGTGGTGTAGAGAGGTCGTGGGAGGCAGTTAAGGGTAAAGGGTGATAAGTAGCTTACAAGGAGGTGATGCACCTCCTTACTTGGGTGCTTGGAGGTGCTTGTAAGCTACTTAGGGTATTTAGTGATGGTTTAGGGTGATTAGGGGTAGATTAGTGGTGGTTTAGTGAAGGTTTAGGGTGGATTAGTGGTGGATTAGTCAAGTAGGTGATGCACCTACTTGTGTGTGTGCTTAGAGGTGTTAGGGTGTGTGCTTGGGTATGCCTAAGGTGTTAGGGTGCTAGGTTAAGGTGCGTAAGGTGCTTATGTTTAGGTTTTACTTGTTTTAGTTAAGTTTAGACCTAGTTTATACTTATTAAGTGTTTAAGGTTTTACCTAAGGTTTAGTGCCTAAGTTAAGTTCCTAAGTGTGTTTAGTGACTAATCCTAAGACCTAAAGGGTTTATTCTAAGTGAGGGTGACTTATGGGAAATGTTTGACCTAGTTTTGTAACCTAAATGACCTAAGTGGGTTTAGTGAGAGACTAGGGTTTATCCTATGGTTTTGTGCCTAGACTAGTGTCCTACATGTATCTAATAACTATTCCTAAGTTCTAAAAGGCTTATACTAAGTGGTAGTGACCTATGGGGAAGTTTTGTGAGGGTTTAGACCTAATTATAGCTATCTATGACCTAGTTATGTTTTAAGGCTTAGGGGGTTTGTATCTAAGTTCTAAAGGGTTTATTCTATAGCCTAATAGTCCTAATATTCCTATGGAAACTCATACTTAAGCCTTGGACACATTTATACTAGTTTAACTAAGCATATAGGTTCAAATAAGCACATAATCCTACTTAAGTTTTAGTTTATGGTTTATTAGGGTTTTGTGTTATGTTTAGTGTTTTAGATTGGTGAATTACTTATTATGATGTTGTTATGAGTTTATGCTTGACATACATGAGGTTTATAGGATGTGAGTGTTGAGTTATTTGGCTTGTGTAGATATGTGAGCAAGTCTAGTGAGTCATGCAAGTAATAATGTATATAAAAAGCAAAAATTTACCTGGGAAATACCTAGTATAGGTATTTGTAATGGGAATGATAGAAATGGGTGTTTTGTGGGTTGTTATATGTTCCATCCATGTTCAATTGAAGATAAGTTTTCCAATAATCATATGATATGTCTATGTGTTGTGTGATTCTATCTTATGCTTTTCTTCTTTTTAACATGCTAGGCTAGGTTTTTCTTGTGTTTGCTTAGATGTAATGAAACCTAGATGTTGATTATTGGTTGATGGTTTGTTTATAGTTGTTGTGGATGATTGTCTTCGACGTTAGGCTTAAGAAAACTGGCAGACTTCCAATTGGTAACTTGCTTGAACGTCTTAAGAAACATGATCGGAGGTGTACTACGATTTATGGTTGTATTTAATGCATGAGCAAATTCTAGTGATCCCATGTTAGGAGCTTTTAGTCGGCTCGACATAGGAGTGAAGTAGGAGCTTATAGTGTAACAATTCGCAATTTCAGGTTAACTTTTATTCCCGAAAATTTCACTATTCACTTTTTAGTATTCACTTTTACTATTCACTTTTTCACTATTCATCTCAGAAATTTTTATTTCATATTCTCGTAAGTTAAACTATTTTAACGATAATCCGAGAGTTTGACGCTCGTCGGATCATTTCTGCAAAAATCACAAAGCCGTGTCCGAGATTTACTTTTAGGTTTAAACGTCCTTCTAGCATCCCGATATGTCCATAAAACATTATAAACAATAGAAATATGATTTTCTCTCATTTTAGGACAATTCCAAAAGTTTCGGAATTTTACGTTTTTCAGTTCAGCGTTTTACGCTAATTGCGCGTTTTAGACCCGTGTTTCCAGTTTTTAGCAGGGTTTTCGCACCCGATAGAACCTACCACTCATTTTATATTTTATTATGGACTATATTGACATGTTTAACCATATTTATAAGTTTCATATTTTTAGGATACCCGGTTTTACGTTTCGTGACTTAACAACTTACGGTTAGCGATTAACGGGACCAAAACTCACTACGTAACTTATATAAGGCCAAGATTCATCCACCTAGTCCCTTCCCCTTGTCCATGAACGTGTATATGGTGGCCTTGGTGGCTTGATAATAAGCCTAGGAAAGTATGTGGTCTAAGAACAACCAAGTATGCATAGATGTGTTTAGTTTTAACCATTAGTTCATTATACTTCATGTGTTCCAATTTTAACCACAAGTAAGTACTAGCTAACCTCCTCACTTGCACTATAAAAGGAAACTCATCTCTTCATTCTTTTCATCACCATTTAAAACTTCCCAACATAATTCCATAGCTTCATCATCTTTGATCTTCAAGTTACAAATTACATACCAAAGTTCAAGGTCTTAGTATTCTCTACCTAGTTCTTAAGTTTGTTTGGTGATTCCATGGTTGAATTAGGAGCTACACAAGGTTACTAGGGCTGAAGTTAAATGATTTTCACAAGGGTTATATCAAGGCTAGCAAGGGTTACAAGAGTTATGGTGAAGGGTTTACAAGCTTAGGTTTAGTGTCCTAGTTCTATACTTGACTTCCTTTCTTTAGAAAGCCAAAAGTTGTAAGCAAACCCTTATACACTTTCTTGCTCAATATCATTTCATGCTTATTATGTTTCTTTCATGCTATATATGGTCTTTGTATTGTGTTCATGATGTTTAAAAATGGATAAAACAAGTATTGGTATACATATGTTAACTTATGACAAGTAAACAAGCAAACTAGTGATTTTTATGAAAAACCACGACCACAATAGTATAACTTTGATATTTGACACTTACTTACTGTTAAAGAGGACTTAACAAGGAAAACATAGCAATTTGAATCACCCAAAACGAGTACACGATTCAAAAGTTATGACCATTTGAAGTTAGCGAAACCAAAACGGCAAATCTGCCTAAATAGCATTCTGATCAAATTATGATTTTGAAAGTCCCACTTCTGGTCCGATTCATCAAAAAGTTAAAACACGAAAGTTGTCCGGAACGACGTTTTCGTTCAGGAACAAAGAAGCTCGAGACCTGAAAATGCTTTCTGAGTGATAATGTTCTTCAAATTCTTAACAGCCCATTTTTAGACCAAAGTAACTATATAATTGTTATAATTAGATGAGACCAAGAGGTCTAAAGACCTAAAGCCAAGACCACAACCATGGCTAAAGCCAAGGTTGAGTCTCAAGACCATGGTAACATGACCAAAGTCACGGCAAAGCCACGGCTAAAGACCATATAACTATTAAAGATCAAAAAGCTTATATATATGTTATCAAATACTACAATAGTAGGGAGCCTCATGTGAGGAGTTCATTGAGTAAGCCGTCGAGATGAGTTGTGGATTTACGAGTTAAAGTGTCCTGGCTCCTCGAACGTTTACTCCATGACTTCTGAATTATGTCGGCCCGAACGGTAGTAAGAGATATACAACTTATACATGTTTCATAGACCACTTATATTCAACGACTTACACTATATACTAAGTACTACATCATGAACATTATGCAAGACATATATGGGCAATTCGTCGTATTCTTAGACGTTACTCCAAACCTAAGTCGCAACGTTCTATTATAGGCTGCTCTTAGAGACTTTCGCGATTCGACTACCACTTTCATTTCTCATTACATAGACTTAAGGTGAGTCATAGCCCCTACTCTTTTCGTACTTGTTTTAACTATTGGGGGGGATACATGCTCAACTACTTGTTTACTTGTACAAATACTCAAAACGTCTATACTTGACTGTGTTATACTTGATTGCTTACATACATGACTGCGTTATACTTAATTGCGTTATTCTATTTATTGACTAGTAGTTGTCTTTGGGAATTGACTCCCAGTTGTCTTTGGGAAGTGGCTCCCAGTTGTCTTTGGGAATTGACTCCCAGTTGTCTTTGATACATCCTAACATTTGCGAATGTTGGATACATCATAAAAGTGAGGTCTTCGGAGATGAAGTAGAGACTCACTTCTAATTGCTTAAATTGTCTTGATGAACTTATACATGTCTTATTCATACTATATATGTTAGCAGTGGGTTGTGAACACACAGGTTACAAGTCTCTTATGGCGGGACTTGTAACTGAGTGGATTCACGATGCCTTTGCTGTGTGATCATTCTTTAAGGTTTCTTTTTCAACTGTTTTAAGACAAACTCTATGAACTCACCAACCATTGTGTTGACACTTTAGCATGTTATCTCAGGTCTATAAGACGATAGCTAGTGCGTGGAACTTAGAGTCAAGCTGCATATTCTGAAGACTTACGCTTTTATCATTTACCATTCAAAACATTTTGTATACATTTATGTATCATACTTTGGAATCTCATGTTTGTAACTTTGAATTCATTAATCGAATGGTAACTTTTCAAAACGTCTCATTTAGAGTTCGTTTTCTATAACTTGTACTTTGTATTATGAAGTAGCACCCCTATGACACAGTCTTCCGCTGCGGTATTTTGGGGGTGTTACAGATTGGTACCAGAGCCTTGGTTATAGAGAACTAGGTTGCATTTAGTGCCTAGACTATAACTGCTATATACGTTGGGACCTTCCTCTTTATTCGCCTTACACACACTACATACACATACACTTTTTGGTAGTTGTTGGTTTAGTTCCACGCTGTTAGATGATGTGACTTTAGTATTATAAGGAGCCCCAGAGATTAGTCGAGTCATTAAAAACATGGAGCTCAGTAATAACTAATTAGTTAACTTGATCTTGTGACAGTTCTTGTTTGATTAGACACAAGATTTGAGTTAAATAATATTATTGCTTAGCTTTAGGGATTTGATGGCTTGATTATCTTACTATCGGCCTCAGAAGGCGGATTTTGTGTCGGAAATTCTTAAGTAGGATGATTTAGAATCTCCTTATTTAAATGGATTGGGACGCCTCTTCAGTTAAATAAAGAAATTGTAAATCACCGAACCATAAGTTTATGAGACCTTACTTACATAAATTTGGACGCTTCTTTATGTAAGTAATGTGTTATAAATAAGTGGGCTTAATTGTAGCCGATACAACTCCTTAACCGGAACCTTAGACGAATCAGAGTGAACACCACTATATTAGAGATCCCGAATTCTCTTAGACACACCGTAAGTAGTTAACATCAACAGAACTTCGGGGCGAAGTTCTCCTTAAGGGGTAGAGACTGTAACAATTCGCAATTTCAGGTTAACTTTTATTCCTGAAAATTTCACTATTCACTTTTTACTATTCACTTTTACTATTCACTTTTTACTATTCACTTTTCACTATTCATCTCAGAAATTTTTATTTCATATTCTCGTAAGTTAAACTATTTTAACGATAATCCGAGAGTTTGACGCTCGTCGGATCATTTCTGCAAAAATCACAAAGCCGTGTCCGAGATTTACTTTTAGGTTTAAACGTCCTTCTAGCATCCCGATATGTCCATAAAACATTATAAACAATAGAAATATGATTTTCTCTCATTTTAGGACAATTCCAAAAGTTTCGGAATTTTACGTTTTTCAGTTCAGCGTTTTACGCTAATTGCGCGTTTTAGACCCGTGTTTCCAGTTTTTAGCAGGGTTTTCGCACCCGATAGAACCTACCACTCATTTTATATTTTATTATGGACTATATTGACATGTTTAACCATATTTATAAGTTTCATATTTTTAGGATACCCGGTTTTACGTTTCGTGACTTAACAACTTACGGTTAGCGATTAACGGGACCAAAACTCACTACGTAACTTATATAAGGCCAAGATTCATCCACCTAGTCCCTTCCCCTTGTCCATGAACGTGTATATGGTGGCCTTGGTGGCTTGATAATAAGCCTAGGAAAGTATGTGGTCTAAGAACAACCAAGTATGCATAGATGTGTTTAGTTTTAACCATTAGTTCATTATACTTCATGTGTTCCAATTTTAACCACAAGTAAGTACTAGCTAACCTCCTCACTTGCACTATAAAAGGAAACTCATCTCTTCATTCTTTTCATCACCATTTAAAACTTCCCAACATAATTCCATAGCTTCATCATCTTTGATCTTCAAGTTACAAATTACATACCAAAGTTCAAGGTCTTAGTATTCTCTACCTAGTTCTTAAGTTTGTTTGGTGATTCCATGGTTGAATTAGGAGCTACACAAGGTTACTAGGGCTGAAGTTAAATGATTTTCACAAGGGTTATATCAAGGCTAGCAAGGGTTACAAGAGTTATGGTGAAGGGTTTACAAGCTTAGGTTTAGTGTCCTAGTTCTATACTTGACTTCCTTTCTTTAGAAAGCCAAAAGTTGTAAGCAAACCCTTATACACTTTCTTGCTCAATATCATTTCATGCTTATTATGTTTCTTTCATGCTATATATGGTCTTTGTATTGTGTTCATGATGTTTAAAAATGGATAAAACAAGTATTGGTATACATATGTTAACTTATGACAAGTAAACAAGCAAACTAGTGATTTTTATGAAAAACCACGACCACAATAGTAACTTTGATATTTGACACTTACTTACTGTTAAAGAGGACTTAACAAGGAAAACATAGCAATTTGAATCACCCAAAACGAGTACACGATTCAAAAGTTATGACCATTTGAAGTTAGCGAAACCAAAACGGCAAATCTGCCTAAATAGCATTCTGATCAAATTATGATTTTGAAAGTCCCACTTCTGGTCCGATTCATCAAAAAGTTAAAACACGAAAGTTGTCCGGAACGACGTTTTCGTTCAGGAACAAAGAAGCTCGAGACCTGAAAATGCTTTCTGAGTGATAATGTTCTTCAAATTCTTAACAGCCCATTTTTAGACCAAAGTAACTATATAATTGTTATAATTAGATGAGACCAAGAGGTCTAAAGACCTAAAGCCAAGACCACAACCATGGCTAAAGCCAAGGTTGAGTCTCAAGACCATGGTAACATGACCAAAGTCACGGCAAAGCCACGGCTAAAGACCATATAACTATTAAAGATCAAAAAGCTTATATATATGTTATCAAATACTACAATAGTAGGGAGCCTCATGTGAGGAGTTCATTGAGTAAGCCGTTGAGATGAGTTGTGGATTTACGAGTTAAAGTGTCCTGGCTCCTCGAACGTTTACTCCATGACTTCTGAATTATGTCGGCCCGAACGGTAGTAAGAGATATACAACTTATACATGTTTCATAGACCACTTATATTCAACGACTTACACTATATACTAAGTACTACATCATGAACATTATGCAAGACATATATGGGCAATTCGTCGTATTCTTAGACGTTACTCCAAACCTAAGTCGCAACGTTCTATTATAGGCTGCTCTTAGAGACTTTCGCGATTCGACTACCACTTTCATTTCTCATTACATAGACTTAAGGTGAGTCATAGCCCCTACTCTTTTCGTACTTGTTTTAACTATTGGGGGGGATACATGCTCAACTACTTGTTTACTTGTACAAATACTCAAAACGTCTATACTTGACTGTGTTATACTTGATTGCTTACATACATGACTGCGTTATACTTAATTGCGTTATTCTATTTATTGACTAGTAATTGTCTTTGGGAATTGACTCCCAGTTGTCTTTGGGAAGTGGCTCCCAGTTGTCTTTGGAAATTGACTCCCAGTTGTCTTTGATACATCCTAACATTTGCGAATGTTGGATACATCATAAAAGTGAGGTCTTCGGAGATGAAGTAGAGACTCACTTCTAATTGCTTAAATTGTCTTGATGAACTTATACATGTCTTATTCATACTATATATGTTAGCAGTGGGTTGTGAACACACAGGTTACAAGTCTCTTATGGCGGGACTTGTAACTGAGTGGATTCACGATGCCTTTGTTGTGTGATCATTCTTTAAGGTTTCTTTTTCAACTGTTTTAAGACAAACTCTATGAACTCACCAACCATTGTGTTGACACTTTAGCATGTTATCTCAGGTCTATAAGACGATAGCTAGTGCGTGGAACTTAGAGTCAAGCTGCATATTCTGAAGACTTACGCTTTTATCATTTACCATTCAAAACATTTTGTATACATTTATGTATCATACTTTGGAATCTCATGTTTGTAACTTTGAATTCATTAATCGAATGGTAACTTTTCAAAACGTCTCATTTAGAGTTCGTTTTCTATAACTTGTACTTTGTATTATGAAGTAGCACCCCTATGACACAGTCTTCCGCTGCGGTATTTTGGGGGTGTTACATATAGAGTTAGGGAATTTCGTACACGGCCCTACGACTAGTATTAAGGAATATAACCCGTCATCCATGTAATTGTAACAAGCTAATCAACCAGTAAAAGATATCTAGGGAGTAATGAAATTTAAGTGAACACATTTTTTCTTATTATCGTTTACACCACAAATTAGTTTTAGTTTATTTTATTTTATTTTGATTGCATCTTTAGTTAATTGGGTTAGTTGACTAGCAACTAATTCCGCCCACTCCTTCAAAACCCAATATTTACTTGCTTTTATAAAAATATAAAAATACAAAAAGAATCATCCTTCACCTTTAGACCTAGTTTAGTAGACTTTTTAATCCTAGCGAACACTATTCCTGAGTTGAACGATCAATCCCCCGGTACTTGTCATTATACTATACTACAACGAACAGGTACACTGCCTGGTGGGGATTGCAGCTTCTCAAGATCCCGTGAGAGGTAAAACCTTTTGCGAGGGTGCAATTCCACGCATCACAAATAAAATAAAATAAAATAAAAACATTATAATAAAATTCAAATTAAATGAAACTACATATTAGTATTGATTTGTTTAACGCCAGAATGTATTCCACTAAATCGGCTTTAAGTCTCATATGAGTTTCCTTGTTGACTAAATCTCTAACAACTTGTACTATTTCTTCATGCGTTCGTGCGATATAATTGTCATGATTTTGCTCATTTGGGTAAAAGTCACGAGAGATTTCCCTAATTTTGTCTTTTATAATCATATTATGTAATATGATGCATGTGTACGTCATATCCGTAATTTTCTTAAGAGACATCAGTCGTACGGGAGTTTTTATTATAGCCCTTTTATTCTTTAGCATGCTAAACGCTCGTTCCACGTCTTTTCTTGATGTTTCATGCTCTTGATTATATATGTTTACGTATGGTATGTAAATCGGCTTAGAGATGGGATGCGAATGGGTTTTTTGTTTGGTTTCATGTGTTGAATTGTAAGGACCCGATGAGATTGATAAGGATCAAGAGAGCTAGGTATGGATCTTTCATAGGTGAGGGACCCTGTTAGAATTTAAATAACTTGACAATCATATAAATAAATCATAATCAAAGTATACACGTATGCGGAAGCGATGGATCAAGTATAACATATAATTATTAACAAAAACATAAATAGGAACGTACCGTTTGAATTCTAGCTAAACAAGAATCACTTCAATAAACCTTGGATGCGTGTTAGAATATATCAATGACAAACCCCTTACTGTTTTGTTTATCGATCTTTTGATAATAACTATAGTAAGTTGTTACCTCGTTCTTGTACACACAAACTACTACCGAATTAAAGAGATTGCAAGATCTATGTAAACACTTTTTTTGGAAAACAAAAATCGACAACCCTAAGGGTTTAGGGGTGATCGACCGGTTTTACAAGAGGTGAAAGAAGAGGAAAAACTTAGGGATAATTCGTGTGCACAAAAGATGTGAATAAATTACCCTAAGCCTTGTATATATACTAGAGATATCTTGGAGGACAAGTTGTAATGGGTTTGGGTTTCCCCTAGCTCATGTCACAGGAGTCCAAGGGGGATCCCGAACCCTTCTTGGCTCCTATTTACATTCTAGTCCTTTTCTTTCGTTATTTACGTTAGTTAGTCCTTACGGTTAACAATTAACGACCGTTAAGTCCCTTTAGTGTTTAAATAATTACATATATACATAACATTTAATATATATAATTATTATACTTTAATTCTCGATTGTAATGTGTGCAATCCCGAGGTCTCGGGTTCGATACTAGTCATACACTCATTAATATTTATACACATACTTTAACAACTCCCACTTGTATATCTATTAATGGTGTAATGACATTGGTTAGCGTCTTGCAAAACTCCAATGCCCCTAGTATGACTCGAGCTAGGTTTTCTGGAAAACCTTTAATGAATCATCATTATAATTATCCTTTTGTTACTAATACTACATTAATAAAGATATGAGATTAATCATTATTTATTAACTTTCCGTTTCTCGTTTTCTTAATGATTGAACAAAATTACCAAAACATCTGAACATCTTCCAGATAGACTTTGGGCGTGGCCACGCAAACATTTTGTCAACCCTACGAGGGGCCCAACAGTATTAAACTTCAAAACAAATTCAAAGGAACAAATTCTCTCTTGACTACAAGAATAACCCATGAACTTTGCAACACTTCTGAAAACAATCCTTATGACTACTAGTTACAGTTAGCGGTAAATTGCTTTACAGAAATGCACTACATCTATGACACTTATCTGGTATCTCAAGTCTGAGGATAACTTTTAAACATGATTCACATAAATGTGAGATCATATACTTGGGATAAGTCCTATATTAAATTCATTGAATATCATGTGAAATTGGTATGACTACGCATCAATATACTTTCAAGTATATTCTAACCAATACTCAAATTTGTCTTACTTTAATGATATACCCATATCATTAACCGACAATAGACAATTTAGAATAATAATTTATTAATGGATTTAAACATGCAAATAGAGGATATATTATTAAGACAATGATAAATAAACATAAACAATATTTTATTCTATTAAAATAATAATTGTACATTACATCCTTTATCTAAATACTAATCACAAATGGGCATGAAACTATCAGCTAAACGAAGTCCTATGCCTTCAGCAAGCTTGTAAAGCTTAGTGCCAGGTAAAGGCTTCGTAAAAGGATCTACTAAGTTATCATCTGTGTGAACTTTGAGTAACTTGATTTCACCTATCTCGACTTGTTCTAGAACATAGTGATATTTAATCGGGAAATGTCTGGTGCCTTTCATGATTCCAGGTTCATTGGAAAATGTAACTGCACCTGAGTTGTCACAATACATTTTTATAGGACTTTGAATCTTTGGCATAACCCCAAGCCCCGAAACAAACTTCCTAATCCAAACGGCTTCCATTACAGCTTCTAAAGCAGCTATGCACTCACTTTCTGTTGCAGACATCGCTAGTGTACTCTGCTTCTTGCTCCTCCAATCTACAGCTCCTCCGTTAATGACAAAGACATAACCCGTCTGAGACTTCGTATCATCTTTATCACACTTCCAGGATGCATCGCAGTAACCTGTAATATCAAGTTTTGCAGTTGGATTACCCCCAAAAACTAAGAACATCTCTTTAGTAGCCTTAAGGTACTTAAGAATATTCTTAACAGTAGTCCAGTGAGCTTCACCTGGATTCTGCTGATATCGACTGGTTAAGTTCTGAGCAAATATCACATCAGGCCTTGTGCTTTTCACCGCATACATAATAGATCCCACAGCCGAAGCATAAGTACTGATTTTATGGCTGCAAATACCAAACTGAACCAATGCAAATGCCAGCAAATAGCAAAAGTGAACCAAAACTGAACCAAAGTAAGCCTACCAAATACCCATACATGAATTACCAAATAAAAAGATCATTACAAGATTCTTTTACATTCACTTAAAGTAACAAAACAAAAGCCACACTTAAAGTAGCAAAACGAAAGCCACATTACTGAGTTGCAACCTAGTACAAAATAACAAGTTATTTCAAATACCAAATACGACAAGTTTTTTGCAAATAAAAAGTGTTGCCATTACTGAGTTGGTCTTGATGCAGTTTTTCTTGTTCTCTTAACACCTCCAGTTGATCTGCTAGTGATGAAAGTATAAAAGATGATAATCTGTCGAACAATAATTGACACACAAGTTTTCCAATTCCTAGATCATTGTGGGATTTACATCAAATTGATTCATCAATTTGCAATGCAAGCATGTTTCATCCCATCTCATGCCTTAAGTTCTAGGTCTCACACACAACTTAATTAAGTCGTCTACCTTAGAAACATGTAAAACTTCTATCTATGGTCTCACACATTAACAGAATTTTACCTTGTTATTAAAATTTAGCCTAGGTCTCACGTTTACTAAATTATAACTTCAAGTGTTTCTTATAGATAGATGACATGTAACTTAAATTTTAGGGTATTTAGTTTGATGTGAGAATCAAAACATGTATAAAGATGCATGCACTCATCTTTATAACATAAATTTTCAAAAACTTTTTATTACCAATTCTTAAGATTAATACAAAAAGTTTTACTTGAGGTATCGGGTTCACCAATTAAAGAAGAACCTTCAATTATCACCCACAAAAGTGCAATTGAGGTAAATAACTCTTAAGATGATATTGTACAAGAATGGAGATAAAAGAAAGTCGTCTAAGACGCATTCATGAGTGTGAACCAAGGTAGACTCTAAGGCTCTTTCCAAGCCTTCTTACCACATCTATGAATTTGTCTTATAGGGCTTACTTTTAAAACCATGTGTACAAAAACATCAATCAAGCAAAAGTTTATGTATTAAATCTTAAAACATGTAATAAAGTATGAATCTTGCTAGTCTCGCCTGAGAGACAATTACCGTGCGAAGCAAACCACTGTCGGCACATAAGACACCGCAAGAATCAATCTTTATCACTTAAAGTTTCACCATTATTAGTCCAATTAATTTTCTTTATAAAATCACCCTTTTATTGCTTACAACATGTCCAACAAAATAAAACAATAAAACAAGTAATAAAGACAAATCAAGCAACTAATAAACATAACAATTATAGGTGAAACAAATAGCCACATGCAATCTGGATTAGAAAAAATCCTAATAAAATCAATTCTAGGTTTCAATATGCATATAATCAACTAAGGCCTTCCCTTCTTGTAGGAAGTGAGCCACATACATTGACAAGTCAAATGCGTAGGCCAAAGTCAATCACATACCACATAGCACATAAATTGATTTTAATAATAATTGAGGTCTTCCCCAATTTTAGATCTATCTAAACATGTGACAGAAACAAAACAATTAACAATCCATGACTAACATGCATGTTTCGTCATGGATCAAAGCATAACAATTACCAATTGGGTCACAAGTACGTTCAAATAACTAGTTCATGACCTAGGGTTTCTTATTAATTACAATTTAATTAGTTAAACCACAAACCCTAATTAGGGTTCATGGAAAAAATCGACCCCCCCAAAAAAAATTAGGGTAAGGGTTTCGAAAAAAATAATAATTTTTTTTTAAATAAAACCCTAGATCCAAAACATGTATCTAAAACTATTAAAAATATGATTTTAATTATGTTTTAGTAATCAATTACATGTTATACATGGCTCGTGATGCCACTGTTAAAATTTAAGTAACTTGACAATCATATTAATAAATCATAATCAAAGTATACACGTATGCGGAAGCGATGGATCAAGTATAAAAAATAATTATTAACAAAAACATAAATAGGAACGTACCGTTTGGATTCTAGCTAAACAAGAATCACTTCAATAAACCTTGGATCTGTGTTATAATAGATCAATGATAAACCCCTTACCGTTTTTTTTATCGATCTCTTGATAATAACTATAGTGAATTATTACCTCGTTCTTGCACACACAAACGACTACCGAATTAAAGAGATTGCAAGATCTATGTAAACACTTGTTTTGGAAAACAAAAATCGAGAACCCTAAGGGTTTAGGGTGATCGACCGGTTTTACAAGAGGGGAAAGAAGAGGAAAAACTTAGGGATAATTTGTGTGCACAAAAGATGTGAACGAATTACCCTAAGCCTTGTATATATACTAGAGATTTCTTGGAGGACAAGTTGTAATGGGTTTGGGTTTCCCCTAGCCCTTGTCGACCGGCCATAGGAGTCCAAGGGGGATTCCGGATCCTTTTTGGCTCCTATTTACATTCTAGTCCTTTTCTTTCGTTATTAACGTTAGTTAGTCTATACGGTTAACAACTAACGACCGTTAAGTCCCTTTAGTGTTTAAATAATTACATATATACATAACATTTAATATATATATATAAGAGTAAACTGCAAAAACCATCCCTGTGCTTTGTGGAAATTTGCAAGAATCATCCTTATCTCAAACCTTCAGCATTTATCATCCCCAAGTCCACAAACGTTTAGCAAAAATCATCCCTGAGGACTAACGAAGTTAGTTTTCCCCGTTATCTCCCCCACATGCAATATCACGTGAGGGTATTTTTGTCCATTAGTAGCAAGTAGCAAGGATGGTTTTTGCAACATATTTTTTACACCCTTTTTCCCGCCCATTTGCCCCTATATAATCCCCTTAACCCCACACCATTTCCCCCAAATCTGCTTTTCCCCTCAAACCCTAATTAATTAAAACCTTAATTCTTTATAACCCTAATTATGAATAACCCAAAACTTTGTCATCGCTGTGGGGCAATAACAAGAATTACCACATCATGGACAACAACTAATCTAGGGCGACAGTTCTTTTTGTGCCCTAACTGTGTCTTTGATGATTGGATGGATCCTTCCATGTGTCCAAGATCTGTGGCTATCATACCTGGGTTATTGAGGAGGATCAAGAATGCTGAAGAAAGAGCCAGGTTGAATGGTAGTCAAGCTACAAGGATGATGATTTTATTGTGTTTAAGTTGGGTTTTCCTTGTTTTGTATGTTGTAATTATGGGTTGACTAATATGTTGATCATGAATGGAAAAAGAAAACTGGTTATCTATGTAGGCTGTAATGTGATAAATGGAAAAGTCAATGGGTTGACTAATTTTGGTAATGTTTTGTTATCTGGGTTGAAAAAGTCCCAATCATGGTTGTAATGCAATCTTATGAATGAAAAAGTTTGTTATACATATGTATTGTTCTGATGCGTAGGAATTGCACTAGGCTTTACCTCTCGAGGGATCTCGAGAAGCTTATAACCCCCACCAGGCAATGTACCTGATCGTTGTAGTATAGTATAGTGACAAGTACCGGGGGATTGATCGTTCAACTCAGGAATAGTGTTGTTAGGATTGAAAATTAGTCTAACTAGGTCTAAAGGTGAAGGATGATTCTTTTTATGTTTTTATATTTTATGAAAAGCAAGTAAAATTCTCGGGTATTGGAAGAAGGGGCGGAATTAGTTGTTAATCAACTAACCCAAAAGCTACTAATTAAACTAATAAACAAGAAAAGTAAACTAAGGTTCTACAAGAGATGTGGAGCATGTCTACCCATGATATGTTACTCCTTGCTAGCTATCCAATTCTACCTATTGAATTGTCACACCTTGTTTTAATTGACGGGTTGTATTCATTAATACCATTCATGGGGTGGCGTACTTACTTCCCCAATTCTATAAGCTCCTACTTCACTCCTATGTCGAGCCGGCTAAGAAGCTCCTAACATGGGATCACTAGAATTCGCTCATGCATTAAATATAACCATAAAAACCTATTACACATCGGTTCATGTTTCTTAAGACGTTCAAGCAAGTTACACAATGGAGATCTGCCAGTTTCCTTAAGCCTAACATCGAATTCATTCAATTAAACAAGAGACAATAGGAAACAAGAATTATAAGCTAAACCAATTAGATCTATCGAAGTGTCACGCCTTAATTGATGAAGATAGACACAAACACCAACAAGGAATCAATAAGATCTAATCAATTATATACAAGTTTCACATAAACATAAGTAGACACAAGGTAAATTAACAAAACATAATCAAAGAAGGACAATCAACAATAATAATGAATGACATAGTTGAGATAGAATCATCAAACCAATACATGATGTTTATGGAGTGATTTAAATCCTCTAAGTTGCTGGAAAAACACCTACCTAAACCCAGGAATCGACCTTAGGGTTTAGGGCTTACAAAAAGTGAAGTTATGATGTTATATTTATAGGCTAATTTTCTGTCGGCCCATCTTAACGGAGTCAACCCGTTACTCTTGATGGAGTCACGACCATTCTTTCACCAAATTTTAGATATCTTCATCCTCTTCGTGTTGGCTTTTGAATCACCTAAATCCGATTTCGTATGCAAAAGTTATGACCAAAACAATATCAGCTACTCCGCGCGCAAGTTTTGACAAGTTAACACGTGACGGCCTTGGGTGACGCCGTCACGTTTCTTCTAGATCATCACCACTTTTACTCTTGACGGCGTCATCAAAATGCTCTTGACGCCGTCAGGTACTGTTCCCAGCAAGGAAAATTAAGACTTTGCCATTTTCTTCACTTTTATGCTTCAAAAGTGTCCACAATGCTTCCTTTTTCAGAATTCACTCCAAAAGTACCTAAAATCATAAAAGGAACGATTTAGGGCAATATTTGATCAAATAAATTCAATTCCTGACTTAAATGACCCCCTAAAAACGGTTCATTTTTCGCCTTATCATATATCCATATACTTGAGATTTGCTTGTCCTCAAACAAATGAGCTTTTCCACAAAAAAAAATACAAGTTAGGGGTCATTTAACACTAATATAAAAGTAATTACAACAAATGATCATTCCACCTTATCAAAACAAGCACGGAAATTATACACTAGCACCTCACATTAAGTATTTGGATACTCTCATCTATCGGGTGTTGTAAATTTATATGTCATAATTGGAAATGGAGAAATATCACTCTCTACCTGTCATAGCAAATAAATTACCATAGGCTTTGGAAATGATCAAACCTCCACCACTTGGCGTAAGCACCTAGGATAAACTATCAAAGAGGTCTTTTAAAGGGTTTAACGTTAGGTGTAGGGGATATGGAAGACACGGTTTTGTTGGATAAACGGATATTAAACTTGTGGCAAGTCAATTGTCTTAGTTAACTACATGTACAATGAGGCGTTGCTAGGCCAAGACTCGACTCAACTTAAACTAACCACAACTCTTTTTTGATTTTCAAGACACTATTTGAGTTAAACATAAATAAAAGAAACGGATGGTAGCCCGTATGTTTTTCTCTTTTCTTTTTCTTTTTTATTCGATTTTTTTTCCATACACTTTTACTCTGCCATCCAAAATAATACATCAAGGGGAGCTCGTTTCCTCCCTAAACTTGAGCTTTTACATACTTTACAAATCAACTATTCTAATGACTCGAATCGAGATAATCAAAACACTTTGGGTACTTTTAAATATTAACGCACATATGGGGTAATAAATGATGTTCTTTCCCATTATTCCATAACACAAGTACTTTACTCATGAGTCCCAATTGTCCCAAAACAATATGTACAAGATATGACTCGACTTAGCAACCATGTAATCAATTAGACAATTAACAAAGGGTTTAAACAATTAACAATAATGCACTAAAGATGAGTGCATACAAGGAAGGCTAAGGCGATTTGGTTGCACATTTGGGGTGGATTGTAAACAAATTCTTCCTTTAAGTAAGATGCTTAAAGTTAGAAACGAAAAGATAAGCTCGGAGGGGTGTACTAGGGGTATCGTATACTAAAAATGAGTACAACGCAAAGGTGTGGGAGAATTACTTGACCTATGAAGTCAATGTAATTATATTATAGGTGTAGAACAAGGGTTATCCTAATGCCTCTTATCATGTAGTAAATCTTAACTACACGAATGTAGTCTCACTAGCAGTCTCGGGATGCATCGCTATCACAAGTTCTAGAATCTAAATACTACCGGTACACTCATAAGCACCAACAATGAATGCTTTTTCCTAAAGATCTAAGGGCGAACCTCACATATTTGGGATGGAAATTTTTGAGTGGTATGGTTTTTGTACTAGTCATACAACTCCTATCCATGAGACGCTTATTAAGACTAAAGTTTCACTCCTACATGTTGCAAAAATTTTTAAATTTGGTGCTAAAATTGCCCTAACAAATATTTCTCTCTGTTTTATTACACATTTACTATCAAACAAAACAAAAACCAAGCGGAGTAATAGTTTCTAATATACTGATATAGTCGTTTTAGTATAGTGATTATTTCCGAAGAAATGCTCGTGAAAGTATGTTCCCCGGGTCGTTATGTCCCAACGAAGGTAAGACGGCGATTGATTACGGCCCCACTCCTTTTCGTTTTTTTCACTACTGGTTTGAAATGGAGGGTTTTGTTACTTTTGTGGAAAAAACTTGGAACGAATCGAACATATCTGATTCAAACGCTATATCTAAGTTTATGAAAAAATTGAAGTTTCTTAAAGAGCAGATCCGTGTTTGGATAAAGGACAAGAAGGTGAACACTAATAAACAAATGAAGACTTTAAAAAAAGAGCTTTCTGATATTGATTCATTACTTGATAAAGGAGATGCCAATTCTGATGTTCTTAATAAAAGAGATGTCATTTGCAAAGCTTTACAAGATATAGAAAAGTTTGCTTCGATGGAGGTGGCTCAGAAGGTTAAAATTAAATGGGCAATCGAAGGAGATGAGAACTCTAAGTACTATCATGGAATTCTTAATAAAAGAAGAAGCCAACTTGCTATTCGTGGTATCTTGGTTAATGGTACATGGATTGATTCTCCAAGTTTGGTGAAGGGTGAGTTTCTATCACACTTTACCAATCGTTTTAATCAACCCCAGACTACTTGCTTTCACCTAAACTTAGAATTTCCAAACAAGCTGAACACTGATCAACGAAATGACTTGGAAAGTGTTATTACTCGTGATGAAATTAAAAAGGCAGTTTGGGACTGTGGGACTGATAAGTCTCCTGGCCCAGACGGATTCACATTTGGATTCTTTCGTCGATATTGGAATTTCTTGGAGAAAGACGTAGTGCAAGCTGTTTTATTTTTTTTCCAACATGGGACCTTCCCAAAAGGTAGCAACTCTTCTTTCATCGCTTTGATTCCCAAAACTCATAATGCTAATATGGTGAAAGACTTTAGACCTATTACATTAATAGGAAGCTTGTACAAGATTATTGCTAAGATTTTGGCAAAACGTATCGTTGTTGTTTTGGGGGATATTGTTAACGAAGTTCAATCAGCTTTTGTTGCAAATAGACAAATCTTGGATGGTCCATTCATTCTAAACGAGCTATTCCATTACTGTAAAAAGAATAAGAAACATACCATGATCTTTAAGGTTGACTTTGAGAAAGCATATGATTCGGTTCGTTGGGATTACTTAGATGATGTCTTAAAGAATTTTGGCTTTGGAGAGAGATGGTGTGGTTGGATCCAAACCTGTCTTAGATCTTCAATAGGATCGGTTATCGTGAATGGTAGTCCTACTAATGAGCTTTAGTTTCATAGAGGCCTCAAACAAGGTGACCCGCTCTCCCCGTTCTTGTTTATATTAGTGATGGAAAGTCTTCATATTTCAGTTCAAAGAGTGGTGGACGCTGGCATGTTTAAAGGTATATCTTTAGGCTCGTCTCTCCATCTTTCTCACCTTTTTTATGCTGATGATGCAGTTTTCATCGGCCAATGGAGTAGTTCGAACATTGATATTATTATTCAGGTGTTAGAATGTTTTTATCATGCTTCGGGTCTTCGTATTAACATGAATAAAAGCAAGTTAATGGGGATCTCTGTGGATGATGGTATCGTTGATCAGGCAGCAGACAAGATTGTATGTACAACATTGAAAGCTCCTTTTTCTTATTTAGGGTCGAAGGTTGGTGATTTAATGTCTCGTACCAAATCTTGGAATGACATTATAAATAACCTTACTAAGCGATTATCGAAATGGAAGATGAAGACTTTATCGATAGGAGGCCGTTTAACTCTCTTAAGATCGGTGTTATGTTCAATGCCTATTTATCACTTGTCACTGTTCAAAGCTCCCATGAAGGTCCTTCAAAAAATGGAATCTATACGTTGCCATTTCTTTAATGGTGTTGACCATAATGGCAGGAAACCGATCTGGATTAAATGGAATAAAGTTCTAGCTTCTAAAGAGAAAGGTGGTTTAGGAGTGTCGAGTTTGTATGCATTGAATAGAGCTCTTTTGTTTAAGTGGGTATGGCGTTTTTACACTCAAAGGTCTTCATTATGGGCAAAGGTTATTAGGGGTATACATGGAGAAGACGGTAAACTTTGCAAGAATATTAAACAAAGCCATCCTTCCATTTGGCTTGACATTGTTCGTGAGACAACGTCTCTTAAGAGTCAAGGTTTGGATCTATGTAAATTTATTCATAAAAAAATGGGTAATGGGGTCGATACTTCCTTTTGGGAGGACGTGTGGAGGGGCGATTTTGATTTTAAATCAGCTTATCCTAGAATATTTGCATTGGAATCTCGAAAAAGTATTACTGTAGCTGAGAAGATGTCGCATGATATATTGGATGATTCTCTTCGTCGAAAGCCTCGAGGTGGTATTGAGCAAGCTCAATTCAGTAAGTTGTTGACAAATGTGGAGGGTACTGTTTTAGTCGATATGCATGACAGGTGGGTTTGGTCGAAAGATGGTTCAGGTGAATTATCCGTCGCTTCCGTTAGAAGATTGATTGACGATTGTTGGCTGCCGAACGTTTCCACAATGACTCGATGGATTAATGTTGTGCCCATTAAAGTTAACATTCATGCATGGAAAGTTAAACTGGATTGCTTACCTACTAGGTTCAATATTTCTAGACGAGGCATGGATATAGATTCCATCTTATGTCCTTCTTGTGGTGTGGCGGTTGAATCGGCTACTCATGTCTTTTTCACTTGTCACGTTGCTAGAGAGGTGTTTCATAAGATTTCCAATTGGTGGGAGATTAACTTTATGGATCTTTCTTCGTATGAGGAATGGTTCGAGTGGCTCATAAACCTCCGCCTTCACCCTAAACACAAGAAGATGTTTGAAGGTATTTGCTATATTTCGTGGTGGTTTATCTGGAATTTTCGCAACAAGTGTATTTTTGGGTCGAATACCCCTAACAAGGCGTCCCTTTTTGATGATATTGTTTCACGTTCTTTTTATTGGTGTAGGTATAGAAGTAAGACGTCTTTTAGCCGGATAGATTGGCTAAAAAATCCTTACCTTATAACTTTGTAATTATCTAGCATCTTGCTAGCTTTTTTAATATAACCGCCGTTCAAAAAAAAATAAAAAATTAAGATATTGAAAACAAGAAAGAAAAATAACACGGGAAAAAACTTTAAAAAAAAACAATATGTTTGCTAAGCGACGTGAATAAGTTCATCAAGTGTGGGTCAAGGATTGACGACGAATTATTTTCCTTAAACAAGACTATTTTCTCACAACGTTGGTTTATTTTGAAAATAATCCTTTAAAAAGAAAATAATTACTAGATGTATAATTTGATTATTTTCCGGCTTTTGCCTTTCAAATAATAAAACTACAAATCTAAATAATCTTACTAATTATTAATCACAATCTTTTTTTTTTTTTTTATTTAATCCACACTTAACTCACAAACTCGTTCCACTAAGCAAACACTAATAAACTACTCGAAACTCATATTAATAAGATAAAGATACTTGATAAAAGAAAAAGACTCAATAAAAGAAACAAACTAGATAAGTCAAACTAAAATTCGGCAGAGTTTCGCCTTAGCATAAAGCATAAGAGAACCTCACTCGATAAACGATGAGCCAATGATTATCTAACTCGATAATCTTGGCTAACTCGCCAAAAGAAATGAAACTTGAAAAAATTAATACTAGAAAAATTAAAAAAAAAACTAAACTCGGTAATTATTATTAAAATTCAAACTCGATAGTTTTATTTGCAATATAGTCCCTGACCAAAATAATGTCAAACTCGGTATACTATTTTAAAATTCCAAACTCGAAAGTTTTTGAAATCCAAAACTCGGTAAACTTTCAAAATTCAATTCAAACTCGAAAACAAAAAATTGCAATTTAGTCACTAGTCGAAAACGAAACTCGGTAACAATTTAAAATATTCAAACTCGGCATACATTTTTAAAATCTCAAACTCGATAGTACAAAATCCAAACTCGGTAAAGAAAATTTAGAAATCTAACTCGATAAAAACCATAACAAAACATCATTTTGATTCAAAATAAAGCCTAAAAACTAATGTTTTTCACCAATTTTAACACTAGACTAACTAGTTTAACCATAAACTTTAATTCCCACCAATAAAAACAAGATTTTAACAACTACAAATTAAAGATTTTTAAAAAGATAAAGCTTTTTAGAGAGAGAAAGTAAAATAAAACACATACTTCATTCAAATAAAACTACACTACTCCTACTACTATGAGGACCAACCCTCAACAACCAACCTCTCAAAGTTGGTGTTTAAGGGGTATTTATAGGCTAGGGGCTAGGGCTTCTCTAATCTTTGAGTTTGTTGCATAATTAGTCCCTAGACTTTTACAAAACATGGGAAAACTACTTAAAACATATTAAAACGCTATAAATGCAACTAAATACTACACGTAACGATCTTGTAACTTGGAGGAATTGAGATGACTTTTCTTCCAAAGTTCTTCAAAGGACCAAAGTTGGCAACTTACTGAAACTTGGAGGGCCATTATTATAAAGGTCTTCATACTTCAACTAAGAGTCTCTTTTTTTATTCTCTGAATCTCTACGGATTACTTTTGTCATTTTGGGCTTTTCTTGGATAAATTTCTTTCTCGGCTTCGGCTTTTTACCTTTTTCCAATCTCGTGCTCGTTTTTTTCGGTTTTTGGCTTTTTTTTTTTTTTTTTTTTTTTTTTTTTTTTTCACATATCCGTACCTGCACATACACAAATACAAAAACACACATTTTTGGCATTTATGGTCGGGTTTTTGGTCATTTGGGTCCGATTTTGGTTAAATAAAAAGTGTGTAAATTAATACACACCATATACCCTCCCTACACTTAAACCGAACATTGTCCCCAATGTTCTAGATAAAAGATTTAAAAGTAAAAATAAATAAGAATGAAAGAAACTAATACTCCCCTGATTCGTTCATCATGGATAATGTGACAACATGGTTAAATCTACATCCAAGAAGATGAACGTTAAAACCTTCCCTCCAGAAATATAAATCATCTTCTTGTCATGTAATCAACAAACACAAAAACCAAAGCATCAAACCGAACAAAAATAACAACTAGATGTAATTCCAGACTTAGAAATAGAAACAAGACAAAACAACAAAAGGATAGGATACTTGTGGAATGAATTACAAATAGGAACTCATAAAACATATCCACAATTATTGACACACAAACAAGATAGAATATATGCTAATCATGAATTGTGAAGTTTTCATGTTCGAATTTAGTTCTTTTTAACAAAATATAAATTTTCCTACACTTATCTTTTTGTAAAATACCTTTATATGCAATTAAGACGAGGTTAAAAACAAAATAAAGCATTTTCACAAATTATTCGAAACATGAAAATTAAACAACTATGATTAAGCATATATGACACAAACAAACAAATAAAAAAAAATCAAACAATTAAAAACATGGGTTGCCTCTCAAGAAGCGCTTGTTTTTGTTCGAGTCACAAGCCTGACTCTACCCTTATTTAACGGAAATAGGGGAGGTTTTCCCTACACTTAGGATTAAGTGCGGGTGGAAGTAGCGATACACACCCTTAGGGTGGAAATATGCCACGTGAGGTGAAGGGGGTGAGTGAATGGCTTCCTTCATCCTAAAACTACCCAGATAATATTGGTTGATGGGTGGGTCGGTTCCTCTTTTGTCTCCTAGATGTATATCTAAGGATGGAAAGTTGTGTAAAGGTTGAGGTTCCGGTTCATCAACATTAGAAAATTTTCTAGAACTAGGAGTAAGGTTATCACTACAAGTATTCAAACCTATATCCTCTAGTGGTGCTTGGTCCAAGGGTTCTACCTCAATTGGGATTCCTAAAGACTCTTCTACTTCTTCCGGGTAAGTCACGGGCGGTGTGGGTGCCTCAAATGATGGTAGGACTTGTGGGGTATTTTGTGGGCTTGGATTATCCACCTCATCCTCCATTGTATCTAGATTACCTATGTGTTTGTTTTGTACTATGATATTAGGCGCCATCTAACTAGGTATCTCAACATGAGTATATTCATCCCCCAACAAACTTGTTTCATGATCCTTCAAATTTGTTGTCAATTAATTTGTTATGTTGTTTGTCGGGTTGTCTAATCTATAATAATATTGGGCACAATCTTCTATGGCATCCCATGCTTCTTCAGCATTTAATTCCCTAAAGTCCCCATTGGCAAAATCCTCAATGCACATTTGGTCACATCGGTTGACACGATAGTAAAAGGTTTGGGTTAGGGCTGCTAAAGTGAAACTACGATGAGGGACTATTCGGAGTAAATTTTTAAAATGAGTCCATGCATCATATATGGGTTCATCTCGATATTGTTTGAAAATCAAGATGTCATTAGGGTAGAATGGGTTTCGTGGTCGGTAGTATGGTGGATTCGCATTCTCCATAATGGTGAACGGAAGAGTCAATGGAAAGGTTTCTACGAACAAATACACAAAGAAAAGATAGACTATGAGAAAGCTAATAAAAATCTCACTAAAAAGGAATCTAATGAGTAGACCTAATCAAAATAAATTTCAACCTAAACAATAACTATTCCCCGGGTTGCGGCGCCAAAAACTTGATGCGTGGGAATTGCACCAGGCTTTACCTCCCGAGGGATCTCGAGAAGCTTACAACCCCTACCATGCAGTGTACCTGATCGTTGTAGTATAGTATAGTGACAAGTACCGGAGGATTGATCGTTCAACTCAGGAATAGTGTCGTTAGGATTGAAAATCAGTCTAACTAGGTCTAAAGGTGAAGGATGATTCTTTTTATGTTTTTATATTTTATGAAAAGCAAGTAAAATTCTCGGGTATTGGAAGAAGGGGCGGAATTAATTGTTAATCAACTAACCCAAAAGCTACTAATTAAACTAATAAACAAGAAAAGTAAACTAAGGTTATACAAGGGATGTAGAGCATGTCTACCCATGATATGTTACTCCTTGCTAGCTATCCAATTCTACCTATTGAATTGTCACACTTTGTTTTAATTGACGGGTTGTATTCCTTAATACCATTCATGGGGTGGCGTACTTACTTCCCCAATTCTATAAGCTCCTACTGCACTCCTATATCGAGCCGGCTAAGAAGCTCCTAACATGGGATCACTAGAATTCGCTCATGCATTAAATACAACCATAAAAACCTAGTACACATCGATTCATGTTTCTTAAGACGTTCAAGCAAGTTACACAATGGAGATCTGTCAGTTTTCTTAAGCCTAACATCGAATTCATTCAATTAAACAAGAGACAATAAGAAACAAGAATTATAAGCTAAACCAATTAGATCTATCGAAGTGTCACACCCTAATTGATGAAGATAGACACAAACATCAACAAGGAATCAATAAGATCTAATCAATTATATACAAGTTTCACATAAACATAAGTAGACACAAGGTAAATTAACAAAACATAATCAAAGAAGGACAATCAACAATAATAATGAATGACATAGTTGAGATAGAATCATCAAACCAATACATGATATTTATGGAGTGATTGAAATCCTCTAAGTTGCTGGAAAAACACCTACCTAAACCCAGGAATCGACCTTAGGGTTTAGGGCTTACAAAAAGTGAAGTTATGATGTTATATTTATAGGCTAATTTTCTGTCAGCCCATCTTGATGGCGTCAGCCCGTTAATCTTGACGGCGTCACGACCATTTTTTCACCAAATTGTAGATCTCTTCGTCCTCTTCGCGTGGGCTTTTGAATCACCTAAATCCGAGTTCGTATGCAAAAGTTATGACCAAAACAATATCAGCTACTCCGCGCGCAAGTTTTGACAAGTTAACACGTGACGGCCTTGGGTGACGCCGTCACGTTTCTTCTGGATCGTCACCACTTTTACTCTTGACGGCGTCATCAAAATGCTCTTGACGCCGTCAGGTACTGTTCCCAGCAAGGAAAATTAAGACTTTGCCGTTTTCTTCACTTTTATGCTCCAAAAACGTCCAAAATGCTTCCTTTTCCAAAATTCACTCCAAAAGTACCTAAAATCACAAAAGGAACGATTTAGGGCAATATTTGATCAAATAAATTCAATTTCGGGCTTAAATGACCCCCTAAAAACGGTTCATTTTTCGCCTTATCATGTTATCTGTTTCTTTTGTTATGAATACCAAAGTCAAACTGAATTGAACCAAAGTGAACCAATGCATATGTACTAATTTTATGGCTGCAAATACCAAAGTGAACAAAACTAAACCAATGCATATGTACTGATTTTATGGCTGCAAATACCAAACTGAACCCATGCAAATGCCAGCAAATAGCAAAAGTGAACCAAAACTGAACCAAAGTAAGCCTACCAAATACCCATACATGAATTACCAAATAAAAAGATCATTACAAGATTCTTTTACAGTCACTTAAAGTAACAAAACAAAAGCCACACTTAAAGTAGCAAAACAAAAGCCACATTACTGAGTTGCAACCTAGTACAAAATAACAAGTTATTTCAAATACCAAATACCACAAGTTTTTTGCAAATAAAAAGTGTTGCCATTACTGAGTTGGTCTTGATGCAGTTTTTCTTGTTCTCTTAACACCTCCACTTGTAGTACCTTCTGCTGCACTTGTTCTCTTAACACCTCTACTTGTAGTACCTTCTGCTGCACTTGGTCTCTTTTGCACCTTCACTTGTTGTACCTTGTCCTCCACTTTGTTCTCTTTGTCCCTCCACTTAATGAAGCTAGTGGTCTTCCTGTACAAGTCCTTTTATTATGTCCAGCCTGCTTACACTTGCAACATGTAACATTCTTTCCTTTTCTAGACAGTTTTGAACCATCCACCATATTTTTGCTTGACAGTTCATCGACTGATTTTTTCCTTGCTTTTGGTGGCCTCCCAATCTGTGGGTGGTGCTTTGGTGGAGTGATAATGTTTGGTGATGGATGTTTTCTCCACAATTTTGGCCCAATGACATGATTGATTTTGTAGCTGTAAACCTTTTGCCAAGTGACCAGCCAGTAAGCAGGATGCACCCAGCTTTTAGGTGTCCCAACTTCCATGTTATTTGCAGCCATCTCCCATATAGTTGCCAAGGCATGCTTGCAAAGCATCCCTGTAAGTTCCTACTTTCTGCAACTACAGGTCCTCTCTTGCACATCAACAACAACTTGATCATCCCATGGTCCCTTAACACTATACTTCTGTCCACCATTCCATGTTACCTTTAAATAACATTAACATATTAGACCCATTTAACACTAAAATCACTAATCAATTCACTGAAAATAAGAAAATAAGAAAATACTTTACCCTGTATGCTTTGGCTTTCTCTTCAATTTTCTTGAACAATGCCGTTGCAGCTCGTGTAAGAGGTCCATTGGATTTCTCAATAACTTTTTGGACATTCACAATCCTTTTCATTAAATACTCCATTACATACTCCAAGCATGTGATAATTGGCACATCTCTTGCATTTAGCAGCTGTCTGTTGAATACCTCACACATATTGTTAAGCAATACATCACAGTGAGACCTGCCTGCAAAATTTGGATAAGACAGAATATTAATTGTGGAAATAGGACTAACCTATTGTTAAACAGTACTAAACTATGTTACTAAAGCTTACCACTAAAATGAGATCTTGACCAGTGTTGTGGTGGGATGTTTTTCAAGTATTCATAAGCCTTTTCATTCTCCTTCCTAAGTGCAGCCATGGCTTTATCAAAATAAGGGACATTGCTAGAAGCTGCAGACCTCCACAAAAGTTCCTTGTACAATTTACCCTTCCATTGCAGTTTCATATTTTCATGTATATGCTTTAAGCAGAACCTATAATCTGCACATGGGAATACCTTTGCAATGGCAGGTATGATACCCTATGTGTTTAACAGTTAAAAGAAGAAATAAGTATACTAAACTAAGTTATGCATAATTGTAAAGAAGAAACATGAATGTTATAAGAGTACCTTTTGTCTGTCACGCATAAAGGTGAAATTGGAGTTGGTGCCCAAATCCAGATCATCTCCTAAGCAAGTAAGAAACCATGTCCATGAACTTGTTGTTTCAGCTTCAACCAGTGCATAAGCAACTGGATATGTGCCATAATTTGGATCAACACCAACAGCAGTTAGCAATTGACCAGGGAAAGGCCCTTTCATAAAACAGCCATCAAGACCTAATAAATCTTTTAATCCAGCTTTAAACCCTTGCTTAAGAGCTCCTATGCAGACATAAATCCTTTTAAATTGCCTTTCTAATGTACTTGGATCACTACACCTTTCAACTTCAATTTTGATTGTGGTGTCAGGGATTGCACTTTGTAACTCTAATGCATAATCTCTTAACCTTGAATATTGCTCTCTGTAATATCCTTTTACCTTCTAGGATGCTTTTTCTTTTGCTCTATAGATCTTGTGGTTAGATACACCCAAATTATACTTTTTTTGCAGTTGATCTTTAAGAGATCTGATTGGAACCTCAGGATTAGTAACAAGTGTCTCTTCTATTTCTTTTGAGAGAAAGGTATTAGTAAGCATACTTACTTTCCTATTTTGAAGACAGTTGTGTACATCATCAAAGGTTTTTACTGTCCATGTTTCATCTTCACTGTTTTTAGATTTGGATATGTGACAGACCCATGGACAAGCTATTTCTTCATATTGATATGCCTCTTTCTTTCCACCCACTTTTATTACTTTAGAAGTAGGGTTAGACACATTGGGCCCTTTAGCAGTAAGGTTAGACACAGATGGGCTAGAAACATTGGGCCCATCCACATTTGGAGAAGTGAACACTGGTGTTTTACCTCTACACACCACGCTTATTCTGTACTTGTCATTTTTCCATATATATAGTTGTCTTCTAGTGGCCACAGACAATGCATACACAACATTTTTAATGGTCGTTTTATCACCAAATTCTTTTCCAATAAAAAAGGGGCAGAAGAAGTGGTATCAACACTTTTATTCTTTTCATGCTCTCTTCTAAGTTGTTTAAGTGCTTTCTTTCTTTTTCCCTCCTTTTCTGAATCACTGTTACTTTCAAAATCATCTAGATTAATTTGAACTGCAAAATCAACATCAGCTTCACATGAAGAAACACCTTGCTTATCACAACCAGCCCATTCAGACTCTTTGTCAGTGTTTGCATGAAATTCCTTCATATCAACGTCAACTTCATTCATCAAGTGATCCTCATCAACATAGTCACTGTCTTCCTCTTCACTATCAACCTCTTGACTATCACTATCTCCTCCATCTTGTTCACTATAAACCTCTTCACCATCACTATTTCCATGTTGTTCAGTATCAACCTCTTGACCATCACTATCTCCATCTTGGTCACTATCATCCTCTTGACCATCACTATCTCCATCACTGTCACTACCATCCTCTTGAATATCACTACTCTGACCAATATGAGTCCCCTGCCCAATATCATCACCCTTTCCCAACTTACTTCCTTCTCCAATACCCCATTCAATTGTAACATATTCCTTTTTTTGTTCTCTTGCTTCTTAACAGTCTTACGGTTCTTACTAGTCTTAGGGTTCACTTCATCTGGGAGTTGTTCTATCAATACCTTTTGGGGTGACTTGAAGTAAGTTTCAAGACTTGTAATTCAACATAAACCTCAAATCTTTTGCACTTATCTATATATTTTGTCATGCCCAAAACATCTAAATCACTTCCTAATGCTTGTAGACCATAATCTAAATTATTGTTGGGTATTTTGTAATGATAATACATGATATCTTTCCTATCATAACCCAACTGAACAATCATCTTATTTAACTCAATAATTGAAAACAAATCGCCATCTACCATATCAAAGTAGTTGAAACTACCTGACTTGTATTTCCTATTCGGTGGGTCAGTGAAATATCCACCATGGTAAATCTTGATTGAGAACATGGTTGGATCATTAACTGTAAAAAAACACAAAAAATAAAATTAGGGTTAGACCACAACATTAGAAACCACCATTGTTATAACAAAAAATTGGAAATTAGGTTATAACTTACCATACGCATGTTCCTCATCAACTTCTTGTTGTTCTGTACGCAAATGCCACTCAGAAACCACCATTGTTACTGTTTCTTACGGATAATAAATTTAATTAAGGATTATGCATAGGATTTAGGGTTTATGTTTGATTGCGATCATTTTATAGAATACAGAGAGGTGAGAGAGGTGATGAAAATTGTGTTACGTTTTGGGATAAAAGAAATAAAAGGGGAAAAACTACTAATGGACAAAAATACCCTCACGTGGGGGAGATAACGGGAAAAAGTAACTTCGTTAGTCCTCAGGGATGATTTTTGCTAAACGTTTGTGGACTTGGGGATGATAAATGCTGAAGGTTTGAGATAGGGATGATTCTTGCAAATTTCCACAAACCACAGGGATGATTTTTGCAGTTTACTCTATATATAATTATTATACTTTAATTTTCGTTTGTAATGTGTGCAATCCCGAGGTCTCGGGTTCGATACTAGTCATACACTCATTAATATTTATACACATACTTTAACAGACCACCACTACTATCAAACTTATCCATTATCATTCATGATAGCGTACCAAATGCACCATTAGAAATGAAACCATTCCTCTGAATCCATCCCCACAAAACAAACGGGCCATAACCACTTATTACATACTAACACCAACATACTACATGAAAGACCTTATAATAATGATAAACATTATGACAAATATTATTTATGTACGTTACTTATCTCAGTTAGTGATACTAGATTGTAAGTATAGATAGACGGTGAATACATGAATCTTCAGGCATGTAATTTGTACTGGTTGAAACGCCCCTTTCATAGCCTTTTTTTCTTTTTCTTTTTCTTTTTTTTGACACAACAATACAATAGGTATTAATCTAAAATGGACTCATTTGCAGTTTAAATTACACCATTTTCATGTACTTTAAACAGACACTATAAACGTAGGTAATAATCTAAAATGCATTTCCAGTCTAAAATAGGCCTATTTCCTACCGATTTTATGCAACTTACATCTTTTGACCCGTTTTTCTAAAAAATAACTTTTCCCACTTCGAAAATACATAAAAACTTCCAGATTTCATTAACTCAACATAGTACATCATTTTCAAAAAACATTTGTGGTCTAAATGACCCGTGAACATAGACTTTACGAGGTTTGCCAAACGCCCCGTTTTACCATACCGCTTTTGTTCCAAAATCATACACAAGTTTATATGATGCAAATACACACTTAACACTTTAAAAGACCCTCAGAAAACACAATTACTTCAACTTTGGGGGTTCAACCTTGATTGAGCTCGGCATCCTACTTACTCTTACACACATAACCAATACTTCCAACCTAAGTTCACGGAGACGGAAACGGGGACGGATACAAGTACCAGGAAACGACAACATCTTAAAATTCAAGAAACGGGTACGGTGGGGAAAGATCTATCTGTTTTATAATATTTTAGCATATGGCAAATTGTCTTACAAAAAAATATTACACAACATTCAAAAATCCAAACAAATATTACTCATAATCATCAGTTAAAAACTATCAACCATTAAATTGTCTTTCCAAATAACATTTAAATAAAGTAAACATCACTTAGTTGTGGTAACCTCGAAAAAAAAATCTTCAGTATACATTAAAAAAGGATATCTTTTGAATTTTAGCTTCTTATAACAAGTATAATCAACATGTGCTTTACAAAATTATTTAATGAATTTTCTAACTAAAATTACTTCCACATAAAATATACTAATATGAAGGTAGAACTTTTTGAACATATTAAGCATACAACTACAAACTAATAGTCTCATTAGATAATTACTTCGTAAGAGGTTTTTCAAAAGTAAGTACTCCATATATATATCTATCGGTCAACTATACTCTCTCACCCTTGTCATTTGATTTAACCCCGCACAACAAATATGAATTTTTGTTTCTACTATCTCTCTCCAATTATACATCTTCATTCTCAAAAACCTTAAATCTACAATATCAAGTTTTTTCTTTTAATAACAAATATGTTTCACCAAATCACCGCAACGAGAGTTCGACGGCGACATTAGTTGTATAGGGGGCAAAATGACAACAAACACGAGAATTTCCGAAGAAACTACACTACGCTGGTAAGTCCCCCATCGTAGCTCCGCCTTTGGTCATAGCCGGAAAGTTCCACAATCCCCACCGTAGCTCCGCCTCTGGCCATAGGAAACGTGACTTTTTGGGCTAGAAACGTTTCCCCAAACGTTTTCTAGATAAGGATTGGCGTACCCCAATGTCACAAACACTTTAATTCTTGCTTTGGAATAATAATTATCCAAACCCCCATTTGGACCTAAGAACCCTAAATAAATTAAACAAGGATAACTGCTACTTACTTGTGAAAGATCATTGCTAGAGCTTAACCTTGCCATAAGCACACATAATTCACCAACAATCAACACCCTACTTGATTATCATATTTTCCCTCCTTTTTTCTTTTCTTCTAATTCGACACATACACACTCCTGGATAAGATGAAAATTGTGTGGAACTATCTAGAGAAATATCTAAGGCTTGCTTCTCTATGAAGCTAGTCACATTTTGGCCAAATGACACCTTTGGTCCTTTAAGTCTTATTTCTCTTAATTTGGCCACAATACTTCCTACAACTTAACACTTTCACAACATAAGCTTATAATTTAACCTCTTTTATTGTTAATGGTACGGCTATGTTGTACAGGTCTGGGTGTTAGCCCATCTCCAAGGACCATGCTAACATGTTAGAGGTAGCAGAACTGAGAATGCTAAGATGGACTTGTGGTAAAACCCTGCTTGACATGATCCCGAACGAAGTTTTCAGAGCAAAACTCAAAGTTGAGAATATTATCTCGAATATGAGAGAATGAAGGTTGAGGTGGTTTGGTCATGTCAGGAGGAGGCAACAATCAATGCCAGTAAGAAGAGTTGAGGCACTAGTAGTAGAGGGTGTGGGAAGAATGGGTAGACCCAAACTCAGGTGGGAGGATAGACCTATGCTCGACATGAATGAGCTTCTCTTGTCCGAGGACATGACCTCAGTTAGGAAAGCGTGGAGAGATAGAATTAGGATCTTTGGGTAGTCATGGCTAGGAGCTTAGTGGGTTTAAGTTGTTTTGGGTGTTAGGCTTTTTAGGAGTCCCTTGGTTGCCTTATGTAATAACCCATAAATTTTCACACTGCAAATGACTATTTTACCCTTTGACTTTGATTTTTTTAACTATTCGACTTTTGTCATAACGTAAAAGCAATTACTGTAACCGGTAATTTTTCCAAATTAAATACTTCACTCTGATTCGAATTATTACTCTGAGCATTTTTATAAAATTTTGTACTTGTACGTTATCCCATTTAAAAACATTTTACTTCAATCGTATAAATTTTAAAGTTTATGTATAACCATTAGGTTATCCAGAGCGAAACGAGAATCATCAATTAGACATTTTACATCTCACTAGACAAATATTTACTCTACTTATAATTAATTAAATGATTATTTTCATTTAAATTCAATAATTTCAAGTAACTTATATTTTATCCGTTTCAAATTTCATTTTAAGCATTTTAATTTATATGCGTACTCAAACCTACATTATTAGGTTTTATCAATATATACACACTCTGTTAAATTTATCACATGTTACTTAGTTTTTAACACTTTTATAAGTTTTATATTTTTATGTTACCCGATTTTAAGTTTCATGACTTAAGGGCTTAACATTAGTAATTATCAGGATTAACTATACCCACTAATCACTAAACTAACAATATTAATCCAAGATAAACACTAATTTTCTCACTTGCATCACCTTTCATGCCACGTTTAAGACTCCAACATCACACATGTCACTCAAGTAAAACAAATGTAACTTTAGTACTTATCATACATCAAAACCTATCTATAACTCATTTTCACATGCAATATTTTAGATCAAACTTATTATTTCTTTTGCTCCTTTCCCTTGACCGTACAATATACCACCATAAACACCAACTTCACCAAAATTTTATACGTATCTTGATTACTAGTTGTAAATATTGAAGTTCTAGCTTTGTTCTTGGATTATTCCTTCACAAAACATCAACAAACCTCATCTTTTGTCTCTCCTTCTTATGCTTGCTGCCGTGAACTCCAACACCCCAAGCCACCATCTCCTTTAATTTTCTTGGCTAATCTTATGTGTTCAAGTGAAGACTAGTTGGGTGCTCTACTTGAAGATTTAAAATTGAAGGCTGTGGGTGTTGGTTTGATTAAGGTCTCGTTTGATTCGAGTTAGACACCACAGCCGCACCATCAATATCATCATCTCTTTACCTCCTCATCCCCTCCTTGGTATGTCTAAACTAAATCTATCTTTGTTAACTTCTTAATCAAACCAGATATTAATCGATTTATTAATGTTTCGTGGATTTAATAACTAAATTAAAACATGTTTTAACAAAGATTCGTGTGGTGTTAATTGTTTAGATGGTGTGTGGATTATATTTTGATTCGGGTCAGTGGGTAAACCCACGTTTAGATTTGGATCAAACCCGTGTGGTATCGGGTCTGATGGGATACATGCAGGGAGTGTTTGTTTTGGATTGCTTATTTTAGTGGATTATGGCTTATTTTGGTTTGTGTGGGTTCGACTAATAAGCCACACCACCAGGGTGTTTATTTGTGCTCGGCCAAGAATCACCCAAGAGGGTGTTTGTTGCGAGTTACAGCCACCCGAAGGGTGTGCTTCTTGTTGTGACTCACCACCGAGTCCATCCAAAGGGGGTGTGTTTACTTGTTTACCTTGTGCACAACATAGGCTGTTTGTTTGTTGCTTTCTGTCCAGCCAAAACCATCCCCAACCAGGGGTATTGTTGGCTGCTAAAACGGCCCAACCAGGGGTGTTTGTTGGCTGCCAAAACAGCCCCAAGACCAGCCCCAACCGAGGGTGTTTAGTGGCTGCAAAACAGCCCCAAACAGGGGTGTTTGTGTGCTGATTTTCTGCATAATATGGTGCATTTTGTTTGTCTATTTACTACATACTTGAGCTGTTTGGAACAGCTCACTGCAGTCCCGCCTTTACGGCGATATCTAGAGTTCTACAACTCCGATTGATGCGCCCTTTGCGGCTACATTTAAGTTTATGTCTTACCTACATTTCATAAAACTGGGCCAAGCTCTATAAATGACCAGAACCACGAGCTTTTTCTGATTGAAATCTGGTGTGCAGATTTTGACACCTTTCGCCATTTTGGCTCTCATTTACTCATCGGGATGAGTTATGAGGTGCGCCACCCGGCGGAACGACCACAAGAAATAGCTCTATCACCCTATCTAATTATCTAAGGCCCATAACTCACTGAGTTGTGCAGACTTTCCAATCTTTGGGACTGTTTCAGAATTTCAGGTTTCTAACTCATACATAGGGCTTGTTTTAGCGAATCTTCAAGTTACAAACCTCATGTACCATGTCAAATACATATATAATCTTACAAGGGTTTAGGATTAATGTATTGCACTCTTAATGGACTTAAGACTTAATAACAAATCACTTATTACCGGACTTTGTTACACGGACTGTCACTTGATTATTATTTGATTTCTACCCATAACCAATAAATACAAGTTGGAACTCTAATGTCTATTTATTAGTTAAACGTAACTAATCCACATATCTTCATTTATATGTGCTTATTACCTTTCATACTTATGCTGTATGTTTTATGCTTTGGCGTGCGTTTATCTTGAGTCTATGACTTCATACCACCACACGAATGAGATACTAAACTTTTTACAAACAATGATACAAATATTCCACGAAAACTAAAACGCTCCATCTTTTGAAACTTATACGTATCGATTACTTTCCGCGTGTCATATCTTGAGACAAACTTATATTCTTTAGGTTATGCCAATTCTGCATCATTGTGCTCTAATCCTTGACATCACTTGTGCTACTCGGTTCTGTCATACTCTTTGGTACCGTTGTGTACTTACGTCGCTATCTTCCAAGGTGAGTTCATAGCCTCGCCTTTTACTTATTTAAACATTTTATAAACCTCGCGAGGGGGATACATGCTAGTTTTTACAAACTGAATACAAGTAGCTTTTGGTATGCTAGACCCGATTGTATGATTTATGGACATCTGACATTGAGTATTCTTGCTTAAGTCCCCATCATGAACCGTTAATTTTGTGTGAACGCTAGTATTATAAATATGCATATTTGGCTTGACAAGCCTGTCCGGGTGAGTAGCGCTCATTTGACATCTGTGGGTCAAACGGACATATAATATTGAGAATTTAGGGTAATTGGCAAGATTACCCTTGTGCGGGGCATCATTTAGACGTAGTCAAGGTTCGGTTTCGTGAGCTCAATGCTATAAATCTTATTTCCCGACATGTATTTGTTATATGTCTTTTATAATGAATTATACTTGTATTCAACTGATTACATATTAAACTCTATGAATTCACTCAACTTTATGTTGACTTTTTAGCATGTGTTTTCTCAGGTATTACTTGCTAGCTGAGTATTGGGAGCAATCAGAGTCGCGTGGATATCAAATATTGAAAGACTTGTTTTCTACACATTCGATAACTTTTTATCTTTAAAATATACATATGTGTCATGTTTTAATTCTTGTAACTTAACTTTTAAATAGAAATTGTTGGGACCTTTCTACTCTGATTTATCAAATCGAATGTGACATTTTATTAAACGTCTCTTTTGAGGTCGTTTTATGTAACTTGTGTGTATGAACTATGAAGTGACACCCAAATTGGTATTTCCGCTGCGTTGTAATTTTGGGGGTGTTATACCTTGCCCATGCGCTTTGCTTTTTGGTGCCTTGTTTTTTGCTTTGCCTTTGTTTTTTTCCCCGTGCGTTGCTTTGCCTTGCCCTGTGTTGCTCCCTTAGGTTTGCCTGCTTCTCTCGCCTCCGCGTTTTGGTTTTGGTGCCTCGTTTTGCCTTGCCTTAGCTTTAGGCCCCGTGCGTTGCTTTGCTCTGCTCTGCGTTGCTCCCTTAGGTTTGTCCGTTTTTCTTGGTGCTTTGGCTCTTTGTTTTGTCTGGGCTTTGCTTTTGTGCTCATTTGCTTGTGTTTTTTCCTGTTTACCCTGCCTTTGCCTGTGTTCGGGTTCATTGCCTTTATTCGTTGTCTGCATGCTTTTGCCTGCTTTCTTTGCTTGCTTTTCGCTTGATGGTTACTGTCTTTTACTCTCTATTCTCTTACCTCTTTTCTTTCTCACCCGCATACTTGCACTTGCCGGAGGTCTCGTTGGAAGCAGTCTCCCTACTCCTGGATTTATCTTGGGGTAGAGGTAGGATCTGTCTACATTATACCTCCCCCATACCCTGCCCCGACGGGAATGAGTTTGTTGTTGTTGTTGTTGTTAAATGGTAAACCAAGACCATATACTACTAATACTTAACTATCAGGTTTGACTAACCAATCATATTTTGTCTTTTAATACATATAATGTCTTAGCCAAACTAAACAAGACATTCTTGTAATATAATACTTAAGACCTGGTTTTAGGGTGTAACACCTGTACATCTATGTATCATCAACAAACGAGAGTAGCAGTTTTCTCTCTTCTCCATTACCCTTCTCTTTCCTTCCTCAAAAAAGAAAAGAAAAAAAAAAAAAAACTGATAAGGAAAGAAAGAAAACAGAATGAAGATAAACATAAAAAGTTGTGTTATTGTGTATTTCTAAAGAAAAAGAAAAAACTAGAAAAAAATCAATTACCTAAACAAACATTCCGCACACGTGATTAAAAAAACAAACACTTTCAAAGGGTCTTACCAAAACCTACACATCGAGCATTTGATTTTTGCTCGCCACTTTCCTTTGGTTGCCGGCAAGCAAACCATTGCTCACCCTACCCTTTTGCTCGCCATTTTCAAAAGAAAACAAAGGTTTGTTCGCTACACGACAAGGAACATGGCGAGCAAACGTTCTCGCTCCCATGTTTGCTCGCTGTTTTTTAAATGAATGTTGGTAGGTATATTTACCGAGCATTGTTGTGTTTCATCATTTAGGCGGGGCGAGCAAATGAACCGGCGAGCAACGTCAGTTTGCTTGCTTCGTCGATTTTTGTAAAACGAAATTCGATGGTTCATTTTGGTAATGGTGGATGTATAGTGTTCATTCAAAAAAATGAATAAAAAAAAAAGAAAAAAGAAAAAAGGAAAAAGAGAAAAAGGAAGAACATTTTATTTATTTATTTACTTATTTATTTATTTTTATTTTAAAATAAAATGTTAAAAAATAAAGTTAAAACACCAAACTCTTGGTTACCCATTGGTGTAACTTACATAAGTAACTTCCAACAAGGACACTGTTAATTGTAGCTGTAAAAAACGCCGCAACCCGTTTTAGCCCCAATCCCGCCGACCTCACCACAATCATCATATCACGCCACCTTCCATCTCAAAGCTCTAAAAACCTCACAACGATCTCAATTCACTCATAACCTCAACTCATCCAACTGACCTAGGGTTTCAAACTTTCAATGTCTAAACGCAAATTCGGTTTCGAAGGTTTCGGAATCAACAAACAACCCACTTACACCTTCGAAAACCCCCACCCCCAACAAAAACCTCGTCTCTTCGTCCCCTCATCCTCTTCCCACGACCACTACGAAGACACCGATCTCGACAACATCGAATACTCCGACCCAAACAGCAACGATTCCCAAAACAATGCCCAAAACGAGGAAGAAGAAGAAATCGACCCGTTGGACGCTTTTATGGAAGGAATACACGAGGAAATGAAAATCGCGCCGAAAGCGAAGGCGAAAGTGGAGGATAAGTATTTGGATGAGGATGATGATCCAATGGAAAGCTATTTGAAGATGAAGAAGGATGTGGGGTTGACGTTGGCCAGTGACGCGTTGAATGCGGGGTATAATAGTGATGAGGAGGTTTATGCGGCTGCGAAAGCGGTGGATGCGGGTTTGTTGGAGTATGATGAGGATGATAATCCGGTTGTGGTGGATAGGAAGAGGATTGAGCCTATTGCGGCGCTTGATCATAGTGGGATTGATTATGAGGCGTTTAATAAGGACTTTTATGAGGAGAAACCGTCTGTGTCGGGTATGTAAATGCTTGTGTTTTTTGGTTATGCACGATATGTTTAATATGTTATAGTTTATGTTATGACGGGATATTTCAGCGCAACTTAGATGACTGTGTATAACGGGATGCTAGTTTAGTAATTTGGTCTTTAATAGTAAATAAGTGGTGACTACGATCTATAGATAGATGATGAAAACATATATAAGAACTAAAGTACCCTAACTAATTAGGATGCAGAATAGACTGAAATACGACTGAGCTAGCATGTACCCTTGATTTGTTTTTAATCTTTGATACATAACATATCTGTTAAGGAACTGATTTAAATGACAGATGGATTATCTGGAATACGTTTTAAATAAGTTAGCTACTCGTGAAAGTCGAGTTGCGCATTTCAATTCCATACTTCTTATTGGTTATGTTACTGAAAAGAGAGTGCAGACGAAATTCTATTGATAGGATGTTGTTTATACTAGTTTCATCCCGAACTAAAACTAGAAAAGTGAAGTAGCTGGGCTGTAGTACTTGCCTAAATACTTAAATAGCATACAATCTACCATGAAGCAGATACAAGATGTATCATTTTTGTTTGTGGCGTGCTTGATTGCCTTCATTCCATATATTACCTTTACCATCTTTGGCTTGACGTTACACTGGGGAGTGGGGTCTTGTTAGTTAGTGATCCATCTCAGGATGGTTTTTTTTATCACTGCTCTGTGTTGAGATTATTATCATGGTTCTGATTCTTTTTCATGCCAGGTATGAGTGTGGAGGATGTTGCCGAATATCGGAAGAGTTTGGCCATTCGTGTTTCGGGCTTAGATGTTCCAAGGCCAATCAAGACATTTGCAGAAGCTGGATTTTCTGTAGAGCTAATGAAAGCTATTGCAAAACAAGCTTATGAAAAGCCTACTCCAATACAGTGCCAATCTTTGCCAGTTGTGCTATCTGGGAGAGATGTCATTGGCATTGCAAAAACTGGTTCAGGGAAGACCGCTGCCTTTGTCCTTCCTATGATTGTACATATTATGGATCAACCTGAATTGGCCAAAGGCGAGGGTCCAATTGGAGTAATTTGTGCACCTACCAGAGAATTGGCACATCAAATATATTTGGAGGCCAAGAAGTTTGCAAAAGCATATGGTGTTCGTGTGTCTGCGGTTTATGGTGGAATGTCTAAACTTGAGCAATTTAAAGAACTGAAGTCAGGCTGTGAGATTGTTGTTGCGACACCTGGGAGATTGATTGACTTGCTAAAGATGAAGGCATGCACGATGTCAAGAGCTACCTACTTGGTCCTTGACGAGGCTGATAGGATGTTTGACCTCGGGTTTGAACCACAAATACGTTCCATTGTAGGTCAGATCAGGCCAGATCGCCAAACATTGCTTTTTTCAGCAACAATGCCCCGCAAAATTGAGAAGCTTGCCAGGGAGATACTGACTGACCCAGTGAGAGTTACTGTAGGAGAGATTGGAATGGCTAATGAGGATATCACTCAAGAAGTTCAAGTACTTCCTGCTGATACAGAGAAATTGCCTTGGCTGCTTGAAAAGCTACCAGTACTGATTGACAATGGTGACGTACTGGTTTTTGCTTCAAAAAAGGCAACAGTGGATGAGATAGAAAGTCAACTATCCCAGAACGGGTTTAAAGTCGCTGCTCTTCATGGTGACAAAGATCAGTCATCTCGTATGGAGACGTTGCAAAAGTTTAAAGCTGGAATATACCATGTTCTTGTTGCAACTGATGTTGCTGCTCGTGGTCTTGACATCAAGTCAATTAAGTCAGTGGTTAACTATGATATAGCTAGGGACATGGACATGCATGTGCATCGAATTGGGAGAACAGGTCGTGCTGGTGATAAAGACGGGACTGCTTATACTCTTATCACACTTAAGGAGGCTCGTTTTGCTGGTGAGCTGGTTAATAGTTTGATTGCAGCTGGTCAAAATGTCCCAATGGAACTTACAGACCTTGCTATGAAGGTAACTTTTTTATTTTTTGTCTCTATACATGAACATTGTTTTCTCTTGGTCTCTCATTCTAACAAGGAAGCATGTGCCATATGACATTCTCGTTAAATCATTTGTGAGACATATGTAGAGGACCTGTTTTGTTGAATTCTTTTTTCTATTTGAATTATCATCGATCCAAGTTTTTGGAACTTTATTTTGGTTATTAAAAATCAATATATGCAAGGATATCCTATAAAGTAATTAGGAATTCTATGTCCATAAAGTGACCCCAAGAAAGTGTAACCCTCCTCATTCCCTATTTGACCTACTATATAGCTACATAATCAACTTGATAAGGTTGGGTTCACTCAATTCAAACCCATAAACTTGTGCTATGATAACGAGACCAAATTTCATATTGCAAACATTGTGGTATTCCATGAAAAAACAAGTATGTTGAAGTCGACTATCATTATGGTGAGGAGACGATTGAGAATCATGAAGTTAGAGTACACAGTAATAAGCAGCTGTCTTCACCAGGAATCACATTATTCATATTTTTAATAAGTTGTGCATGATCAATTTATATGTTGCAACCTGAGGTGGTTAGGATTGTAAATTAAGACACCAACAATAGAGTTCAAATCATTTGAGATCGTTGTTACCATTGACTTTTGAATTTATAGGCTGCGTGAATATTGTTTAACTCACTCTTAGATGTTAGATTATGGAAGTCGTCGTTCCTTTTTTTGGGAAGTATAGGTGTAAAAAGAAATCCTTTTGGACATTATTATTGGCATGGTGAACGCAAATTGTTTTTTTGATGTGTCAATGAAGGCGGTATATCTTCGTAGTCGTTAGGGTCAGGAAAGGATTCCTTAGAGCTCTGGCACTGTGTTGTGAAAGAGAATTGTATATCTTATACTCGTAATTTACAATTGCCACTGTCGTGTTATTTGTGCAATGAGTTTTCACAAAAAAAGAAAAAGATAAAGAAAAGAATAGGTTATATACAAGGCCTAGCAATCTGCTACAAACTGTAGGGAAGTAAATAAATCATTAACAAGATTCTGAGTGTTGACCAACCTCTAATCATGAGTTCATCCTGTATTTTCCACAAAAGTTGTCATTGGTCTTACCTAGTGTTTGTTTATTACTTCCACATGTTTTTAAATGGCATTTGTATTATTCATGTATTTTCTTTGTATACACTTTTTTACAACTTTGTGATGCTTTATATGTCAAAATAAAAAACTTTATATTTTCTCTTATAGTATTTCAAGTTCCTCAGAAAATTTTGCTGAATTACCTCTTTAAATTTGTAGGATGGAAGGTATAGATCCAAGCGAGACGCGAGAAAAGGAGGTATGTTTTTTTTTTCTCCTTCCCTTTTTCTTAATCTTCTATTCATTTGTGTTAAGACCAAAATATTGTCTCATGATCCCTTTATTGTGATCACGTCCTATAAAATCTATTTTGAAGGGTGCATAAAATATTTTCACAGCATATGGCATTAAGCTTTTAAATTTTAATGTCACATCAACTCATCATCATTATTTTGATATTTGTGCAGGTGGGAAAAGGGCAAAAGGAAGAGGAGGTGGCAATCGAGGTGTCCGAGGGGTAGATTTTGGTTTAGGTATAGGATACAATACAGAACCAAAAGTGACATCAGCTGTTCCTTCTGGTCGTAGTTCAGCTGTTAACTCACTTAGGGCTGGAGTTATGACACAGTTCAAAAGCAGCTTTGTCGCTGCTTCATCAAATTCTCAAAACCAGGGTTTAAATAACAGCAACAAGAAAATGGTTTTGCCTGGTTTTGTTTCTGGTGGTTCGATAGGTGGAGGTGCAGGAGCTCCTTCTAGTCAGACCACTTCATCAAGTCCGAGCCCTATGCCAGCTGGCAATACCACTAATCAGAACAGAGAACAGGGAAGCCAAGGGAGTTCTGACAGGTGAGTTTTGTGATTAATACTGTCATCATTTAGCAACTGTATTTTGGGTTATATTAGTTGTGGCGAGTTGTGAAACGGGTCAAAATGGGTCGGGTTTACTCACAAACTATTTCTTCATCTTTAACTTTTCTAATTAAGAGTTAATGTGTTAATTATGATTATAATAACCTAAATCTTCAAAGAAAAATAATTTTAGGGTTTTTTCAACCGGTTCAATCCATTCATCTTTTTAGCTAGTATTTGTAGATTTGATCCATTAGTTTTGTTTGAGTTAAAACACAACTAGGGGTGTAAACGAGACGAGTCTAACCGAACACTGCCAAGCTCGAGCTCGACTACTAAGAATGGGGCTCGAAACTTGACTCGAGCTCGACTGAGTTTTTAGATTCCTAGCTTGAGCTTGACTCGTTTTTTAAAACTCGAGTTCGAGCTCGAGCTCGAGGGAGACTACATTACATACTCGAGCTTGATTAATAATTTCATATCAAGCTCAACTTGAATCGCTTCGCATATAAGTATATTACTGTATATATAGTAATGATGATCAAGTCATCATATGTATATAAAAAGAATAAAAGAGAAGTTTAACATAAGCTCGATAAGGTAGCGAGCCTCATGAGCCGAGTATTTTGGAGCTCGAACTTGACTCGAAAGTTTGCTTCAGGAGCTCGAGCTCTCGTTTAAATCGAGCCGATTCCGCTCGATTCCGACTTCCGAGTATTTTGCGAGTCGATCTCCATTAGCTTGCGAGCTGGCTGGTCTCATTTACATCCCTGAGCACAACTCAAATTAGCCATTCATAAATGAATAAAAAATTGCTACATTGAGATTTAGTGCTTGCTCATTAATCACGTGTATTTTATGCAGATCGAGAGACCGTCCTAGGGAAAGGAGGCGGCCTTCTGGATGGGACCGATGAACTGCGAGTGGCTATAAGTTTGTACGTTATGTGACTAACACCTTGTTTAGTTTATTCATGTTTTTGTATCAGTTATAGACTGGTTATTTCATATAATGTTATTTGCAACTTTCAACACTATTAAATTCATCGAGTGTAGAGTTTTATATATATCTGCCCATCTGGTACTCCAAGTTACACCTAATGATTTTTTGAACAAAGTTACACCTAATGATTAGGTAGCAAAATTTCATCTTGTGTTATGTCCAGAAGCTGCGCTATGTTACATGCTCCTATTGGTTCTCCCTTAGAATGTTCCACTTGGAGAGTTGGCTTCAGTTCACTGATGTTATGATCACACTTTTTATTCAAGTTTGTAGACGGTAGCGGAGATGGTACTTACAGATTCAGTGGTGTTTGGTTGGATGCATGTTCATTTTTATCTGTTTTCCAAATAGTCTGGATTTAAACTGGTTTTTGATTATCTAAGTTAAGCACAGAATTTTTAAGGCGCTTTACATTTCGTTTTATCACAGTATTTGAATATCTATAAATAGTTGTAACAGCTCCACTTTTTTTAAATGGTTTAAGTGGCTGGTGAGCATATCTGGTATGACATATCTAATTTACAATACAAGAACGTTGAATGGTATAAGAAAATAAATGTTTATGCTTTTGGGCACTTCATTTCAAGCGCGTTGGTGGCTAATGTTCTGCGTCGGGTGGCATTGGGACATGCCTCCAGGCATGGTTCCTTCAAAGTGCTATCCTCTTCTGGGGGAGAAACTCCAAATTTGAACTGCACATCAAAGTCTCTTGGATTAACGACGTGACAAGTGACTTCGATACCATTAAGTGCAAGCAGAATATGTAATCAATCAGGCTAACCTCATACAATAGAATCAAAATCTACATCCAGAATTCACCTATATGGCTATCTGATTGCCCAGTTCAATAAAGTATCAAGTATTTCTTGGAATTTCTGGGTCATGCGGCTTAACTGTTCTGTCATTTTGATACAGACTGTTTGGGAGATCAAAAGGGGTAAATATTTGTACACATTGTCAACAATTTCTAGTTTTAGCCAATATATATTAGTTAGTGTGTCAAATAACTTGATCACATAGGAGAATTAGTGTAGTAAAGATGCAATGTTTTTATAACCTATTTGGAAAAATAATGTCACTGAAATCAACCATGTCATAAGTAAATGAGTTGAATTGCATTGGTAGATAGCATTAACATTCACTCATGCCCTTTGTGTTTAGTTATACCATTCACCGTTAATCTCATTGTTTTGTTGTACCCATAGTCGTTGAAGTTTACCTGACAACTATAGTCGTTGAAGTTAGGCACCATAAGTAGAGGAACTCCCATATGATCCATAAAGAACGCCTGGACAAGACATCGAATTAAGAATCACCATATTCTAAAATGAAGCCACTGAATCAGAAAAGTTAGATACTAACCTGCGTAGGAAGTTTACATGTATTCACACATATCCCCACACATTTGCTCTCCTCTAGATACTTGCATCTTTCAACAAACACCTGCATCACCCGCCCTAAAGGGGTTTGTCAAGAATGACATGGAAAAACCATAAATTACCCATGGAAATTCAAGAACTTCAATTACCCCACTCGGCAATGATGATCCATCGGGAAGATCCACATCGTTAACAGTACAAGTACCCATGAGCCATTGACAAGATATTGCAGTCACCCTTGCTTCGAGGAAACACAAATACACAAGCTTAGGACTCCGGGATCACAATACCAACTAAGCAAATTGATTAATAAATTTGAACTACATCTTCAAGAGGACAATAAATTTTAATTCACGTGTTGGTAATCTGGCATTTAGTATCTGTTGTTACAGATGACGTTGTAGGGAACAATTGTGAAAAAAACTCACCTACCATTACAGCGGCCAATTTTCCTTGAGCGATAGGCGAAATGAGGATTTTGTAAAGCTCTAACAACAACGGAGGAAACAAAGATCTTAATATGCGAACCTGACAGCAAACCAAACAATGTTCATTCACGCCGGTTAATCTAGCAATAGCTGCCATCAAGTATGATACAGTCCACGGGTGTTTGTCATTGTGTTTTAAAAGTGATTATATGACATTTAATATCTACATCATAATTGTGCAACTTAAATGCAATAATCTATAATCGCTCTCAAAACCCAAACACCTCAAAATAACAAAGACAGCTAAAAAACATACCGCGGCTTCCTTAGTTTCAGAATTAGTCCTAGCAAGCATAAGGCGATTTGCTACATCTATCAGTCCATCATAACCCGGCTTCTCGGAATCCCATCCAACTTCCTGCAATCCATTTTCACAACACAATGATTAGTACTACCAATTAGCTACACTCCTAGTACCTAATTAGTACTACCAATTAGCCGTCTCATTGATTTGGGTGGCCCGGTGCGAAATCACAAATGTGCCCCCATAAATCACGAAAAGTTAATTATTATAGAAAATAAAAAGTCTTTTGTCTTGTTTTTTTTGTATGTGACCCGGTTCAACTTTGACAATATTTAATAAAGACACTAAACATTCAAAACATTTATGTATAAAACTATAAATAAGAAGTGGTGAGAAGTGACCAAAACCACGTATTTGAGATGCAACGACTTGCAATAGATGCATTTCTATTCATATAGATGTAACATCTTGAGTTTCGAAAATTAATTTGATGTATAGATAGTGCAAATTGATTTTCATGATTTCGACACGTGCAAAGGAACAAAAAACAAGAGAAATCATTAAATGCATCTAATATACGTATATGCATATGATTAAATGCTAGAAAACACACTATAGTGCGTTATAATGCATAAGATTATAGTGATGCATATAATTTAGGTCGGTGCATCTCGGATTTGCGGTTATATTTCTACTTATTCCTTCTTATTTTAAGTAATATTCTTATTTGATCCTAACTCTATTGATATATATACTAAATTGGGGGCCCTTCAAAAAGGGGGCCCAGTGCGGTTGCACCACTTGCACACCCTAATCGCCGCCACTGCCAAACACTGCTACATCAATATCAGACAACATCTAGACCAAACCCACAGGGTAAGAGGACCACACTAAGAGAGGTGGGAGTGGGTACGGTGAGGTGAGGGGCGGGCTCCCTCACGCACGGGAACACCGCCGCCGGCCTTCCCTTACCGCACGGGGAGCCTTAGTTTAGTGAGGAACTCACGCACGGGGAAAAAGAAAAATTCGAACGTTGGAGATGGAATCTAACCGTTGGGAGTGAGTAACGTTTATTTATTTTTTAATTGTATATAAAGGAGTGTTTGTTGAGGGTGGAAAGCGCGAAAAAAAAAAAAAAAAAAAAAAATCATACCGATCCAAACCCAAAAAAATAAAAATAAATAAATAAATAAATAAAATCACCTATATGGAGCATAAAAGAATAAGTTCGACTTTATTGTTAGACGAACCGTTTGAGTGGTCTAACGATAGTAGTCTCGAGTTTTTTGCTAACGCGATTGATGCAGATGAGGAGGAAGATACGGCAAGGTCGACACGAAAATCAGTAAAACGCGATCGGATCAAAGCTGCAAAAAGATTGCATCGTGATTATTTTTGTGAAGAACCAAGATACAACGATCAAGTGTTTGAAGATAGGTATCGTATGCCTAAACATTTATTTTTAAAAATCACACATGCTATTGAGTCTAGATTCGAGTATTTTCAAGAAGGTTATGATGCTAGAACGAAAAAAAGTTTCACAGCCATACAAAAATGTTCGTCTGCCGTTAAACAACTCACAACCGGTAATCCACCGGATGAGTTTGACGAATATTTACAAATGGCTCAAAGAACATCACATGAATGCCTTCAATTTTTTTGTGACGCTATTATTCAGATATACGGTCGAGATTACCTACGTAGGCCAACAAGCCATGATATTGCATGTTTGTACGAAGCACACGAAGCTCGACATCACATTCCGGGTATGATCGGTAGCCCAGATTGCACACATTTCGATTGGAGGAATTGTCCAATCGAATTGAGGGGTCAATATAAAATGGGTGATCATCAATACCCCACGATTATGATAGAGGCAGTGGCGTCTCATGATTTGTGGATATGGCACGCGTTCTTTGGATCGCCGGGTTCAAACAATGATGTGAATGTTGTGATGCAATCTCCGCTATTCCTCACCGAGCGTAATGGTACGGCTCCTAAGTGCCTATTTGTTGTGAACGGCCATACGTACAAGCGTGGCTACTATCTAACCGATGACATATATCCTACATGGTCTACTTTTGTTAAAGCGTTCAAATTTCCTACCGACCCGCAAGAGAAAAAGTTCAAGAAAGTACAAGAGTCGGCGCGAAAAGATGTTGAACGGGTATTTGGTGTTCTCAAGGGTAGATGGGGTATACTGAGACGACCCTTACGGCCGTATACAGTAGACAGAATTAGAAAACTAGTTTATGTGTGTGTGATATTGCACAACATGATTCTACATGACTCCGGTACCGCAATCTCCCCAGTTCATATTTGGGATCCTCCGATCCAACCGGTGTTTGACGAAGCAGCCTTAGCCGAGATACGAGATGAGGATACACATTTTCGTCTCCGATTTGATCTTATGGAGCATATTCACGCTCAACAATTACCATTCCTCGAGGTGGACGATGAAGATTAGTTTTTTAGTATTATGAAATTTAGTATTTTAGTATTATGTAATGTTATTTTATGTTTTTTAAAAATAATATGTAATTTTTTTTTTAAGTTTTAATGATTTTTTTTTTATAATTTTAATGGAATTTAAAAAAGAAAAAAAAAAATGAGTGAAGGGTGAGTGAAGTTGTGCCTGCAAAAATATGGTGGGTGATGAAAAAAGTGAACCACTCCCTCCTCCCTAACAATAAAAAACATACCCCACAAAATTAATTAAATACAAAATATATACACACAAACCTTTTCCTTTTATTTGGTCCACTGACAGACCAAATGAATTGGGTGTCTAGGGCGACACGTTCGGTTACTCCTCAAGTAGAAAGGGGAACGCGTTTGGTTGGGGTGGGCAACAAAGTTATCTGGGGGATCTTTCTAATTACAATCAAATTAGACGTTGCTTGTCTGTCTTTATTTTGGAAGTTGCATTTGTGTTTTTAGAAATTGAGAATCGTGTATCAGTAATTATGTAGTGAAAATATCCTTTTATCACAATCATAAAATTCGTTACTAATCCTTTTATCACAATCATAAACTTTAATGGTAATTTTTCTAATTAATAATAAGGTAAAAGTCATATATTAGCAACGTACTTTTAAAAAAAAATCAAATATAGGTAACAAATTCTGTTTATTACTAATCTAGTAAGTAAAAGTTGGTAACTTTTTACGTTATAGTGATTATGGCCTCACTAAATCACCTTGCTACCGGTTGTGTAAAAAAAAATGACTGACACGTCATTTTAACCCATTTTATTGCGTTTTTATTTCCACGATGAATTTACCATGTCACCCAAATCACACCTATTTAAGACCATTTTTTTTCACTTTAACCTTATAACAAAAACACGATTTAGCAAATTAAAAAAAAATCCCCCAATTATGAAACCCTAATTTTTACAATCGTTCAAACAAAATGAAGATGCCCAAAGGTAACATTTAAATTGTTGTTTTCATACTTTAATTAGTATGTTATCCTTGTTTAATTCTATTTAAAACACTAATTTTTACTAACCCAATTTTGTTTATTATGACAGATCAAGTGTTTACTGTCAACTTACACCATGATGGGGCTTTTATTCCCAGCCCTTTAAGATATGTAGATGGTGATGAAAAACAAATCACTGATATCGACTTTAAAGGTATGAGGTTTAATGATTTCCGTGAGATTATCAGGCATTTAGTTCATGGCATTGTTCATAGGTTATATTACTGCCCTATTAGAACACCATTGAATGTGGGTATTAAAGAACTTAAGACTGATAATGATGTAAAAGACTTTATTAGAGTTGGGTATGAAAACAAATGGTATGTTGATTTGTATGTGGAGCATTTTAACTATGATGTAATGGATTTTATTAATGAAGAAGCAAATGGGGTGTTAAGTAGTGGGTCTAGTGATGAATATGATAGCAGTGAGGAGTGTGAGGAATTTGATGATGTAGATTTTCATAGTAGTTATTAAGAACCTTAGCACTAAAGACCCATTTCTAAACAAAATGTGCAGTGACAGTGGTATGTTTGTTGATTATCTTGATCAGACACTCCCTCAAACAGAGTGTGAGGCCTTAGATGACCCTGAGTCTGCTAACATAGACCCAAGCTTTAAAGTTAAAAAAGGTGTTTTATATCCAAAACATGACCCCTCAGTCCCTTGGAATTTAATGAAACCAATTTTAGGGATGATATATGAACACCCTGAGCAATTGAAGATAGCTTTAGCTAACTATGGAGTAGCAAATGGTTACCAATTATGGTTTGAAAGGAATGATTGGAAGAGTCTGCTAGTATACTGTGGTAGGGATGTGCAGGCAGGTAGGTATGCTGGTAGGTATAGTAACAAGAAAAAAAAGATAAGAAAGAATTTGTTTGGTGACTCACCTAGGCCTGCTAAGTCTGCTAGGACTGATGCAAGTACTAGTAAGGGACCTGGTAAGTGTGGTAATAGTTATGCAAGTACTAGTAAGTCTACTAGGTCTGTTAAGGGTGGCAAATCTTCTCCTATGGGTAAGAAAAGTGTGAGTTTTAGCCAACCAATCATGACAATAAGCAAATCAAAATTGGGAGAGGGTTGTAGCACTGTTAGGGAGGGTGAAAAAGAACATGAACATGCTAAAAGTCAGTCACCTATTTCCAACAATAGATCACCCAAATCACCTGAATCACCTAAATGGACTAGGAAAAAAGTATGTGATGATAGGAAAAAGAGGCCAGTGTGTACTTTTAGATTATGGGCTTCATGGATGAGCACTGAACACTCATTCCAAATCAAAACACTCCATTCAGAACACAAATGTTCTAGGAACTACAACCTTGGTTCTCTTGTCACTTACAAGTGGATTGCATACCACTTTTCCAAAGAGATAATCAGTGACCCTTTCATTCCATACATTAAGATGAAGGACCATATTAGACAGAAGTTTTTAATAGATGTTATCATTGGTCAATGTAGAAGAGCCAAACAAAGGGCACTGTATAACCATGAGGGTGGACTAATTGAACACTATGGGAGATTATTTGATAATAGACAAGCATTATTAGACTCCAATCCAGGATCTACTTGCATAGTTGATGTGGAAGAGAGTTCTTCTGGGAATACATACTGTAAAACCTCGCAAAAATCCATATAATTAAAAACATTTAATTATATATTAATCTTCGTCATTATTTTTAATCACCATTTTTACGGGAAAATTTAAAATTTTTCTTATTATACTATATTTACGAAATCACGTCATCCCATAATTCACCAAACGACGAAACAAGTTCTCGACACGTTTAACAAAATATTTAAAAAAGTTACTAATCCTAGTTTAATTTCACTAAACTTATTTACTCACTAAATAACACCAAACGGGCCTTCATAAAATTCCAGCCCAACTCCCTTCAGCATACTATTCACAGCAGCCCAAATACAAGCCCAATTTCCTTTTTATTTTCAGATTTCAATCGAGCAGATCCCCTCCAAGACGCCCTTGTATTTTTCGATTTTTGAACACAACACATACATATTTTTATATCTCCTAATTGTCTACCCGCCAAAGAATTAGTATGCCAAGTGTTAGCTTCTAAGACGAACGTTTGATACGTTTAATAGAGGCAAAGTGTTTGGCCAAAAATCAACCCACTCGACATGTAAAAAAAATTCCAAACTCAACCATTTTAAACCCGGATTGTTTCTACTTAATCCTAATAATTATTCCATCATGTTTTCATGTTAGTAAACATGTTTCATCAGCTAGAGACCAAGTGATATACGATTTATCAATTCGTGTATGTATGAAAAATCCCTAGTCGACATATATGTATAGAACTCAATTCTCATTTTGCCTTCTTTCAATCTCATAACCCTTAAAGTCATACTAACAGTAAAATCTCAATAATATCCCAACAATCTCTGACTTCGAAATAGTAGAAACATGTGTGAATGCCTTAAAACTCAATATATAACTCGTACGTATACTTATATATGCGTATGACTCCTTTCTCCATCACCACCTCTCCCACACAACTCCCTTGCATGTTTCTCAGTTCCTTTTCATCATTTGTAAACCACAAAACGACCAGGAAGCTTTTCTATTTCTTTTGGGTTTCATTCGAAGGTTATGGAGTTTAATATAACTCGTATATTGGTTCTAGCCATTCGTGGGATTGATTCTCTTGTTCTACTCATTCTTACTCGTCCAATCATCCATCTGGAATCATTGTAAGTCATTTGACATCATCCTCAATTCGTTTATCATGTTCTTGTATATCCATGCATCGCATATAAATAATTTTCGAACGTATAGTTTTATTATTTATTTTCGTACGTACGTACAAACATATAGTACACAAAACGTGACTAGCCTCTATCTCGGAAGGCATAGAAGTCTCGTTACACACTCATTTCACTTTCATTTTCACATTACATGCATCGTCTAAATTATGTTGATCATACACCATGCGTACAAAAAGAAGAAAACATAAAATTTAACTAAGTCTTTTACCTTAAAAATCAGTCCCAATCACTATATAAACGACCACGTATAGGAAAATTGGATTTAACGACCCATTTATATTTTTACATGAACTCATAGACACGATGACTAGCTACAACTTTCATAAAGATAACTTGTAAAAATAATCGCATCTCGACCTTCTAAATTGACCAAAGTGAATTGCAAAACTCGTACATATCATAAACACTTAGAATTTTTCGAAGTCTTTTTACTCAGAAAACTGGTCCAGATCGTGACTAAAACGACCCTTTGTCACACCCCCAAGATCGGGTCCAGCGGAAGCATACATGTAGCTGGGGTGTAACTCAATCGGTATACAACACTAGTTCAAAAATAGTTTGCACTTGAATCATTTAGATTAAAATAGTTAAATCAAAATGTTGATTTTTACATTGTTAAAAGTGGTGCGGAAGTAGGCCATTAAAATAGTTAAAAACGGTCCCCAAATGAATAATCAGAGTCTTCTATGACCATGCCATGCCCTGCCAAAACCTCCTGTAGCGTGCCATTGGTTAAAACCTGAAAATACATGCTAAAGTGTCAACACAATGGTTGGTGAGTTCATAGAGTTTGTTTAACAAATAAAGTTTATAGAAAGTGTTCACACAGCAAAGGCATCGTAAATCCACTCAGTTACAAGTCCCGCCATAAGAGACTTGTAACCTGTGTGTTCACAACCCACTGCTAAAATAGTTTAAGTCTAGTAGTCAAACACCCGTGGTCAATAATAAGTCAAGGCCGCTCCGAACAAGGGAGACTTTATAACGTTGCTCCGAACAAGGGAGACTTTAAGTCACTCCACCACCTAGGCGAGATTTATTAGTCACTTTACCGACTTGGCAAAGATTTATTAGTCACTCCACCATGGCGAGATTTATTAAGGATGCTCTGAACATGAGAGACTTTTTAACGTTGCTCCGAACATGGGAGACTTTATAGCGTTGCTCCGAACAAGGGAGACTTTAAGTCTTAGAACATACAGTATAATAAGTCCAAAAGTTCAAGTCAATTTCAAAGGTCAAGTCAAGTTCAAAAGGTCAAAACAAGTTCAGTAGTTCATAATAAAGTTCAAGTCAAAACCATGTTTAAAGAGTCAAGTAATAGTTCAAGTAAAAACGAGCATGTATTCTCCCCCAAAAGTTGACAAAACAATTTAAAAGAGTAGGGGCTATGACTCACCTGATGCAACAGCTACGATGACAAAAGTGTACACAGAAATGAGGTTCGATCTCTAACCGCAACCTAATATGAATGATGCATGATCTCGTTAAGATCACCAAATGATGTTATGAATGACCATGCTCATGTTTCTATACCACTCTAGTCTTTGGAAAAACACTTGTATTATCAAAAATATATAATCCAAGAATTTGGAAAATATTGCTATTAGAAAATATAAATGGCTAGTTATAATATATATACTTATATATATATAACGTAAGTTCTCATGTTGACGTTGAAATACTCGGGTTGTAATCCTTGAAATGATGAAAACATACTCATAATAACTAATACTACGTTAGTTATAAAGCTCGGTACTTGATATTACTTCTAGCTTGAAAATGTACTTCGTAGTTTTTGCGCCAAATTTAATAAAAGCTGTCAATTATAAAATGGTTTTAGCCGATATTCAAACGAGTATATCTTTGTCGTTACTTGTCCGTTTTACTTGTTCTTTATGTCCACGGTTACGTCTTAGTATGTAGTAATATATTTTGGAAAGCTCGGCTCCTCCGGGTTAAGTCTAAAGCCTCTTTTTGACCGACGAAAAACGTCCAACAGCAACTAATTTCCAGAAAATACTTTTCGTCAACAATCTTGCAAAAATCATAACTCCTTCGTTATAGACTCTTTTTAATCCGTTCTTTCGCCTACGGATTCGTTTTTGAAAGTATTTTCTAAAAATTTTGCCAAAGTTTCCTTGGTGTTTACTGATTTTCCAGATTTTTACAAAACGGGACAGCATGTCTAAAATAGGTTCCAAATCAAGTTTTCAAGGTTAAAAATCAATTTCTACCATCACCAAACCTCTTGTAATCACCACATGGCTAATCTAATCTTACCATACACCTTCTTAGGGTGCCATGGACTCCTAACCAAGTTATTAGAGCAAGGGGATTCATAACAAGAAAGTTAGGGTTTGTATGTTTCATTTTAGCCAAAATAAAGTGTGGTATAGCTAGTTGTACATGATTTTTAGCATGGAAATCATGTAATACAAGTAAAAATAAGATGATCCATGAAAAAATAAAGTTGAAAACTTACTTGATAAAATGAGATGATTATAGGATGATTATGCTTGATGTTCTTGTGTTTTTGTTGCTTGATTCTTGATTAGGCATGTATAATGAACAAGTTTGTAGCTTTAACTTTTCAAAAATGGTCACTTGATCTTTGATTCATGGTTGGGTCGTGGGTTTGAGGAAGAACAAGGAAAAGATGAGATGAAAATTGATCTTTCTTAAAAGTGTATATTATGATTTCTAGTTTTAGGTTTAAGTTTAAATTTAGAGGTTTATTAATATTGTATTTAGAATTTAAGGCATGAGGTTAAAGGGTGTTCATGTGGCCGGTTTTGGTGTGAAAAGGGAGTAGCCAAAACGGTTTTGATCACTTGGGAAATGTAGTGTATCGTTAAGTGTTATTACGTGTTATTCGTTAAATTCGGGTAACGGTTTTAATAGAAATAATTGTTCACGAAGTTAACCGGGATGAAATAAAGTCATAATAATGTTAAAAACATATTAAAAATATGTTGGGTACATTTACTGAGTGATCGGGTGATTATTGTTTAGTTTTCACGAAAACCGTCGTTATATTCATACGCGTACGTTATAAATAAAATAAATTTCCAAAATACTGGGTAACTGAATGTTATAACTTTTATGATGTTAAAATGGATTTAAAAATATGTCGGGACCATTGTGGGAATATTTAGATATATTCGTCGTGTATAAACCGGGTGTTAACGTTTATTATAATTACGTATACGTAAAAACGTTAAATGTACTGAATATAGAAATTTGAAAATCCTGAGAGTGGTATAACATGAAAATGCTGTTATGATGATATGCAGACTATCCCCAGTCCGTATGCAGTGTACTTAACACTAATGAAATGAATTCGCACCTAAACCAATCCGGTTACGCGAATTTGAATACCCGTAAACTAAATTTACGATGAAATGAGTAATGCAAGTGAATGGTGAAAACTTTTCCGGAAATGAATAGTGTTTAGTGAATAGTAAATTTCCAAAAAGTTTCTCAGAACATCAAACTGACCTCGAAAACGATGAATAGTAAAACGATGAATAGTGTTTTGATGAATAGTGATTTATGAATAGTAAAAAGTCGAAGTTTTGGAAAATGACCTGAAATGGTAAATGACGTGAAATGGTGAGTTGTGACACCCTTTAAAACTCATTTCGACTTAACAAGCATACAATATTTTTACACAACCTATTTATCCTTGCTACAAGCTACAAGTTTCGTGTTTATACTTTGTAATAATAAGCTCGTTTAAACCCTTTAAATTGGCCAAAGTAAAACACAAAAACTCATTTTCAAAACTAATTATTAAAAGCTTAATGGACTGAAAAACCCAATAAGCTGAAAATAAGCACTCCGTATAAGCTGGACCAAAAAGCTCTTTTGATATGATTTTATAACATTAAAAATGAGTCTAGGGATAAGCCCAACTTGTCTCAACGCTCATGGATCGTTAAACGCTAACGGGCCTTTAATTTAGCTCGTTAAAGCCCATTTATTGAAAAATAAGCTATTTTAGCAAATAAGTAGTTGAAATAAGTTTTAATAAGCTTCAATATGCTCCAGAAAATTTAATATAATTTTTCCCATAATTTTTGAACGTTTGGACTAAAAATGTAACGCGACGACACCTAAAAGGACTAAAACTGCCAAACCTTAAAAACTTGGACTAAAACTGTCAAAACAGAAAGTTTAGGATAAAACTTGATATTATTTAATATTCCAAGCTTAGAATGCTATATTGGACATGTAGTGGACTATAATTGTAAATTATATATAAAAAGGACTAACGGTGTAACGCTAACGCCGTTAGTATAAAAAGTGTAAAAACTGGAAAAGGACAAGGACCAACATATTATATTTGACATTCTTATTTTATTTTCTATTTTACGTCACCCCATCACGTCATATGCATTTTTATTACATTTTATTTATATATTATTTATTTATACGTTAATAATATATATAACGATATTTCAAAAATTAATATTATTACTTATGGTTAAAAAGGTAAAACTTCGATGGATAATTTAAACAAAGTATTTTATCATATCATGCATGGCATAATAATTACACTGCACATCATCTATTCGTCATAACGAATAATTATTATTCGTTATTCGTTCGTATTTACCAAATAGTATTTGGTTAAATTCTCAGATAAATTTATTTATCAGGTTCCGTATCAAAGACGTTTTCATAATCATACTCATAAATCTCATCCTACTTTACTTTTCATCATTCCCGTAACAATCAAGGTGAGTCATAGCCCCATTTCCAATACTTGTTTTCAACTCATTGGGGGAGATACATGCTTACATATACTTTGATAATTTGATAAGTATATGAATAAATTACATGATTCAAATCAATTTTCTTATTAATAATTATCTGATATGGTTTATAATTTAAGATGTGATATATACAATACTTGACGAAATACTTAATTGAAATAATGATACTCATATGATAATGCTTCCAATTTGATTATTGTGGTATGTGATATATATATTTTACTGATGAATTACTTGACTGAAATACTGATACTCATATGATAATGTTTCCAATTCGATTATTGTGGTATGTGATATACATATGTTACTGGCGAAATACTTAAACTGAATTACTGATACTCAGACGATAATATTCAAAAATTGATTACTGTGGTATGATACTTGATTATATGATGCTATCCTGAATGATCACATTATTACCTTGATATTGCCTAAGTTACCTTATCGCCATAAAGTCCCTCAATCATGAGCCATTAATCACTGTTATGTGAGCGCGAATATAGTGAACAACTTCGAAACCTGTTAAGGATTGACCTCCTGTCCCACTAATACTTGACGGAATGCCATTTGCACATGGTTAGTCGTATTAGTCGTGATACACTATATTTGAGTAAAAATAGGAATTGGCAAATCACCTATTACACGAGGGCGAAATTTATCATTGATTTGATAAAACACCCCTTTTGTTAACGTCTTGCGTGTCATGAGGCTTGGGGCAATATCTATAAGGAAATGTATGTTTTCAACATATATTTAGATACAGTTGTATAAGAATTTGACCATATTTGAATTGTATATCTGATTAAATTAGTATCATGAGTTTCCAGCTCATGTTAGGATTATTGATTCCTTACTTGATTTTGATTAAATACTTATATGATTTATTTGTGATTATAGTCAACATTACTCAATACTTGTTTCATTACTGTTTGTATTTATCATTACCAAATATTCCTGAAATCTATCAAAATAAATGGTTTTCCATAAAACTCTATGAACTCACCAACCTTTGTGTTGACACTTTTAAGCATGTGTATCTCAGGTAATTTAACGGAGCAGGACAAGACACGGAGCGGGCATTTATTACTCTGATAAATTAAAATTGTGTAAAAATCAAATATGTCATTCTTTCAAACCTTTATATCTTTTAATAAGATTTTAAATCAAATGGTTTATCTTTTATAAAAAATATTATTTGAATGACAAATAACTTTCAAAGCGCTTCTTTTAAGCTGTTTTATGAGATTATAACTTCGATCCTCCCCGTAACACCCAAATTACTTTTCTGTTGCTACAAACTTAAATTTGGGGGTGTTACACATACTTTAAGAGGTTTTACATCTGTTTTAAGGGAGTGAAAGATGGATGGTTACAAGGTTGTAGGAGAATCATAGGGCTAGATGGTTGCTTTTTGAAGCACACATGCAGGGGTGAGCTGTTAACAGCAATGGGTAGGGATGCAAACAATCAGATGTATCCCATTGCTTGGGCTGTTGTTAAGGTTGAAAACTATGAGAACTGGGCTTGGTTCTTGACACTTGTGCATGATGATCTGAACCTGCAAGAAGGAAGAGGATTAACACTGATTTCAGATGCTCAAAAAGTAAGTAACTTTTATTGTTTTATGTGACCATAGTTTGATGATGTAGATTAGTTCATAATATCTTCTCTTCTCAATTGTAGGGACTAGTGGATGCTATTGCAGAGTTGATGCCTCATGCTGAATACAGGAAATGCACCAGACATTTGTATGCAAATTTCAAAAAGAAGTACAGTGGTTTAGAACTACAAAGACTCTTTTGGCATGCAGCATGTAGTACAATGGAACAAGTGTTTGATAGGAAGATGGATGATATGAAGTGTGCTGCTTTTGAGAATGGACTGTCAGAAAGTTATCATAGGGCTATACTCTTACAGAGATCCAAGCCAATAATAACTATGCTTGAGGACATAAGGATTTATATCATGCAGAGGTTGTTAGCCATGAACAAGTTGGCAGTTAAATTGGAAGATGTAATCACTCCATCAATTAGGAAAAGGCTTAACTTTCTAATAGATGAGCAGAGGTACCATTTTTTACTACCACAGTTTTATTTTCAATTATTGTTACATTAACTATTGAATAATATTAACTTACATTCTTTTAATTAACAGGCATGGGGATGTAATTGCAAGCAATTATCATGAATTTGAAGTTAGGAGTGGAGCACAAGCTTATGCAGTAAATTTGACTAACAGGACATGTGCTTGTAGGTTATGGCAGTTAAGTGGTGTGCCCTGCATTCATGCAGTTGCAGGATACATGCACTTAAGTAGGGATCCAGAGGATGGAGTCCATCATTACTATAGCCAGGAAATGTGGGCAAGAGCATATCAGTTTTCCATTAGGCCAGTTTTGAGCACTCTTTTCTGGGCAAGAACATGTGGCACCTTTACCACCCATAATTAGGAAAATGCCAGGGAGACCCAGGAAAAAAAGAATACAAGCTGCTGATGAGAATACCACTCAAGTGAGCAGAAGGGGAAGGGTTATTAGGTGTTCAAATTGTCAAACAATTGGTCACAACAAAACTAGTTGTGACAAAGAGCCTGTACCAAAGGCACCAGTTGTTAGGAGAGTTGCTGGTAGAAGAAGAGAACCTAGTTTGCAACCTGCTTCAAGAGATGGTAGAGGTTCTAGAGTTGGCAGAGGTACAAGTGTTGGCAGAGGGGTTGGGAGTGGAAGAGGAGGTGTTGAGAGTGGTGGCATTGATAGTCAGAGTGGTGTAAGCAGAGGAAGAGGAGGTGGTAGGAGAGGGAGAGGATCTGTTGGGAGAGGAAGAGGAGGTGTAAGCAGAGGAAGAGGAGGTGTTGGGAGAGGAAGAGGATCTGTAAGCACAGAAGATATGGTTAGTTTTAATAACTTAGTAACTATTATTAATTTAAGCAAAATCTGAAATTGCAATTTACTATGTTTTCCAATTGTCTTTTGTAGTTCATGGATGAAGAAGATATCAGGAGGAACATGGAAGATGAGTATATGCAAGGCCTGTTGGATGAGCAAGAAGAAATGAGGCAACAATATGAAAAAGAAGAACAAGAAAAACTTGATGAAGCAGTTGTTCAACAAGCACTGGAAGAGGAAAGAATGTTTGCTAGAATGGGTCTTGAAAGGGAAAGGCAAGAGCAAGAATGGGCAGCTATGATGGATCCTTACAGTGAATTCAGGTTCCAATATAAAGATCCTGATGTTAATGATAGAGACAGAGCACATTTTACCTTCATTCAGGAAACCCAGGAATCTGTAACAATGGGAACTGTTGTTCAAGCTTCAGATCTACAATCTACAAGTGTCCAAGCTCCATCTGAAAGTGTTCAACCTGCACAAGAAGAAGGTTTAAGTGCCGCAGGTAATAGTAAGAAAAAAAAAAGATGAAGGTTGGACCTGTTTCAAGTGATGTGCTCAGGATCTATCACAAACAAAGGGGAAGATCTGAGATAATTAGGAACATGCAAGGTAAGAATTTCAAGTTTGATTCAAAAGGAACAGGTTCAACCCCAGACAAGGCATTTGATGTCAGTCCAGATGCTTCTCCTTGATGTCTCATGTTATTTGCAGACTTAGTATGTGAAACAATATGTAATCTTTTGGTATCTGTAAGTGAATGCATCTATGGTTGTAAAACACTAACTTATCTTTTGGGATGGTAGCATGATTGTGACAACCAATGGGTGTGTTCCCCACTTGTAATGACTTATGACTACTTTAATCTATGTTTTCCCTTTGACTGTTATCTTCTGACTTGTATAATGCTTGCTTTTGTCTTACCCTTTGTATTTAGAATCTTTTTATATGTGTACATATTTATGCCATGGGTAAATGCCATGTGCTTTTGGCATGTGAAATGTGCAGTAAGGTAGATATGCAGTAAATGCCATGTGCATAAAGCATCTACCTTATGCAAGTTCAAAATTTTCAACCAAAAGTGTATATATCAGCTTTCAACCAAATGTGTTTATAACACTTGCTCTCTTGCACATCATGAAGCATATAAACAACCAAAAAAAACATCATCTGTATCACCAAAAGATACCATTTTCATTCAACAAACTGTTTCATACATCCAAAATACATTACATCCACCATTGTCATCCTACTTCATCTTCCTAACATACATAATAACCTAACATAACATAGCCTAGATATCTACTACTTCATTGCCAATACCAAACACATACAAACAGCAAATGCAAAGAAGGTTGACTTCTAAAAAGTCAACGATTGCAAACTTCTCTGCAATTCATTGTTCTTTTGACCCAACTCAGCTTCAAGCACTCCAATCCTCCAATGACGGTTGCCCTCTTCGCCCAATTGACACCTTTGTTGTGGATTCAAGAGATTGTACATTTGGTACAAATTCATCTTATACCAATCCGTATCAATCTCTGGATCATACCTGTAACATCCCCAATTTTAAAATATTTGCAGCGGAATAAATATTGGGTGTTACTTCATGGAACAACATTTTAATAGTAGAAAACGATCATTATTTTAGTCGTTTAAAAGATTTACCATTCGAATTTTATAAATATCAGAGTTTTCAAAATGAGGTCCCAGTGGTTTCAAAGTTTGTTAAATAAGTTTTCGAATGATAGTAAAATTTATAGCCTTCGTAAGAATCCGTGCTCCTCCGTACCATCCTCGCTCATTATGGACCTGAGATAAACACATGCTAAAAGTGTCAACACAAAGGTTGGTGAGTTCATAGAGTTTGTTTTAAAACAGTCAAAAAGTCTTTAGAGAATGTTTTCCACAGCAAAGAAATTGTAAATCCACTCAGTTGCAAATCCCGCCCATACAAGACTTGCAACCTGTGTTTTTACAACCCACTGCTAAAGTATAGTATAAGTGATGAGGCGAAAAATGATCCATTTTTAGGGGGTCATTTAAGCCCGAATCCGAATTTATTTGATCAAATATTGCCCTAAATCGTTCCTTTTGTGATTTTAGGTACTTGGGGAGTGAATTCTGGAAAAGAAGCCATTTTGGACGTTTTTGGAGCATAAAAGTGAAGAAAACGGCAAAGTCTCAATTTTCCATGCTGGGAACAGTAGGTGACGGCGTCAAGAGTAATTCCCTGACGGCGTCAAAACCCCAAGAATTAAAATCCGTAGTTGATGACGGCGTCATACACAGGGCGTCAAGAGTAATTTGTGTGACGGCCTAGGCATTGACGGCGTCAGAAGTAGATCAAGGCCGTCCGAGGAAGTATTTGGCGGCGAGGTGACGGCGTCACATTGTTTGTCTTGACGCCGTCATCCCTATTTTCCTATATATAGTTTTCTAGTTTTTCACATTAAAAAGGGAAGTTTTGGGAGAAACCCTAAAGACGATTTTGGTGTAACTTTATAGGTTTTTCAAGGGTTCCAACCCCTTGATACCTTGCATGATTAATCAAGATAAGTGTTCTTCTAATTCAATCAATATGTCTATGTGTTGGTTGTCTATATCTTGTTCTTATCTTAATTCTATCATGCTAGGCTAGATCTTCTTTGTGTTTGCTTAGATCTAATGAAACCTAGATATTGATTATGTGTTGATTACTTGTTTATTCTTGTTGTGGATGAATGATTTATATGTTAGGCTTAAGAAAACTGGCAGATCTCCAAATGGTAACATGCTTGAACGTCTTAAGAAACATGAACCGAGGCGTACTAGGTCTTTATTGGTTGTATTTAATGCATGAGCCACTGTTTACAATCCCTATAGTTGTGCTGGGCATGGTGTAGGAGGAGATAAGAGCTCATAGAATTGGGGAGTTATGTATGCCACCCCATGAATGGTATTAAGGAATACGATCCGTCATCCATGCAATTATAACAAGTAATTAACGTGTAAAATATATCTAGGGAGTAGTGAAATCTAAGTAAACACATTTTCTCCAATTACTGCTCATAACCTTAGTATAATTAGTTTATTTTCTTTTTTAATATTTTATTTTGATTGCATCTTAGTTTTGGGTTAGTTGAATAGCAACTAATTCCGCCCACTCTTCCAAACCCCGAGATTTTAATTGCTTTCTAAAAAATATAAAAACACAAAAATAATCATCCCTCACCTCTAGAACTAGTATTTAGGCTTTCTAATCCTAGCGACACTATTCCTAAGCTGAACGATCAATCCCCCGGTACTTGTCACTATACTATACTACAACGATCAGGTACACTGCCTGGTGGGGGTTGTAAGCTTCTCGAGATCCCTCGAGAGGTAAAGCCTGTTGCGATTCCCACGCATCAATAAGCAAGTAATATGTATATATGAGCACTTGAATATGTCACACAGTTAAATCTCATGCACAACTCACCAATACTGGGAGCCACTTCCCAAAAATAAAGACAACTGGGTGCCACTACCCAAAGATAAAGATAACTGGGTGCCATTACCCAAAGATAACAACAACTGGGTGCCACTACCCAAAGATAAAGATAATTGTACATGCATCTTAACCACTAGCAATCAGGCAATAAAAGTCACATAGTATTAATCACACAGTAGGGCTCATATATATTGAATATAGTATGTCAATCATGTATCTTCCTCAGATACTATAACTAGAACAGATGTGTATAGAAATCGTATCAATGTCATAAGAGTTTTGAGTTTTTGCAAAAGTAAATAAATGTAGTTTGAGCATGTATCTCCCCCAAAACATTTATAAAACAATTATAAAACCAGTAAAAGTAGGGGCTATGACTCACCTTGGTGGAATGGAAGACAAAGAATAAGTGATGTCAGAAATGGAGGTGGGACTAACTTCATACATTAACTACACCAAGAATGGTAGTGAGGAACAACGAAAGTGAACGAGGGGCAAGCGAGAGACGAAGCCAAAAAAACTCCATGGCTTCCAAGTTTTCGAACCCGTCACGTACTAGCGAGGCCTTAGAGCTTGAAAAACTAAACCACGACTTGCTTCTAAGAACCGTTTTCTATTTGCTCTAGCTTAATATTTGTGTGTAACTATGGACGGTTGCTACTGCCATATTTGAGGAACAGAAATATGGCTCGCTTGAAGGCTCAAACATGATCCTAGTCCTAGTCGACTTAAGAAAACGTATGAAATCTTTGTGTTAGCTAGTTCTTCTCGTACAGTAACAAAGAGAGATCAAGGAAGACTTAAAAATGTGATTTATGAATGTGTTTTCATGTGCATGCAAGGGGTGAAGTATGGGCATGTTAATAGTATTTTCAAATACCTTGAATTATTGATGAGATATGACTATGCTTGTGTCAGTGTGTATAGTTGTTTGTCCTTGTTTTTGGCATGTCGACACAAGCAAGAAAGAAAGAAGAAAAGTAACGTTTTTAGACAAGTAATTGTTCCAATAATTCAAGAACTATTCTCTACTATTTAGTGTCAGTGAATGAACGATTGTAAATAACTTTTCTTACCTCCTAAGACTATAAGAGATGTTTGTGAGAGCTTAAAAGATGGGTGTTTGTCTTGGTGAGTCATGGAAATGTCGACTAGTTATATATTTTCATACACGATTTGATAGATCGTGTACAACTTGGGTACTAGCTTATACAAGTCGACTTTTAATATGCAAAGATGTTTGAAATATTATTAGAAACTCATAGAAACGAACGGGAGTCAAAATGGTTATGTTTTGAATTATATATATAAATGTCGAATGGGTGAGTTTTTGCCAAACACTTTGCCTTTCGAAAACATAGCAACATTCGATATATTTTTATGAGATTTGGTACGTTAAGAGTTTACCAGGTGAGAAAAGAGATGGTATAAAAATATATATACGTCACGTGTAAAATTTAGAGAAATTGAGTCGGGGTGTAGCATATTTAGTCGAGTATTCTAGAAATAAAAATGGCTTATGGTTTGGGCCGATTGGGCTAAGAAAATTATTAAGGCCCAATGAGATTAATTAAGGAATAATTAGTGATGAGGCGAAAAATGATCCGTTTTTAGGGGGTCATTTAAGCCCGAATCCGAATTTATTTGATCAAATATTGCCCTAAATCGTTCCTTTTGTGATTTTAGGTACTTGGAGAGTGAATTCTGGAAAAGAAGCCATTTTGGACGTTTTTGGAGCATAAAAGTGAAGAAAACGGCAAAGTCTCAATTTTCCATGCTGGGAACAGTAGGTGACGGCGTCAAGAGTAATTTCCTGACGGCGTCAAACCTCAATAATAAAATCCGTAGTTCATGAAGGCGTCAAGAGTTTTCCTGACGGCGTCAAAACCCCAAGAATTAAAATCCGTAGTTGATGACGGCGTCACACACAGGGCGTCAAGAGTAATTTGTGTGACGGCTTAGGCCTTGACGGCGTCAGAAGTAGATCAAGGCCGTCCGAGGAAGTATTTGGCGGCGAGGTGACGGCGTGACATTGTTTGTCTTGACGCCGTCATCCCTATTTTCCTATATATAGTTTTCTTGTTTTTCACAAAAAAAAAGAGAGAAGTTTTGGGAGAAACCCTAAAGACGATTTTGGTGTAATTTTACAGGTTTTTCAAGGGTTCCAACCCCTTGATACCTTGCATGATTAATCAAGATAAGTGTTCTTCTAATTCAATCAATATGTCTATGTGTTGGTTGTCTATATCTTGTTCTTGTCTTAATTCTATCATGCTAGGCTAGATCTCTTTTGTGTTTGCTTAGATCTAATGAAACCTAGATATTGATTATATGTTGATTACTTGTTTATTCTTGTTGTGGATGAATGATTTATATGTTAGGCTTAAGAAAACTGGCAGATCTCCAAATGGTAACATGCTTGAACGTCTTAAGAAACATGAACCGAGGCGTACTAGGTCTTTATTGGTTGTATTTAATGCATGAGCTACTATTTACAATCCCTATAGTTGTGCTGGGCATGGTGTAGGAGGAGATAAGAGCTCATAGAATTGGGGAGTTATGTATGCCACCCCATGAATAGTATTAAGGAATACAATCCGTCATCCATGCAATTATAACAAGTAATTAACGTGTAAAAGATATCTAGGGAGTAGTGAAATCTAAGTAAACACATTTTCTCCAATTACTGCTCACAACCTTAGTATAATTTAGTTTATTTTCATTTTTAGTATTTTATTTTGATTGCATCTTAGTTTTGGGTTAGTTGAATAGCAACTAATTCCGCCCACTCTTCCAAAACCCGAGATTTTACTTGCTTTCATAAAAATATAAAAATACAAAAATAATCATCCCTCACCTTTAGAACTAGTAATTTAGGCTTTCTAATCCTAGCGACACTATTCCTAAGCTGAACGATCAATCCCCCGGTACTTGTCACTATATTATACTACAACGATCAGGTACACTGCCTGGTGGGGGTTGTAAGCCTCTCGAGATCCCTCGAGAGGTAAAGCCTGTTGCGATTCCCACGCATCAATTAGTGTCTAGTGGAATATGTAATTTTCGTTAAACGCGTCGAGAACTTGTTCTGTCATTTGGTGATTTATATGATAACGTCTTCGCGTTAAATTAATATAATAAAGGAATTTTTAAATTTTCCTGTAAAAATGATGATTAAAAACAATGACAGAGATAAGTATATAATTTAAACGTTGTTAGTTATATGAATTTTTGCGGGGTTTTACAATACCAATCCCAGAATTCACATTTCTTCTTGACGGGTTGGTATCGGTTAGGACATACAAGAAACCTTCTTGATGGATTAGTGTGTGTCCATGAAGTTAAAACCATTAAGGGTAAATCACACTCACATGTGCGATCTTGAAGGTAGATTGACGACATGTTGGGGTTTCAATTAGGGTTTCGATTTGGGGGTAAAATTATGACTGCGTTTTTTTTTTTGATAGTCAATTAGGTTAAATAAAACTTGGGCCGGGTTTCTTTGGTTTAGGGTTAAAAGTTTATGGGTCGGGTTATAATTAGACAAACACAATTACACTTGTGGAATTTTTAAGAAAAATATTTATCTACTTGAATATTCAATAGGTAATAAGCACTATAATGTACAAAATTAGCAGGTTTTACTTACTAGATTAGTAATAAACAGAATTTGTTACATATATTTGATTTTTTTTTGAAAGTACGTTGCTAATATATGGCTTTTACCCTTAATAATATTTGTCTTTAGATATATAAGATCCTTTTATGTCTTTAAAATTTAACACCTAAGCAGTTTATTAGTTGACACTTAGTGTTTAATATAATCTTGAGATTAATGTTAACTTTTACAAGATATAAAAGCAACCTTACCATCTTTAGGCTAGGCGTCAAGGAGATGACTCAGGGGGTGTTTCTTTTTTTCTGTTAGCCAAATGAATAGGTCCACAAACCTATTTAATAATATATTTTTTTTAAGTGGTACCCACTATTTTTCTTAGTTGGCTTATATCCACAATGCATGAATTGTAATGCCCTCCCCAATAATGGCTCATATAGATATGGAGCCCACACACTCTTTTAGCTAAAAATAAAATAAAATAAAATAAAATAAAACCTCCCTCACTCACCTTACATCTCATTACAACGTCAAATTTCTCTCTCCTCTCACTTCCCTTCACCCCTACTCATCTTTTTGCGCACCTTACATGTTAATACAACGTCAAATTTCTCTCTCCTCTCACTTCACTTCACCCCCACCCATCTTTTTGTGGTCAAGGATACTACATATTCACCTTTCATTAAAATACTCACTTTATACAAATATATCTCACTAAATACCCCACACACACTCACACACAAAATAAAAAAAAATAATAAAACATGAAGGATACTTAAGGTGAGCCTTTTACCTCTTTTGTCTTGGGAACCTCCATTCACGCGTGAGCGGACTAGGAATGCAAGAATACTTTGGGTTGAAAGGTGAGAGGCTCACCTCCCCTTGCCGACTAGCCTTAGAAAAAGGATTTGGCTAACTTGTGACTTAGGGGCACACGTTAAGCATACTAAAAAGTACAAAAAAGTACTCAGAGACCCACACAAAAATATAAAAAAATATACTTTCGTGTGGATTCTTAAATCCTTTTTTCGACTTTCATAATATTTTTGGTGTGCTTAACTTATATCCCTAAGACACAAGTTAAAAAAACCATTGAAAATAAATTTGTTCTTTAAAAATGCACATTATAGCCTTTTCTTTTTCATCCTAATTATTTTTACTAGTACATCACCAACTAAAACCCGCTATATCATGAAGAGTTAAGACTTGACACCTCAATCAACCTCACACATGTGATTTTTAAATGGACACATAAAGTATTTGTTTACCATTATTTGTTTAAGACCAAGTGTTATTGTGGTGGTCAACCACCTAGTGGTGCCATCCACCACGTGTTATCCCCATTACACATGCTTTCAACTCCACGCCATTAATCTTTTTGTTCTATGGTACTGTGTTGCAGATCACCGAACCGTTTGCCATCATTTTTGTTTGTTTGTTTGTGTGTGTTTGTGGGGGTATATTGTGTGATATGTTTGTATAACGTATGGTATTTTTATATGTTTAGTTTAGTGGTAATCATTACATATGTTTGGCAATGGGTTTAATAGTGTGTTGAATGTTGATATGTCGGAGGTGCTGGATTTGATTACCATTACCTCCAACATAATTGCATCAATAGAGCAACATTATCTTACGAGGAATGCTAGAGTCAAAAAAAAAAAAAAAAAAAAAAAAAAAAAAAAAAAAAACCACAAAAGTATTCACAAAATGACATGTCAGGGGGTAATTTGTGAAATCAAAAGGAAGTGAGAAACTATTACAAAATCCACCAATCACACCTTCACATGTCATTTTGTGGATGTTTTATATGGCTCTATCATTCCTCTTATCTTATTCAAGGTGCGTTTGGTATCCCATTATGAGAATAAGACTATACTATCAAAGTGACTAAAGGCGTTTGTTTAAGATAATGGGACCCACCACTATATTAATGAATGATGGATATAATCAATAGCAAATCATACCAAACACACCCTTAGGGCATCCACTATGGTGGTTTATGAAAGGTTTATAAAGTTATGAAGAGGTCTAACATTTTGTAAACCATAGTGAACATCTATTTCAAGCTTATGTGGCATGAAGAGGTCTAAGATGTTGAACCTTTTCATAATTTAATGCATTTGAATTATGTGAGATATTTATAAAACTTGAAAAGGTTTATACATAGTGGGGTTAGGTTTATAAAACAAAAAAGTTTATAAATTAATGTCAAAACACATTATAAACCTTTTAAAAAGGTTTACCATAGTGGATGCTCTTAGTCTACTTGTTTTCTTTTTCTCATTTCGCCATTGATTTAATGATAATATGATCTTATCCATTCTAATTTATCTTATTTTACCATTAAATTTAACTAGTTATAATACCTGTGCACGCACAGGGTTTTTAATTTTTTTTTTGATTATATATTATTATCGATTAAGAAATAAATCACTTAACATGTTTCAAATGGTTTTACTTTGTGGACTAAAAATAAAAAACCACATGTATATATGTTATAATCTACTTATTATTTTAGCAAAATGCTTTTGGATTAAAAATAATATTTTATTATTCAAACAAAATCACATGACGATACTTGACTTGCATAAGATGTTAGTGATATATGCTTTTATTTTTGCTAACCCGTGATATCAATTTACGATGTGCTTTGTAATTGTGGTATTTCTTTTACTTATATTTTCGTTAAAATATGTAGCATATTTAAATAGCTTTAAAAATTGATTCATTTTCTTGATTATAAATAACCATCATACCATGTTTATCAATGTACATTTTTGTTTGAAAAATTATATTCATAAGTTTGTGCTATTTGCTTCTCATGTTTGATCATAAAATTACCAAATTAACATAGATGCTTATACTATAGCTTCTTTATTACATAAAGAGAAACAAAAAAAGATTTAATAGTAGAATACGTTTATGAATAAGGTATAAGAATAATTTTTCTGTGAGAACGAACTCTATAAGGAAATTATTATTACTTACATAAGTAAATTATAAATGCATGGATTCGCAAGTCTTTTAGGATTGTTTGAATCCTTGCCAACCTTTCACTTTAGTGCAACTTTCTTCACAATTAGCCCAAATCATCAAGGTAAAAGACACCCATATTTTAGACCGTTGGTTGACACCCATAGTGTTATCAATGATAATAAACACCTGCTAAGTGTCATTAACTCATTCAAAGACACATGCTAAGAATTTCTACCATAAAATTCCTCATATAGGCACTAAAACACATCTTTGGTACATTAAAATAAATTCATGTATTATCTAAATTAGCAACTCAACTTAATTATACATTCATACCTTGAGCAGGCGTAGATAATCCTTCCATGACAATCACGTGTTGATACTTAATCCTCCTCTAAAGAACACACACAATAAATTGCTTTGCATTTTAGTGTGTGCGATAAGATCATAAGACTTCAAACACCACTAACATGTTGCATTATAGTGAGGATAACAACAAAGTTAGTCCTAACATCAAATAAGAAAACTTCATATTAGAACTAAAGGGGTGTTTGGTTATGCTTATTGAAGGTGGTTATTGGCTTATTCAATTACTATAACAAAATAAGTTTATGATAAAGCTTTAAGCTTTTTGAGAAGCTTAATAAAAAAAACCATGAACTCACAACTAATTCTATCATAGCTTAGTATGTTTATAGTAAAAACACAAATATTAGGTGCAGAAGTTTTCAATAAAACATTAAAAAAAATGTTACTAAAAGTTGGTGTGTATAAAAAAAAGTTAAATCATAAAAAAAGTTACTAAAACTATCAGCTAGATAAGGCATAAGTCAAAGTTCTGTTGAGGTCTCTTTCGGTTTCTATTCAGAAGCAAAAAGAGGTTAACACATAAATCATAAGTATAGAGGAATGGTTGTATCTCACATCCGTGATTACCAACTCAATAAAATTATCGCGGTATAGTAATGTAATAACCTGATTAAAAACTACATATACTTGCTTAGTAATTCTCATGTACATACTTTTAATTCTTTTACAACTGCCAACTATCACGTTTTTTATATTTTATTTTTATTTTATTTTTTTAGATGAAATATCACGTCAATGAATAAAGTTAGGTTACCACATACGTAGTTTTTTTTTTTTGATTTAGGAGGTGATTGTTATCAAATAATGATTGTGATGCATGCATTTTTTTTTTAATTTTTTTATTATTATTATTTTTTTTAGAATTTAAAGAGAACACCTTCATTAAACAATGATATACATTTTTTTTTTTTTTTTAATTTGTATAACCGTTTTTAAGTTACAGACATGTTGAGGTTGAGGTTAAGGTTGATTTTGTTGCTTAACTTTAACTATTGATATCATGTTGTACAAAATGTGCGAGTTTTGATATTTATATTCCCGTTACTAATAATTTAGCCGTATTTAATATTCAAACCCGTATATGCATAAATTAAACTTTTAAATAAAATAACATGAGTCCTTATTTAAAAAAAAAATATATATATTCTAGAAAAGTCTAAAACTAACATTAGTTTAAAAAATATTTAACGTGTATTAAATATAATTCGCATATTTACCAAATTTTGTAATTTTAATGATGAAAGTTTAAAAACTAATACTAATAATCATGTAATTTTAAACAAAGTTAATATTATAATAAGGGTATGAAGTGTAAGGGGTTATTTGTTTTTTTTTTTTTTTTTTTTTTTTTTTTTTTTTTTTTTTTTTTCTAAAGTTATTAAAAAACATGAAAACTTATAATTTTACACTTAGCTCTATATAATTTATTTAAAATTCAAACACCAAAGTTTTATTAGTTACTTCATCTTTTTTTAAGTTTTTGTTTTCATAAATTTGACACTTATATTTTTTTGCATTTTTTTTCTTAACTAAATTTCTACACTAAATTGATTAAGTTTGACCAAAATCAATTTAATTTTGACTTTTTATTAACCAATTATATTGCTCGATTTTGTCTACGTGTCAAAATCGAGCTCTCATATTGGTCTAATTTTTTTTTCAATAAGAAGTGATTTACAAAAATACTCCGATCCAAAATGATGTAATTCTTTTATTATATAAAACATTTTAACTTTATTATTGATATGATTCATGATTTGTTAGGATCAATGTGATATCGTGCACAAGTGCACGACCCTATAATTTCCCTAGTAAGGAGGACCCACAAAAGCATATGGTGCGTACGGGAGCCTTGTAACGACCCTAAAAGTTCCGCGGGTGTCAGTCAATCAGTCAGTCTAAACCCCTCAACAACCCCTCTTAACAAAAAAAGAACACACACTAATTCACTTCACTCTCAGTCTCTCTCCTTGTGAATGTGATAATTCAGATGATACGATGGTCTCCACTGCAACCACATCCAAGTCAACCGATTCCTCCAAATCCAGAGTCAGTCACTTTCTTTTTATCCAAATATTACTTAATTCCTGACGCATGTTATTACTTTTTTCTTTTTATTTCTAATTACCTTCAATTCATTTGATGATCGCTTTAACTTATTATTATTTTTTTTAACATCTTTAATTTACTAAACAGGTGAAAATAATAATATAATACTTGTGTTTTGAAAACTTAATTGCACTAGAATCTATATTTACATGCTCTTGTACGTTTCTATGTACATCAATTTGGTAAAATTGTCATATTACATTCCAAAGGATTAATACTATTTTACTTACGGTATTTTGTACTTGTATACGATTGCTTGCTAAGGGTTTAACTTTAGATATGGTGGTTGTGAGGTAGAGGTGGTAAAACGGGCGGGTCGGGCGGCCACGGACTATGGGCACGGGCCAAATGGGCGCATATTATAAAATCGCTCTAGAAAATACCAAAAATGACAGAAATAAATTCCTCAAACGTAACACCTCAATTATATTTAAAATATTAAATATATATATCTATAAGTTTTTCTTTAAAAATAATTGTAATGTTCTCGAATTGATAGAAAATATGTGCCGTTTGTGCCCATTTAACTTTTAAATGGACAATTTATGCCCATTTAAAAAAAAGAGGGCTAAATGTGCCCAAATCTTCTATAAATTTGCCCAAATTGCCACCTCTAGTTGTGAGTCAATACCTTAGATACAAAAATAGCCCGACGCCTTAGTCTATTTCGTAACGAAAAATAGACAATACCAAATTAGACTAAGGCGCGAGGCAATACCAAATTAGACAATGCCTCCATAATCACGGTCTAAAATAAATGCATATCAAACGTGGGAATAGTATTAATTACAAGCTACATTGCTATTTTTGGAATTGAGGGATTTTGACGTTTCAATTGTGTTTTTCGCCACAAAAGACTATCCTACGACTATATATATTCCTGCATTACTTCAAATGTTGCTTAAAATCATACGGAAATTTCAACTCCGTTTAGTTGTTCTATAAATTCATATGGAATTCAAACCATTTGTTAATCCCACGATACATTTTGCTCTTCAAATTTGCAGAATTCTCGGAAAGAGCAAGTTTCTGGTGATTTGGAAAGCTTAACTTCTAAGATTAATCAACTCAAGAAGCGGATTCAAGCAGAAAGGGTTCTTTCAGTCAAAGTGAGTTGATGATACTACTCTACTTTCCGTTGTCTAGTTATTAGTATCTGTTTTCAGAATCTATATACCTTTCCTTTTTCATTAAACATCACATATACTGGTTGCTTTTATTTATAAAATACTGCTGTATATACTATGAAGTTAAGATCAACTCTGTTGTCATAGTTGGTCGCTTACTTAATACTAATATCTTACAAGTTTTGACCTTCAATTTTTGCTAAAAGCATAGTCAAAGTTCTAATTTTGGCTTGACTTATGGAAAAATGATAGATGAAATGTTCATGGTATGCGAATTATGTTAGTACTGATGGAACGTGAAAGTACTTACCAAATTGTATTATATGCGTAGGAAAAAGTTGAGAAGAATAGGGAGAAGCTAGCAAAAGATGTCTCTCATCTTCTGTCATTATCCAAGCAACGAGCTGTTGATTCCTCTAAGGAAAACAGTGAAGGGGGTACAATGCTTTCTGCTAGGATGAAAAATCCCGCTTGCATCCTTACTGGACCAGGCCAAATATTAGGTGATGATAATAGCAGCACTCAAGAAGCAGCTATTCACATAAGCGCCAAGTTTCCACCTGCTGATAGAATACCACCTTATACCACTTGGATCTTTTTGGCCAGGTTTTTTTGTCATCTGCACTTTATCTTTTGTTTTTACTTTTCAATTTGATGATTTAGATTGCATAAAAATTGCCGTACAAAAATGGAGTTACATTGACAAAAAAGTGGGACACTCCCCAAAAGCTGCGTTAGCTCTCTGTTAAGGAGTCTCAGATTTTGTTATCTCAATTTACATAACACGGCTCACTATGATGAAAATTTTGGAATGTACTTTCCATTAGCAAGTTGCGTAGAAATTGAGAGTACCCAAGTGTTAAATCTGTAATAAGACAAAATAGGAATACGAGAAACTAGCAATTCGATATCCAACACTCTTTCTAGCGATGACCTAAGAGGCTAAGACACATATGTTAATGTGTAGTAGTAGTGTTTACACCAGAGGTTCCATGTTTTAAATCGTTGAAAAGTATAGGAGATATTTTCAATGATCAGTGAGTTAAAAAATTCAACTATAAGCAGTTTTATATGCAATTTAAATATAAACAGTGATAGGTGATTACTTAACTTCCCTTTTACTTGTTGCTCATGATGAAAACTTCATTCTGTGAGTTACTCGGTTTCTTTCTGCGCGCCACAGAAATCAGAGAATGGCTGATGACCAGTCGGTTGTTGGGAGACGACGTATTTATTATGACCAAAATGGAAGTGAAGCGTTGATCTGCAGTGACAGTGAGGAAGAGATTACTGAACCAGATGAAGAGAAGCATGAATTTTCCGAGACAGAAAATCGCATCATACGGTTAGTTAATACTGTCGATGACTTGCGTTTTCCATTCATTTAAAAGATTGTTCATCCTATTATGATTATACCAAGATTTTTTCATGCCGAATATGCATACAATGTTACATCGTTACTAAATAAAGTACTATAAATGCTCTGAAACATGCATACCTGCAGAAACTAAAAACTGGGTGAAATGGGTTTTATAGTTTTTCTTATTGTTCTGTTCGTTGGTTAATGGCATCATTAAAGATGTTACCAGTTTATATGCAAAGATCTCATCTTCCCCCTTGTCACAATGCTGCTCTATGACATGTGTTTTTCTTTTCTATGTTTCTTCATATGCTTTTTTCTTTCTCATTACCACAAAAACTCGCATGGAATAGTAGTTATAGGAACTACTATCTCAACACTTTTTAGCAGTTTTTTCTTTTATCTTCCTGGCATCTTACATGGATCTAACTGTGTGCCTCATTTTGACTTGTAATTGCATGACCTGGATTATCCACATGGATGTAACTGCATTTGTGGCTTATATTTGGATTTCTTTCGTTGTTCGCACTAATTGAGCTCATAAAATATATAGTTGATATTGTAATAAAACATATTTTACATGTTGAATCTGCAGGATGGTTTCTCAGGATTATGAGCCAAGTGAGGAAGTAATTAAAATCTTGACGCAATATATCGGTGGAAGTCCTTCGGAAATCCATGTACCTAAGTTACTCTTATACCCTCATATAGAACCATGTTGTCCATATCAAGTCTTACTTTTACCACTTTTTTGTCTACTTGCTGAAGTCTTCTCTTCTGTTGTTTTTATGTGACACAGGAGGCATTTATCACGATGAAGACAGAAAATGAAGCAAACAAACTCAAAGATGGCTCTGTTTCTGCAGACAATGAGCATGACTGGAGCATATCTCTGGACAAAAGCCTTAGTGCTTCCTTAGATTCTCTTGATAATCTCTTTTGCAGACGGTGTTTGGTACATATTCTTGTTATCGCATTTGTTATCTTTTATCATATTGGGTTAATTGTATGTTCATTTCTCCTATATATTTGACAGGTATTCGATTGCCGTCTTCATGGCTACTCTCAAACTGTTATTTCTCCTGTAAGCATATGTGCTTTTAGAACCATTACACTTTTGTAGTGAAGTTTACTGCTTTGCAACATTAATGCACATCCATTTGCATCTTAAACAGACTGAAAGACAATACTACCCTCTTGAGTCCCAAGAAAACTTGAAACCTTGCAGTGATCATTGTTACCTTCAGGTATCACATATCAAATCCTTTCCATACACCTGGAAATGTTAACTAAATAGTTGGTTCTGTTATATAATATGCAGAGGTATAGTTCTTTTTAACTGCTCAGGTGGTATTTGTTAACCATTATATAGTCTGCGAGCTTAACTGAGCTTCTCATCTTGACTTTCAACAATCACAGTGACAAAAACAAAGTTACTTCCAGTTCTTTCATCTTTAAGTAAAAATACAAAACTATTATAGCATGATCAACAAAGCCATTAATAATGCATCTTGCAGTATATCATATCTTGGATTTATTCTTGTTACCATTTATAATTAGCCAATCTGGCAAGCCTTTTCAGGAATTAGCTCTGTTGATTCCGGTTTGCTTCTCAGTTTGGTATTATAATTGCTTGGTTTTTACATAAGATAGTGTTGGAAGTAGTAAATTTCTTTTATATTGTGATGGCAAGATCTATCAAACAGTCCGTATTCTGCTCATGATAACTATTCCCGCTGATCAAATGAAAATTCAGAGTTACATCTGCACAATTATTTCTTTATCCTCTTTTAAGACAAGCCTCATAATTTCAGAATAAAACTGTGAATAAGCATTCCAATCACCTAGATGACGTTAGTGAGACAACCACGAGAACTTCAGATGATGCGCACAAGAACCAGATCAGTGGTGATCCAGGTGATTTTTAAACCAAGCATTGCTCAGAGGATAGATGCCTGTAGTTTTTTTTCTTTTTTTTTTTTTTTTTACCAGATGGTCCTTATTGTTGGCTTCAAGTGTTCGTTTTTATATACGTACTTGTACGAGGTATGAAGGCCTGCGCTTCGCAGCGGGAATTTTGAATACAAAATTATTGATTTCCGTTGCCCTCCGCCACGGAGCGTGAGGGACTAACTTTGTAACGGATTGATAACACCGAGGACCATTTCCATCATTTTCTTAAAAAAAAATGTTACAGAAATTGTCGTTACGTTAGCGTTTCATAGCAAAGTTAGTCATAAAGGACTCACTTTACAACGGAATTGTTACATGAAGGGTCAATTACGTAAAATCTATGTTAGGTTTTTTTTTTAAATATTAAAATAATAAATAAATAAAAATAAGATAACGGTCGTTAACTAACGCCCGTTAGTTACTTTTTAAATATTAAAAAAAAAAAAGATAACGATCGTCAGTTAACAACGGTTGGTAGATAACGGTCGTTACTAACGATCGTTAAATTTACTGTTCACTTGCCACCCATTGGGTGTGGCAGCAGCAAATCTGCCCTTAGCAGTCCCAACAAATGTATATAAGTAGTAATAGTAATGTTTTGTACGATAATGGTGAAATCTATCATGGCAATACAGGAAAGCGCAAGGTATCCCAACAAACCACCACTCCAGAAGAACCAAAACATGTTACTGATGACCAACAAGAATCTTCCCTTAAGAAACAGAAAAGGTTGACAATACCTGACACAGTTTCTGTGACAATTGAAGATACTCAAGTTTCAAATGACAACGTGAATAACAGAGCAATAAATGTGGATCAAGATGAACTTCGAATGGGCTCCAACGATGAAGCAACTAGCTCTGCTGTTCCATTTAGTTCTTCTCTCTCTGTTTCAGAAAATGTGAGAACAAAAGTTAAGGGTCCTCCGGAAAATACTGAATGGAAGCCACTTGAGAAAGAACTATATATGAAGGGATTAGAGATTTTTGGGAGAAACAGGTACTAGATCTCTCTATTCAAACACCATGCGTCTTTACTCAATTCATCGTAAATACTTCAGCCTGAAAACTAGATTACTGAAATAAAGTATTGACATGAATGATATCTGTGTGCTGTGTGCGATCTACTGCCTTCCATCTACATGACTTACGAAACTATTCTTTATTGTTTGGTTTTCTGTAACCTCGTATTTGCAGTTGCTTCATAGCCAGGAACTTACTTTCTGGCTTAAAAACTTGTATAGAAGTAGCCAATTATATGTATAATAATGGAGGAACATCATTTACTGCATGCTCTATGTCAGACGGCAATGAGAGTGCTGATGGAGATCCTAAGGTTTGATTTTCTCTTCTTGATGATTCGTCAACCCCTCAAGTCTTTCCATTTCAGAACTGCAATGATTATCGAGCAATATTATCTTTTAGGACTAAGTTTGTAGATACGCAACATACTTTGTCAAAAGTACCGAAATACGTAACCTACTAAAAATATTACTTATATCGCTAACAAACTTTCTAAATTGGCACAAGATACGTAATGTTGACCGGATTTTTACCTGGTTGACCGGTTTGGAGGTTAACATATAAAAAAAACTTACATTATCGGTCCCTGTGGTTTGCGTCTGTTTTCACCGGTCATCCTTTAACGTTATTTTAGTTATAAAAGTTACAATAATGGTCCTTGTCGTTTGGGTTGACTTTCACCTTTAGTCCCTTGACTTTATTTTCACTTTTTCGTCCGTTTTTACACATTTTGGTCCGTTTTTACACGTTTTCTTTCGTTTTTCCACTTTATAAAAAAAAATAGAATAAAATTTTATAAAAAAAATATTTTTTCGATTTAAAAAAAAAATATATATTTGAATAAAATATTTTCGAAAAAAATATTTTTTCTAAAATATTTTCGAAAAAAAATATTTTTTAGAAAAAATATTTTTTTTCTAAAATTTTTTTAGAAAAAAAAATAAAAATTTTTTAGAAAAATATTTGAATAAAAAAATGCTTTTCGAATTTAAAAAAAAAATATTTGAATAAAATATTTTCGAAAAAAAATATTTTTTCTAAAATATTTTCAAAAAAAAAAAAAAATTTTAAAATATTTTCTTAAAAATATATTTTTTAGAAAAAATATTTTTTTTCGAAAATTTTTTAGAAAAATATTTTTTTTCGTTTTTTTTTTAAATATTTTTTATAAAATTTTATTCGATTTTTTTTTAATATAAAACGTGTAAAAACGGACGAAAAAGTGAAAATAAAGTCAAGGGACTAAAGGTGAAAGTCAACCCAAACGACAAGGACCATTATTGTAACTTTTATAACTGAAATAACGTTAAAGGATGACATGTGAAAACAGACGCAAACCACAGGGACCGATAATGTAAGTTTTTTTATATGTTAACCTCCAAACCGGTCAACTAGGTAAAAATCCGGTCAACATTACGTATCTTGTGCCAATTTTGAAAGTTTGTTAGCGATATAAGTAATATTTTTAGTAGGTTACGTATTTCGGTACTTTTGAGTAAGTATGTTGCGTATCTACAAACTTAGTCCTATCTTTGAAACGGATGTTTTCTCAAATGTGCGTTATGGGATACTTATTTCAAAAATGATCTTATTATGATAAAGTTATTATTCCTCATTGTTGTATGTCTCTAGGAGCGGGAAATGCATGTGAGGTCACGATTGCTTCGCAAAAAGGGTAGGGCAAAAAAGCTGAAATATTCATGGAAGTCTGCTGGGCATCCGTCAATGTGGAGACGAATTGCTGATGGGAAGAACCAGTCTTGCAAGCAATATATTCCATGTGATTGTAAACCTATGTGTGGAAAGGAATGCCCCTGTTTAGATAATGCTACTTGCTGTGAAAAATATTGTGGGTATGTGTACTTAATCACAAAAACGTTTATTTGTATAGATAATAGTCTACATTCATGTAACGACTTTAATATTTCTTCTTCCATTTTGGAAAGATCTGAGGATTATATAAGCTTTCACTGATGTTTGTACCTAACTTTTTAGGTGCTCGAAAAGCTGCAAGAACAGGTTTAGGGGATGCCACTGTGCAAAGAGTCAATGCAGAAGCCGACAATGCCCATGTTTTGCAGCTGGACGTGAATGTGACCCAGATGTTTGCCGAAATTGCTGGGTGAGGTAAGAGAGCTTCATTATCTTTTAACGTGTAAACAAGATGGTCCATTCTTTTTCAATGAATATGAGAGTTGCGAGAGCATGGTCTCTTGACTCTTGCTGTCAAGTTAGATTCAAAACACGTTTTATAACATACAGAACCCAGAGGCTAAAGTTAAACAGTAAGGTTTTGAACTAAAGGAGTTCATTTAGAGTCATACATAGTCAATATAAACTGCAAGAAATACCCGTACACATGTAAATTGCCGCCTTTCTTTATCTTTCTTAAGCTCTACCTGTTATCTTCCGTACTGAACTTTATACATCTTGCAGTTGTGGTGACGCTTCAATAGGAGAGCCCCCGAGAAGAGGAGAAGGCCAATGTGGTAACATGAGGCTACTTTTAAGGCAGCAGCAAAGGGTGAGCAATATCAAGTTTCAGCATATCAAGTGCTCTCTCTCTCTATGTATATATGTAAATTTGTTATAGCTCTGAACTTTGTCTTCAGATTCTCTTGGCTAAATCTGATGTTGCTGGTTGGGGAGCATTTCTGAAGGTAGGTATCACGTTAACCGTCTGTTTGGTCATTCTGGATTCGTCTCCTCCAACTTGGTTAATTAGTTTTTTTATTCTCTTAAGAACCCTGTGAACAAAAATGATTATCTTGGAGAGTACACTGGTGAATTGATATCGCACCGAGAAGCAGATAAGCGAGGGAAAATATACGATCGTGCCAATTCATCGTTCCTATTTGACTTGAATGATCAGGCAAGTATAGTTTTTGTTTTGTCTGAATTCACTATTAGATACATATTATATGAATTGTCTAAATTATAATGCTAAAAGTAAAGCTAGAACCCACTTTTAATTCTTACATACTTCTAACGAAAATGCAATCATGTCCCTAAAGTATTTTCATGGATGATATGTGATTTACCAATTACGTTTCTCAAGTTTGTATATATTCAAAATTTGAGGGACTCGAACACACTTTCATACTTAAAAGGACCAAATCAACCACAAAACTACTTTAGAAAACATCATTTGTTATAAGAAAACTAATAACCCTTTGGAAAATAAGAAAGGGCAAATTACCTGAAAATGTATTTAACTTGCCACTTTTTACCATTGTATTCAGCCATTTTTTTTTCCTATTGTGTGACTAAACTTTCGAATTTGGTACATTGTGTGTATTTTGTGACCATTTTACCCTTACATTTTCAAATTTTCGAAGGGTAAAATGGTCATTTTACAAGGCTAAAAAGTCACAAAATACACACATATACCAAATTCGAAAGTTTAGTCACACAATAGGGGGGAAAAAAAATGGCTACATACAATGGTAAAAAGTGGCAAGTTAAATACATTTTCAGGTAATTTGCCCAATAAGAAAACTTAAGTTGTCTAATTTAATGAATATTCCTTGTCTGCAGTTTGTGCTTGATGCTTACCGCAAGGGGGACAAATTGAAATTTGCAAACCACTCGTCAAATCCCAACTGTTATGCAAAGGTATTTTCTTTCTTCCTAAATCCAAGTTAAAAGGGATTTTTCTGTCTAAACTTGTTGGTTTGTGAAGGTAATGATGGTCGCTGGTGATCACCGGGTTGGCATATTTGCCAAAGAACGTATTGAGGCTGGTGAAGAGCTCTTCTATGATTACCGCTACGGGCCTGACCAAGCACCTGTATGGGCTCGGAAGCCTGATGGTTCCGACAGAGACGACTTTTTAGTTCCTCAAGGTCGAGCTAAGAAGCATTAATATACTGATGACAATCCATTGTCACGTCATCCATTTTCAGGAGGCGGGAACTGGGTATGTTATATAAGTTATGGACTATACGGCACATAATAATAGAAAGATAGCATAAAGTAATAATCCGTTCTTCGACAAAAAACATGTTTCTTCTTTGGGAACCCCATTCCTGGCCTCTCCATAGTATAGTTACGAGAAATAAGAGGTTCGGTTGCTGTTATGGTGTGTAATATATTTACTACAGTTAAGGTAAAGTGTATTAGACACTCATTTGAAATGGTCAATAACTCAATAATACCAAGCGTGCATCGAAAAAGAGTTTTCTTATTTGCCTAGACATAATCGTAGATTACAACATAAATCAATATACGAGTAGAAAAAACAAGAATCTAAAAAAATGCAGCTTCGACAAAAACATGTTTCTTCTTTGGGAACCCCATACCAAGTGCATGGTTGATATATACCTTCCCATCCTTCACCATAGCTGCAGTGGCAATCCGATGGGTAAGTATAGGTGATCTTCCAATGAGTGAAGCGGATATCCAATCATCATTGCTCTCAACTAATTTTACACCATTAGCTCCAGCCACAACAAGCTTAGTGGGCGATAATAGTTCCAACCCATCAGCAATTTTCAGCTTACCTTCAAGTTTAACCTCTGTGATTTTGTTGTCATTGTTGATTTCAACCTTGAAGAGCTTTCCGGTGATTGTGTGAGCCACAATTATGTATCCATTTGGATGGTAGACGATCCCGTTGAGGGTGATTATGTCATTGTACCACTCTTTAGCGTGAAATAGTGGGCTCTTTATGGTCGATAGAAGTTGTCCGTCTACACTAACTTTCCATATTTGAGTACCCTTGGCATCTGTTACGTATGCATTTCCTTCTGCATCAACGGTTACATCGTCTGCAAAGCTTTTCTCACCACCTAATATAACCCAAAAGACCAAACAGGTTTGTAAGACTCCTAGTAAAAATCAACCTCGGTCAACATAAAATTATTCTATTATTTAGATTCCGAAGATTGTTTGGTATTGTTTATTTTTTTTCTGCTTATCTAAGCGTACATGTGCCGCTAATTTCTCAACAAAAAGACAACGCTTAGTTTGTTTAGTGAGCCAACTAACGAAGACCTGGATTTAATACAAAATTAATTTCGGAATCTTATTAAACAACTTTTTACCTACTTTAAAATAACATGCAAAGGGGCTCCATGCTCTTTCCATATGATGCACTCTTTTCTCAACAGAATTATTTATTTGAAAGTAGCATTTAATTTGTCAGATTCATTTGGCATTTGCCTGAACTATTCACAGTTTTGTAATACAATTATAGACGGGAAAACTTATGCATGCACCATATAAAGAGTAACTGTCGAATTTCGATCGCTCTAGAAAGTATATCATTCATTATTTATCCACATATGCACATCCAACAAATTAAAATCAGCGAAAAGAGTTTAACATCACGTACACTACAAGAAATAGACATTTAGTAACATCGCGTACACGAAATCTAAATTTATTTGCACTTTCTAAAATGTGTGGGCTAAAGTCTAAAATTTTGAAATTTAATGACATTTTCTATAAATAAAATGTGTCACAAAAGACAATTAAATAGACTTTGACCTACTGTATTTTTACTTGGACTTTTTTAAGTGTGAAGAAGCACATAAAAATGCACATACTTTTTAATAATAAACCACTAAACCCTAACAAATTTCAGTATACTACATATTTATTAATTTATTGTTGGGTTTTGCTAAATATAGTCCTAAGGACTATGTTAAAAAAACAAAAAACATGCATTACTTGTGATTGCATAGAGTTGGTTAAGAGATGTTAAATAACAAGAGATGATAAGTTGTTATTGAAAGTAAAAGCAGTTAATGCATATCTGAATTCTTTAAACATCACCTTAGGAATACGTTTAGCAATTTTCCTTCTTGTTTACCATTTAACAAATACGGTGTACCAAATGATTTAAAAAAAAAAAAAAAAAAAAAAAAAAAAAAAAAAAAAAAAAAAAAATTAAAAGTGGATACTACACTATGTTTTCTTGCGGTGTGAAGATACTGTTATATTTATGATGCATGCTATTGCTACGTTATTTGCTAAGTCGTCCTCTTTTCACCTAAAAGTTGTAGTAGTTGGAATTTTGTTCAGAAAGATGAAGAGGGTAGTTATGTGTCGACACCAACTATTTCATTTCACCTTCCAAATTCATAGGTGAGAGCAAAAACAAATCAATGCATCATACTATTACTTTTAAACTACTACGTAATAAAGTAGTAATAACAACCTTACCAAACATAACTTAATTAGCATTAATTGCATATCACTTACAAAGCTTGTATGTTTATTTCTTACTATAGTGGCGGTTCTAGTAGCGTCCTTTCCCAAAAAAAACACAGGTTGTATGTTTAGAAAAACCATAATAGCCCAGTGAATTTTGTGTTAAGAAATTTTATTGGTATTATATACTACCTCCGTCTCAAATTAATTGTCCATATTTCTTAAAATAGATGTTTCAAAAAAATTGTCCATTTTCCTTTTATAGTAAAAACTAGAGAATATAATGAGGGAATATTCTATTTGAGTTGTTGAAAAATAAAGTGACCCACTTTATTAAACTTTGTATTTTTTGTCTCCGGACAATTATTTTGAGACGGGGGAGTATTACTTAGAGGGTGTTTAGGACTCTTGGCGTAACTTTAAAATTTTGTAAGGATATATATAAAATTCTCCGTAAACAAATTTACTTATATGCATACTCACATAATTGTTTTATTGAACACAACTTTTTTGTAATTGAAAGCAAACATGGTAATAGTTTAAATCACCGTAAAGACTTGTTATAGATAAAACGTAATAAGCATAATATTTTGTTATATACTTAACCATTTTGTTTCAATAAAAAGATATAGTTCGACGAGCAATCCTAACTAAGAGCATCTTCAATGCATCGGAGCAAAGGTTAAAAATGACTTATTAGGTGAACGGGTTGAGCATTCTAGGTAATAGGTTAATTTCTAATAACTTAACGCTTTGGATATGCTATGAGGATCCTTTTAAACCCGATATAATCCTTCTAAAACGGCACACTTTAAGAACAACATAATTAAATAAAAAAAAAAAGAAAAAGAAAAAGAAAAAGAAAAAGAAAAAAAATAATAAGCCAAACCTGGTACACTAAGCTGAGTATAAAACAAACGATCCCATGAAGTCAAATCATAAGCAGCAACAGCACTATACTTATTCCCAAACACATCAGCAATAGCTACAACAGCCCTGTTCCTAGGCCTGTCAATAAAAACACCACATGTCCCATTCCCATAAAGATCCTTATTTCCCACAACAAGCACCTCTTCAAGGACATCTTCACTCTTATGATCCTTAGGAACATTAACAACACCTAAGCCACCACTGTCAGTAAAAGATACTATGAACCTGTTATTCACATCATCCCATTTGCTAGATTCTCTAAACCAACCAGTACTATGAAACTGGTAGTAACTTGTTGTTGGGGTGGCTGATTCTAGGGAGATTATTATGGCTATTGGGATGGCTGATATGAGAAAAAGTAGGAAGAAGAATTTTGTTGAGCAAAAGAAGGAGGCCATTTGTGAAGGAATAAGATTGGTGTGATATTATTTGGTGTCTTTATATAAAAGATGTGCTTAAAGAAATTAAGAAAGTGTGCACCATTAATAGAATAATAATTACTACACTTGAATAAATGACTGGATATTTGTTTGTATTTTATGTATATCAAGTTGTCAACACTACGGAGTATATTCTAAATTTTAACTTTTTTACATAGGATAAGTATCTTGAGTCATATATATATAAATACGTTTTCATTTATTTTAATACCTAATTACTACAACGTACTTCAATTATATCACAAATTCTATCTCAATATCTTTTATATAATAAAAGAATTACATCATTTCGAAGTTTTTTAACAAAACAATCTTATGAGAAAAAAAATTGGACCAATAAGAAAGCTCGATTTTGACACATAAGCGAAATCAAGCAATATGATTGGCCAATAAAAAGTCAAAATTAAATTGATTTTGGTCAAACTGTAAAAAATTTGGTGAAGAATTTGATTGCGGAAAAAAACACATGAAAATATAGGTGTCAAATTTATAAAAATAAAAACTTAAAAAAAGATGAGGTAATTAATAAAACATTAGTGGTTGAATTTTAAATATACTATATGGAGTTAAGTGTAAAATTATAAATCTCCATATTTTATAATAACTTTAAATAATAAACAAATAACCCTTACACTTTATACCTCATACATTTTATAATATAAACTTTGTTTGCAATTACATGAGTATTAGTATTGGCTTGAGACTTCCATCCATTAAACTTACAAAATTTTATAAATATACGAATTAGGTTTAATATAAGTTAAATATTTTTAAAATAAATATTAGTTTTAAACTTTCATCTATTAAAATATTTTTTTACTATGTCATTAAATAAAGACTCATAATAACCTATTTAAAAGTTTAATCTATGCGTACATAGATTTGAATATTAAATACGGCTAAATTATTATTAACGGTAATATAAATATCAACGACTCATGTAATTATTATTTAAAGTTTATATATGGATATCCTGAAAACATTTTTTAAAAAACTTTACGGAGTATATTTTAACTTCATCAGCTCATTATGTGCTACTAAACTCTCATATTTCGTACAACATGATACCAATTGTTAAAAGTTAAACAACAATATCGACCATAACATCTATGTCTGCTAAATAAAAGTTTATATACGTATATATTTTAACTTATAACAACGATAACGCTCGTGCTACTAAACTCGCACATTTTGTATAACATGATATCAAATATACGTGATTGTACTAATAACAACGACTCATGTAATTATTATTTAAAGTTTATATACGGATATCTGGAAAAACATTTTTAAAAAACTTTACGGAACATTTGATTATTAAGTGGGTAAAATCTAACTTAAGCTGATAATTTATAGGTTAAGATTTGATATTAATGACTTAAAGTAGCTGTGAGCTTAATGGGACTATTGTTAGATTTCAGAACACATCTTTTTTAAATTTAAGATTTTGAATTTAAATTAAGCTGAACTGAATTTAGTGCATCATATATATTTGAATTGATGTTTGATGATTAATTTGAAAACCCTAATTTGTTGTTGGAGTAAATTTTGAGTTTTGGATTTTAATTAATGTATTTTACTGATCATTTCGATACTATATTAATATTTGAGAAGCCAGAACTAATGAGTATCGAATAAGACACTAAATGTTGATGTAAGTTGTGGATTTATAAACAAAAGGTTCAAATTTCTAAAGTCAAAATTATTGATCACATTTGATCTAATTCTTTGTTAAAATCTTGAATATTTATTAAGTTCTAAGTTTGATCGGGTTATGGAGATTCGATTGTTTTAATGGTTTTTTTTGGATGATAATTCATCTATTTTAAGGTCATTTGTAAAAGGGTAGGTTTTAATATTTTATTAATGTTCTTTACATTAATTTTGGACTTTATATAGACCGGTAGTAAACGATGAGCTAAATATAGGTTTTAACTTGGAATACTGATGTGTAAGCTATGGGACTGGAGCTACATCTTTGTACGGTTATACCAGTCACATTTTTCTTCCTAATGGAGAGGCATTTGGGAAAGGCACCAGAACACGTGAAACGACATTCAACATCGAGCAAAATCAGTTTAAATGATCTATGGTATAATGCTAAACGTGTAAAACGAGAATCATATATTGCAATATCTAACAAATAGGGCTTCGAATTTAATTTTTTTGTGTTTTTTATCGATAGAGGCTGTCATTGCAAAATGATGGTTACGTTGGGATAAGTCGAAAGATGTTCCGCCAAAGGTACTTCTACAAAAGAATACATAAAGCTTTACATTTTACTTGATGTTTCATTCTTGATGTATCTTAAGTGAAGTGTGAAGTTTAGTATAGTTTGTACAACTAAATTTAATTTCAAGAGGTGTTATTAGTGAGTTTTTGGAAGTATAATTATTATTTTTCATATAGTGTATATTGATATTACAATTTTCAAAATTTTAACATCCACACAGTAGGCATACGTTAGATTTATTAGGTCCATTATGATATGGTTTAAAAAGTTGTACAAGTCAATACTGAATCGAGCATAATTTTTTATGTAAATATTTGTAAATGATAGTTTAACTTTCCCGACCTGTTTCATAATGGTCAACTTTATTGGTGTTATTGTTATACTTTCAACTTGCAATAGCTCAACATATTATACAGGCGTGATATAATAGTCCACAATATAACTAACAACATAATATAGTATTACCAAAAGTTTCATTATCTATTTTTGTTTAAGAAATTAAAATATAGACTCAATTTATGTGTGGTGATTAACAAAACGGTATCAAGGCAATATATACAAATCACCATTGGCAAATACGACATTATCACTCTATGTCACGAGTCATCAACACTCCCCTTCTATTCATTTCAGTAAAAAACTTATTTATAAAAGTATTAGTTATACAAGAACCCAAACATAATAACTTTAACAGACTAACAAATAATTGACAGAGAGATCATCAAATGGACCGCACGACTTTAAAAAAGTTACAAACAAATAATATGTATATTTTGTAATGGTATCATCAAAATGCAAATCGTGTTATGCTATTTGTTTACATCAATAAAAACAACTAACGTGTAAAAAGAGGGTGAAAATAGAAGATTCATAAGCAGTGGATCGTAATAGTTTTGCATCAAGTCTTTAGATGCGTCATTGATATACATTATTTAAAAAAAAAAGAAAAAAAACGGACAATAACATCTAAAGTAAATATGATCCATCTAAAAGTTCCATGTTTTATACTAGATGAATAAATGTACAGTTCAATACATTTTAAGACAATATATTCAGTATTAAATACATAATAAAAGTTTTATATCAAAATCCTGTGCGTGCACGGGTATTATAACTAGTGTATATTACGAGACTTGAACCTTGAACTTTCAATTTTTAAGTTGTTGTGCCACTCACATACCGCTGGCCCAACAAGCCTTTGGTATAATTTACTTTTTTATTTTATTTATTTATTTTGAGCAAGCTTTGGTATATACTACTCTCTCCGTATCAAATTTATTGTACACTATTTACTTTTTTAATCTTTCTTCTTTAACTTTGACCTTAAATATTTTTGTAAGTGTTATATAATATTTGATGCAAAACATATAAATAGATTCGGTTTTAAGTGTACTTTTCAATAGTATAGTTTTTCATCAAGTATTATATAATAAAAAATATATATTTATGATCAAAGTTGAACCAGTTTGACTTTGAAAATTCAGACTAGACAATAATTTTGAAACGGAGGGAGTATGTATTTATTTTTATTTATCTATGGAAGATATAAGAGATATTTAACTTCATATTTGGTCTCTCGTCGACTTCCTCCTACAAGAATCAAGTGACAAGTCAATTACGCTTGAGGTAAAAAGTAAATTCGTTATATAACGGGCACCTACAATGGGTAAAGTTGGCAAAAGCTTTTCCCTATTATAAAAAACTTTTTAAAAGTATTTTTTACATTGCATCAATAGTTTTTTGTAAATATTTTTACAAATAGTTGACAACATCAAGTTTTTCTAAAAAGCTTTAGCTAATAAATATGATATGCATTAAATGCTTCAAGTCACGGAAAAGATGTAAGAGCATCCACTATTATAAACCTTTTACAAAGGTTTATACATTAATGTATCAATAAATTTTAGACCTTTTGATTTTTTAAACCTATATTCACTATGGTATAAACCTTTGCAAGTTCATAAAATGTATCTTTTAACAAATGCATTAAATGTATTGAATTTATAAAGAGGTTCAAGAATTAGGATCTCTTCATGCCACATAGATATGAAATGAGTGTCCACTATGGCTGAAATAAACATAGACATTTTCATCTTTTTTAGACCTTTTCATAAACCCACCATAGTGGATGCCCTAACAGCGCTCAAAGACAGTGTTGGTAATCTATAGAAGGAAGAGCCGAAAAATAATCGATAAATCATCTCGTTACATTATTGCCTTCAAGGACGGGTCAAAAATAGTACTCATCCTGCTATAAGCAACCGAACTCCATTATTTTGGAAAACCACATTAACTACTTGTATAATTTACGGTAAATAATACTCGTAATAGATACCGGGCCCTGGAGTTTATCGAAAGGTGCAAGACTAGAAAATCTGAATCATGTTTTGAAACCGGGGTCGACCCGGCCGGGTTAATCGGTTTGACCGGTTCCGGTAAAAAAAACGGGTAAAAAAACCCGGGTTTTTAAAACCGGGTTAACCGATTAGACCCGCCGGATTTTGAGTGACCCGGGTCAACCCGGTTCTTGAAACCCGACAGTGTTTTGTTTTCTCAAAATTTTTTAATTTAAACCCAGGTTGACCCGATTTGACCCGGTAGTCAAACCAGTTGACCCGGCAGTTGAACTAGTCAAAAAAATAAAAAATTAATAAATTGAAAAACCGGGTTGAGAAGGCGGTTGACCCGCTGCCCGATAACTTGACCAGGTCGATTTTGAACCCGGTTTTTAAAACATTGATACGAATTCACTCTTATTTTAAGATAAAAATATAATAATAAAGTGTTTAGTCATGGTCAACATTGGCTGCTTGATTGCTGGGTCAATTTGGATTGCAAGAGTGGACTTAGACCCAAAATTTATTGGTTTTGAATTTTCCAAGAACTTACTAAGTTACTAGTATTATATTCTTATATCTTCAAATTTGTTTCTGGAAAACATGATAATGCTTATATCATCATACGCATGTATCAAAAAAAAAAAAAATCAATTGAATTGACCGGAACATCTTGACCCAGGTGTCTTTGGCATCATACATGGTTCAACTCATAAGTAATAGCTTCGATAACTCTTCTGACCCAGTAAAGCAACAACTGGAGTGAGGATGAGCCGAGACCCGAAACCATAACTTTTTATTCACAAAAACTCTCCAGCGGACTCATGAGTTTTTCAGAAATAAATATCAACTGAGCCAAAACCCTTTTGGTATGTCATACGCATGTATGCATTCCAACTTTCCAAGAGAAATTTTTTACATTATGAAAAAAAAAAAAAAAAAAAAAAAAAAAAAAAAACCTTTACTGAAAAACTTTAATGGAAAATGACCTGACTGTTTGCATTGTTTCTATTTCAGATGTCTAATAAATGTTAGGTACGATTTGGAAAAATAAATGAATGAGATAACTACACTAGCACTTTTATTTTTCAAAGAAAAGGATTGATAGCTATGATAATTTAATATAAGATATGTTCCCACATTATTGATAGTTTTTGATAAATTGTTTAATTTGTTACTAGTAATATAGTGTTGAGTCATAAGGCGGGCAGTAATAATGCATGGTCATCCTTGTGGTCGACCTCCAAATAAGACGCTTCTTCCCCGTTACCCCGCCCATGTTAGACGTGTCTTACGTCAAGATAAAAAGAACTCGGTCGTAAATAAGACCGAGTCATGTGAGATGTTTGTGTGTGGGTGTTTTATTTAATTGATTTTTGTGGGGTATAATTTGATAGCGTTTTCGGTTTCCTCATAAAAGTAAAGTTGGTCATGAAGTTGATGTAGAGGAGAAGACTTATTTGTCAGTGGTGTCTTCAGTTTTGAGTTGGTTTGCATTACGGGTTGCCTAACAATTTCGAATCATAGGAAGTAACGAAAGATGCTTTTAATATGTCCTCCCATTTGACTTCTAGTGTTTTGTCGCTAAACCAAACCGTGACTGAAATTAACCTAATACATTTATCAATTGCTATGCGCCAATGCATTCTGTTTATGCTGTTTTTACTCTCTTGATGTAATAAATCCTTCCTAAACAAAAACAATCGTATTTCTAATTATAATCTGAAATTAAAATGTTATATTTCAAAAAGTAAGATGCTCAAAATGTACATGTGAATGACAATTGACGAAAGTATTGTCTGACTTTGAAATACTTTTCATTCCAAATTTGTAATGGTAGCTGGGTCAAAAAGCCATGCTAAAACGACCAGACTGTTCATACCCCAAAAAAAACATGCAAATTTAACGGAAAAATGACGATTTACTACTCGATGATAGGACTGAAGTTGTTAAACAAAGTGAAATTATCAGGCACAAAGTAGAGAATTATCATATATCGCCAAATGTATCCAGAAAAGCTTAACAATTTGCAGCCAACAGTATCATATATCGCCAAATGAATTTCATTTCTAGAAAAATATTTCAATTATTGACATTTTCATGTCGCACAATTAGTTACCTGTATCTAATTCACATATCAAATTTCATTTCGTTTCAAGAATACAGGGATGGTACAGTAGCCTTCCCTTCATCTTTGCATTGTACAACATCGGGCCAGCATGTTTCTCAGGAGCTGAGCCGTGGCATGTCTGTGGTGCAGCTAACAAGTTCCTTTATATAACAATGGACCCGATCACGTCCAACCTTTATCAATGGTTGCTCCAGACGACAGATATCTGAAATACATTCATATTAAAAAACAATATAACTTAACCTGGTGTTGACCTACACCAGAGTGAGCAGTCAGAGCACAACCTTTCAACATTGAGGAAATGTGTTCACATAGTACAACCATTTCATGCAGTAATAAAGAAACTGCTGCCAAAAATTTGTGGGAGAAGTGACACCTTTTAAAACAAATCAGGATGGGTTGACCAGCCAAAACTTTTTTGAAGAAACATAATGTTTAAATTATGGTGACGAAAGCTAGACTATTTACATCAAATTAGGTGTATCTGAATAAAGCGATTTGAGCATCTAAACACTCTTGACGACTATGGATCCACCTTTCCATTATACGTCAATTTTCAAAAAAATTACTCAATTGACTACTGGAGATAACAAAAAGTTTACACAAATCGACCCATGTTTATATTGAAGAGTTGACACTGCGACCTCAAAATTTTGCTCAAGGCCAACATATAATATGCGGTTGCTTTTAATCATGGTTTTATCTTGACATTAAATAGTAAAAGTAGAAATTACCATAGTGATGATCTTGTATTAAAATGAAGACCATCAACTCCATTTCCAATGTCTTCAAGCTCAGCAACTGCCCCACCACCTGAGGCTACAGTTTTGCTTTCGTCAGTTTTTGATTCTATGCTGGCTTCGGAAGAGTTGGAAACACAAAACTTCTGTAGCCACCTATCCGTCTCCCAAAGACAATGCATTATGCTCTCCCGTGATGAATAACCATGGCTCTCAAATGGAAGAATGACTAGGCGAGACAGGGCCCCATGCCCTTTTAAAGCTTGAAAGAAACGATCCGACTGCATCCAAAGTCACATATCTTACAATGAAAAGATAAAATAATACTTTGTTGCATAAATACCAACTTACTTTTTCATTTGTCTCGTATTATAGCCATTGTACTTATTTTTTTCAAAATCTGAGTTGTTAAAAAGCAGCTTTGTGTCCCATTAGATCATTTTGTACCCCGTATAGTTAACATTTTTCTATAAAAACTTGACAAGTTGACATCATAAAGAAAGCATTTTCACACACACCCACACACACACAAATCCTTTTAAAGCAGTTTTAAGAGCTTATTTTGCTACAAAATGACTCAAACGGGAAACAATACCATCTTTGAAAGACTCAGATTTACAAAGAAAAAATATTCCGTAATAATAATAATAGAAAATGATAATGTATTTTCTCAAAGCAGAAAGAATGTGAAACATACCTGCATCGTCAAAGTTCCAGAATTATTGTCTTCTTCTCCATGGATAAGCAAGATGGGCTTCTTAATCTTACTGGCAGCCATGAAAGGACTCATTTTGATGTAGGTATCAGTAGCATCCCAGAGAGTTCTATCCTCATTCTGATGCAGATAATATATAAAATACCCATAAGCAATCATTAGATTACATTGCCAATAGCCAAAGAAAGTAATATCTTACCTGAAACCCGAAAGGTGTAAGCGTTCTATTATAAGCTCCTGAGCGAGCAATTCCACAACAGAAAAGATGAGGGGCATGTGCCAACAGATTTGCAGTCATGAACGCCCCATAAGAATGTCCTCCAATTGCAATTTTGTCTGGATGAGCCACCTTCATTTTTAGAAGAAGAAGCAACAATGAAATCAGACACATGAAATGATCTCAAGTAGGGTGGTACGATTGACAAATCTGTTAGTTGGGTAATGGGTCGAATTGAGTACTTCTAGTGTGGTTTAAATTGAATCGGATTGGTTTGTCTGGCAACCACTTTAGTACGTTTTAAAGATGATGTGTTAAATGTGATCAACAAAATTATATGATTACAATAATAAAATCTCTGAAAAAAAAGAGAATTAGACAGTTGCCTCCAATAGGGTAAGAAGAAAAGAGTTTACCCCACGGCGGATAACTTCCTCCACTGCAGCCTCTGCACTCCAAACAAGTTGATCAACGTAGCTGATGACAATAACATTACTCATAATGGTCAGTAAAATGTGAAAACCAATGATATAGCTATAAATGTATATATTCGTTTACAAATAATTACCTATCATTTGCTTCTTCCTTGCCCTCGCCAATGATAGGAATTGTTGGCCCGGATAATATAGCATATCTGCAAAAATTACAGGAACGCTCAAATACCAAGGGAAAAGGGTCTATTTGGTCTGCTCAAATGACAACTGACAAAGGAACAGAATAGACGAGGACACGAGGTAACGGAATCCCCTAATCAGCAAGGTAATGGAACGGATCATTACATTCCATTATCATGTCTGTAGAAATGAAACATGTTTCCATACAAATTTCTAGGTAATTTAATGTTATCTTAACTTTATAATTTAACTAAAGGTAATTTTTCTACTTATAAATAATAGGATATGGAACATAATAAGCGCTTAACAAAACATTAACTAAGATTATAGCGTGAGCGTATATGTTCTGGTTAAATTTTAAAAAAGCAAGAAAAAATATTATAAAACATTATTCGTATTGAAGATTACTTTAATAAGGGTGATAATATGTTGCTTTTCATTCCACTCCGAGATGGAAAGGGGGAAAAGACACCCTCCCCATGGAAAGAAATCAGCAAAATGGAAGGAATCACATTCCTTTAGAAAAGGTCCATTTCACTCCAATTGACAAAACAAAGAGACTTTTTCGTTCCATTGAAATGGACCATTATGACATACCAACCCAACTGAAGTGTCGAATATATAAGAGACGTAATTTTAATAACAATGCATGCGTACCTCCTTGCCAACCAAAGCAGTGGTGATGTTGGACCTATGCCTGCAAACGTATTAGGAGACCCACGAACTTGTCCAGCTGCTTCTTTGTTTTTAAACTCTCCAGGATACGACCAAACCAAACAAGGTAGTGGGCCATCTCGTGACGCATCATAGCCTGGTGGCAGGTATAAAGTTGCAGTGAGTTGAACTCCATCCTGTCTCTTGTATCGCACCATTTCCTTCTGTAATGACGCCAATTGAGGGTAGGGATGTGGAAAATTAGTGATTTGAAAAGATTTCTTTTCTGGCCATTTTTGCAAATAATATTGGGTGTTTTCTGTCTTGGACTCTTTAGAAGTCAACACTTTTAGATCATTCACATACAAGTCTCCCGCAGTTTGGTCAGACATTAAAGCCACAACACTCTCAAAATATTTCTCCTTGTCGCTCTGCCATATTCTTTCCTTATCCCCCGTTTCTCTGAAATAATTTATGTCAGAAAACTTCAGTGAAAGAAAGTCAATGAGACAAAAGGATTATATTAGAGGTGGCAATTGCACCCAAATATTTATCAATCGGTTAAATTGGGTGGTGTTTAATTATAATGGGTAAAATAAGTTAAATAAAAATAATTGACTTAGAAGACGGGTCAAAAAGGTTAAAAGTCACCCAAAGTGTAATTTTTATGAATAAAACCTACTAAATCATTTTTATTCAAAATTTAGATTGTTGTTGAATAAATATAGCTTTTATAACCATATTTGATACATCAAATATTCATAAAAATTATATTAAACTATTAGACAAAAAGTGTTTCCAAGGCAACCCAACCCGAACCACATATCTTTTGACCCTTGATCTAATATGTCGACCAGCCCATATTGCCACTTCCAGATAATATATAATTATATATAATGAAACACTTACATGTCAAAGAGATCCAGGAAAGGTATGTTTCCTTCTGGTGTAGCACCGCTTCCATTTAGTAACAAATATGTGTCTTCTTTATTTTCCTTTTTAAACTTTGCAATAACATAAGTCCCGGCAGGAGTTCTTCGAAACATAGGAGAACCAGGGTCAGAGTATACATCTTCAGACGATCTATCAAACAACAAACGCGGAGTCTCGTTCGACCCAGGGGAGACCAACCAGGTTTTTACACGACGTGTTTTGTACCACGATTCATATACTAATGCAAGTGAATCATCGCACCAGCTTATTCCTCTGCAAACACTAAAAGTGTGCCATTTTTAAACCTAACTCATATGTAGAATCATTAGTGTGTGTCTTGGGAGGGGGTTTGGTTATATACTTACCCATAACGAAGATCGAGCTTAAAGAAGATTTTTGGCTCCTCACCTTGCGGGGCATCAGCAGATTGTGTGTACACTATGTCACGAGGAGACACTTCTACTTTGGCATCACCCCCGTCTTGTGTCTCCACCCTTTAACCAAACAATTACTTATAAAGTTAGGGGAGGTTCGGCATAGTTTTTCATAACCGATTGTTTAATAACTTCGTTTCTAATAGCAGATAGTTAGATTTTTAGTATTTGGGTAAAGTGACACTAATTCTTATTATCTTATTATTTATTATTATATTCTAGATAATCAAGTTTAGAAGTAGTTGCAAGCACGTAATATTATTTTGAGCAGAAAGAAGACATACCAGTAGAGTTCGGAAGGTTTATCTGCCCTCCAATTTAAGGAACGCATGCCTTTTCTAACACTATTAGCTGCAATTGGAATGTCTTCAGCGACGGGTAAATCACAAAGTGTCCTTAAATACTTTCCGTCAGCTGTCCACAAGTCAACCTTTTTAGGAAATCTTCCACTTGGCACAGTAAAAGAGTATGGTCTATGAGTTGAACTAAGTAAAATATATTTCTCATCAGGAGATGGATCTAGTGATGTATATAAAGCTGGCCCGCCGAATAATCTGACAGCTCCGTCTAAAGACACCAAAACAAGTTGTGATGTGGCATAATACTCGAATAAATCTTCATCATATTCATCTTTGAGTAAATCTTGGTAGGTTCGTGATTGAACGACGGTTTTTTGCTCATTGGATTGGATTTTGGGACCCGCAGGCACTAACGGTTTTTTGGGGGGGCTTCCTCGAGATTCTGGGATTGTACAAACCAAGAGAGTTGAATTGTTCACCCACACATACCTGGAAGTTAGAAGAAAGTGGTTATTATTACCAAAGAAGTTGGGATGGAATTTAAATTGTTTAATTTCAAACAAAGAGTATAAGTAGTAATTTCAACCCATTCAAGTGGGTTAATTTGGGTTATCTTATATCTCTGATGGGTCAAAATGTCAAATGGGTTAAGCTAGAAGAATTTACCAAGAGGGTGTTCAGGATTGCACTATAAAATAAGTACCTGCCCATGTACGTATTTAGACAGTCCTTATTTCATCAAAATATAAGCAGATAATCCAGTAAGCCATTAAAAATCCAAGCACTTCAAAAGTGCTTTTCTTCTTTTAAAAAGCAATAAGCCAACAAGCCCTAAAAATATGCAATCCAAAACACCCTCTAAAGGGTCAAATGGACAAAACCGTCATCCAGGTTGACTGTCATTTTAAGTGATTTCAAGTGCGAAACAACTGCTAAATTGTTACTATGATAAAAAGAGTTGGATTATTAGTGTAGCTCTTACCAGGGTAAAATAAACATTAGCACATTGATTATTTTTAATTTTGGACACGATCGTTATAATTTGTTTTCGGGTCAAACCAACCAGCACTAAAACATTACCCTTTTGACCCAAACCTGTCTTAACCCATTACCCAACCCACCCGGATCGCTTATTTTGCAATTCTACATAAAATGGTACTTACTGGTCATAAATTGCATTGAGAAACACGTCTGGTGACTGAAATAAAGGCTTAGCTTCTCCTGTTTCCACATCTGCAACCCATAATCTTAGCTTGCTATCAACATCTTCCACCTGTTCAACTCAATTCTTCACACGGGTTAGAGTTATCAAGCAAAACTTTGACTAGCAACACACTAAGCGAACATCAAAGATAGTTAATTCATCTTTGTTTTACTACCAAATACTTATAACTGTGTTTCATTATTTGTTATATATGCCGGCCATTACCTCGTCTTGCCGAATGCTGAAGGCTAAACGCTTGCCATCAGGTGACCTTATAAAGAACAAAGAAATGAAATCAATTAACAACACTACATAGGTAAAATAGCACAGTGCTATGGTATAAAGGAAATAATCAAACATGATGGCAGTTACCATGTAACAAAATTAAGTTTAGATCCTTCTGGAAAGCCATGTATCGACTTTTCTGGGCCTAATGTACCATCATCCTTTAAATCATGGATCCCAATACCAGTATAGAATGACCTGTAAACAATCAGACGATTTTCTTCATTTGACTATCCATAAAAGTACAAAAAAGTGATTTATGTTACAAAAAGCATAACGAGCATCCTCTTCACTCACATCCTACTACGTGCATTAGATTTCCCATCAATACGAATTCCAGCAAGCTTGTCCTCTGGTTTTGCCAGCTCAGACAATGGAGGTAAAGATCTACGCTTTAGGAATAATATTTTGTCCCTAAATGGTGAAAATGATAAAGCGGGAAGTGGTGGTGCATCAACAATATCCTTAATCTCTGGTGGTGGAAGACGGTATCCACTGTTTAGCTCTGATTTCACAACATTCGAAAAAATAAAATACGTTTAGTCCATTATAGACTCAGAAGATTGTGCTGAGAATATAATCCAAGCATATAAACCAACATATAAATGTTAAAAATATGCCGTTATTTAACTCTACAATCAAATGCCAATGTGAAGTTGAAATTTTGTGCTATTAAGATGAAGAATTTAGTGTGGAAAACACAAGGTATGAAAATTTAATAGCAAATTAGCATGAAGTGTAACAAGCTGGTTTTCAGAGGGTGCTTGGGATTGCTTCTGCTTCTGCTTCTAATTTGAAGCAAATAAGCACTTCAGAAAATAGTGTTAAGATTTGCTTATGTGGTAAAAGATATGAGAGTCTAAATTTCATTATAACATAATTTTATAAAAGCAATTACCCAACTGCTAAACCCCAAAATAAGCAGACGCAACTTAAGATTCCGGACTTCTTAAAAAAACAAGCAGACATCTACTACAACCTTCTTATCAGCAATTAAACTGAAAAACTTAGCAATTCCTAACGCCCTCTTACTTTAAACGCATGAATAAAATGGACTCTACTCAATTTGTGAACTTGATACCTATATCTCTCTACTTAAGCGCAATAAGTCAATCAGGTTATCAGCTATAACTGAACACATTGCAAGAAATCCTTTATGGCAATCTATCAGTAATTATATTTTCAAAGACAATCATTCAAACACATAATATCACACTTATGTCTTAGTTGAGATGTGTTGTTATTTGCGACAAGCTTTTTGGAAACACTAGTAAAAGTAGCGTTTAGCTTTTACGTCATATTTACAGTTATAATTACAAAATACAAGTACAACCACGTTAACAAACGCTTTTATAAAACAAACAACTACTGCTAACGCTACTAGTTTTGCTAAACATATACTTCGTATAGGCCAATGTGGCACTAATCTATTTTTAAAAGTTACTATAATTAAAAAGTAAAAAACTATTCCCTCAGTCCCATAATAAGTTACTTGACACAAAGTATCCAATAAGATATCACATTTACTTTTTAGAAGTGTGTTGATTGTTTAAAATTTGTAAGTGGGCACTTATCAAGGGACAACCAAACTACAATAGTTAGGTGGACGCTTATTATGCAACGACGGTCGAGCAGGGGGGTCACGTGCCCCTAGTGTAAAAGTTTCAAAATATCAGAGTATTTTTGTAATTTGCCCCCTTAATGAATCGATTTGTAGCGTGGTTTCTAAAAAATATTTAAGTTTGCCCCTCGACCATAATTTTCTGACTCCGCCCCCACTATATTAGTTAAATACTATATGTTACTAGAAAGGTGTCCGCGCGATGCGGGGGCGGATTATTGGGGTGAAGAGGAGGGAGGTGGGGTGGTGGAAAGTGGTTGTTGGGGTGGTTGTTGAGGTGGTTATAAATTGTTTGGGGTGGTTGTTGAAGTGGTTATAAATTATTGGGGGTGATTGTTAGGGGTGGTTGTTTTTAAGTAAAAGTCTGAATTTTTAAAACTTTCTAATTATAGAATAGTCCCACATACATTATATAGTAGTATAGATATAGATAAGTTGTATTTCTAAAGGCAACTAATTGCCACACAATTACAATAAATCCATCTCAAATGTCAACGCAAGTATTTAATTGGGAGCTTCTCACACAATATCGTCACTATATCGAAAAAAAGCAATAATCAGTTTACCATCATCATCATTATAACTATAATCATACGCAGCTGCAGAGCCATTAGGTCCACCAGTAGCAGCAGAAGCATCTTCAGTACCAATAGCACCAACAGGTACGAGATTACGTAGCCTTGATGATGACGTAGACATAGGTTTAATAAAACGATGGTTTGATGAAAGTGAAGGTTTTGATCGGAGAAAAGGAGGGGGAATGAGAAATGGGGGTGAAGTAGTACTGAGAGATAGGAGAGAGAACCGATGATAGACTTTGTGTAATCGCATTGTCATGAAATATGATTGGTTTTCGAATCTTTTGGTTATGTGTCTGTGATGTAATAGTGAATTCTATATTGGGAAAATGGGGTGTTGCGTATTGGTTTGTTTTTTGTGTTTTTTTTTTAAGGTGGTGAAAATTATGTCGTCATTTGCTCAAATCCTTTACACAAAATATCTGATTTCAGTAGTGTTTATGTGGAGATCCCAAATCGAAAAAACATACTAGAGTCGTGCAAATGACATCTCTTTCGACATAACATAAGCTCAATGAATGTAACTTAACGCGCGATGTGGAGATCGGGGGTTTAATCGATATCATATTTTTAACTTGGTGTTATGCAATTTATCTCTTACATATTAGTTGTGAGACTGGTTTGTATTAGGTCAGTATATCAGTAGCTTATAAAAGATATTGTGAAAAAAGAAACAAAACAATCAGTCAAATGGGCAACTTTACTAACTCCTGAAAACTAAGTTTCAAACAATATTGACAAATATTGAATATCATCAAAGAGAAATGATTGATTGGAGACCTAAACTCATGCCTAATTTTGTGTCTAAACTTGAGTGTCACTCTTTCACTGGGTGTAACTGAGGGACCAACTTCATCATAAACCAATGAGCTAAGAGCAACTGCAATGCTAAAACTTTTAAAAGCTTTTTAACATTTAATTATATTACTTTTTTAATATCAAAAAGTTATTGTAATTAATGTTTTCCAATTGCTAAAACATTTAAAAGCTTCAACCGGTTTTAGTTTGCAAAGTCATTGGCAAAAGCTTTTGGAAAAGTCTATATATGCAATGCAAAAAAGTCATTGAAAGACTTTGTCAAATAGTAAAAAGTTTTTATACAAGCCTTTCAAAAACCTTGTGGTGCAGATGCTCTAATGCCACATACTTTTAGGCACAAAATTAGACATGAGTTTAGATTTCCTAATCATTTCTCTATCATCAAATTGGACAACGAGACTCCATAATGAAATTGGTTAGCGAAACAGAGATATATAGTTAGTTTCAGACATTAAATATGACTATATGAGTATTCAAAGTACAAGCTTGATGTACTACCAAAATCTCACGTGATATTAGACAAGGCATACCATAGCAAGGGTGGACTAAGGTGTTACTTTGGGAAGCTCGTACTAGTAATGGTTTTGTTCATGCATGTTGTGTAAACCGTGTGTTGTATTAGGATGTTGATTGATCGTATGTTCGCTTTCTTCGTTAATGATTAGCAAAAACTTTGTCAGAAGATAAAAAAATATATCGTAACTGCGTATAACTCACATAGATCAAATGTGTGTGATTGTGTTATTGAGTGGAATAATACTTCATGAAAATAATTGTAAATTATAGTTGCTTATAAAGGATGATTTACTGTTTGAGCTTTACGGGCGAATGGATGACAAGTGTCAACCAACTATCGAGTAAACAATAATGACAAGTGGTGTCACCCATTCATAACAATCATGCGAGTATGATTGTGCTTGCCCAATGCTCGTGTGTCCGTTATATTTACGACGATTGACCATTAGCATGCGCAACATACACATTCTAACCATGATATTCAGTGTGGACCGCTAATGATACATCACGTGTGTTGTCCTTGCGTACTATGTAGATCCCTTATAGTAAGACAGAGTCTTGGCCCAGGACAAAGTGTTGCCGATAACATCAACATTCACCCTTAACATATAAGGATGTTTTTGTGTGCTTGTTGGGCTTTAGTTGATGTTGAGTTCAATGTGTGTGTTTAACTCATTATGATTGAGCTGGTTAACACATATTTATCCTCTTACTAGCCTAACTTACATTTTTTTAACAAAATGTGACAAGCATTTTGGCTAAACATTATGGTGAAGAAAGACGCAAGAGTAATGCATTAATGCAATCGCAAATGTTAAAACTTTAGAAGAAAAACCGATGACGTTGTGACTTGTGACGTAGAGCGACAATTCAATTTTGCATGCTCTAAGGTGATATTCAAGTGGGTTAGACTCGGACACATTATTTTCAGTAAACAAAAAGACTTAAATGGTAAATAATGGATTTATCGCACTACAATTTTCCTTCACAAATCTTCAACATTGTTTTGTTTGGTGATCAAAATATCCTCAAATAGAAAATAAGCGCCACGTTGGAAAATATATATGGATTAGAGTCCCTTGGTGGTACATTTTTCATGAGATGATTAGAAGAAATCCTAAAAAGAAAAAAATAGAAGGAATCTTTTGCCTTTTTGAATTCTTGATAATGAATGCATCATTAGTTTTTGGAAAGAGGAGTTTCATGTGTTGATGGTTGTGTTTAGATAGTGCTTAGATATATTTTTTCTTTCTTCTTTTTGCTACACCAATTAACATATGACAAATGCTTTTTATAAATCCTTTGTGGTTGTAGACTTGTAGCTAGAGGTAGACATTGACCGGATTTGACCAAAACAAGTTCCGGTTTTTGGTCAAACGAAAAAAACCGATTCCGATTTCTATAGGTTTTCGGGGTAAAAAAACCGAAACCTATACAACCAGTTTCAAACCGGTTTGGAGGGAAAAACCGGTTCAAACAGGTTTGAAAAAACCAGTTCAGTTTGAAGACAATGGGCTACTTTCAGGTCGAAAACTTATATAATAACTATATACGATGATCAAAATTCAAAAATATATTGTTATATCAACTATGAAAACCATAAATATAGTTTTTTGATAATCTATTTTAAGTTTTAACAAATATTTGCAACATAAAATTATACGACGATAACAATTTTCGTTGAAAGTGGATTTTGAGACCCCAAATATATAAAGAGTTATATATTTTGAGGCCCCTAAAAATTTGAGGCCATGTGGGGTAACACGTCTCGCACACACTCATATACGGCTTTAACTCCATGGTTCACGCATCAATGTAATTTAAAAAAGAAAATGATTGAGCGTCTTAAAGCATAAATTTTTTTATTTTATTTGGGCGTATAGAATATAAAATGATAAATGATTGACATCCTCTCCTCCTATTCTTAAATCTCTAATGTTCTTCTCATACATGTTATGAGAAAGAGTGTAATTTACTAAGTCACATGTTTTACTTGATAATGAACTCATTGAATAATTTGATGTTATTTAATTGGTTCAACTGATAAAACATGATAGACAAACATTTATGTTCAATGATAAATTTTCTGGATTTCTTCTTTAGTTCTTGTTATAAAATTGATATTTTCTTTTCTTCTAACTTCTAAGAAAGATAAAAATCGATTTGGTTTCGTGCACTTCATTTGTTTGTCTTTCAATATAAACACTTAAGAACACGAGGAAAATCTTTGGCCACTTAATTCGTAAATTTCGGCTAAATACGTGAATATATACTAACGTTACAAAAAATATCTCCATACTTGTAACATACGTGTAACCCTATGAGTGGCCAAGAGATGATAAGAAACCAGTGTTCCAAAATCATTAACGTAACCAATTATATATCTAACCACACCCCATCACACCACCATTCACAATACCCAATCCTTTTGTAACAATGGCCACAATATCTAGTGCTAGCCTCTCAATCCCAAGAGTCTTCTCAGCCAACCCATCATCAGACTCACCAAAAATCCTAAAACCAACATGCCTAAAGATGTACAACACCACCCCCATGAGGTCTGGACGTATGTACTTGAGGCCTGTTATGGCTGCACCCGAGGGTCTATCTGAAAAGATAGCCGAAAGCATCGAGCATGCAAAGGAAGCATGTGCCGAGGACCCGGCTAGTGGCGAATGTGTGGCCTCGTGGGACGAGGTTGAGGAGCTGAGTGCAGCTTCGAGCCATGCTAGGGACAGGAAGAAGGAAGAGGACCCTTTGGAGACTTACTGCAAAGATAACCCCGAGACAGATGAGTGCCGAACATACGATGATTGATCGGTAGATGTGTTTTATGTTTGGTTTTATGGTGGATATTGAATTATAAAAGTTTTATCTAGACTTGTTATGTATGATGAACACATATTATAATATTTGAATCATATATATCAAAGACATATTTTGTTGGATCATATATGTATGTATGTATTGTTTATACTTTTAGTCATAATTGTTACGAAATTTAGCTCTTAAGATCTTTCGATTTTACGATATTACTAAGCAAAAACTAGTATATCTTTCATAGGATTTTAAAGACATAGGATCTTAAGTAAGATTTTGATCTTATCAAAAGATTGTAACATCTCAATCCGATGCCATCAAACTTCTTTAAATTGACTAACTAATAAACTATAAATGTATGAATTTTGTTAAATTAAAACAATAAAATAGGCGCCAATGATTATAGATGTTTAAAAAGAAAAATATTTAGATTAAAAATTCAACGTCCTTAATCTGGAATTGTATATTTTAGTATTTTAAACAATTACGTGTTTCTTTTTCGCGCTATTATAACTTAGAGAACTTTTTTTCTTCATGAATTTGTTAATACAATTAGCTTTGAATACAATTATTAGACATATAATAGATTTGAACAGTTAAGTAGGATTTTTTTTATCTTGATATGATATTACGATTCTGATTATGCAAAGACAAAACCGATCCATATTAAAATCTCGATCTTGAAATCCTTGCTTTTAGTGTTCTTGTATTGCCTAGTTATCAACATGCCATATTTCTTAGTTTGAGTCCTTGAGATGATTTGCAGGCAATGACTTTGATATGTACGTACATCACAAAATATAAATAAGAAAAACTTGATTTCAAGAAGGTTAACAAAATTGATGGGTACGAATGTTTTTTATTTCATCAATTGTGATCGATGGTTGTTTCTAATCTATTTGTGATTTATTTTTTAAATAAAAAAAAAAAAAAAAAAATCCATGTCCATGTACATCTATCAAAACACTAGGGTTATAAACGTGTCAAGCCGGTAGTTAAAAGTTTGAGATGGACTTTGAACTTGATTTCAAGAAGGTTAGCAAAACTAATGGGTACAAATGTTTTTTATTTCATCAATTGTGATCGATAGTTGTTTCTAAATTATTTGTGATTTTTTTATAAAAAAAGTTAATAATAAAAAATCCATGTCCATGAACATCCATCAAAAGTCAAAACACTAGGGTAATAAACGTGTCAAACTGCTAGTTCAAAGTTTGAGACGAACTTTAATATGTACGTACATTGCAAAATATAAATAAGTCAAACTTGATTTTAAGAAGGTTAGCAAAATTGATGGGTGCGAATGTTTTTTATTTCATCAATTGTGATCGATGGTTGTTTCTAATCTATTTGTGATTAAATAATAACAATAAAAAAAAATAAAAATAAAAAAAATCCATGTTCGTGTACGTCCATCAAAAGTTCAAAACACTAGGGTTATAAACGTGTCAAGCCGCTCGTTAAAAGTTTGAGACGGACTTTGATATGTACGTACATTGCAAAATATAAATAAGACAAACTTGATTTCAAGAAGGTTAGCAAAACTGATGGGTATGAATGCTTTTTATTTCATCAATTGCGATTGATGGTTGTTTATAAGCTATTTGTGTTTTTTTTTTCTCTTTTTATTTATTTATTTATTTATTTGTTTTTGAAATAAAAAATAAAATAAAAATCCATGTCCATGTCCGTGTTCATCCATCAAAACACTAGGGTTATTAATGTGTCAAGCCACTAGTTAAAAGTTTGAGATGAACTTGATAAAAACTCAGACGAGTCGAGCTTTAACGAGTTCGAGCCATAACTTCATATCTAAAACTTGATAATATAAGCGTGCTTGCTCGAACCTAATGTTCTTATCAATTTTAGCTTAAATTGAGATTTATTGCGTTCAAATATCACAAAAATAATCGAGCCTGAGCGTGTAAAAACGTATCGAGCCGTGCTCGAACCTAATACACAATAAGATAAATTCAAAATAAATTGTTTATATTTTATCTTATTGTCTAATAGAACTAGGGGTGAGCGCGGTTCCGGAACCGCACAGAACCGAACCGGAACCGCGAGAACCGAGAACCGAAAAATGGATGGCCGAGGAACCGAGAACCGGACCGACTAACATATTTCGGTTCCGGTTCGGTTCTTTGCGGGTCTAACCGACCGGAACCGAAATTTTTAAGAAAAATGCATTATATAAACTACAAATAATACGTTTAGAACATGTTTGATCTTTCGCATAATACATCCCAACTAAATGTGGACATGGGTTTAACTTATTGTTTGATCGAACGGTACAAATTAAAAATCGTGGGATAAAGCATGATATATACAATCTATTAGACGTGTTGGTGCTTATTTTGACTTGATTTTGACAAAAGCTTGATCCATAGTGCGGTTAATACCAACTTAGAATAAGTGGCATAGCATGTAGAAATCCCGCTCTAGTAATGAATATGATTAGAACATGATTAGATGATATCAACGCTAACCAGTAACCACTATTGGACCAAGTTATGTAAATGAAATCCTGTAACTCAAGAGGAGATTAGAACATGATTAGATGATATCAACGCTAATGCAATGCGAAAAATCTATTAAAAGAGAGGATATATATTTAAGTCTAAAATGGTAAGTTCAAATTTCATTTATGAACTTACGTAGCTCAGACCTGGTCAAGATGAAAACTTCAAAAGTCGTTGATGCAACCTGAATGTGATTAAAATGAAGCACCATATGGATGTTAATATTAAGTCATTGTATATGTAAGTAACCAACTAACATATGTTCGTTTTCTTCTTTAAAAACAAATTAAACTAGCAAAATACATTAATTAATCGCGTATATACTAAAAAAAATATTCTTGCTCCTACTTTTACCCATTTATAGTTGATTTAAACGTATACGTAATTACAAAAACACATGCATGTTGTTGCTTCTTGCTAGTGTTATGTTCAAAACAAAAAAAATTGTTGCAATTACTACTAGTGTATCTTATATATATGGAGTCGGCGGTTCCTCGGTTCCGGAACCGATAACCGCGGTTCCGAACCGAACCGAACCGAGAACCGCAATTTCCAATAATGAAGAACCGAGAACCGGACCGCGGTTCCAAAATTCGGTTCGGGTTGGGTCGGTTCCGGTTCGGTTCTCGGTTCCGATTCGGTTCTCGGTCCATTTGCTCACCCCTAAATAGAACCGAGCTCGACTTTTATCACACTCGGTTCAACTCGGCTCGTTTCCACCTTTACCACTCGCTCAACTTTAGAAAATATACACCATCATGTACAAGAGGGTTGCAAACTGAGTGTTGGTGCCTACGAGCCAGTTCCACCGTTATCATATTCACATGTGTAGTTTTCACTCGATCACCTCGAATCTTGATAATCTTATCGGTTTCACCTATTATGAATTTTCAAAAATGTGGTTGCAAATTTATGAGACCAAAGCATACAAAATATTCAACCTTAGGCGTGCTTTGTAGCATATTTCTCATATTCATTGCATTCTTTATGCTTGATATAGAGGCGAAACCGTGTGAGCCTTTAAGAAAAAAAATTAAAACTAGAGGAGCAAAAATGTCGAAATACCATTTTTCAAAATTATCTACAATATCCCAAAAACATTAATGGGAGCGGGTGCAGTCAAACTAAAGCCTCTATGGTAATTCAAGCCACAAAAACATAGGTGACTTGACGGTTTAGAAACCAGGTTTGTTTTGATTCAAAGCCGTCATGCAAAAACACTCTTGAGGAGAAATTCAAAGTTTTACCACACTCTTAATTCTTGCATAGGCTAAATAACTTTAAACATTTGTAAATTGTATAGATCTGTTATCCTATTTTGGCATGTAAAAAGCCTTTGTGAATATTAGGGGTGTCAATCGGGTCGGGTTGGTCGGGTTCGGGTCATTCGAGTCGGGTCGAAGTCGGGTAAAGACTAAAACAAACATACCCGAACCCGACCCTATTTGAACTCGGGTTAGTCAGGTTCCGGTCAAGTCGGGTTCGGGTTCGTGCCATTTATATAATCCCAAAATTTAATTTCTTAAATTTAATAGATAAAATCTTAAACAAGTAAAAGGAACATGTATAAATCACTTAATTTTTTTGTTGCATTTGTTTGTTAACAGTAGGCTAGTTGCAAATTTGCAATTTGCAAATGTATAAAAATTAAAGAAACACAAATCTTGATAAGACGAGCAATCACCGATCATGTTACAGAAAGTGATCAAAGCACAAAAGGTGTCATTTCTCTTTTCATGTATATAGAGTTTGATGTTACTCATGAGTAATGTGTAATGTAAAAGTTTTCATTTTTGGTTTTGTATCTTTGACTCTTTGTGCCTTTTGAGTAAAAGATACAATAAATCACGGGACTAAAACTCAAAAACTTGCATATTTTCTTAAGATACAAGTTTTTAATGCATGATTTACAATGCAAATTAAGCATGTTTTGGGTATATATGCAAATATGCAAATTTTAGTGGGTATATATGCAATTGTTCTATAAATCACAATGGCTAAAAATAAAAAGGGTAAAAGGCAAAAAAAAAACATTATATTCAACTGTAATAAATAAACATTTGGTCTAATAAATAAACATTGAGTATAGACGTACCACGCACACCACAAAAAGAAAAAAAATTATAATAATAAAAAAAAACTCGGGTTAGTCGGGTTGACCCGAACCCGAATAGGCAAGTATTTTGAACCCAATACCTGACCCTAGTTGGTAATCGGGTTAATTGAGCTGACCCGATTGACCCGAGTTATATTTTGGACCCCGAGTAACCCGACCCGATTATCCTTAGTCGGGTTCGGGTCCCGGTCGAGTCAGGATTTATGACACCCTAATTGTACTGCCTTCCTCTAGCGTCTTACGAGTGTTAATAGATTGATTGCTTATGACCATTGAATATCAAATTTTACTGAGACTATCACCTTACTTACTTAAATTGATAGTTTCACCGTGAATTGTAAAAATAGAAATATAGAATAAAAAAACAAATTCTAAAATGTCAAATTTACCTTATTGGGCCGGCCCAATAACTCAACTACTAGTCCAACAGTAAAACCCTAAAAAACCGTAGTACACATAAATTACATCATCTGTTCAGCCTCACAGATGAGTATCTCCTTATTCACAATCACAGGTTTTGTTATTCTTTTACTTTATGTATTCTTTTAGAGTGTTTTAATCCGCGTTTACACAGAATTATGATGTGATTTATTAAAATTATATAAATCTAAGTTGTAACTATTATAATAGTTTTAGGGGTTTTTGATATAGTAATATAAAATTGCAGTGATGATTATATTTACACAGCTTTAAGCCAGTTCTGCTTCTGAAAAGACTTGTTATTTTATCTGAGCTTTTAGTTATTACTACTCAGTATAGTTTATTGTTTAATTAGATTTATTGTGTAATTATTTGCCTATGATGAAATAATCCAAATGTACGATGTACGGTGAATCCAAGACCTTGTTTTACAGGGATAACCACTTGGTGAACCTGTATTTCACTTGATATTCTTGGATTCAACTGAGGTTTAAATTCTTTTTTAATGATTTGGTATTTAGGACTTTAGGGGTGTTTGGATTAGTTTATTTTGTTTATGAACTTATGTGAATATTGAAACACGGATAACCTCAATTTTATCGTTTATTTAAGCTATTTATCGTATTTTTCAAACTCTGACAAGAATGAAAAAAATCCATGTATGTGAGGTATAGTGTACCTGAAAACCTTGTTTTACAGGGAGAACTAGTTGGCTAATGCTATATTTCACATGATATTATCGGATTGTGCTGTGGTTTTGATATTATTGGTGATGGCTAATCAAGGTTTGGTGCTTTAGTAGTGTTCGGTTTTGCCCTTCTGTCATTTGGGCTTTGATGAATCTTTCCTTCTTTGGAGGTGTTTTTCAATAAAATTTTACTTGTTCTTTTTTAATATTACAAGTTTATTTGATTTGATGAGTTTAAAGAATACTCCTTGGGCCTTCGGATAGCAATGGGCTGGCACATCAACTTGTCTAATACGAGTAAGATTGAAGTTAATAAACAATTTTACACTGGACAGGGTTTAGAGTGTGTGTTATTTTGAGTTTTTGTTATCTTTCTGGATTTATTATTTTGGCTTTTTTCCTGAACTGTATTTTGAGATTTATTTTGCTTGTTTGTATGTGTTTGTTATCAGACTTTTAGTGTTTTATTTTGCCGAAATCTAGCAGTGATGACTGATGAGTAAATACACAGCTTTAAGCCAGTTCTGCTTCTGAATATTCATGATTTGTTATGAAGTTTCAAAGTCATAGTATAATCTGCCAATGATGAAATAATCTGAATGTATGAGATACAGTGGATCCGAGACCTTGTTTTACAGGGAGAACCACTTGGTGAAACTGTGTTTCACATGATATTATCAGATTTAGCTGAGGTTTGAAATAGTTTTTAAATGATTTGACATTTTGATGAGTTAAGTCAATAGGGACTCTTTGCCTCGGATTATTGTGCCAACCAGCTTGGGGTCATCAACAACTCAGAGAGTAATGTGTTGTCTCATCAACTTCTTCTCTTGTAATATTAACGAGATTGGAGTTAAACAACAGCACAACAGTGAACAGGGTTTGGTGTGTTTGTTATTTTGAGTTCTTTCCGCTCGATTTTATAATCACCGTCTCTGAATTTATTAATTTGTGTTTCCGCTGACAGCTTTACTGCTTTTAAAATTCATGATTGATAAGAGTTGTTATTTGCTCTGAGCTTTTTTATTTGAGTTAAAATGTTAAATGTTTTGATTTTATTAGATTTAGTTTGAAGCTATAATTTGCCGATGATGAAATAATCTGAATGTATGAGATACAGTGGATCCAAGACCTTGTTTTACAGGGAGAACCACTTGGTGAAACTGTGTTTCACATGATATTATCGGATTTAACTGAGGTTTGAAATCTTTTTTAAATGATTTGACATTTGATGAGTTCAAATTATCAGACTCTTTGCCTCGGATTATTGTGCCAATCAGCTTGGGGTCACCAAGAACTCAGAGAGTAATGTGTTGTCTTATGAGCTTCTTCTCTTGTCATATTTACGAGATTGGAGCCAAGCAGCAGCACAACATTGAACAGGGGTTTGTGTGTTTGTTATTTTGAGTTCTTTCTGCTCGATTGACAATAAGTCTCTGAATTTATTAATTTGAATTTCCACTGACAGCTTTACTGCTTCTGAAATTCATGATTGATAGAGTTGTTATTTGCTCTGAGCTTCTTTTTTTGAGTTAAACTGTTAAATGTTTTGATTTAATTAGATTTGGTTTGAATCTATAATTTGCCGATGATGAGGTAATCCTAATGTATGAAATACAGTAGATCCAAGACCTTGTTTGACATATAAAAATTACCGTGATGATTAAATTACACAGCTTTAAGCCAGTTCTGCTTCCGAAAATACTTGTTATTTTATCTGAGCTTATAGTTGGTACTATAGTTTATTGTTTAATTAGATTTATTTTGAAAAATTTATTTTCCTATGATGAAATAATCCAAATTCTTTGGTATTAAAACTTTAGGGAGTGTTTGGATTAGTTTATTTTGTCTATCAACTTATGTGAATATTAAAATCCGCTTATGAGCCAATTGTTTTGAGGTAGTGGCTAAGTCTATCAGCTATTCAGTTCAACTCGATAAAGCTCATAAACTTCCAAATGCTTATCCACTTATCCAAATTTGAATCAGCCTAAAAGTTGAAATGTAAGCTAATTCAGCACCCGTCCCACTGCGCTTTTTGTTTATTTTGTTTCATGGCATGGTTTGTTTAAGATATTTAACATATTTTTCCAACTCTGACAAGAATGAAAAGATCCATGTATGTGAGGTATAGTGTACCTGAAAACCTTGTTTTACAGGGAGAACTCGTTGGATAATGTTGTATTTCACATGATATTATCGGATTGTGCTGAGGTTTATTGTTATTATTTTCATAAATGATTTAGAGTTTTTGATTTTATTATATTATAGGTGATGGCTGATCAAGGTGTGGTGGTTTAGTAGTGTTCGGTTTTGCCTGCAATCATTTGGGCTTTTATGTATCTTTCCTATTTTGGAGGTGTTTTTTAATGAAAATTTCCTTGCTCTTTATAAGTTTATTTGATTTGATGAGGTTAAAGAATACTCCTTGGGCATTCGGATAGAAATGGGCTGGCACATCAACTTGTCTAATATTAATGGGCAGGGTTTAGGGTTTGTGTTATTTTTAGTTTTTGTTATCTATCTAGATTTGTTATTTTGGTTTTTTCTTGAACTGTGTATTGAGCTTTATTTTGCTTGTTTGTTATCAAACTTTAGTGTTTTATTTTGTTTTCAAAACCACCATTTCTTTTGCTGAAATCTAGCAGTGATGAGTAAATATACAGCTTTAAGCCAGTTCTGCTTCTGAATATTCATGATTGAGAGAGCTGTTTCTTCTCTGAGCTTTGGATAATCAAAATATTTTTTTTGTTATGCAGTTTCAAATCATTTTATAATCTGCCAATGATGAAATAATCTGAATGTATGAGATACAGTGGATCTGAGACCTTGTTTTACAGGGAGAACCACTTAGTGAAACTGTGTTTCACATGATATTATCAGATTTAGCTGAGGTTTGAAATAGTTTTTAAATGATTTGACATTTGATGAGTTAAGTCAAAGGGACTCTTTGCCTCGGATTATTGTGCCAACCAGCTTGGGGTCATCAACAACTCAGAGAGTAATGTGTTGTCTCATCAACTTCTTCTCTTGTAATATTAACGAGATTGGAGTTAAACAACAGCACAACAGTGAACAGGGTTTGGTGTGTTTGTTATTTCGAGTTCTTTCCGCTCGATTTGACAATCACCGTCTCTGAATTTATTAATTTGTGTTTCCGCTGACAGCTTTACTGCTTTTGAAATTCATGATTGATAGAGTTGTTATTTGCTATGAGCTTTTTTTATTTGAGTTAAAATGTTAAATGTTTTGATTTAATTAGATTTAGTTTGAAACTATAATTTGCCGATGATGAAATAATCTGAATGTATGAGATACAGTGGATCCAAGACCTTGTTTTACAGGGAGAACCACTTGGTGAAGATGTGTTTCACATGATACTATCGGATTTAACTTAGGTTTGAAATCTTTTTTAAATGATTTGACATTTGATGAGTTCAAATTATCAGACTCTTTGCCTCGGATTATTGTGCCAACCAGCTTGGGGTCACCAGGAACTCAGAGAGTAATGTGTTGTCTTATGAGCTTCTTCTCTTGTCATATTTACGAGATTGGAGCCAAGCAGCAGCACAACATTAAACAAACAGGGGTTGGTGTGTTTGTTATTTTGAGTTCTTTCTGCTTATTGACAGTCAGTCTCTGAATTTATTAATTTGTGTTTCCGCTGACAGCTTTAGTGCTTCTGAAATTCATGATTGATAGATTTGTTATTTGCTCCGAGCTTTTTTTATTTGAGTTAAAATGTTAAGTGTTTTGATTTAGGTAGATTTAGTTTGAAACTATAATTTGTTGATGATGAGAGAATCCTAATGTATGAAATACAGCAGATCCAAGACCTTGTTTGACAGGGAGAACCACTTGTTGAAGCTGTATTTCACATGATATATTTGTACTCAGCTGAGTAGTTTTTTTTTTTTTTTTTTTTTTTTTTTTTTTTTTTTTTTTTTTTTTTTTTAAATCTTATTACATTTTTTTGGGTATGATGTTATGAAGCTAGTTTTATTTGTTGAAATATATACAATGTGGTTAGGGTCTAAATAAACTTAGGAGATGAACTTGTCTATCGAAATATGAGTTGAATAACTGCACAGCAGTTTATATTTACTCCTATATATTCCTATATATGTTTTTTTTACTTAATGGTACTTCATACAATCTATAGATCGAAAGAGTCCTTTGGTTCTTGGTTGCATCATTGCATTTTGATGACTGCCACCAAACGATTTAATACAATAGTTGATGTGTGCATTCCTAGTGTTTGGCTCTTGGTTGTAATTTGGCTTAGTTTTCTTGTTTTCTTTCTTTTCTGTATTGTCCTTTTGGGCTCCATCTTGGAGCTCTTTTTTTACGGAGTAAAATATTTTTATCAGCTTTCTGAAAAAAAAAGTGTGCATTGGTTCTGCTTTATGCTTAGGTGACTTACGTATTGAAATTGTTTGGAGTCATCAATGCAATGATGCATAGATGTTCAAGCGACAAAAAATTTAAGCTGAGTAGAGTCCTTCAAGTTAAGCTTGATCATGTTTTAGGAAAAAAGTGCAGTAGAATATCCCAGATAGCATTTAACATGAATGTCATGTTGTTAAAGTCATATATGTGAATATTTGTGTAGAGCCAATCTGTTGACATGCTAACAAATTCAGTATGTTCTATCATAGTTTGTAAATTATGGGCTGCTGATCTTCTTTTCTAAATACTAGTCCTTATACACCTCATGGATGCAATCTTCTCTAGCAGTCATGTTCACTGATATCTTTTTATCAATATTTGTATCCTGGATGTCTGAAATGATCTATGTTTTAGTTCAGACACTCCAAAAGTAGCCGTGTTACAATTCTGCTACAATTGGTTTCGTTCCAATATACGGTATAATAGGAAAGATGTTACTTTTTCAGGAAAAGAGAAGGGGGCAGCAGGCATTGACATTTACTGTATCACTTATCATTCAGCCATTAAATTAATCTGCTATAAATGGTGTCAATTTTTACATAATTGTGCAGGATTTGGCACTTTCTTTTTACATGCCATCATGTATGTTTGATGATTTATGTTTGAGGTAAGTTTTAAAGTTTAACATATTACAATCTTAGCGATGAGAGGCATGTTTCTCATCTTAGCTAGTACAGTAAATTCTCTATTGTATTCTAGAACTGTACATAATAGTTAAAGATAAAGCCTATTTAATTGATAAGAAACTGCGGTCTTTAAACTAGGAATTTAAATGACTTAACATAAATGTTGTTATATCCTCAGCTCGCGTAAAAATTGCACGTTGGCTTATGGTGTTGGAGATGTCACTTAAAACCATATTTAGTTCAACCATATTCGATGGATAAAAAAACCTTGGGGGAGGTTGTTAGAACACAATCCGTTGATACACACATTGAAATCCTAAAGAAACTATGGTTAAAAAAAAACTATTGACTACCGTCATAAAATGGTCATACCAATCTTCTGAAAAGCTTTACTTGGTTTGAGTATGTGTGACGGTAGTTTAGATTCGTGGATTAGTCGGTCAAGAGGTCGGAAACCATTGTTAAAAAGAAACAATTGACTACGGTTATAAAGCTTAATTGTAATTTTATAGATCTTACCACACCCCATCATGTCACCATTGTACCAAAATAATGGCAACAATATAAAGTGTTAGCCTCTCAATCCCAAGAGTCTTAGCCAACCCATCATCAGATTCACCCAATATCCTAAAACCAACATGCCTAAAGATGTATGACACCACCCCATGAGATACGACGTATATACTTAATGGCGATTATGGTTGCAACTGAGGTTCTGTCTGAAAAAGATAGCCGAAACCATCGAGCATGTAAAGGAAGCATGTGCCGAGGACCCGGCTAGCGACGAATGTGTGGCATCGTAGGACGAGATCAAGGAGCTAATTGCGGCTTCGAGCCATGCTAGGAACGGGAAGAAAGATAGGTTTATTAAATTCATTTTTTAGTATAAAAAAAAGTTTTAATGTATGAACTAGACATTTATTAAATTGAAAATCACATTTAATTATAGTAAATTATAAATTTAATTAAGATTTATTAAATGCATTTTTTAGTGTAAAAAGAAAGTTTTAATGTATGAACTAGACATTAAATGAATTTATTTACACACTAAAAGGTGACTAGTGGGCACCCATTAGCAAATCCTTTTAACCAATTACAAAATCATTAATCTACGTATAATTAAAGAGCATTGCTAAAGTCTCCTACAATATCATACTACCAATCCTCCTAGTCTCCTACAAACACAACAATATTATATATATTTTTTCACTCATTCTCTCTATGCATCTAAACCGTCAGTTCTGACAATCAGGATCCTGTGAGTTGAAGGTTTTGGTAGGAAGATTTATCATTTCTCATAATCAAATAATATACCAACACATATGAAAATTTGACTGGTTAACATCTAACTAATGTCATTATTTAGACACCTCTGAAAATGAAAAATGCAAATAATTAAGCTTATTATACAAAACAATATAACCCAAAATGTATTCTCGTTTTCAAAGCAAAGATTAAAAAAAAAAAAAAAAAAAAAAAAATTCTACTAAGGGGATGTTTGTGATTGTGATTATGTCTGGATTATGTGATTATCATGATTTGAAATGCAATTAATCTGTTTGTTGTGTTTGGCAAAAGACTTTTGATAAACAATTATTAGTGTTTGTAGACTTTCAAAGCGCATGAATAAAAAGGCTACTCATGCCATGCTTTTGTAAAACGAGGTTGTGACATCGTATCCTATTTACCAAAATACCCCGACTAAAAAAGAGTGAATGAACAAATATATAATTTAAAACACCCGCAGAAAAAACCTTACTGATGAAAATGAAGAAGACATGAAAACAAATGAGCAAAGAGAGGTGATACAAATATTGATATCTTTTATTTATTTATTTATTTATTTATTTATTTTTAATAATGTACTATAGCTAACTAAATTGTTACGAGTCATAGCAAAATAAATTCATGTATGTTACATTCGATTACTTCAACAATATGACAACATTTTTTGTAGTCATTTTACATTAAGCATTTAAATAATCTCATTTGACATGCAAAAAACTAATTATTTGATTATAGTGTGTTATTATACTGCAGAATCAAATCTCACTGCATTTTACTTGAATTAACTTATATATAAATTAGAAATAAGTGATGTGAACTCTTTGATATTTTTTAACAGGAGAACTCCATATATGCACAAAATAAACATCAGTTGTCCCTTTTTAAATTAAAGTGTACCTGCCAAATTTCTTTTCCGTAAGGTTATATGTCCTCGTTGGAAGTATTAATTACATGGTACTCGCCGTCGGATCACGCGAGTACCCTACTAGTTATTGATAAATAAGCATTAATACTTGTGCCTCTTAAATTTTTTTAAGACTTTGTTATAAATGCATTATGTACCAGTAAGATAAGATAAAATGAATGAATCTAAACATGTTAACATGTTATATTCCCTCTGTCTCAAATTAATATTCCATATTTCCTGTTTAGGTTGTCTCAAAAAGATTGTGTACTTTCTCTTTTAAGTACTAATAAAAAGGAAATTTAATGGAGGGATATTCTAAATAAGTGGTTGAAAATTGTAGTCGACCCACTTTTATTAAACTTTGTAATTTTTGTCTACTGGCAATAATTTTGAGACGGAGGGAGTAAATATTTAAACATGATATATGAGATGAAAATGTGAGTAAAGCTAACATAAATTTGATAGGTACAAATCACATAGTTTATGTTTCATCAGTTAATATTGTGATTGATTGTTGTGTTTGAGCTATTTGGGACACTCTGGTTTAAGAAAAATCCATGGCCATGTTCCTCAACTTTGGAAAATAGAAGTAATCTAGTACAAAGAGGGTTGCAAATATGAGATTGGATGCCTACGAGCCAGTTCCAAATACACAATATAAATTATATGTTCGTACAAGTTACAAGTTAATTGTAACACATTCCATTGGGTTTAATTTTCACCTAATCACCTCGAATTTGACTGTCATATCAATCTTCCAATCACCGCCGTTATGAATTTCATTAATAATCGAGATGATAATTTTATTTATGGGATCTTAGTAATTGGTTTACTATGGCAATGCTGCTATGACTTCATCAACCAATCAAGTTTATCGGCTTAGTTTACCACCTAGCCAAGTAGTTAGATGATGTCATATGATCGAATCAATAACTCAAGTAATATAGTTTAATAAATAAATTACAGAAACAAGCGGTTAAAATAATTCTGACAATTAAAAAAAAAAAAAAAAAAAAAAAAAAAAAACAATACTTTGAATATTATTTTGTTCAAATTTATTTATAAGAAACTAAAGCCTAACCCACTAAGTAAAGTAAAAGAAACCCTACACAACTTGTGCCGTATATAAAAGGATCATTATATCGAGTGAAACATCACCCTCCACCTGAAAATTAACTGCGCGGATTGAAAAAAACTCATGTTTACATGTATATGATTTTGGCCCATATGAGAGTGCCCAGCTAACCAAAGGTAAACCCAAGTTTAATGCAAAGCATGCGAATGTAAAGTTAAGTGATAAAATTTGGTTGTTCAAAGCCATACCCTTAAACCAAACACCCTTTTATATTATTTGGAAGGATAAATAAGAGCGTCTCATTCTCAAAACTCAAAAATAGCTGACAGAATGTAACCGTTAGTCTAATGGGCCGGCCCAAGATAGCAACCCTAGATAAAAAACGAAGGTAACTTGACCTATATATAATCGCATCGCATCACCTCCATAAATCCATCACAGCCTCCCTCACCTTTCTAGCATCCGTTTTCAAGGTTTACTTCCCTTTACTTTAAAGGTCTTCATTTGCTTATATTTTTTGTGTTGTTATTATTATTATTAGTATTCGGCAATGACTTGAATGATTTATCCGCGCTTCTGAGAGTAATCAGTGAAGTAAAGGATATAAAAATGGTTGAATTTCTTAATATGAGCCGATTCTTATGTTTTTATATTTTTGTTATTGTTTTTATATAAAAGTTGCAGTGATGATTAAATTTACACAGCTTTAAGCCAGTTCTGCTTCTGAAAATACTTGATTGATAGAGCTGTTATTTATCTGAGCTTTTAGTTATTATAGCTTTTAGTTCTATTTTAAAATATTATTTGCCTATGATGAAATAATCCAAATGTACGAGGTACGGTGAATCCAAGACCTTGTTTAACAGGGGAACCCCTTGGTGAAACTGTATTTCATATGATATTTATGGATTTAACTGAGATTTCATTTCTCTATTGATGGCTTATGATCTTAATAATTTAATGTTTATTTGATGAGTTTAAACTATACTCTTTGCCTGAATTATGTAACGGGCTTGGAGACTGAAATAACTCGCAGACTGATGTGTTGTCTATCAGCTTCTTCTTTTGTAACATTAACGAGACTGGAGTTAAATAACAGCACAACATTTTTCACTTATACAATGTTTTTTGTTAGATTAAATTATATACCGTGTACAAATAAGCCGATGCTCTGGATCGATGAAGGAAGCATGGTAATGTGCACGAAAATTAAGCAACTTTAGGTCGTCATGTCTGCTCCCACTGATATTACTAATGATTTGGGGGCCTGGACTAGACCTACATTCCCTTTTTTTTATAAATAATTTGTGTAAATAATTTATATATTTGTAACCTGATGTATAAAAGCAGGGACTCGTTGCCAAAATAAGTGAACTAGTCTCCCGTAAACATCAGGGAAATAGAGCTGGGCATTGTTATTGGGTGAACCTCCTGATTTTATTTATGATGGATAAGGTTCAGTAAACGAAGCTACATTTTTTTTAATCATCGTAATTTTTGTTACTCATATTTAGTGAACAATTTACTTCAACTTGTATCGTGTGTATGTTATTGAGTCACAAAAGGACTCAGGTAGGTTTCAAATTGGTTAAAATAGTTTGATAGAACTTTGCAGATAATGTAATTTGTGAATATAGAACTATAGAAGCATTGCTTGACTGGTTTAACAGGGAGAAACACTTGGTGAAGCTGTATTTCACTTGATGTTAATGGATTTTGATGAGGTTTCAATTTGATCAAATTTTATGTTATAAGATATTGCTATGATGATTAAATTACACAGCTTTAAGCCAGTTCTGCTTCTGAAAATTCTTGATTGACAGAGCTGTTATTTTATCTGAGCTTTTACTTGTTATAATTTTTAATTTTGACTTGTTTTGGAAATTAACTTGCCTATGATGAAATAATCCAAATGTATGAGTTATAGTGAATCCAAGACCCTGTTTTACAGGGAGAACCACTTGGTGAAACTGTTTTTCAGATGATAATTATGGATTTATCTGAGGTTTATTTTATTTGTTAATTGACTTGACATCTTATTTTCTTAATTTAACTTTGTTTGAGTTTAAACCATCTCTTTGCTTGAAATACATGTAACTTTGTAATATTAACGAGGTATGAGTTAAAATAAATAACAGCACATCAGTTTATTAAGCACATTTGCTATTTTTAATCATGTCACATTTTTTTTTTATAAACATTAGTTATTTTTATCTTATTTGAGGGGGTGGGGAATGAGAATAGGAAAGGGATTGATTGAAGGTGCTTGGTTGGAAGGGGGGTAATATACATTGGTGGGTAAGAGACATTGGAGGGTAAGGGATTGATTCCTCATGATTAGGCATACTCGAATCTCGAAACCAAACTATTGGAACTGTGTTGATTCTCGATTTATGGTACGGTACTGGGATTACGAAATAATGTGAAAAAAAAAATCGGGACCACTAATTCAGTACGGGACCGGTACCAAATTGAGAAATTCCTGGAAAAAAAGGGAAAAATCCGATTTCCCGTACCTGTACCGGTATCCGAATTCTGTTCGGTACGATACCGGTACTACTAATTTATACTCGGGAAAAGATCGGTATCACTAATTCGGTACGGGATCGATACGGGACTAGTACCATGCTCATCCCTAGATCTACATGTTAAACAAGTCAATAATAAAATCTCATACCATTCAATTTGATGGGGAATAAAGTATTACCCGATGTCTTGGTGAAATGGGTTCAAGAGGATATGAAAAAGTCAATGGTTATACTTTTTGTGTTTTGATTGCTTTGCTTGTGACCAACTCTTCTTTTGATGATGATTAGAGAAATTAGTTTTTATACCTTCTATTATTTTGCTAATATATTTTGGATGTTTTGATGAATGATATTTATGAAACAATATCAGGACCGCGACTTTTTTGATACTTCTGTAACGATAGTTGGCTTGCTTAAGCTTCCAAGTCAAACATAAAAATTTCCAAGCTACATATGATTAAAAAATCACAAAAAATAAGTTTATATGAATGGATGGATCTCTTGGAGCTTTCTAATGCAATTCAGCCTTTCAAAAAAAAATGAACGGATGGATCTCATTGGTATGTTTGGATGTGGGAGATAGTTTCAGGACCTGTTTGGTTGATGAATGTTAAGGGAATTGAATTATAGAAAGCAAATTTTAAATGTTTGGTTGTTATGCGGGCATCACAAATTGGGAATCTATCAATCAAAATGTGATAGATCTTAGGGCCTGTTTGGTTGGTGACTTTTGGATTGGTGGAATGGATTGAATGCTATAGTAAAATGTTTGGTTCATGTGTTGATGTCTTGTCAAAAGTATGAGACCCATAGAACTTATACCTCCCAAGACTACTAGGATTCAAGTGATAGACACTATTATTGTGGGTCCACTTTTTTTCACTTTCTAATTTCTATATCTTTTTTATTTTCAAAATAAAATAACATGTTATATTTTATATAAATGAATAAAATATATTATTTTTATAAAATATAATATATTCTCTCATAACATCAAATCAAAATCAAACTCAAATCCAATTCTAAATCCGAATCCGAATCCATATACAAACCAAACGGGCCTGATACGACCCGGTTAGAGGATGTATCGGGATAGGGCACCACTTCAAGCGGGCACAAGCTCCTTAAGAATATTAGAGAAGAAAAACTAGATAATGACTCACATGACTATTTCCTAATATGACTCGAATGCAATATAAATAAAAGATACATAGTTGTCCACGATAGTAGGCATATCATTCCCCACTCCTTTAAAAACCACCTTGTCCTCAAGGTGTTGCTTTTAACAATCGTGATTCCCGGATCCCATGGTCTTTGTTGACTTCCTTTTGATGACACCAAGTATAGGTAGAAATGAAATTCTTTCACGTTAGTCGTAATTGTAGTATTATACATGGTAGCCAAGTTACTCATGCATGCGACAACATCATACTCAGTAGTCGTTATATTAAAGCTAGTACCAATAGAATTAATACCATGTTTTTGAACAAAATCACCACCAAAATGTTTTTGTGCAAAATCACTCACATGAGAAGTGATACTCTGCTCTACCCCACACGATCCAAGTTTTTGTGACAAATCACTTGTCACACCATTCACAACATCAGTTTGATCAAGCATTTTAATTGTAGCCTCCATATCAGGTGCGACCATTCCTATGCTACATATATCTTCTTTCCTTGAACGTTTAAGAACGATGTCATTTGTTTTGACGGCTGAGGTTAACCATTGGTATTCCAAATGAGCCTTGGTAATGCGTGCTAAGGAAAAAGCGTTGCCTAGCGTGGTAGGTCTTGACACTAGGAGTTCCAGTTGTAACGCCGGTTTAAGTATGAAGATATAAAAAGAAATCAATAAGTGCTCTGAGATTACCGTGACCCGATTCATAAGCTTCTCAAAGTCGCTTTGATATTGTGCCACCGTCCCCATTTGCAACAACTTAGATAGAGCGCCTTGCGGATCCTCATACTTACATGGTCCAAAACGATTATGAACACTCTCCAAAAAAACATCCCAAGTCGTGATTAAATTGTTACGCGTCATCCAACGAAACCACTCTGCCGCGTCTCCTTCGAGATTAAAACCCACTACACGTAGTCGTTGCTCGATCGGTGTATTCAAAATAGTAAAGTACTCACTGATAGAGAAGATCCAACTATCAGGATCGGACCCCGAAAACTTCGGCACATCCGACCACATGAAACATGGTAGTGTCGAAGCAAAGGCGTCATCACCACCCCCCGATCGGAACTTCCGACCTGAATCAACTCTTTAGTAGCCTGTTCTTTGAGCAACAGTCGAATAGTGTGTTCCTCCATGAGATCGATTAAATTATTCCTTACACTAAAAAGAGGTAATTACATCAGTTATGGTTCAAAGATCCAACCAATAAACAATAAAGTATCTTGAATGATCGTGGCAATCAATAACAAAAAGTAGCACCAGATCCAAAAAATTAGATCGAATAAAGGAATCCTTTATTAAATAAACCTAATATGTATATTACCACATGCAGTAGATGACAAAGGAGAGTATGCAGTATATGAATTAGAAGCTGCAGTTGATGCAAAAACCGAATGAACAATACCTTTTTTTTTTTTTTTTTTTTTTTTTTTTTTTTTTTTTTTTAGCAATGAAAGCACCAATTGATACGACCCGGTTAGGGGATGTATCGGGATAGGGCACCACTTCAAGCGGGCGCAAGCTCCTTAAGAATATTAGAGAAGAAAAACTAGAGATATTTTTATTAGACAAATCATAGCTTTCATTAATGAATGACGAGGTATATAAATACCGAATAAACCCTAACTTGTATCACAAGTCGATACAAGATAAACTCATAAAATAAAAGATACTTTCCTAGATAATGACTCACATGACTATTTCCTAATATGACTCGAATGCAATATAAATAAAAGATAGATAGTTGTCTACGATAGTAGGCGTATCAGGGCCCTTATGTATATTAGTTGGTATACAAAAAATAATAATAAATAATCCGGATTTAATTTTTTGCACTTTTTCATGCGAGCCACCCCACTAATGTCTCTATCTTTTTCTTTTATATATATATATATATATATATATATATATATATATATATATATATATATATATATATATATATATATATATATATATATATATTACAATTTAAATATAAAATTATTACGTAGTATTAAATAAATAAAAAACATTAATTTATATTAAATTATAATATTCTTTTATATAAATAATTATTTTCTCTCTTCTTCTTTTCTTTCAAACCCTTCTCAAATCCAAATCTAATTCTAATCCCACTTACAAAACCATACGCACCCTCAAATTTTGATCTAGAACCCGACTCCGGGTTTTGAAGTCTACCTGAAATGGAATTTTAATTTAGGAATGAGACTAGTGCATCAATTATGCAATCTCTATAGTTTTTATTTTTGATTTTGATGAGCTTGTAGAAGATGATAAGTTGAAAATATCGTTTGTAGAACATCAAACTTGAACCCGAGAACAATGGGATACATTTTTAGTCAAGAGTTATTCAGTTTTAGCAACAAAGATGACTCGAGAAATTTTATGAGGTAGTGAAAACCCTAAAAGGGTCATGAAAAGTTTAGAAGTCTCCTCTGTTAGAAATTTGAAGAAATATTCTGAATGACCCATATTGAAAAATATATATAGTTGCTCTAGTTTGAGTAGTATAAATAGAGGAGGCTTCATTTGGCCATATTGTCTTTCAAATCCTTGTTTCTTCTCTTGTAAAGTTATCTTTAGCAATACAAAGTATATTCTCATTTCACTTGTTTCTTTTTTTAAAGCTTTCCTTGGTTGTCTAGTTCGGTGAGGTGTTTGAGAAATGCCTTAGGACTAAATGTCGCACGGAAGACCCTTGTTAAGGCAAGTCCGTAATAAGTGATATCAGAGCTAGTTGATTTGAGGAGATGGCGAATGAAGATGAAAATAATGTGGATGGTGCAAGTAGTGTTGTGGTTGATGAGAACCATGGTCGGAAAGAGTCTCACAAAGGAGACGAAAGAAGTGTAGGTGCGTTGAGAGCCACGGTGGCAAGATTGGCCACGAATTTGGTAGTTGTCGAGACATTCATGTCAGAGTTGAAGGAACGAGTATCTTGGAAGAGTTGGGTTCTAACCTTGCGGAATTAAGGGAAGACTTCAAGAGTGCCCTCAATGCTCTTGGTGCCAACTTAGGCCGTGAGATCAATGATTTAAGACTTGATGTTTCTTGGTGGAAACTTTGCTGTGAGATCACGAGTGAATTTATGAGGATGCATGGTGATGTTAAGAAAAGCGGAGATCTCTTCGAAGAAAAAAAAAACCAAAAACAGGAAACGAGAAAAATCGCAACAAGAACACCAAAAAAGTCGAAACTCTATGTAAATCGAACCCTATATAGTTATCTTATCCATAAAATCACACCTCAATCAAGACCCCATAATAACATACACAACTAAAAAGCGCACATTCAAACCCAATAATCAAAATCAGGCCGACTACAATAAAATGTTTTCTACGAACGTAATAATCAAAGCCAGAGTAGATTCATGAAATACGGGTCGGGTGGGGTAAATTATTTAAACTTCCATTTGCCAAAAAGTCCCTAAAAGTTCCGTAAATTACCCCAGCACATAGTTGTATCCCTAGAATAAGAAAAAAAGTAACCAAAAACACGAAACGGGTCATATATCTAAAAATAGCAACAAGAACACCAAACAAATCAAAGAGCAAATTCCCCAAATACCCCACAATTACACCTCTACCTACAAGTCTACAATATATCCCCTTTTTTCTATTTTTTTTTCATTTCTCAAAATGCCTACGGCGAAGATCGCCTCGGGAGAGTTTGGGCGACTTTCTTGGGCGGCTGGGCCCCACTATACCTGGGGCGACTTGTTTTTTTTGTCTTTTTGTGAAAAAATCAAACATAATAAAATATTATAATACTACATATTTGTTGGATGATGGAGTCCCACTCATGATGTTTCTTGGGTGACTAATTAAGGCCGAATGCGTTGGAGTGGCTGCAAACCCCGTTGACACTAATCTTTTCTGCGTGTGATTACTTTTTCTATAGCTAATATGTCATTTAAGATAATAATCGTATAGTTTATAATGAATCGCAAACTTTTTTCTAGTGTTGATGTAGATCAACTTAGGCTACTGGACGCGCGATATAAAGATGAACAAATTGCTGTCTTTGGATGGAAAAAGCATGGTGATGTAGCAAACTCAGACCTGGTTGCCCCAACATGGTCCCCTAGTGGGCTTCTCTTAACAGCGGGATCCGGTGGAAGAGAGGTGAAGGTCCTTAACATTAGGTACCATGAGAAACAAGAACCACTAAGTTGGAAAAACGGACCATGAAGGAAAAGTCAACAAAGTGGCTTGGGCTCCAACCCCCCAGGTCCTAGTCTCAACTGGAGACACTAAAACAGGCTGTATCGTTTGAATGGATATATTTTGCCATAGAGTTATGGTTATTAAACTTCTAGTATGAATTTTTCAAATAATGGAGACTTACATTTTGTCTTTAGTTCATTATGAATGTTAATGAGTTTGAACACCGGTTTATGACATCGATATTGTCTTTTGGTTATTATTAGTCTATATCATATACCAGTTTATGCCATGCCAATAATACCCAAATTGTTTATCTTGACATGTGGATTTTGCTATGATTAATGTTGTAAGCACATTCATATACCTAACAAATTTCCTGTAGTAGACTTGGTTGACTTGTGTTATGTTTAATTAAAAAAAGACACTGATTAATCTTATTGTAATAGAAGTCACAGAAACAGCAGGCCCCTGTAGGTCCATGGAGAGACTCGAACCTGAGATCTCTCAAAAAATACCTCCCCAAGGTTACCCTTGGTGGACAACTGAGCTAGCTCAGTTGGTTAAATCTGGTGGTGTTTTGGGGTAGGGAGGGTGAAGAAGATGAATATATATTTTGTGGTAGGTGTGTTTGATTTTTGTGTTTGTCTTTATTTGTGTTATTTTTTTAAGTGTTTCCGTTTAATAGTGAAAAAATGGCACACAAAACGAGAATGATTATGAGGGTCACGAGGTATAAAATGTATAAAAGATGTACTTCTTACTTAATCGGTTGCCCAAGAAACATCATGAGTGGGACTCAGTTGCCCAAGAAATATATACTATTATAATATTTTATTAGGTTTGACTTTTTCACAAAAAGATAAGAAACAAGTCGCCCCAAATATAGTGTGGCCCAGTCGCCTAAGAAATTGTATAGACTACTAGCTTACACACTAATACTTGCAATGTACTAGTAAAGTACTAGTGTATGGACACGTGTCACAATATTATAGAAGACAGAAGTCACCCAAACTCTATCGAAGCGACCTTCGTGCTGGGGCATTTTGAGAAATGGGAAAAAAATGGGGCATATATGGTAGGTAGATTTGTACTTGTGTGGTATTTGAGGAATTTGCTGAAAATCAAAACCCCTATCCTAAACCCCGTCTAGTTTCTTATCCGTAAAATCGCAACAAAACACCTTAATCAAGATAAAAACGCACATTCAAGAAATCACATTGATCACAACAACATTATAGCCTTCAAAATCAAACCTATACATACTTGAGAAACCAAAGACAAACCCTAACCTTCAATTGAGATTGATTAAGGAGTTACGTATGTGAATAAATCAATAAACAAGAATGAACGTAAATAAGTTCCATTATTTTTTGAAGAGAAGAATACGTGATATGTCAATATTACGATAAACAATTTGACTTTTAATTATTAAAATAATAAACGAGCATGATAGTCATAAAGAGCAAAGGTATGTACTTGAGTAGTCCATATTCATTCCATGAACATTTAAATAATTATAAAAAAAGGTCAAATTGAAAGGAAGTTGTTGATAAAAGTATACGTAAAGTTAAAAAAAATGGTATGAAACATGTCATTTGATCAAGTTGAATAGAAATGAAGAGCAACATCAATTCTTAGTCGATTCTTAGAACCACCAACAGAAAAAATAATTGAATTCTTGTCTTCAATAGCAGCAAAACAGTTGGATTCTTGTCTACATGAGCTGATTCTTATTTTTCTCTTCACCAGTAGCAGAAACTTGATCACCAGCAGCAGTAAAAGCTTGATTTCGTTTCATTTGATTTCATTTTATCTTTCATAACATGCTTTTAATTACCGGTTAAATTTGTTCCATAGATTGTGCAAGCAAAATATTATTTTCCATTTCCAATATTGTTGTATCGTATACACCCGTGAGATATGATTTTCCATTTTCGTGTTTCAAAAGTTTGTCAAATGAGTTTTGCCATGATCTATTTTTATACTAATGTTAAATTCCCCATATTGTATGTTTGACTAAGTTAAAAGCTTATTTGCTTGCGGACAAGCAAATCCCAAGTGCACTTAATAAAGTGCCAAATCGTACCCTTTTTTAGGGTCATTTAGCCTTTATCATTTATTACCTAAAATCCTTTATATTTGACTTTTAGGTCTTTGGGATCGGATTTTCTGAAACGTACATGATTTGGGCTCATTTGAAAGAAGAACGAATGAAAAAGACAGTTTCAAGTTTGTGACCGACATCTCTGAAGCCGTAACATATTCAACGTGACGCCGTTACACCCACAACCTGACGTGTCACAACTAAGTCGGTGAAAAAACCATAATCGAAGACGGCAAGCTGTGGACGTCACACCCAAAGGCTGACGTGGTCACAACCCAAACTCTACATATAGTTTTGCATTTTTTTTGCCGTGTGCAACCTTTGAGAGCTGAACCAAAACGATTTTCATGAGTTTTTCATTTTTTGAACCAAAACGATTTTCTTCTTGATTGCTATGCTAGGTTAGATCACTTAGTATTTGTCTAGAATTGCATGATACTTGTGTAGTTCATTATTTTTGTTTCATATTGATTTTTAATTAATTTGTCTAGACTATATCACAAATACTAGGTAGTTAAAATCTGGTTAGGGTCTTTCCTAGCTTGGATGTTAACTAAATTAACTAGCTAAATAATCAACCTCCGCATCTGTACTATAAGGGTAGATAGTAAAAGTTTAGTTAGCAATTAGATACTTCATGCGTGCTATATAGTTATTGTTGTGTCAATCCATCTGTATGGGGGCACATTAGGTTGTCAATCAAGGGCGTGACAAATCAATAAGTAGAATTGGATGTGTAATGCACCCTAGATAAATACGCTTCCCTCACCATAAGAGTTCACACCAAATTTACTTTTCTTGTCATTTATTTTATTGCAATTTAGGTTAATTTAGTCTTAAAAAATGTCTCCTCAAAACCCGATATTTTTACTTGCTTTTTAACAAATCAGAAAATACCAAAAACAATCTTCTTCCGTCTTTAGATCAAATTATCATACTCTACGAACATACCTTACTATTGCAATGAGAATGACCAGCCCCAAGTCTTGCCTATACTACACTACAACAATTAAGTACACTGTATTGGAGGTTGTAAAACTTCGGAGTTGCAACCACCACATCAAGTTTTCATTAACTCTTATCATTGGGTTTCTATACAGTGTAATCAATGTATGACGAAAACTTTCATATTGAGTAGATAGTAAAATACATTTCTGAGTCGAGTCTTTGAAAAAACAAGATATCTGATATTTGTTTGTGTGAGTTTAAATAAAAAAAAATCATAAACGAATGACAATATCAATCAACTATAACAATAATTTGTCAGCTATATTATTCTAATTTTTACAAGCTTTTGGTAACAAGCTATAACGATAACTATAAAGTATAAACGAGCCTATAATCCTAAAAGCTAAAATTGTAGCTAAAGATACCTTCAATATTTATCCTAAGACTAGGCACTATGGTCACTAAACTTAACACCTTTACATCATCGTTTAACACACCGCCAAACCCATCACCTTTTACTCACTATGCTCACCACCCAATCCACCGCCAAACTCATCTTTTAAACAAATTAATTAAAAAACTAAATTAAATTTTTATTCATAACTAAAAAAATTACATTAAAAATTAAAAACAAAATACATATAAAAAACTTAAATTAAACTCCACGAGAAAGGTGTTAGACTATATCGACATAGAGGTTTTGATGTGCGTCTGCCGATTTGATTTGTCTGATAACTTGTATCGTTTGTTCATGAGTTCATATGAGGTCGTCCTCATGATGTGCTCCCTCCTGATGCCAGTTGGGAGATATCGCATTTACTTTGTGTTTTCGAATCATATTATGTAATATGCTGCGTGTATACATGATATTCCTTATTTTATCAACAAACATCGTTCTTGTGGGATTGGCTAATGTAGCTCATTTTTTCTTGAGAACACCAAAGGATCATTTCACATCTTTTCTTGTCGCCTCATGCATTCTCTTATACCATATCCACTTGTGGTCATCGTTGCTTGAATGTGAAATTGACTTAACAAGCGTCACCCATTCCGAATATATCCCACAACAAGATAATATCCCCATCTGTAACTTATGCCGTTAGCCACAGCTAGAACCTCTGGTGCTTTTTCGTCTTTTAGATTGTTGAATATAAGCGATTGATGTATAACATTGATGTCGTTGTTCGCCCCAGAAACACCAAAGAAAGCATGCCATACCCATAAGTCTTGTGATGTAACAACTTTCAGCAAAATGAATGGATTCGAACCATGATCACGTCAATATTGCCTTTTATATGCATTTGACAACCAAACTACTCCCAATCTACAAGCAAGGCTTCCTAACATTCCCGGAAACGTATGTTTTTCTTCATGAAACCGATAAATTTATTCCACATCAGTGTAAGCAGGTTTTCGCAAATACTCTGCTTCAAATATTTTCTTATCAGACTTACAAAAATAGTCAATAGAATCACAAGAAGTTGTTGCACCAATTTGCAGATATTCATCAAGAGCGTCAAGAACAGTATCGTATGCTAGTTGACAAATTGCGAAGGTGCACTTCATCAATGCCGAAATGCCTTCTCTTTAGGTACAATCAATATTATTATGAAATAGTTCAAAATGATTAGTAACATCTTCAACTATGTTTGTGAATAGTTCTCGACTCATTTGGAATCTCTTTTGGAATGTATATGCATCGTACATCGGATGCTCAATAAAATAGGTGTCGACTAAACGATCATGAGCACCATAACGATCTCTATTCACGATGTTTTTTTATACCTTATGAATTTTCACATTTTCATTTATTCTTAATAAACAATGTCGTTTGTTTTTAAAAGGACAAGTTCTTATTAGTAACTTCTTCTTTCAATGAGTCTGTAAACATGAATCTTTTGGATTATGAAAAATGATAAATATTTTGTTTTAAGTTTGTGTAGATATCGAGAAACATGATGTTCGATGTTGTGTATGAAGATGATGGGGTATGAGGGATGGAAGGTACTTATAAGTAAATAAAATTTTAAAGTTGATATATAAAGGTTTTTTTTATTAAAGTTATGTTTGACGCGGAGCTTTTTAGATTTTTTTGAGATGATGAGCGGTGAGCAATGAACTTTTTGATTTTTAATGTTCGTTAATCAAAAGAGCGGTGAACTTTGCTATTTTTTAAAAATGTTCATTTTTTCAATGCTTTTTAAGAAGTTACAAGTGATGAGTAGTGAGTTGTGACTAATACTTACATCTATGCTCCTGCTCATATCTAATTTTAACAAGACAAAATTTCACCGTTCGTCCCTGAACTTGTCAAGATTCTTGTGTATCGTCCTTAAACTATTTTTTTTTTCACTTTCGTCCCTGAACTTGTCAAACGATGGCGCGTTTGGTCCCTGGGAGCGCGTTTTGGCAGACGAACGTTATGTCCGTCCGTTATCTGATGTGGCAAGCTTGGATTTTTTTCATCTTTTCACCTATTTCATATTCTCACCGTTCGTCCCCAATGCCGTTTGTATATTGTAGCAAACGCTTTGCATGTTTCGTCCCTAACAAAAACGATGCGTGTTTTGTAAAAATTCGACCGTTGGCCAGAAGTGAACCATGTAAATACCCGTCCATTGTGCACATAATAAGTATGTAAAACACACATCTTCCCAAAAGAAAAACATAGCAACGATGGTGGTGTGCACATGTGGTAAACCAGTTGTTGTCAAGACTTCTTGGACAAACAGGAATCCAGGTCGCCGTTTCTTTGGCTATCCGACAATTGTAAGTTTGTCATTGTGTTGTTTATTCACTAAAAAATGTGTTGCTTATTTACACACTTTGTTGTTTCAGGGCTCAAACTGTCCTTTTCTGGGATGGTTGGATCCTCCGATGTGCCCAAGGTCAGTAGACATTATCCCTGGTTTGTTGAGGAGGATTAATGCTCTACGAGGTGTTGTTGAAGAGCTTGAAGAACAGCGGTCCAAGTACAAGAAGTATATCATCATCAGTTGGGTTTTGTTTGCATTGTATGTTTATTTTACTGCTTGAAATGACTTAACCAATACACCATCAAGTCTCTTTGCGTAGTAGTTGTTAGTTTGTGATGGTGGCGGGTGAACGGTTTTAGTATTTTCTAGTAGATGATGGTAGTTGGGTGGTGAAGCAGTCGCTTGTAATGGTTGTCAGTGGTTAATGAAATTTCTTGTTTGAATAATGGCTAAATCGTAATGATTTGTGATCAAGTGAATGTAGCTTGTTATTATCAAGTATTTTGTTTGCTTGTTCAATGCATAATATGATTCACTTAAGGAAGTTAACAAACCATAGGGCTGTAGTTTGACTTAGGGATGTCAACAAACCATAAGGCTGTATTTTGACTTAATAAAGTCAACTAACTGAACCATTTTGATTGTTCACTTGTAAACCTCTGTGATTAGTACCCATTTTCGTCAAATTATTGTTTTGAAATGTAACTTTGAAGTGTATTTAGATTGAATATAAAGTGTTGACTTACATTAAGTGAAAAGGTAGATTAGGATGTACATTTGTAGTCAAACAGTTTAAGCCAGTACAATGGGTTGGGTTGGGTTGGGTGGCCTTCACACAGCTTTATCGGCTCACCAGTACTAAGTTCCTTATATCTAACAGTAGTAAAATGTTAGTACTGTTAGTACAAAATTCCTTCTTCAAGGTTGATTGGAAACTACCTTGCTTGAGTTTTGTATCTCATACAAGCTTGTTAAGCACGGTAGGCCCGGTATTGGAGCTACCCACTCTTCAAGGTTTATCCCATTGAAGTGAGGATGCTAATTGGATGGTTTTGTCTGGTTTAAGTATTTTTGTCATGAAAGACTATTAATTTTGTTCCCTGGTATTGGAGCTACCCACTCTTTAAGGTTTATCCCATTGAAGTAAGGATGCTACTTGTTTTAAAGGATTATGCTTTTAAAGGATTATGCCACTTGTTTTAAAGGTTTACCCCTAGTATTTTATCATTTCAGAAGGTTAAGATGCTACTTGTTTTAAAGGATTGTGCAGTAACATTATTAAATTTTTACTACTGTTAGATATAAGAAACTTTATACTGGTGAGCCAATAAAGCCGTGTGAAGACCACCCAACCCAACCCATTACATACAATTCATAGGTACATTCCCAAAGAAAATGGAAATATAAATGTGTTCATATTTCCAACAAATAATTGGGAACCCAAGAGTCCAAAAAAAGCCTGTAAAATTTAATTCAGACTCTTCGTTTTCCCCATTATGTGTCTATATATTGGTTACTACCACATTATGCAGCATACCAATCAACTACTATCAAACATTAAACAACTTAAAGTGTAAGTAAAATGTTAGGAACCAAGAGAGCCAGAGATGCTGTTGCAACCGACAACACAGAAGAAGAAAAGAAGGAAGTGATGAAACGACCAAGGGAAGATCCAAAAGAGCCAGAGGTGCCTTTGTTGGAAAAAGGCTCGGAGGATACGGATAAGAAGGAGATGGATGAAGAAAAGGAGAAGGCTGGTCCAAGCGCTGCTGAAGTTGAAAGACGCAGGCTTGCTGCAAAAAAGAGGGTCGATGAGCATTGGAAGGAGGTCAATGCTGTTAGGAGATTAGAAGAAAGGGATAAAAAGAAAAACAAATATGTTAAATGTAATGAAGAAGAGGAAGAAGAATCTTTAGAAACATTCTCGTATTATGATTTGTATAAGTCATATGAGTCCGATTAATTTAATCGTGTAATGGAAATAGTTTGTTTAATAATAATTTTATTGTTGATTTTGTGAGTTTTGTTTTTTTCAATTGCATGTTTTATTTATTTATTTATTTATTTTTGCAAATAAAGTTTATGGTTATTTTCATGATGTACGTTTGACTTTCAATTTATGCACCAGTATGACCTTCAGTTTATGGTTATTTTCATGTGTATATCTGATAGTGGTACTATTCACATTGTTGACCAAAAAAAATTGTTGACTTTGATAGTCAAATTCGTTTATTATTGCAAACACGATACTATACTGCATATGCAATTGGTGAAATATAAATTGTAATAAGTTAATTTTACCCATGTTGAGTTTTGAAAGTAACAAAACAGGTTTACAAGTGAATATTCAATAATGGTTCACTTAGTTGACTTTATTAAGTCAAACTAGAGCCTTATGGTTTATTGACTTCCCTAAGTCAAACTAGAGCCTTATGGTTTGTTTTTATTTTAAAGCACAATCCTTTAAAACAAGTTGCGTCTTCACTTTCTGAAATGATAAAAGACTAACAGGGAACCAAATTAATAGTCTTCCATGCGAAAGATAAGTGGTAGTACTTAATGGTTTGGTTTGGGTGGACTTCACACATTTGAAAGGCTCAGCAGTACTAACTTCCTTATATCTAACAGTATTAAAATGTTAATACTAGTAGTACAAAAATTTTTCTAACCGTATTAACTAGTTAGTCCTGGTACTGTTGTGATCTTATCAGCAGTACATGGTTAGTGTACCATTCAACTGCTTGAATTACAAATACCCAAAATAGTAGTACAAAAGGGTAACAACATGGTTATTCAGGTTACAACAAAATTATTCAATCATACTACGTCCTAAATCAACTAATACATTTTCTTTTTACCCTTACCTTTTGGAAAAGGTTTGGCAATTGCTGGAGCAAATGGTTTGATACCATTGTCTTCACAGAACTGATCACTTGGAAGGCCTAGCACCTTTTCCCTTTCATCAAAAAGCTGTTTCTCTGTCTTTTTAGGATTCTTAAACTTCCTAGCATCAATCTTTCTGGTTACAGAACCTGAATAAGTCTTTGGAAAATAGCCTTCCCAGCTGTTGGTTGAAGTTGAGTCACTCCAGTTGTTGATGGAGCTTAAATCACTGCTGTTAACGTAAATGATTTCTGCAAACAAGTTAAGAAAACCATTAAAAAAAAGGTATGTTTGAAATGAAAAAGGAGCAGGGTGTTGCAATTGAGGGTGTGTTTCAAACAACCTTTGTTCTTGGAACTCATTATTTCAGCAGCTAGAATTGGGTGGTGGAAGATTGGTTGGTGTCTTTGGTTTTATAGAGGAAAACTTATGCTTGTTTAGTGTTTACAAAATGCAAAAGTATTCACGTGACAGTAAAGAAAAAAGTAGTCTTTGGCGCCCTATGACAAGTCATGCCATGTCTTACTTTTATCATGTGTGCAGACATGAGAAGAAAATACTGTTTGCATAACCAAGGCCAAAATAGTCATTTTCAAATGCCACCACATTCAATTGATGTGAGCATTTAATACTCCTTAACCTACCTCACCCAATGAAAGTCAAACGGGTGTATTTCAAAATAGAAACATATGGCACAACCAGCCGTGTAAAGTAAATGATCCTACCAACTTGGATAATCAAGTAAAGTCTCATTTTATTCCAAATTTATCCAAACCAAAAATATGGCACAACCTGCAAGTCCAAATTTAAAAAGAGAAACAAGTGGTGGTTTTATAGGTCTGGGTGTTCGAACTGGTAATGATCCACAGGTACAGGTGTTGGATGAAAGATGCTTTATCTGTTGTATAGATGTTAAGTGTTGGAGGCATGCAAACACAGGTGGAAGTGTTGTTGTAGTCACAAAAGCTGCTGGTGCTGAGGCAAACAAAGTAAGTGGTTGTGTTATAGGTCTGGGAATTACAACTGGGAAAAAAAAAAGAAAAAAAGAAAGCCAAGAAAGTTGATTACAAAATAACAACAAATTTGAATAACTATATAGTGGTAGACCACTGTCATGGTTTTGGGCATGCCCAAGCCATACTTGTATGTGATGTGTACGTTTGCATTTTCATGTTTCGTCTCTGTATTACAGATTGATTAATGTGATGCTCATGTTTATGTTTCTGATACATATCAAACACACTCAAAAACTTAAAACATATATGAACACATTATTCATTGAAAAACTGATTCATAAGACCCATTACATTCATTAAGCATAACATGGTGATGTGAACAAAAGAAACCCATGACCAATGTCCAACAAACAACAACCTCATGGACATTTCTTTCTCACAACAAATTCAATCTTCTTAAATATCTTGTCCTTGACTTGCTTGGCCATCATCAACAGTGCCTTCGCCCGACGCTTACCAATTTGTGGAAAACTAGAAGGGGGGGTTGAATAGTTTTACGTCTTTTTCGTTTTGCTTATTTTATAAAAGATAGTTTCTAAGATGAAACCTTCAAATCACTTTAATACATAAATATATTTACTAGTTAATTTATGATTTTGTATAAATATTACTTATGTATAATGTACAATTTCAAAACACTTAACTACAAAAGCACAAATACAAGATTTATTAAAGGTTTTATATATACAATGCTTATGTATAATGTTAGGAAAGAATATACAATTTCATATATTTTATGTAAGCATATATATATGTGTAGTAGTAGTGTATAGATATAATTTTATGTACTAGGTTGTTTTTGTAAGATTAGTTTTATGAATGGATTTTAGTTTGATCTTTATGTGAAATCAACATATGCACAATACTATCAATTATGACTATGTATGAAATGCAAGTAAGTAATAAATCAAAGAGTGAGGGATGGAAAGATCAAACCGAGACACAAAGGATTTATAGTGGTTCGGCTACAAGGACACCTTCCTTGCCCTACTCCACTCCCCGAGTCACCTACTCGAGAGTTTTCTTCACTAGATCAAAGACCTCCTTTATGGCGGAGAAAACCGTACACACCAATATACACACCAATTTACACACCAATCTTCACACCAATCTACACACCAATCTACACACCAAACTACACACCAATCTTCACACCAATCTACTATTTTCTTCACACCAATCTTCTACACACCAATCTTCTATACACCGATCTTCTATTCTCTTCACACCTTCAAAGTACTAATGTCTTGACACCTTCAAGTCACTAATATCTTTGCAACTTCAATGCACTAGTGTCTTGACACCTTCAAGCCACTAATGTCTTCACACCTTCAATGCACTAATGTCTTGACACCTTCAAGCCACTAATGTCTTCACACCTTCAATGCACTAATGTCTTGACACCTTCAAGCCACTAATGTCTTCACAACTTCAATCTACAAATGTCTTCTAGTCTACTCCACTAGAGATCCTTAATTTCTTCACTACAAGCTCCTATTGCTACAATCTCCTATCACCACTACTATCTAACCCTTCTTCTTCACTTCAAGTCACACTTCACACTTACAACAATTCTAGATTCTTCAACTAAATCTAGTTAACTAATACATACACCTTATTCACCAAAGTATGAAAGATGTACAAGGAAATGTAAACAAACAACTTAGATAGCAAGATGATACTAAGTTGTAATACTTCTAATAGAAGTATTCTTCTCTTTGCACTTGAAAGAATGAGGCTTTGGATCACTTGGAAACAAAGGCTTATGAAATGAAATGATCAAAGGATTTTTTTTAGGATTGAAATAGAGATCTAGAACAGAAAGTTTCTGTGCAAAAAGGTGGGGAAAAAATCCAGGTTTAAGGTGGTATTTATAGGCAACAAGTTCTGACAGAGGAGCGTGGCCGGCCCCCTTAAAGCATGGCCGGCCCCCTTAAAATTAAGGGGGCCGCCCCTTATAATTAAGGGGGCCGCCCAACTGTAACGGCCAGAAAACTTGTCTTTTAGTGGGGAAAGTTTATTTGGTGAAAAACTAACTGATTTTGGTTAAATATTTGAAATCATATATTTAGTATGATTAAAACATTTTTCCTTATTACCAAAAGTGTTTTTCAAAAATATATAATAAGATTATATAATTAAATAAACTTTGTATTAGTTAATTAAATACCCCTTTGATCATACATAGCACTAAACACTTTGTTTATTCATACCTTAAGTGATTTGTTGGTGAAAGTGATTATTTATTACTAAATACGTGTTTACGTCATGATCTTTGGATTTGATTAGTTTAAGTTTTGTGATTATCAAAACATAGAGATATCGGAAGATATGAATAATGTTTTTAGTCAATTATTTATATCAACACAATTGTCTGTAATCTCCTAAGCTTCTTAGTATTGCTCCTTGCAATTCTTGCATGTGAATAGTTTTGAAGTCCAACAATCAGCTCCCCCTACGTCCGACCCTTTCAGAAATTTTTTTGGACTTGTACTCCAAATCATGTGCTTGCTGCAAGTTTTCAAGAATCTCTGTGTGGTAAGGGCCAAGCATTAGTTCAGTTAGCACATACGAGTTACAAACAACCTTTAGATCAATATTAATTTCAGAGCTGTTCATGCTTAAGGAAATAGGGAGTTGTGTTTTGCAAGTTTTGAGTTGCAACAAATGAGGTAGGACGGTAGGTAACTATTAAATATGAGTAATAAATGACACACAAATAAAGAAACCCATTTTGTCTAAAAGGCTACTACCAGTGGTCATAGCATTGTGACACATATAAAACGTTAGAATTAAAAAAATTGCATATATAATTAGCAATTTTTAAAAAGTACATAATAAATTTAAAACATTGCATAAGTGTAACATAAAAATTACATAAAACTTCAGTTGTAATCCGGGTGATCCCATGTCTGAGAGTTGTTGTACAGGTAACCGTCGTCGTAAGTAGCAAAGCTCGCAAACTTATCGGCTTCTAACTGAGCTTCCAACCTGCTAAGCTCCCGATCCTTTTCTTCATTCCAGCCCCCATCATCAGCTGCCACCACATTTTCTTCAAAGCTTACCTTAAAGTGCTCCAGATGAGGTTGTTGCTCAACAACTCTCGGAGCAACAGATGAAGTAGATGCACCAGCATCACATGCTGCCACATTTTCCACATAACTCCAACGGATCTTGTTAGAGATTTGCGCCTGTATTTGAGAAACACAACCCCACAGCGACTCAGCAATGGCACTGTCCTTGCAATATTCATCGTACAGAAACTGGTCGATGACGGCTTTCCTCTCTGCTGAGATATCTTGGCACGCTGTGTATTGTTGTCTAAGTTGGTTTTTAACTTTTTTGGCAAGGTCAAACTGTTTGCTCACTTCAATGATAGCATTCTGCCGATCCGTGTCGCCTTTCTCGGTCTGTTTCTTGATGTATGTTTGCAATTCTTCGACTGTGTAAGGAAGTTTGCAAGCCATTTATGTTTTGAATTGTTGTTTGCAGTGTGTGTGAATTTATGGATGCCAAATTGTGTTTGATGGTGGTATTTATAGGAACTCAAATTGGTAAGTTTGCAACCCATTATAAAAAAATAAAATATTTCTTAGTTTCAAACGGTAACAAACAAGTACAACCACATGTTGACTTGTTTGTTGCACTTGACTTTACTTAGTGAAACCCCGTTTTTATAAACAATGGTGAATCTTACCCGTTTTGTTACCCATCAAGCACATAAGTAGTTTTGGTTGACAAAATGTAGAAGTCAAACAGGTCACAAACCATCTAAAGTAGCCACAGAAGTTGAGTTATATAAGTTTGCCTTTAAAAGGACTTAGAAAATTGCCACATATGTGGACTTGAATGTCTGCCTATAGAAGGACTTAGATGAGTGCCACAGATGTGGACGTTGATGTTTGCCACTTATGTGGACTTTCAATTACAGACGTTTCATAACAACCATAGTACTAAAACTCAAATTTGTCCTGAATTTAAAACATGGCTAAAGGATAGCCCATTCACAGTCATTGACTTGGCTGGATTGAGTTGGAATAGGAGCAGATACTCCTTGGAAACTTGAACTAGGACCAGCTTGAGACGCACTAGATACTCCTTGCACAGTTGACCTCTGACAACCTTCAATAGCTACATCTCCATATTGGACAGCTGAACTAGGACCAGCTTGAGCAGACCCATTACCCTTAGCTTGCCGAGCTCCAGCTTTGTTGAAACCTACATAAGAAAACAGGTTATAAAAAAGTACCAAATATAAAACAATCAAAAAACATAACTATGAAAGTCTAATAATTACCTTTTCTAGGAGGTTGACCTTGTCCTTTGCATGTAGTCTTGTTGTGTCCAGCGTTACCGCAGAGTGTGCATTTAATAACTCTCCCTCTTTTGGTCAGTTTTCCAGAATCTACACAGGGTGCATCCTCATACTTAGACCTTCTTATTTTCTTCTTTGGTCTTCCAACCTGGACATGATGCTTTGGTGGCAAGAGCCCTGTAGCATGGGTGGTCTTCTCCCAGTAGTTGCTGCCTCTAATTGGTTCCACTAAGTGAGAGTATACTTCCTTCCATGTGGACAACTAATAAAAGCTATGTACCCAAGACTCAGGAGGTCCAACTTGAATGCCATTGAGTCCCATATTCTAACAGGCTGCAACAGCATGCTTACAAGGTATCCCTGTCAATTCCCATTTCCTGCATGTACATACCTTATCCTGTACATTCACAACACAGTGGTCACCCCATGCCCCTATTACCAGATACTTAACTCCTCCATTCCATATCACCCGCAACAATTCAGCCTCGCTCTTAATCTTTCCCAATATTTTAGCTGCAGTTGGGGTTAGAGGCTCATCAGTTTTGTCAATTATACCTTGTACAACTACTATTCTCTTCATGCAGTATTCTCTGATGTAGTCTAAAAGTGTAATGACTGGCTTGTCCCTTGCTATAGCTATTTTACCATTAAACACCTTACAAATGTTGTTGATCAATAAATCTGTAACTGGTCTACCTATAGAACAACAATATGAAACACTTAAATGATGTACATGTCTACTATTGAACCACTTATGTTGAAAACAAACAAACAATTACCAGAAAAATGAGATCTTGCCCAATGTTCAGCTGGTATCTTGCTCAACCATTCATGTGCTTCCTTCTTCATAGCCTTCAAATGTTCCATACACTTTTCAAAACCAGACAGGGTTGTAACAGATGCACATCTCCATAAAGCTTCCTTATATTCCAAGCCACTAAACTGCTGCCTCATATTTTCATGAATGTGCCTCAAGCAAAATCTATGTTCTGCATTAGGGAAGACAGATTTTAAGGCTGGAATGAGTCCCTGCATAAACCAATAAAGTTAGCAAAATAATAATTTATATTTTGTTGGTTATTAAAGAACTCAACTAGAGGACCATCATTTACTAACCTTTTGTCTATCACTCATGAATGTGAAGTTAGATCTAGGGCCTAGATTTATGTTATCACCCAAGCACATTAAGAACCAAGACCATGAACTCTTAGTTTCAGCTTCCACCAAGGCATAAGCCAATGGGTAAATCCCATTGTTAGGATGAAGTCCAACAGCCACCAACACTTGGCCTGGATAAGGACCTTTCATGAAACAACCATCTAGCCCCAACAATTCTCTTTTGCAAGCCTTGAAGACTTCCTTCAACTGTCCCAAACAAACATAAATTCTTTTAAACACCCTTCTAGACTCACTAGGATTAGCAGAATCTCAATCAATTCCAAGCTGCACAGTCGTATTAGGGTTTGTAGACAGCATTTCACCAATATAGTCCCTAAGCATCATATACTGCAGGTTGTGATCACCTGAAACATCTTTTTCTGCTTTGGCTTTGGCCCTGAATGCTTTTGTCATAGAAACCTGAAGATGTAATTCACGCTGGAGCTGGTCTTGAACTGCCTTTCCTGGGATCTCTGGATTAACCTTGACTAGGTCATAGATCTTGTTTGCCAGGTATTTATAAGTGCAGTGTTTGATTTCCCTAGATTGAAGGCAAGTGTGTTTGTCTCTGTGTGTCTTTACTATCCAGTTTTGACTAACTCTGTCTTTGCCTACATACAAGACCCAGGGGCATTCATCACACACATCATCAGAAGTTCCTACATCGTTTCTCTTTCTTTTTCTCCCTCTACCTATTGGGCCACTTGATCCACTAGGCCCAACACCTGTATCTACAGTTGGGCCTGTTGATCCACTTAAGACTGACTCTGTAAAGACAGGAATTTGGTTATCACATACAACTCTTATCCTAATACCATCATTCCTGACCAACTTCAAATTTCTCCTGGTCTCAACTGCATGCATGTACACTCTTTCCTTCACCTCTTCTGGGGTTGCAAACTCTTGTCCAGTGAAAAAATAATACTTTATAATAGGATTCTCTGACATGTCAACTCCAATTGCTCTTCTTATTTCCCTTAACTATTTCCTAACACCAGAATTTGGTTCACCATCACTACCTGATTGACTCTCGAAACCTTCAACAAAAACAGGTTCTACTCCACCCACAACCTCTACAACTAAACTGCTGTTGCCAATGCTGTCATAAGCTTTATTCCCTGTTAGTCTAAACTTATTTACTTGATCACCACTGCTGTTGCCAATACTCACACAAGGATTGTCCCTTGCTAGATGAAAACCGTTTACTTGCACAGGAGGCTCAACTCCAGTGTGTCCTTCATCATTCATAACTGCAGCCTCTCCTTCATCAGCTGAACCTGCATTGTCACTTGACCCTCCTTCATAATCACTATCATTGACATTATGAATGTCATCCTCCTCATCCTCTAGTGGCCCGACACCATTACCATGCTAAACCTCACCCTTTAGTGCCTCTTGACTGGTATCCTGTTGACCCTCACCTGTATGTGTTTGGGGATCATCTAGGCCAAAAACAGGCAACCCTACATTTAAGTCCAGGTCAGCAACACCAAAATGTTCATCAGGACTTAATCCACTAGTGCTGTCAACATTCATGGCATCCAAATAACTAAATGCCAGAGGCATATCTAACTCATTCTCTTCAAACTCCATCATCCTGACAATATCAGCAAGTTTTTTTGCCACAATCTCCTTACTAGCAGGTACAACAGGGGTGAAACTTAAATTTAAACTTCCAAATTATGAATCAATCTGGGGAAGTTCATTGTTTTCATTTTCACCACATTCACTTAAAGTCAGTTGTGTAAAAGGAGTGCCTTGACTTGAGTTGCCTGGAAGTGGAACACTATCAGTATTATCAGGCCATGTCAGGGCCAACAGTTGAGGGTGTTTAGTTTCCTTAGAGGCTCTAGGTGGACTAGAAGCAAGTTCCTCTATTACTACCCTAGTTTTACCAGTGACCCTGGAACAACCGTGCTCTATATAGACTTCAATCAACTTGAAACCACCTACTAGATAACCCAAACATCTGACATCATCATCAGATGAAAGGGGAAACAGTCCATGGTCTAAAGTACTCATAGGACTAAGATAATGGTAAAACAGAGGCTCTTTCTGACCTGTGTAGCCCAACTTAAGCACCATCTCGTCCAGATCAAAGACTGGGAATACATCAATATCCACCATGTCAAATATGTCTTCAGTACCACCAACGTATTCCCTGTCAGGGAAACGCATAAGTGCCTCACCATGATGTATTCAAATGGTGAATAAATTGCGATGAAATTCTGCAATATAAAGTCAATTACTTAGTACCTAAACATATATAAACACAAGCTAACAGCAAAATAAGCTCAAATAAACTGGACTTAAACTCATTACCGTAGTCATTCTTACATTGCGCCTCCAACTCATCTGCAGGGACTGTCGCTCCTCTTTTGCGCATCTTCCACATTGGTGCGGACATTGTTCGGGACGCTTTTCAATACTTTTGTGATTTTGACGTTGATGTGATTGGGCGGGAAAGTTTTTTGCAGGCGTATCTTGGAAAACGAAAGCTTCAGGAAAAAGTGAATATAACCTTCTTTATAGCCAACTTTTAGGGACGATTAGCGCAAATCACTGTACCAAACCATCTTGCAGCTATCTTTTAGGGACCAATGGCGAGAGTTACTGTTGGAGTAGTTTTGGTGTGAAATGACGAAAGTAGCCATGGTATACACGTCAGCTAACGCTGAATTACAACGTCCGTTTCTCTTAAGGACCAACCACGCCAATATCGACAAGTTCAGGGACAAAAATGAAAAAAAAAAAGTTTAAGGACGATTCACGCCAATCTTGACAAGTTTAGGGACTAACAATGAAATTTTGTCTTTTAACAAACACACCCGTTTAAGTTACGCCCCCATTTTGGACCTTTTCTTTCTTGAACTCTGGTCATCACTTACCAAAAATTTGAAAAAAAAAACCCACCATATGCTCAAACACAACTCCTATGAAATATTTGCAGGTTCAAGAGCCAATTAAGACCCAAAACAGTAAACCAATACCACAACCCAAAACCCATATCACTAATGTAGGAAACGGTGTACACTTTTATTTATAAAATCAGATTATAATAAATAAATAACAGAAATTAAATAACAGAAAAATAAATATAGACAGAAAGGTGTAGAAGCAGAAGACAGACTCTATATAACGATAATAAAATAAAGCAGTAAAAAGTCGGAACGAGGCTCGTGTTAATCACGATTCCCTTAAAACAGATTCGCCGTCTGTTTCCCAGGGTACAACGTTCAAAGCTGTTGTACAGCCGGACTTGACTTACTTGCCTGAAAGATCACGGAAAGCTTGCGTATTTCTGATCGAAAGAACTGCTGGAACGTGTAAGGTATAGGGCTGCGTTATAATTTTCTGTATCTCAAACTGAATGAGATATGGCTTTCTTTATATAAAAAAGCTGTCTTGTCCTCCAAGACTAAATAAAACGCCAGAATTAACAAATCTCTAATTGGGCAACACCTGCGCCTCTATATTTAGATAGATGCTTGCCGGTGTCAATTGGAGTTCTAGCTAGGCCGGAATCCCCCGCATTATGAGTATTTAGAATTTTGTCCACGTAATGTGCTTGACTCAACACAAGTCCATTCTGAGTTCGTATGATCTTTATTCCAAGGATCACATCAGCCAAACCCATATCCTTCATGTCAAACTTTGATTTCAACATGTCTTTAGTAGATTTGATCATCTTGTCGTTACTGCCAACGATAAGCATATCATCAACATATAAACACAAGATTACATATCCACTACTTGTGTCTTTTACATAAACACACTTGTCGCATTCATTAATTTTGAATCCACTCTCTAGCATGGTGTGGTCAAATTTTTGATGCCACTGTTTGGGAGCTTGCTTTAAGCCATATAATGACTTAACAAGCCTACAAACTTTGTTCTCTTGTCCAAGAGCTATGAAACCCTCAGGTTGGTTCATGTAGATCTCTTCTTCTAAATCCCCGTTTAGAAAAGCCGTTTTCACATCCATTTGGTGAATTTCCAAATTTCTTAAAGCGGCAATAGCAAGTATTATCCTGATCGATGTTATTCGTGTAACAGGCGAATATGTATCAAACTAATCTAGACCTTCACGTTGTCTAAATCCTTTGATTACCAATCTTGCTTTGTACTTGTCAATGGTGCCATCGGCTTTCATCTTCTTCTTGAAGATCCATTTATAGCCTAGTGGTTTACAACCAGGAGGTAAATCCACGAGCTCCCAAGTATGATTTTGTAAAATAGAATCTATTTCACTTTTAATGGCTTCTTTCCATTGAGGCCCTTATGAGGAAGTTACCGCTTCTCGATAAGAAGTAGGTTCATGTTCTACCATAAAAGAAACAAAATCGGGTCCAAATGATTTCTCGGTTCTTGCCCTCTTGCTTCTTCTAGGTTCTACCTCTTCTTCCTCAATTTGATCTTGTCTCTCATCTTGGAGATCATTATCATCTCGTTGTCTCTTATCTTGGACAACATCGTCATCTATTCTAGATGAACTTCCAGTTTCCTTCGTTAAACAAGGAAATATATCTTCAAAGAAGGAAGCATTCCTTGATTCCATTACAGAACCCTTTTGTATATCCGGATTTTTCGAATCATGTACAATGAAACGATAAGCACTGCTATTCCTAGCATATCCGATGAATATACAATCCACAGATTTAGGTCCAATCTTTTGGGCCTTGGGAGTCGGTATAGCTACCTTTGCTAGACACCCCCACACTCGTAAGTACTGATATGATGGTTTTCTTCCCATCCATAGTTCATAAGGGGTCTCTTCTTTTTCCTTACGAGGTATCTTATTCAAAAGATAAGTAGCCGTTAGAATGGCTTCCCCCCACATGTCCTGGCTTAAACCAGAATTTATCAACGTGGCATTAACCATTTCCTTCAAGGTACGGTTCTTCCTTTCGGCAATACTGTTTTGCTGAGGTGAATAAGGAGCAGTGAATTCGTGTCTAATTCCATGTTTAGCACATAAATCAGCAAACGGAGACACATATTCACCTCCTCTATCACTTCGTACAACCTTGATTTTCTTATTAAGTTGATTCTCAACTTCGTTTTTGTATAGAACAAACTTGTCTATAGCTTCATCTTTACTTTTTAACAAGTAAACATAGCAATACTTTGTACAATCATCAATAAACGTGATAAAGTACTTATTGCCACCTTTTGTGGGTAGTGATTTCAAATCACATATGTCAGTGTGTATCATATCAAGTGGTTCGGTTTTTCGTTCAACCGATTTGAAAGATGCTCTTGTAAGTTTGGCTTCAACACAAGTTTCATATTTATATTTTGAGTCAATATGGAAATTAGGTATGCAATTAAATTTAATCAAACGGCGCATTGAATTAAAATTTACATGTCCAAGACGGCCATGCCACACATTAGAAGACTCAATCAAATAAGCAGAAGAATTCATTTAATTGATATCATTCTTAACAACCATTACATTGAGCTTAAACATACCATTCAGGGCATATCCCCTACCAACATACATTTGATTCTTAGAAAGAACAAACTTATCAGACTAAAAAACAAGACGAAAACCAAACTTGTTCAACAGCCAACCAGACACATGATTCTTGCGAATCTCTGGAACATACAAGACATTAGTCAACTTGAGCTCTTTCTCGGACGTCATCTTCAGGATTACATCTCCTTCGCCCTTGATATCAGCAGTTGCAGAGTTGCCCATGTACAACTTGTCTCCATTGTCAACAGCTCTGAAAGAGTGAAACATACTCTTATCAGCACACACATGACGGGTAGCCCCAATATCAACCCACCATTCCCTGTTGTTGGAACCTACCAGGTTAACTTCAGAGATCATGGCAGTGACGTCAGAAACCAGAGCAATCATGTCCACATCATTCACCATATTTGCCTCGCGTGGAGTCACCCGCTTCGGCATCTTACAGTTAGCAGCACGGTGACCTGGCTGGTCACAATTGAAACACACCCCTTGGAACTGCTGTTTCACAATTGCAGCTTTAGGAGCAAGGTACTTAGACTTCCCTTTGCCTTTCTTGTCATTCTTTCCTTTGCCCTTGCCTTTTCCCTTGACACGAGACTTTGAAGATGACGAAGCATGCTCAACCAAATTTGCCTTGGCAGAATCAGGCGTATAAGCGTTTTTCTGAGCCAGCTTGTTGTCCTCTTCAATATGAAGACGAACAACCAAGTCTTCAACACTCATCTGCTTTCGCTTATGCTTCAGGTAGTTCTTGAATTCTACCCAGCTTGGAGGTAACTCTTCAATAATAGCAGCAACTTGAAAAGTTTCACTCAAAGTCATTCCTTCAGCACGAATGTCGTGTAGCAAAATTTGCAGATCTTGAACCTGACTCATCACTTTCTTTGAATCATCCATCTTGTAATCCAAAAAGCGTGCTACCACGAACTTCTTTGTACCAACATCCTCAGTTTTGTACTTGCGTTCCAATGACTCCCATAATTCTTTGGCAGTCTTGGTCTTGTAGTACACGTTGTACAAAGAGTCAACCAAACCATTCAAAACATAGTTGTGACACAAAAAGTCTGAATGTTTCCATGCTTCCAAGGCTTGAACAGCCTGTTGATTAGAGGATTGACCTTCAGCAGGAGGTTCCACTTGAGGTGCGTTCTCTTTTAAGAACCGCGCAAGGTTCAAAGTAGTGAGATAAAAGAACATCTTCTGTTGCCACCTCTTAAAATTCTGCCCATTGAATTTCTCTGGTTTCTCAGCATGATTAACAACTGTGTTGGTAACTAGCGCACCAGATCCATTCACTGTAGTAGTCCCAGGAGGAGTAGTGTTTGTCATCCTGAAAATCAAACACAAACAGTTAAACAACTGTTTGGTATCTACTTGTACCAGATCTGACTCAACGAAACTCTATATTGGTTTCGATAAATCAGTTAATAGAAACTCAATCTTGGTTTCAATAAACTGATAAGAACAACTGCTTTAAAAAACGTTATAGATCTGTACACCAAATCTGTTTAATTAAAACTGATTTCCAAAGAAACTCTACAAGGTTTCGACAGAAAACAGTTGATCAAGATCTGTTAAGAATTAATCCGATTCTAACAAAGTGTTTTAAATTCGGTTAAACCGAATCTGTTTTAAGACTGTAGGAAACGGTGTACACTTTTATTTATAAAATCAGATTATAATAAATAAATAACAGAAAAATAAATATAGACAGAAAGGTGTAGAAGCAGAAGACAGACTCTATATAACGATAATAAAATAAAGCAGTAAAAAGTCGGAACGAGGCTCCTGTTAAACACGATTCCCTTAAAACAGATTCGCCGTCTGTTTCCCAGGGTACAACGTTCAAAGCTGTTCTACAGCCGGACTTGACTTACTTGCCTGAAAGATCACGGAAAGCTTGCGTGTTTCTGATCGAAAGAACTGCTGGAACGTGTAAGGTATAGAGCTGCGTTATAATTTTCTGTATCTCAAACTGAATGAGGTATGGCTTTATTTATACTAAAAAGCTGATACGCACGTATGCGAGGCTTCGGAGCTGCATTCGTGTCCGCAGGTCGCGCGGGCTCGCATGAGTTCAGTAGCTTCGAACTCATTTTGGTCCAGAAATCCCACAATCTGCACCCCCCTGCGCGCGCGCACGTAGGAGTGGGAGCATAGCTCACCTAAAAGAATTTGAAAGCTAATACTAAGATAACCTTATAAACTAGCTTTCACTTCTTGTTTTGGGCGATGTGGGATGCTACACTTTTCCCTTATATTGTGTTTCATGTTAGCTCTATTTTGGACATACTTTTGCTCTATTTTGGACATACTTTTGCTCGTTGCAAAGCTCTCTTGGAGAACAAAACGCCCCCAAGAAACATAAATATATATAACATATATACATTAAATTATGTCCAAAGTTTGCAAAAATCAACTTTGCAAAACTCATTTTCCAACAACTAATCCAACCAACAATCATGAACTAACTACGACGGCTTCCCCTCGCCGGAAAACACTTGTTTAACCCATTAACCCAAATCTTAAACCCATTATTTCTCGCCAAAAACACATGTTATTATTGTCATGCAAGTTGGTTAGCCGGGGGGTTAAGGAAAAAGACAAGGGAGTTGCCGGGTATAGTGCAAGCGGGTGAGCCGGTTTTGCATGAAGGAGCTAAGGAAGTATTGACTGAGGAGATTGGTTCGGGTCGGGTTCAAAAGATAATAGATGATATGGTGATGGTTATGAGGACAAGACCTGGTGTTGGTCTTGCTGCTCCTCAGATTGGTATTCCACTCAAAGTTAGTCGTTTTTTTTGTTTTATAAGTTTTAAGTAAATTTAGTGACCATCACTAGATATACATTTGGTGGTGGGCAAGGCCGGTTCGAGTTTTCGGATGCCCGGACTGAAAAATGGCCCTTGTAAACAAATAACACGTACAGTCGTACACTATCTTCTACTAAGTTTTACCAAGTGTTCTAGACCCGACTCTTCTATTAATGATGAAACATTGCAACATAAACCTAAGAAGCATATTTGATATTATGTTATAAGTTTCTGTGACAGTAAACGTATCCTGTTGGGCCAACATCAACCTTGGTCATCTACATGTATTTTTACACCGGAACACATAAGTATATGTATATAAAATACAACAACAAAAATTAGAATATAACATGGTTCGATAATCACACAAAACAGATAACTCAAAGGACAACATGTTAAGATAAAATTGACAACATCTGTAGTAATGGGGTCGCTATTTTCCCCCAAGTTGTAGGCTGTTTGTTTTGTCTTTGGCATTGCTTTGTTTTTTTTTAAGAGATTGAGATATAATCCAAGGGACTAGATATGTTTAAGTAATGTTGTAATCCTTTTCTAAAACTGAAACAAATATACCATATGATAAAAAGAGGATCAAATATGCTTATAAAACAATTAAACAATACATGCAATAAATAAAAAAGAGTGGATATGTATATGATGAATCAATCAGACGGGGCACATAAGCAACAAAAACGAAACTGAATAATAAGTGAAAAATTTTCTTTGGGTGAAAAACGTAATTAACATAAAAGGAAGAACAACAAGGGGACAAGATGTGTTGATCTCACCGTAGATGAGATCAACAGACAAGAAGAAGATGAGGAGTAGCGACCCATAACCTTGGAGACATAATTTTCCCAATTGCCAAATTGTAGTTCTGGACATCTGGCTGTGGTCAGAAATTGGGGTTGAAAATGTGTGTAGCATGTGCCTTTTAATTATATACTAACATAACGTGGGCCTAAAATATGCCCCCTTCTTTCTGCTGCCTTGGGCCATCGCCCACCTGGCGCAATACCAAGGCCGAGCCTGGGGAAAGGGTGGGAAACAGTCACGGGATGCCTTGGTTACATTTAAGTCAAAGACTCGCCCTCGGTTAACCTCAACAGAGAAAACCTCATCCGTTTACCCGTTTACCAAAACAACTCGTTATCAAAACGTCACAACCTAAAACAACAAAACACACCTAATCACTAAATTGCGCAGACCTTTTCATCAAAGGTGGTTATATACTTATATGCATCTGTTTATACTTCTCAATTAATCATTTTCAAACCAAACAGCCCCTAATTTGGCCCTTTACTGATTCACGAACAGATAATAGTTTTGGAGGATACTATATGCGAAGGCATCTTTAAACCATCTGGCAAGGGATAATCTTCGATCCATCTCACGAAGGGTGTAGTGGGGCCTACGGGCTCAGCATGTGGATGGGCACACGGTGGTACGTTCATCGGGACAATATGGTATGGATTAACAGTAGGGGGTACTCCCAAAGAAGGCTGACTAACATAGAAAGGATGAGGCGTACTCGTGTTTGGAGTGTAACCAGTATACATGGTATACGGGGGGTATACCATGGAAGGATTGTAGGGCACAGCGGTTTGTGAAGGGTATTGATTGCCAGGCTGCCCATTGATTTGGAGATAAAGAATCGAAGGGTAACTCTGGACCGGGAATTGAGGATGCAGGCCAATGGGGGGAAGACTCCCTCCTGTGTTGACTGGGCCTAGGTTACCCTCCACACCCGACGCGTGGGAGGGCTGCAGAGGAATTCCTCCTTCGGTCCTTCCTAAGTGAGCTGCTAATAATGGGGGCAGGTTTACCTCCGTGTTCTCCCTCTGCCGACTCCTTCCGTTAGAGCCTTCGACGACAGTTCCTTCTCTCCTCGTGGGGTGTTCTCTCGGGAACTCCCTCGAATCCTACGCTTCTTCCTTCGAGCCTTCTACTTGCAGGTGACCCAATGCGGAGGATAGGGTGGTGAGCCCTATGGATTGAAGGTCTCGGTTCCATTTCGATCTCCTCATCATATTCATCACTGGAATAATCTAACTCCCTACGCATCTCCGTATTTCTGATTTGTCTCCTTCGAGCCCTTAGCAAGGACTCTAACTCTTCATAATTAGCGTCGACAAAGGCGGGGCTAATGATGAGTTCTGGATTGGCCGAAGTGGATGCATGGTGATTGGGCGTTATTTCAGGATGAGATCGTGTAGTAAAGGTGGAGACCGTGATTGGCGGCAGGTTGTTGGCGTCTGTTACGGGTAAAGGGGTTAAGGACGAGAAACCCGGTGGGGGTGTAACTTCTCGTTCTGAATTCATGCCAGAATAATAGCGAGTGTATTTGACTTGGTTATTTTGCTTGGAAATAACGGGACTAATTGTAGCGGGTCCCACGGATGGCGCCACTGATTGTACAATATTTTGCACTACCAGGCCTTCGATGGTGATCAAAGGAAAATGAGGGGTGTTGTGATTGCGCCAAGCTTGGATATAACATGAAATAAGAAATACTAAAACACTACGTTAAGTGAGTGCGCAGGGGTTGGACCCTGCGAACCACCTCCGGCGTGTGAATAAGTGTTTGGTATGAGAGTTTAAGTATATGCGTAGTAAAGTAAGGTGAGATAGATTGCATACCAGATTTGTCATCGTCCAGGACTATTTATAGGTGAAGAAAACGGTCCTTGAGAGTGGTCACACGTTTGATGAAGATCATGGGGGCGTCCCATGATTTGTGGTAACCGCTAGGGGTTAGTGCCCCACTCCTCCGGGTTTAGCGGGGGTGCTAAGGAGGAAGAGGCGACGTAGGTAAGACTTGGTCTCCCAATATTGGACTTGGCATTGTTCCGTCCATAAAACTTATCGAGAGATACCCCGAAGGGCTTAATCCTTCGATTGGCGAATTCCCACTTGGTAACTAGATCATTGATGATTAGTTTTACGCCAAGGAAAGTTTTAGGAGGCTAGCCAGAGCCTTCGATTATGTAGGTTGCGATTACACTCGAAGGGGTGTCCTTCGAGCTAATCGGAGGGTACATCATCACGTAACGTTATTGGCTTTTTTGCATGCCTTTATGTCTCGATCCCATTTTTGCGATTTTGTGATACTTTAGTGACCATTTTTGCATTTTATCCTTTTCTTTTCTTTTTCTATCGAAATAAAAGATGCGCATATAAAAATAACATAAATTTCAAATATCATATTTATTACTGTAGTTGATAATTAAACAGAGACAATTTAACAAAAGAAAATTTTTTGGACTAGACATAGAAAGTACGAGTATGTTTTAACAATGGTGAATATGAGACGAATTCGAGTCTTGTGTTATAGCTCGACTAATTTACACCCGTTGTCTAAACCTCATTGTTTTTTTAGAGGGAAGAAGTGTGAGAACTCGAGGATCATATTATATTATTAATATTATGTTCTCGAGTATCACTTTAATAAGAAAAAGAAATAAAGAAAGATAAAAAAGTTGCTTTCTCGAGTATAAAGGAAAAAAAGAAAAATAGTTTAATTGGGTTGATTATCTTTACTACTTATAAAGAGTGTGTATATTTTTTTATTGAAATTTGAAACTTAAATTACTAATATAGTTTGGCTAAATTAACTTAAGTACACTTTAAACTTGACAATTTTTAAAAAATTTAACAACTTAAATTATTATTATTATTTTTTATCAATTCTAAACTTAATAACTTTTGAAATACACGCTATATCAATTTTTATAGCTTTTTTCTAAAATTAGAGTGAAAATCTTTCATTTTTATTTACTTTTGAGAGGCGAGTACAAGTAAACGTAGAGGGGTTATACTAGCTTTACATCTATACTCGGTCAATCTGAGGGGATCGGCTTCGCATACTCCGATCAAACTCTCCACCGCACGACGCAGATCTCCGATCAGATTCCGGTGTATGTCTTCCTTTCATCCATTCATTATGTTTTTTTTTTTTTTTTTTTTTATAGTTTCATTAATCCAATAGTTAAGACTATAATTTAATTTATTTATCTCCAATTGATTAATAACGGGATGTTTGGATTAGCTTATTTCATTTCGGAAAAGAAGTCAATAAGCTCCGAATTATTTGTCTAAGCCAATAATCTGATGTTTATAAGGTGGGCTTTTCCAAAATAAAATAAGCTTATAAAATAAGGATTGATTATGTTTGGCATTGTGTTTTACAAACAACCATTTATCTGATGTGACATAATTATTGCAACCCGCTTTGTTACAATAGATTATATGTTTCTAGAGTATCAAATAGAGACTCTCAATGTGCAATGCTAAACACCTAATTTGCGTAAACTACTCTTACTATGGATTTGACTGCGGAGTCTTTATCTAAAAGGTAACACTTGTTGCAGAGCATCCAGTCGACTGGCAATTGTGTAGTGGATCAAAATGGCTAGCACGGCATGTTTTATGATCATTAGCAAAAATGACATTCCTATATATGAGGCCGAAGTAGGGACTGCGCCTAAGGTATCATAAAACACACTTCTCGATTTCAACTGTTAGTTACTCTTTTTGTACTAGAACTGTGTTTCGTTTATAGATTTTTAGTCTGTTCAACCGTGTTGGACTCGGAACTAGGAAAATTTGCATCATCAATTGAATATGTATGTTATTATGCTTAGGAGTAGTTCATCGCTTCATTGTTATTTTGATTTCATTTCATTAGATATCATTTTATCTTTCATAACATGCTTTTAATTGAAGTTATCACTATTGTCTTATACTCTTATCTTTTATCAAGAGTAGTTAGACGAGATTACTCTTGTGTAATTGCTCACTATTTCAAGTTTATGCTTGTTCTAATGAATAATACAGATAGGTTTGGGTACTACGTACAGAACCCAACAACTTATCATCTTCATGTTTACCTATTTTTTTCATATAACAAGTTTCTAAAGCACTCCTATTGCTTACAATCTCGTACCTTGCAATGACATTCTAGAAAGAAGAAGCTGCACATCAGCATCAATTTATTCTCCATGCGGCTTTGGATATTGTTCAGGATCTTGCATGGACAACAAGTGCTATGTAAGACTCATAATCACTCTCACCGACTCTCAGAATCCTGGGAAAGTTTATTTTTATTTATCTGATCTTCCGTGGTTATGTACTTATGGTTTACCTTTTCTGGTTCCAGGTTTTTGAAAGGAATCGACAGGTTCAACGATTTGGTGGTGTCAGTATACGTGACTGCTGGTCATATCCTTTTTCTAATTAACTTGTTAGTTAGCCCAATATTGCACTACACGAAGAACACACTACTTACAATTTGGCATGAGTTTTCAATTTTTTTCAATGCCAGTTAGCTAGTAAAGTTTCGTAGTTGGTATAATCAGTGAATTTGTATCGGCATCTTTTCATTTATTTTTCTTAACTCAAGCTTACATACGCGATTGATGCTGCTTCATGACTCTCGTAATGATGATGGAATCAAGAGCTTTTTCCAGGAGGTCCACGAGCTCTATATAAAGGCAAGTTTTTACTATATTGATTGTTTTTGTGATTGTGAGTACAACAACAACAACAACAACAACATACCCAATCCCGCCTAGGCGGGGTATGGGGGAGGTGGGATGTAGACAGATCCTACCCCTACCCCAGGGAACCCTGCAGGTAGAGAGACTGCTTCCAGAAAGACCTCCGGCAAGTGTGTGCAAAGTGTGCTCGAAGTAAAGAAAAACGAGAAATAGAAAGCAAAACAAAGAAAGCATAAAAGCAAACAGAGCAATACAAACATAGAGGCAAAACGACACAACAAGCATATAAGCAAACATAAAAGCAAACCGACACACCAAGTAAAAGAGCAAACAAAGCAAAACGACAAGACAACCAAGAAAAACAACCAAAACAAAACCACCTAGACAAGCGAGGGGGACACAAGACCAAGGCCAAACCAAGCAGCTACGACCAAAAAGAGCAACGCAAAGGGCCTAAAGCTAAGGCAAAGCAAAAAGAGCAAGCAAAAGGCACAGGCAAAGGGCCTAAAGGCACAACAAAGGCAAAACCAAAGCACTAGCCGAGGCAAAGCAAAAGCACCTATCTCCTAAAGGGGGCAAGCCAAGGGACCCAAAAAAGCCTAAACCACAACAAACCCCAAACCCTCAACCATCCTAGCCCCAAAACTAACCACGACTACTAATCCTATCTCTCCACGCGTTCCTATCTGTTCCTAGTTGGCAAACCATTGTTTTAATTTGTTTCACCTTACCAAGTGTTTTAATATTACTTTCAACTTTTTACAGATTCTTCTAAATCCTCTCTACCTGCCAGGATCTCGTGTTACATCTTCACATTTTGATACAAAGGTCCGAGCCCTTGCTAGAAGGTACCTATAAGGCTGTCATCTGAAATCGTAGTGTAAACTTCAATTTCCATCCATTTTATTGTAATCACAACCCTGTGTCAACTTTGGGTGTCTGTTGTTAGTGACTATTGAATTCATGGTAGTGTAGAAGTGAGTGATGTTCTTGGATTCTAGCCGATTATACATGACCTTTTGTTTGCTTTCAGTTTTGACTATAATATGGGGTTGAAACTCTTGTATCTTAAATCATGTAATGCCATGACTTCATGATGAAAACTATCTCCATGTTGTTAACTCTGAATTATGAGAAATTATATCAAGTATGACAGCGGAATATATGCTATCCTGTTAAGATTAGGATATATACCTATTGTTCAAAAGTCATAACTATTACAGTATTGTATGTAGTTTCGTACATTTTATTGTGAGATTACAAAATGAAGATTGTAACAAGAGGCTGAGTACAAAGTCCATTACTTCAGTTCCTTAAGAAAAACCTTCCGAACCTAACAGTGTCAAGAACTCAGAAATATTGACTAATTTAAGCCAAATTGAAAGTTAAGGATGATGCCCAGTTGGTCTGTTGTTGCTGTATCAGTTTGACACATCACTTGCTTATCAGATGAACTGTAATGGAAGTTGTCTGTAATATGATTGCTATTATTGTCTTCATTTTATGTTTATACATGATCAATTAATCTGTCAAATGTGGGATGGCATCATCTAATTTTTTAAGAAAATTCTGTTCTTGATCTTAAGATGCTTATGGTTGTGGAACTAGCAGTTTAGTCTAAGCCGGTGGTATTATAGGGATCGTTTTTGTAAAAGGTACTAGTTATTGACATATATGTGCTTCATCGCTATGTACATGCAAATAACCTAAACACGTGCATGCTATGTAGGAATTACTCACCCACATACCTCTGAATAGGATTAAAGAAAACTAATCTTGACACTAACATATTCAAATTTTGAAAATCCAAGATTAGTTTTTCACGCATAACTGTATTTGGTCTGGCGATAATCAATTTATGTGAGTCAATTGACAAGTTGTCACAAAATAATTATAACACACATGTACAGAACTCGAGGGAACCCAGAGAACAATGGCAAATAAGCAACACAAGATATTTCACAGCCATGTTAGACATGTGACACTCCAACTAACAAAAAATTGATAGATTACCAAATACCACCTGTTTGATGGCTTCTTGAAATAAGCAACCTCAATATTCTCATTTCATTCACAAATGGTATATATTCTCAAGTTGCACAATTCTCGTCTAAAAATACTAAAAACAAATAAGCTGTACAATAAGCAACCACAGTCCCCTTCTAAATCCCAATAACAATAGTTAATTGACCGATACATCAGCAAAAACATGAAAACATTATAAATAATAATAATCCATATAAACCCTAAGGGGCAATTCTTATAATCCTAGTAGTTGGATACCTGCGCACAGCAACGGCAATAAATATACTTACATTATAAATATAGTAAATGAATTGCTAGCCCAACTCTCCACGCAATTCCCTACTCGCTTAGTAAATTCGTTTCACAACACTCCGAATGTGTATGTGTTAGTTGTATGTGTTTGCTTGGGTTTCCCGTAGCTTTCCCGTGACATCATTATTCCCACATATAGAAAGACTCTCGCAATCTCTTACCCGTCAAACACTCCTCCAAAAGTATATGATATTTTTTTTTGGAGAAGCGAAAAATTACATTAACTATGAAGAACAATTACAAACTTGGGCATAAACCCACAATCAAAATAAACTAATGTTTTGACCACATATACATACCCATTATGCATGAAAACCAAACAAACATCAATTAAAGGAAACTACGCCTAAAAAATAAATGAACTAAATTAGAACTAGACATCCTATAAAACAACTATGACTTTGCTGCAATGCCTCTCAACTTCTGCTACTCGAACTTTAAAAACAGAAAACTTCAGCTGCCTAGAAAAACCATTCTACTTGTTCACTAAAAAAAACACGCTTGGGCAAGAATGTAGATGACCATTAACTCAAAAGAGATTTAACTTTCATTTTCACTGTTATCGGTATCATCATCTAAATCGTCAATTATTCCAAACTTGGGAAAAAAGAGAAGGTCTCCACTGGACAAACACTCTCCCAAAAGATGAAAGGTATTTTTGTAATATATTGCTATTGAATTTTTCAACATATTGACAAAAGGACAAGGACGTATAACATCCTTTAAAATAATCGAAGTAAGTAGTACCTTCACCAAATAAATTCAAACTATTGCTAAATATTGGTTCTATAGTTTCAGATCATCAACACTTAACCTAATTGAAATTTCAAACTAGTTCGGATATTGTTAAGTCAAAGTCTACTCCAATATTTCTCGATAGATCACAAAGACACAAAATATGTTGATTTCTTAGCAACTTCCTTCAAATCATCACCCGCCCATTTATAAACATAAGCACCTGCATACAATTTCTCCATCCTAACAAAAATGAAAGTTTTGCAAGCTTGCCATATTTTACTAGTTAGCTTCCTTTCATTTACAGCAACATCAACAGCAAAGTTAAACTACGCTAAGCCAGGGTGCAATGATACATGTGGGAACGTGAGGATTCCGTATCCTTTTGGAATTGGAGCAAACTGTTCTCTCAACGAATGGTACAATGTCGATTGCAACTCCTCGACGCCATATTTATCTGCACTCAACCACCTGGAAGTTGTGGGTGTTGACTTGGAAAATCAGACAATCGGTGTTAATATGCAAAAGCTCTCTGCATGCACTCAGACGACCAAGCACAGCGTGGATCTTGGTAACAGCCCCTTTTTGTATTCCAAATCGCACAATAAATTTGTTGTGGAGGGGTGTGGTAATGGTGTCATCTTGGGTGATGATGGTAGTGTGCTTACAGGGTGTTCCACCACTTGTAGCAATCATACTACTACTACTACTGGCGTTACCATTGATACAAACAACACATGTTTTGGCATCAATTGCTGCGAAACGACAATTCCTCATTATCTAAATTCGTACAGCATGATTCTCACGGGTTTGGAAAGGCTGGATGGAGATAGAGCTTGTGGATCTGCCTTTTTGGTGGATAAAAATTCGTATGATGAAGTAAGGTTTTCTGGTAAGTCCTTTATCCCGACATCACTTCTCTGGACTCTAGGATACCTTGACCTCGAACAAGTAAATTGCTGCAATACCACTAGGATGGATAACCGCATAGTGGATCTAAGTAATGGTACTTCTGTAGAAACTTTAAAATGCTCGTATTATCAGCCATCCAACGGAAACCCGTATTTATATGATGGATGCTACGGTATGTAGTATTTATTTGTTTATTGGGCTAATGGCCTCTAAATGTATCATAATTGTCATGATTTCCTTGTATGTATATCGAACAATTTTTTTTTTTTTTTTTTTTTTTTTTTTTTTTTTTTTTTTGCTATTCTATGTACTAAACTTGCATTTTTCGTATTTTTTTGTGTATTTTATGACCATTTTGCCCCTCCCGAGTTAATAAAATGAAGGGCTAACTGGTCATAAAATACAAAAAAAAATACTAAAAAATCAAGTTTAAAACATAGAATAGCAAAAAAAATTGTTCGATACATATAGAAGGAAATCATGACAACTATGATACATTATAGAGCCATTAACCCTTGTTTATTTTACGTGTTTTCCAGCATATGTTCTTGTGAGTGTGTGCTTTTTTAACATGGAACCTTCCATCTCTTAAACATCGTATTTTTAATTTAGATATGGAGGAGTGTGCAAGGTGCAAGGGTAGTGGACACCATATGGAATGTAGTTACAGACAGATTTATGACATTGATGGCTTATTTAACAAATGGGACTTCGATTGTTACTATGGTGATATAGATGTACCACCATTCTGGGTTACTATTGTTGGTAACGCCTATTATCCATCTATAGACTCATATTCTTGGTTATTTGTTTAAATTTGTTGTATGTAAACCATTTCTTTTTGCCATACACCATTAAGAAATCTGGTTTTGCCAAATTTACCCTTCACTTTATTGAGCTATGTAATTTTTTATTTTATTTATTTATTTATTATTATTATTATTATTATTATTATTATTATTATTATTATTATTATTTTACCTTTTGAACTATGTAATTTGATGAAGAATTAAATAGTTAAAGCCATTAATTTAAAAGAAGATAATCCCTGAAGGGTGAAATGGTAAAAGATAAAATTTGCTTGTGTTTTGTTGCAGATATTTTAGTGCACGCAGAAGGGATGTTAAGCATTTAATTAAATTATATGTTTTGTATTCTTAATTCAGGTTTTACTAGTGGGATAAGCTTGGGGTCAGTTCTTGTTACTGCAATTATCTATGCATTGTACAAACTAATCAAGAAAACAAGAATCAAAAGACGGAGAGAAAGTGTTTTTAAATGCATTAACGGTGGTTTGCTTTTAAAGCTACAAGAAGAGGCTGACCCGTCTTTAGTTGATAAAACCATACTTTATACTTCAAGTGAGTTAAAAAAGGCCACTGATAACTTCAACGACAACAGAGTTCTCGGTCGGGGTGGCCAAGGTACAGTTTACAAAGGAATGTTAGCCAATGGAAGAATTGTGGCAGTCAAGAAATCAAAAATAGCTGATGAAAGCCAATTAGAGCAGTTCATTAATGAAGTGGTCATTCTTTCGCAAGTTAATCACAGAAACGTGGTCAAGCTATTGGGATGTTGCTTAGAGACAGAAGTTCCTCTCCTTGTTTCTGAATTTATACCAAATGGGACATTATACGACCATATTCATGATGAGACTCATGAGTTCCCATTGTCTTTAAATATGAGATTACAAATTGCTACAGAAGTTGCAGGAGCACTTGCTTATTTGCATTCAGCTACTTCAATTCCAATATATCATAGAGACATGAAAACCACCAATATACTTTTGGATGATAAATACAGGGCCAAAGTTTCTGACTTTGGAACTTCAAGGTTCGTATCAATGGATCAAACTCATTTGACTACTTTAGTCAAAGGTACATTTGGCTACCTTGACCCCGAATATTTCCAATCTAGCCAATTCACTGAGAAGAGTGACGTCTATAGTTTTGGTGTTGTTTTGGTGGAATTGTTAACCGGAGAAAAGCCAATTTCTTTAACTAGATTTGGTGAACATAGATGCTTGGCTACATACTTTATGTTGGCTATGGAAGAAGGGCGTGTTATGTCTATTTTTGATGCAGTTGTAATTAAAGATGGTAAAAGGGATGAGCTTATGGTATTAGCTGGCCTTGCAATGCGATGCTTGAATCCCATTGGAAAGAATAGGCCCACAATGAAAGAAGTAGCTACAGAGTTAGAAACAATACGAACATCACACATTCCCTCTATGGTTGAAACTGATATCAAATCAGTTATGTATGGTGAGGAATTACACATGCAAACTTATGCTGAATCAACATCGACATACTTTAGTTTCACTGATACCATTACTCAATGATGCCTAAAGGCCAAGTTTGTTTTTAATATGTAATAAATTTATATATTGTCATATAGTTGCTAAGCATGTCATAGAACTTTAGGTAATCATAAATCCATCCAAATTACCAAAAAATTGGATGGACAGTGTATTCTATCATAACGAGTTATGTAACCATTTTGTATTCAATATGTGTCTAAAGCTTTATACTAATTTGTCATTTCAAGCAATAACTTTACTTTTGCTATCCAATGGATCACTGTACTACGAAGACATGCTAATAAACAACAACAATGACATATAAGTTGCAAAAATTGTCTACAAGGAAAATCGAGCGACTCTGAGAGGAAATGGCATAAGAAGTAATAAAAATTAAGATTAATTACTTGAAAATGTATCATACATGCCACTTTTTGTTATTGTATGTACGGAACTTTTTTCTTATTGCGTGTATTGAACTTTCAAATTTCGATTATTGTGTGTATTTTGTGACTATTTAGCCATGTAAAATGACCATTTTACCCTTCAAAATTTGAAAAAAGTAACGGTAAAATGGTCACAATACACACAGTAATCAAAATTTGAAAGTTCAGTACACAGTAAGAAGAAGAAAAAGTTCAGTACACACATTAACAAAAAATGGCAAGTATGATATATTTTCAAGCAATTAACCCTAAAGATTAAGTTAATAAACTCACCAATTAATGAACTACATTGGCCAAATTTATTAAAGTTTCCACCAAATATATTTTCCTCAATCAAATTTTCTACCAAATTTATTAAAGTTTGACCAAAATCAATTCAATTTTGACTTTTTATTGGCCAATCATATTGCTCAATTTCGCCTATATGTCAAAATCGAGTATTCTTATTGGTCCAATTATTTTTCCACTAAGATTGTTTTGTCAAAAAAACTCTAAAATGATGTAATTCTTTTATTAGATATAAGATGAGGTTATTGATTGTAGTGTAGACTTCTGTTCTCAAGTCTAATTTTTAAAAAATGGAAGGGGATGAGATGGGAAGAGCAAAGTAAGGAATTGGACTGTGAAGAATGGAAGGGTTTTTATTTATGGGAAGCTACCCAAATTACCAATATACCCTCAAAATACTAATATTTCAAAAAATATTTGGATGAGATGAAAACTTTTGGCCTTGAAATACTGACCACGACAATAAGATATTTCGCTCGACATATATGAAGACTTTTGGCCTTGGAATACTGACCACGACAAAACACTAATATTTTCGAACTTGACACATATGAAGATTGTTGAATAATGTTATGGGCTAAATTTGAGACTAGCCCAGTCGCTCAAGGTGGTGGACGCTTGTGTACCTAAGTAGGTTGGTTTTCTGAAATGGCCCGAGCGACTTGCGAATTTAACATAAGTTCGACATGTGGCACCACAAAAGTAGTGCCCAATCATAATGTGTAAGGCACACTTTTGTGCTACTTATCACATGCGACTTATCAAAAGTTCGAGCGACCTTCTATTTTGTCACTTTCCTCCAAAATAGTCAAACTTCCACAAATAATATTTTATTCGTCTTGAACCTTCCCAAAGCCCAGCGACCTAGCGAAAAGTTTTAAGCGACTGACAAAATGTCACTTTTTTGTACATCACACATCAACCCTTTTTGTACCTTTTCAACAACTTTTTTTTTAATAATAATTCGTTTTAAAGTATTTTTAACACAATTTTTTAATCCTAATTATCCAGCGAAATTAATTAGTATAGCTGAGCGATATTATAAAATCCGAGCGACTTTTCCAACAACAAGAACCGTTTTGTATATTATAAATTTTATATCCCAAAAACACAAAAAACACTACTATACTCTCACAAACCAAGACCCATCTTCTTCAATTGCAAACTTGTAACCTTAAAAGAATCTTAATGTTGTTTCATATCAGGGTATGTTTACTATTTTTCGACCATTATTCTATACCTTTTGTAAATCATATTCGTATTCGTATAATCAAAATGCTTTACACTTGCATATATTGTTATACATGACATGTCTGCATATTTATTTGATTTAAATTGGTTTAATTATGTTTACCTTTGCATTCAATTTCATAGTCTAGTTTGCAACCAAAAATTGTTTCACCAGATCCAGTATATTCATGTGGTGGTTACTATGTTTTGGTGTTTGATTATCCTTTTTTTTTTTTTTTTTTTTTTTTTTTTTTTTTTTTTTTTTTTTTTAATGTAGGAATATCAAGCCAAACCCATTATTAGAAGTAAACCCAATTACTTTTCTCTGATAAAATCAAAATTGGATCAAAACCGTAGGAAGTTGTTTCGGGCTACTTGTTTTGGTAAATGGTTGGACCTTTCTTATTTTGATCACGAACCACATATGATAGATTATATCTTACAAAAACAATGTTGTCCGAGTAATGCTCATTATGATATGCCAATTGTATATTATGTTGAAGAGCGTCCTATACATTTCGGCAGACCAGAATTTTGTCTTATCACAGGTTTTAGTTTTGGAAATGTAGATTTAAACTCATATAAGTCAGGACATCTCAATTTTAGGAACAGGGTTTTCCCAAACCATGTAGGTAAAAAGGTCACTAGTTTAGATATCTTTGGTCTCATTGAAGATGAACATTCATTTGGTATTATATACGATGAAGATGCCGTACGTCTTTGTCTATTGTTAGCCTTGGAGGTTATCTTTATGGGCAGATTATTGGTTGAAGAAGTTGATGATACACTATTTCAATTGATTGAAAACCTTGATGAGTGGGATGCTTTTCCATGGGGGGAGTATATTTGGAGACGATTATATGATCAAATTTTGGACGTGGCTTCTAAACACAAGTATAAATTCCTTGAAGGTATTAACAAAGACCGAAAGTTTGTTCCAACATATACGCTTTCAGGCTTCGTTTGGGCTTTCAAGGTTTGTATTTTTTTAATCAATATACTCTTTCCCACTTACCTATGGTATTTTTTTTTCAACGAATCTGAATTATTTCGTGCCATTTTATAGATATGGATACTGGAATCATTTGAAAGAAGCATTATTTGGTGGAATAAATTGCCAGAAATGGTACCCAGAGGAATATCATGGTCAAAGAACACAACATTTAAGATATCAGATTATAAATACCTATTTGGAAAGGTAGATATCTTCATCCAAATTGGCGTATTAATGATTTATTTTATTGTTAATTAATTAAATTTTATTTTTTATTTTTTGTGTAAGGAATCAAATGTTGTTCAAGATCTTAGGCCTACATTAGCTGAGAGGAAATGTGATTGGTATATACAGTTTATGGATTTTTTCAATGATTACATACCTAGAACTCCCCCAGTGAAAACCACACATATCGGTGATGAGTATTTAAACAAGTTGGCCACGGCACGCAAACGTGGCAAAGTAGAGCGGAAACATTTACCTATTATACGCAATAGTGAAAGCAGTTTATTAGAGATTAGCATAATTCAGGATGGTGTTATTACAGAGCTTAATGCCCGTTTGTTCAAATTAGAGGGAATTATTCAGGTTCTTGCTCGAGAAAGAAATGGGGTATTATAACCTGTTTCCTTTTTTACTTACATTTACATGCCAAGGTTAAAAATATAATTTATCTTTTAACCAGTATATCTTCATTCGCAGGAGAAATTGGTTTTTGATGATGATTTCCGGAATCTGAGTGGAGAGTTTTGTGAGGAGCTCAATGATTGTTTTCTTGAGTTGTTTCATTCAAGCATGGATACTGCCTTTTCACAATCTGTAGAATTTGACGAATATGATGATGTTTCAAAGGTGAATTACAATTTCACTGTATATATATGTACAGTAATTTTGTCCGATAATATATGATAATAATTATAAAAAGTAAATTTACTTTCACAGGAATTTATTATTCAAGAAGAATTGAAATCACGACGTGAAACATTAGAAAAATTGAGGGAAGAGCAGAAGAGGTTGATGAGGGAGGAGGATAAGATGATAAGGATGCAAGAGGAAAAGATGTTACACGCTGAAAGTGAACGAAAGAAATGGTCAGTAACGCTTAAGGGAACAAATCACTGGAAAAATAGTTTAGCTCGCATTTTATTTGAGCGATACAAATCATAGTAAGAACATGTTTTCTAAGGACTTAAAGCTCAATTATAACGGAAGATCTATCTAACGTTTTTGGTTTTTAGCTTTAATGTTTTATTTTCAGGATACCGTTTTATACAGGTTGGTGTTTGATGAAACTACTCACCTGTATAAAACGGTATCCTGAAAATAAAACATTAAAGCTCAAAACCAAAAACGTTAGATAGATCTGCTGTTATAATTGAGAGGTCTTCAATGCGAGAATGATATAGTGTGGACTGTTTATGACATGTCACACTCCTTCATTATCGCATTCAAGATGAATGATGTTTCTTAGACTATTTTCTTTACTAAACATATGTAACGTTTCATCTCAATTTGTTAAAAAAATATAAAGTTATTGTGTAAGGGACTAAATGTTAATGCTAGTATAATGTTGTACTGATCTTGTGTTGATCTAAGTATATTATTGTTACAACATTTTTAAATGTAGTGTTTTCGGCCCATGGATTGATATTAGAACTGAAGGTCACAACCATGTTCTGAATTTCCTTCTTTGGCATCAAAGGAATGTTACAGATTCAACTTATGACACCCCCTTTATTTTTTACTTTGGCCAACATTAGTAGATACACCGTGTGCCAATGGAGTAAACATGTAACTGATATCATGCAAACTCATATTTCGACATTGATAAAGTGAAGTGTAGATATAAGGTTCCTACCAATACAAACAAAAAGAAGAAATTGATCACTGAGACTGATAAACTTTTGTACATTAACACATTGATAAATTATTGTACATTACATAAAATAAGTTATCATTATATGATATACAAAACAACAACTAAACATTGTTCATAAGAAACCCAAAAATGATGTGGTTTATCATTATAGTGTTGCCATGCATATTGTACTAAGACCATCATCTTTTTTCAATAAAACTAAAAAATAATTGTCATTTTTTTGGGAATTTGCTCTTCTATCTATTGTCCAAAATAAAAATAGCATTAGGTCTATTATCCAACATGTATGAGATATAAAAAGCCCCACATATCTAGGGAACCATCACCTTAACAACCTAATAACCACACAATTTTCTTTGTCTTTTAAGTTTTTACCATAGGGATGGGATCTTTGGGATCTTTAAAATCGTCACCAACAAGATCTGGTGACATGGTGTTTGACAATTGGATGTAAGTTTGTGTATTATTATTTATATTCTAGTTAAATGATTTGTTTACTAATATATGTTTCTTATAATTATTTAAACTGTTACACAGGGACTCCCATAATCTTGATGAGTTCGTCTTCGAGGTGTGGCATGGTAGTATTTTTATGGTTCTTCCCTTAAGGTACGCCGGTGGGGAAATTATAAACTTGAAGTTACCCAAGTCATTTAGGTTATCTTATTTTGAAATGTGTGACATTTTGTTGAAAAACATAAAAGAAGATATATGGGCATGGTTCTATTGTAAACCTGGATGTAGTTTAGAAGAAGGTTTGACCATTGTCGAAACTGATAGTGATGTTAACAAAATGTTTGAGTTGGCTAACATTCATGGCGTCATTGAGGTCTTTGTCAGTGCAATTCCCCAGTCAGTATTAGTTGACAGTTATTATAAGAACTTGCTTTTTGATGACCCTGACGTTGAGGTAACATCTCGAGTTAGATTTCATGAAAAAAGAAGAAATGATCTGGATAATATGAATTTGGAAGAAATACGTGCATGGGAACAATCAGAAGAAAATTCATCTGATATCCTGAGGACACCTTATGTTAAGGTTTGGACTGAAGCAAGTGAAGCTAGTCTTTTTAGAGGGATGGGAGAGCTTCCATATAATGATGATTTTAATGATTGCCCGTCATTTTTAAGGTCTGTTAACAAACCGTACATTCCAAAGGACTGCAAGTGTGGCTGTAGGTCTCCAACTTTTTTAAGGTCCCTTGCTGAAATTGAGAGTGGGTATGGTTCTAGTCCTATAAAATGTTGCAAGGTTGTTAATGATGTTGAGCATGGTCTTACAGTTGGATCGTCTACTGTTATCCAAAATGAGTCAAAGAAAATTGGTTTCAAAGCTACTCCATTCAAAAGTAGGAATCTTTTTCATGAATTTGAAGATGCTGTTGATGATGACATTCATGATGTTGCGGCTTTGTCAAGTGTGGGAGGGTCTACTGTTATCCAACATGTTTCTAAGTAAGCTTGTTTTAAAGTTAGTCCATTTAGATGTAAGAATCTTTTTAATGACTTTGAAGAAGCTTTAGATGATGACACTCATGATGTTCCAGCTTTGTCAGTCGTGGGAGGGTCTAATGCCATCCCGTCTGTGTCGACCAACAATAAAGTTTGTGAATCTAGTCCTTTAAATGGGAAAAGGCTTTTTAACAACCTAGATGAAGTTCCTGCATTTGGAGGCGCAACTGTTATCCAGTATGTGTCAAAGAAAAGACATTTTCAAGGTAGAACTTTAAAAGGTAGGAATCTTATTGATGAATTTGAATCTGTTGGAAGCCATGTTTCTGTTGAGTTTGAGCGTGTTACTAAGGATGAAGAAGTTGCTAAGGAGGAAGAAGTTGCTTGTCAAGATGTTGGACGTACAATGGTCAAGAAAATGTGAAACAACAATGGTTCCCTTTGTTGATGCTATAATATTCAATAACTCGAAAAGTATTTTGTTTGTTTGCACTTACTAAATAGTTGTTGTTTAACCGTTGTTGTAGTAGGTTAATCTATGTCGAACTTTTTAAGTAATGTGACTTGATGTAGTTTGCTAAGCTTTTGTTTAAATTTTTCAATGTTGTAACAAAATGCTTTGCAATATTACATATATTATGTTATAAAGTTATGCATTTTGGTTATGTTTAATTATGTATGAAATTGATAAGCATAAAATGTAACACTACAAGTTGATAAACATTGACAATTCATGTAACACGGCTAACGATACAAAGAAGTATAAATTTGATACACTTAGGTCATTTGAGCGACTTTAATACTTTCAATTCCTAACCTTTTAGCAATCAAACGACTAAATTTAAGCGACTTATCAACATGTCACCCTTTTTACTTTACACACCAACCTTTTCAACACTTTTTTCCTTTTTGTACTTTCACATCATCTCTTTTCGTACTTTTACACAAAGGTACCAACTTCATTAAATACTCTTAAAAGTACTTGTTTAGCGACTTTATAAAAAAAAACGAGCTTCATACTATTATTCAAGCGAAATTTAATATTTCCCCAAGTAAGTGGTCCCCTTTGAATTTCAAAGATTTTGTTAATTTTTTTAATCACAAACCATGATCTTTTTCGAATAGGCTTTCTAAATAATCAACTAAATTTGAGCGACTTAGCAACATGTCAACTTTTTACGTACTTTTCACAGCAACATGCTCTATATCTTATATTGTTAATTTTTTATTTTATTAAATATCGCAGTCATTTTTTTTTAATATCGCAGTAGCTTTTCAGTATCTTATTCTATACGTTTTACTTATTTATATTAATAATATTAAATAAACTAGTATTTCTTAATAGAAACCTGTCAACCTGACAAGAACCTTATCCTTAGGTGGGTATAAATTTTTTAATATCGGAATAAGTTTATTAATATTTCAGTATCTGAATAATTTTATTAATTTATCAGAATGTTTATCAAGGAATATTAATTAAGTATCACAATAAGTTTACAACAATAATAAAATTAACATTTCAAATTAACAATAAGATAATAATATTAACATTAAAATATATAAAATAACATATTAGTTTAAAATATATAGATGGTAACCACTTAACTTCATTTCAATACGAGTCCATTACATATTTTATAATTCAAAATTTGGACATACATAAACTGAGAAAATTAAGATAAGACAAAACTATTAAAAGCCTAAAGGGACAAGTCCTGATCCTTCATCTCCTGCTTAATATAGGCGACCTCTCGTTTCTTATCAAACATATCATTACGCGCCTTAATCAAAAGTTTTCCTAAATCGTCAAGCCTAGAACGCTCCTTCTTCAAAGTATCATTGATTATTTTTATAATCAAGGTAGCATCTTCATCGGAGATCTCCAATTCACCAAGATACTCTTCTTGCTTTTCAATCTGCCTTGTCAATTGTCCACAATCTTCCTCAAGCTTTTTAATGAAACCCTGTAACTCCAACATCTGTTGCTTAAAAAAAAACTTAAAAGCCTTTAGCAGCTCGTCAAAACAAGCGGAGTCTTTCAACCTCTCTAGATTAGGGGTTCTAAAATAATTTTCCATTTTCTTTGTTGTTTGGATGTGAGAAAAATAGAAAAGAAGTGAAAGAAAATAAGAATTATGATGAAAGTGGATTTACATAGACATATATATAGACAAAAAAAAAAAAAAAAAAAAAAAAAAAAAAAACTGGCAATAAATAAACTTTTGGTTACACTTCCCATACAATTAATTCGAGCGTCGTACTATTAACAAAACACGTACAGTTAATTTGAGCGACTTAGTAGCATGTTAACCCTTGGTACTTTACACTATTACCTTTTTGTACTTTTCACATCAACTATTTACGTACTTTTGCATAAAGGTACCAACTTCATTAAATACTCTTAGAAATACGTGTTTAGCGACTTTATAATAAATTCGAGCGCGTAATAGTATTTAAGCGAAATTTTATATTTCCCCAGGTATGAATGCCATTTGATATATTTGCATGGAAAAATAAACCATCTCTGCAAATTAATTGCTCACTTAAATTTAGTAATCATGAATCACGACTATTTGTATCAATCTTTAGCCCTATATAATTACCATTCATCTAAACTTTTTTTATACTTAACTTTCCACCCAAATAAAAAATTTCTACCCTAATCATTAGTTCAATGGCTGCTGATGATCAAACTCCCCTTCTTACCGAACTTAAAAATGTTTCTGGATCTCAAGAACTACACAAAGCTTTCAAGTTTGTGTATGGTCATGAGCATGTTGAAGACGAAGTTTTCATAAGGTTTCTTGGAGAAAGACGCGATGAACTACAATCAACAATCCAAAAAAAAACAGCTTGGTTGGCAGAGTTATGGTCCTTGAATCATGATGAAGAAGAGTCTGCTGGGGATGTGTATCATTGTGAACATAAGTCTTTGGTCAGGCTGCGTAACAGGTTGGAGATGGTCACTGCTATGTTGATGGAACTTCGTCAAGGGTTGACTGAGAAAGAGGAGCACATCTCTATTCTCGAAGTTTATGATTAGTTCTTTGTTGGAACTTTGTCAAGGGTTTCTTTTGGTAATCTTTTGCTTTTAAGTTGTTTTAAATGGTAATGCTTTAATGAAAATGATGTAATGAAAATGATGTAATCCTTTAAGCCCTTTATGTTAACGAAAATGGTTATTTAAGTTTATTTTTATTTGTGTATTTAATTTTTTTTACTTTAATGACTTTATACAAAAAATGTGTATCTGTATGAATTGGGTTGATGGATGCTTGGAGATCCACATTTGTTAGATTACTTTTACTTTTTACATTTGTACTTTTGTTTTGAATCGTTGTAATTATAAACTCATTTAATTTTGTTTTAGCGACTTTATAAAAGATTTGAGCGTCATAATATTATTTAAGCGACATTTTCTATTTCCCAAGTAAGGGGTCCTCTTTTTTATGTACTTTGTATAGTTGGTTTATGTTTGTGTTTTTATTGGTTTGCTGGCAAAAATGGGTACACAGCCAAGTAAGGGGTCCTCTTTTTTATGTACTTTGTATAGTTGGTTTGGTGGCAAAATTTTCCATTGGGAATAGGAACTAAGCGACCTTTTAGTTGAACAAAAAGCGACTTTTAGTTGAACAAAAAAGCTAGTTTTTAAAATACAACTTTTTTTCTTTGCACCTGGCCTGCACCTTTTTGGTCAATGCCATTAAGTGACTTGACATGTTAGGTTGCACGTGGCCTGCACCTATGTGACTTGTAATTATTATGATTATGCATTTTTTTTTCAGCGACTTTTTTTTTTTTTTTTTTTTTTTTTTTTTTTTTTTTTTTTTTTTAAAGTTTAACTATTGAAACCAAACTACTGTTGATATTGGACATTGGTTATGAGAATCATGTGAGATGTGTAGTTGATATATTGGTTTTGTGATCCAATTTTGTTTTTCCATGCCACAGCTCTTTAGCTTATTTTAGCCCTTGATATTAAGCAAAAATACTTACGGCTAAAAAGATTAAGCGACTAATTTGTGTTTCCCAAAATAAAAAACATTTAAACAAAAAGATAGGCTTGTTACTCGCATTAAATAATGTCATAAGCATAAGATGATTTTTCCGACTTATGCTACCCCCTTGACGGTTGGCTCCGGCAATATGATGATGATACCACCTGAAAATAGGGAGAGAAATATATAACGATTTGGTCATTATTTTACAAGCCAGTATTTACAGCATGTACAAATTTTACCTGATATGTTTTTGGGCCCTTTTTAAGTAAATAGCCAGCAATGTTTAGATTTTCCACAAATGTATCAATATCTGGAACTCTTAACCCGATCTTATCAGCCAAACTGTAGATTTCCTGAAAATATTATAAGGAGGTTAGTTCCCCATTATAACGGATAGTAATCACCATGCATAAATGCTTATGATAACAATACGAAATTGGTGTTTACCGATATAGAAAAGCAGTCTTTCTGTGTCAACTCTGATTCCTTGTTTAGAGTACTTAAGAATCGCTTTGTTTCCTTCTGATGACTCATCCCACTACTCCGAGAAAAATCCACAAGTCCATGCTCGTCAACATACTTGTCAAACAAGGATTCCTTCATTATCTCAACAACATCCTTTTGGATACATATATTGAGCCAACAAACCATTAAGATATTGTGGAATATAAACATTTATTAGTATATAAGAATGTGGCATTGCAGTTGTACTAAATGAACTTACCATAGCATCTTGAACGGTTATTTCTTCTCTCAACTCAATCCTAGCCCGTGCTTCTGCCAACCTTACTAGACTTTCTAACCGCCTTGCTGTTATCGGTGTGCCATCAGCAGACATGTTGCGGTCTCTGAGTTTTAGGTAGAACTCCTGCAGGATTTTTGCTGCTTGTCTTGTCATCCTTCATAGAAAAATAAAAATAATGTAACGAAAAAGGCTGAAGAATGGATGTTGCATCAGGAATGGTTTTTTATTTCACCTTGGAAATATAAATTTTTTTGCATATGCGATATATTTACGAAGAAGAGGACCAGGCAATGGAACAAAATCACGGTCGTGCCTCGGATCAATTCTCAACCTTTTAACTAATGAACCATTCTTTCCATTCAAGTATGTGAAGTTATCACTTGGAGATTCTGCAGCATACATATAAAGAGCCCTCTCATTCAAACACCCAATGGGATAAATAAATCTACTGAGATAAGTACACACCTTTTAGTCTTTTCAAATCTTGTGATGTATCCACATGCCCAGCATGCAGCTGCAAGAAAAAGAAACCGTTACACTGTGATTGTCACTCGCGGCACAAGCTATAAGATAAAACGACCAAATAGGTGACATAATGTATCCTCAAAAGAGGTAATCCACTACAACGGAAGGACTTGGCATATAGTGACTTACTGACATAATGTGTTCCGAAACTCGTTTGTCAAGTAGCTCATCATGCTTGTCAAGTAATATGAAAACCAAATCAAACCGTGATAGGAGAGGAGCATTCATTTTCAAATTTTCATTAACAGTTTTCGCCCGGCTACAACCAAAATATGCAATTAGTAAAATGAAAGCAATTTTAATAAAATGTTTATTGATAATTAATAAATAAAATCGAAAACAATATGTACTTGTAATGACCACCAACAGGGTTTGCTGCTGCTAATACAGTTGTTTGAGCCGATAAACTTGCTACTAGTCCTGCCTTGGCAACTGATACACGTTGTTGCTCCATAGCTTCCAGTAGAGACTGGTGCTTATAAATGTCAACAGATACTTCTATATATAGCATTTGTTTAATAAACTTTTTTAAACTATGTGAGATATTAATTGAAGACTAACCTGGTGTTGTGCAGACATTTTATCAAATTCATCAATACAGCACAATCCCTTGTCTGCCAGTACCATGGCACCTGTTGAAAAACACAACATACCCGATCAATGTAGAAGATTTCAAAAAAAAATATATTAATAAAAAAAAAAGTACCAGCCTCAAAGGCATAGTCACCGGTCATTGAATCCTTCACCACAGCAACCGTGAGTCCAGCATTTGTTGTGGCATTCCCGCAAACATATATACCTCGTGGTGAAACTGAAGCAGCTGCTTTCAGTAGCTGACTCTTTCCTAGACCAGGATCGCCTAATATGTGACATATGGTTGTCACAGGTCAGTCTACAAATACTGATTGGCGAATACACACAAATACAAAAATAAAAGGCATGATTTAAATTATTTCGTACCAACAATGATTACGTGAATGTCTCCTCTGACAGGAACTTTATTCTGATCCATTGAATGCTTTCTTACTCCTCCAAATAGTGCCAATGTGATTCCAGCTGTTTAACGAAAACATACATACTTTCTTATACATTAATATTTTACCAAGGGTACACGTGAAAAAAACTTGTTTCTGTGTTTATCTAAAAAGTTGAAAAATATAACGAACGGTTAATCAGCAACAATTAGTGGAAAAATAATTTCGTATATCATTTTACGGACCTTTAACAAGTTCATGCCCATAGATAGAGGGGCAAACTGATTGCAGTATTTGACGAAAGACGTCTGAACCATGCTCTGAAGAAAATCTGGCAACAAATTCTAAATCCCGTTCACTGAAAGAATCCTGATCCAGCAACTCCGTAGCTACAGCCACATGCTCTGTATCTTGTAAAGTCTCTGACACATATTGAGACTTGGAATTTTTGACTGAAATTCCTTCTATATACAAGTAATACAATCCTCGATTCTTGCCCTTAACTAAAACACGCATAAACAATTTATAGGAATATAATAATTTGATGTAACTAGAATATGAAATAATTCGTCAGAAATTATGGAATGATAACGTGATGGAAAATACCTCCTCCTATATCCATGTAATTGTTAATCACCCTTGGTATACCGGTAATGGTCACAACATCTCCAGGGATGCACAAATCTACAAGATCTTCAACCAACTCACATTCAACAGTTCGTGGTACACGGCCTTCTTCGTGATGTTCAGCTTTCAACATCTCTTGAATTCTAAAAGTGTAAATACATAGTTAAAGATTATAATATAAATTCATAAAAAAATATGAAGCATTTTATGTAAGTGCACCTTATTTTCTGAAAGTCTATTGGTCGTGCACTTGATCTAATTGGGTTAAAAGATCTGCTTTTGCATCCGTTAATTACACAAGCAGAAGGAGGTGAAAACTTCCCATCAGGGAAGTCACGGTGAATTTCCGTTCCACATTTGGTACACGTAAAACTCATTTGTACCACCAAAGGCTTTACAGTGCTAACCTTTACCACACTACCACGCACAGAAACTAGCCTTTCTGTACAATTACATATATATAGTGAACTCGTAAACGATACTAATCCGTCATAACATAGATTATAAATTAAAATTTAAAATTCAGAAATAAATATACCAATGGAAGGTGCCTTCAAGTTCTTCAAGGCAATCATAGATTCAGGGTAGTTGTGCAAACGAATGTTTACCTTTGCACTATCATGCCATTTTTCGTCATTTGAATTGGAGCAAAGGACCTATTTAAATTAAAACTTTATAGTCAAACACCATAGGAATCGAGTAAACAAACATCTCTTACTCACATATTCTTACATAGTGTACTGCAGCGCTCATGCATAGAAGTGCTTCTTTGGGTTTTCTTTCGAACGCATCATAAAATTCTTGGATCACACACACTTCCTGAAAATGTTGGAAATCAAGTGGCAAAATGTACAAGATGTCTTCTTTCTGTACCTATTAATAAAATATTGTAAAAAACAACTATATTCTCATAAACTCTTAAATATGATAATTATAATGATAAGTAAGATGAAGAGATGTGTATATATACGTTTGACAGGAAGACTAATCCGTAATCAGTTGCGAAAAGCTCATCGTGGAGCTTGGAAGTTATGTGGAGGAGTTTTTTCCCGTCGCTGTTAGTGTAGTCGATTTGGGGGAAATATTTGGGTAATATTTGTGTCATTTGATTTTTTTGACCTGATCTAGTCATCGTTTGCTTGTTGGCACCACCGCTGCTGATGGTTTGTTACTTTTAATTTTTAAGCGACTAAAATACGTACGGCTAAAAATTTTAAGCTACTAATATGTGTTACTCAAAGTCTCAAATACACCTTTGTTGTACCTAAATTCAAATTGACAAATATGGGCGGGATATTTTGTTGGTTTGAAATTCTAATCTTTTAAAGTAGCCTATAAAAACACATTCATGGGATACACTCATCTAATTCAATCAACACATACACAAATCATACACTCAACTCTCAAGCTGATTTTCATAAAATGTCAAAAAAAGATTTTTCTCAGCAATTCCCAAGTCCACCACAAAATGAACAGGTTTATTACACTTCACCGGAACATACCTTCCCTGTATTCCCACATGAAAATGAGAAGCTAAACGAAGATGAACCGGCAAACATTATACCTGAAGATCTTTTGCATATGCTCCCACTTGAGAATGATCCACCTCTGGAATACGAACCCAATCCCCTTGGTTTAAGTGACGAACAACTCCGACAACTTGAACAAGATGAAGAAGTATTAAGGGAGTTTGAAGAAGCCGAAGCACGTGCTGCAGCCGCTCGGAGGGAGCAGGAACAAGAGGATTTACTTCACCAATGGGAAATGGGGCTTTTCAATGAGCAACTAGAAACTTCAAGTGATGAGGAGGGCTGGGTATCGGATGATTCGTTTACTAATGTGTTGTTTTATTTAGATACCATTGGTGAATGTCATTATCTAAAGTGAATTAGTCCTATATGTAAAACTTGATTTGAACGTATCCTAATAATATTATTTACTCCAGTGACTTTGTTTCAGAAAAGTACATCAATAGTTTTAAAGGTTTAGTTACGGATTTAAAAAACACACACAACAAAGAAAGGTAAGTATACATAGTTGCGGAGTTAAAAAAGCACAAACCAGACCCACTAAAAAAGGGCATTATGTCAACAACATCCAACATATCCCAAATAAGTTACAATCCATGAAATTTTTAGTTCAGAAATTAAAAAAACACAACTTAGTCATGCGCATATCATACGACAATAGCTAAAATAAACTATAAATCGTCCAAATGAATACATTGGCGTTGACCGGATGACCCTGGTTGTGATTGAGAAATAGATGATTCACAGTTCCATATGAAAGGGGTGCTTGACTCTCTCCGGTTGACAGCTGAACGTGTTCTTTGACTGACCCTTCTGTTCTGCCCTTGTTGTTCATGTGTTTGAGATGCAGGGGAGCTCGATTCTGATGTTCCTTTACGTTTCTGAGATGTAACGTAATTTTCAAAAACAATGCTACTAAAAAATAAACAAAAATATGTAATTTAAACTAAATATAAAGAAATACCTTTGTTGTTACCAATGGTACATAACATGACTCTCTTGTGTGTCCTGTTTTTTCACACCTTGTACATTTTGTGCTTTTCGGTTCCTCCCCTAGTGAACGGATACGGTCTCTCTCTTTTGGTCTACCTGCTTGTCGCTTAACAAGAACCGGTGGTTTTACAATTTGGAGGTCAGCAGGAGTACGCCACTGTTTACTGTCTTTTAAAGGATACACCTTTTCTTGGTAAGTATTTTTTAGTTCTGTTTTCTTAAACCATTTTAACGCCCAACTGCTATTGTTATTCAAAGATTCAGCTCTAGATACTGCACACACATGGCCACAGGGTAAACCTGATAATTGCCATTTACCGCAAGTGCATTCTCGTTTTTTAAAGTCAACAACATGAACCAGTCGTGAATCAGTAACTTGGTACAATTTGAACATCTCAATCCCTTTAACAACCCAAGTGGCGCTCTTGACCATTCTATCATTTACTTTTGCGGCTGCCCAATCAGTAAGTTCATCGCTTGGTGCATCTAAAATTAAAAAATTACAATATGCTTAAATATATGAAACGGTCAACAAAACAAAATATACATTATTATGAATTACCTTTATATCTTTCTCGGCGGTCACAATACCATTGTTGTAGAAGCCCTCTGTAGTACTCCATTAGCATGGTTATTGGAACTTTCCGAACTCTTGCTGTCAAGGAATTTACTGATTCTGCAGAATTTGATGTCAAATAGTTGTACCTGTTTGCAGGGCAATATGCTCGTGACCACCTTCCCCATCCAGCATCCTCTAACTTTTTATAAACCAGTGGTTTTGAGGCTCGAATCTCAGAAATTGAATCATCAAACTCACGCTCCGTGTAAAGTTTGCAAGTCCTCCAATATATAGCCCTCCACTTTTTACTCTTCAGATTGCAATTCATCATTAAATGACGACAACAATACCCATGAAAAGCATTAGGAAAAACGGTACTACATGCATGTGCAATTGCCAGATGCCGGTCAGATATGATGGACAAACCTTTAACCTCACCAATGCATTCTTTCAATTTACTCATAAACCAAGACCATGTTTCGTTGCTCTCACCTTGACAAACACCAGTGGCAATTGGTAGGATCTGGTTGTTTCCGTCCATTCCAACAGCAACCATATTCGTTCCAAGGTATCTCCCTTTAAGATGTGCGGCATCAATTATTATCAATGGCCGCAAATGACGCAAGAAGCTCCGAATCTATTTAAATAAAGCACATCTTCAATATTCAATACAATGTAACTAATAATATATGTAAAATTTAAGAAAATATAATTTAATAGACACTTACAGCAACACCGAACCCTATGAAGCACATCTTAAATCGATCATCATCATCTGTCTCAATGTGTGTTACCGTCCCCTCATTCTCCAACCTTAAGTTGTAGCAATAATACGGTAACTGCTCAAAAGATTCCTTAGGGCAACCGTTTATCAACTGTAATGCGCTGTTTTTCCCACCCCAAGCTCTTTTATAAGAAACATCAATTTTCCACTCAACATTCAAATCCTTTTGTATGTCCTTACCTGTATAGATCCTTCTGCTATCTTTTAGTTTCTCCATAAGTATGCGAGCAAGTATTTGTTGTGTAGCGTTTCGATGATTGGGATTTATTTTAGTTCTCGAACATGTATGCACGTCGTTAATGCCGGAAACATAGAATTTACGAGTAACAATACTTTTTCTTGTGTGAACGCTCCAGTTGCAACCCATTTGCATACAATTTACATCGTACCTAGTCGGACTAGACTTGATTACTTTATACTCAAACCGTTCAACTATAGCTTTTATTCCTATTGAAAAAATGCACAAATCCTTATCATCAAACCTATTACCCAACTTTACTTTAGATATTATATTTTGTTTCAGGTTATTAACTACCTTAATTATAGGATCAGGTGAATGGGGTGGACTAGGCATATTTTTAAATGAACATTTGTCCCAACGAGGCTGAACATCCTCAATCACTCGTTCAGTATTATCAGGTTCAGATGTTGGTGCTGGGAGATCAAACTCATCGGGGAACAAAGAAACATTTAGATCTATATCTAGATGCTTAAAAGAAGAAGACGGGGTTACCTCCGAAGTGTGCTCAATAACATCGATAAAAAGTGTCTGAACAATGTCTTGCTTACAACAAATTTCTTTAACAAAGAATGATACATCACCATCGTCACGTAGAGTAACATTCTTGGATCCGGATATGTAGTGTAAATTGACGCTCTTGTCTGTAATATCGTATTTCTTCTTGACATACTTTACCAAGTTGCGGTAATTAACGTCAAGTGGAAGCAAAACTCCACGAATTTTTTTTTTGATAATCCAATAAAAGTTTTAATTTTAAGGAATTTGATGAACTCATTTTTTATAAATTTATGTTTTATTTTTTTTTTCTCTGGACTGTGAAGAAACCCAGTACCAATCAATTAAGATTGGTCTATGTGGTCGCTCAATTAAGATGTCGCTTAAAAATATACCTCCAAAATTTCATTTTCCCTCGGTCTATGTGGTCGCTCAATTAACATGTCGCTTAAAAATATACCTCCAAAATTTCATTTTCCCTCTCATTTCCACTCTACATTTCGCTCCAAAAATTCATTTCCCTCCCTAGGTATGTGTGATTTTACTATTCACTTTCTACCTATATAATCTTGTCAAAGAATAGGCCAAATAACACAAACAATGACTTCCTCTTCTTCCAATTCTAGGTCAAATATAAAGTCCATTGAATACTACATAAATGCGAGTCAGTGCGAATGTCCAATACCATTGCCGGTCGAAGTTCAAACTTCTTGGACACGAAAACATCCTGGTAGAAGGTTTAAGGCTTGTCCAATATGGGTAAGATTATTATAACTACAAAAAGGTACTTAACTATATTGTTACTTTTAATCAATAATTGTTAACAACCTGACTTGTTTAGGACAAGGAGACGAAATGCGGATTTTTTGGGTTCATAGACCCGGAGCTACCAAGTGAGTACTACAAAGATTTGCTTTACAAAGAACATGAGAAAAATATGTTAAACAAGAAGAAGGGGGAAAAAATTGTTTCTAGTCAAGCTGTTGGTGTCTCACAAGATGAAATGCTGATGAACATGAATAATGAGTTGGCTACCATCAAGTCAAAAGTTAAAGTTCATGACAAATGTTTATTTGTTTTCGGTTTGCTGGTTGTACTCTTCGTTGCTCTTGTTTTAGTTCCAAGTATTAATTAGTAGGTTGTAATAAACTCGTTTATGGTTGTTGTTAGTAGTAATGAATGTTTCAAATGTAATTCAAAAGCATTCACATATGAAGGCACTATATATTTAAAATCAAACAACATAAACCTACAATATCCTTCAACACACATTGTACAATGACTAAACCAGTACACAAAAGGTGGTGGCAACATTAGCATAACAAACACAAAATAAAATAAACAAAACCCACCTAACAAATAACTAGAAATCATATAAACATAGTCTATTCAGTGTTTTTACCACAAGCCACCTTATACTTCCAAAAATATCTAACCATGTGCTCTCGATAGGCTAACGCAACCTGAAGAGGATCATCAACCTTCATACTTAGATTCTTAGACAACCGCTACAAAAAAATGCATACCCATACTCCACAGTCTCCATATAGATTAGCTTGTACAGGGACATTATCAGCCACTCGAAAAGATATCTTATAATTGGAAACAGATATGGATTTGGTTTCAAAAACTTTACATTTCTCTAGATACTTTGGAAGAATTACCTCAAAACTGGCCCTCATTTTTAAATGATCCGGTCTCGTTTCTGGATTTGGCGTAGGAAGTGAATCGTAAAAAGTTACAACGCCGGTACTAAAAACTAATTCTGCGAGCAACCAGTGGTCCGATGTTACGTTCAAAGGAAAGTAGACCTACATTTTAACAAAATAATATTACATGTTAACATAACCATTATGATTAAGAAAACTAAAAATAATAATAATAATAATAATAATAATAATAATAATAATAATAATAATAATAATAATAATAATAATAATAATAATAATAATAATAATAATAATAATAATAATAATAATAATAATAATAATAATAATAATAAAGAAGTGGCGTTGAATTGTACCAACCTTGTCAACACTAGACCATGGCACTGGATACCTTTCTCCGTTTCCATAATAAAAAGGCAATGATCCCTTAAGAAGGGTAGACGCTAAAAAAGAGCTGGCCATCGCCCAATCTGCATTGGCGGGTCTAAAGTGCCACATTAAGTCTATCCAAACATCCAAATGTAATGTTTTCTATTTAAAACGAATACACCAACTGGTATATTAAGTACCTTATCGTTGAGCCATCCTCTTCTGTTACCCCGGCCAACTCCCAGCAAAGCTAGCCAAAATTGCCGATTAACAACAACGTCGGAACCCCAAGGAAACTTATGCGACGACTTTTTACCTTTTGTCATGAAACAATTCATACTTTCTGGCTTACTTATTTTGTTACCTAACTTCTTGTTCTTAAGGAAACCAACCGGACGCTTCAGATTCTGTAATTTATTTTTTTTAAGAGAAAAAATGTTAAGGCATCATCTATTAATATGTATGGAGATATATACAAGGGGTGTTTAAAAATAAATAGTCACAAACCTCTACCCAAGGTTCCAGCGGAAATTGTTCAACATTGTTTCCGAGGGCACAGGGTACACCAATCACTTCACTAAGTCTCTTGGACCGCCTTTTGGGCAATTGTGGAGTTGTAGCCGGTAGCTCCACAAAGGGGTCCTTCAGAGACTTGCCAACCTGTTTTGTCCTCTTTGGTTGAACATCAGGAGTCTTCTCTCTTGTGACACTCTTCTCTTTTGGTACATATTTCTTGCGACGTTTCTTCTTAAGTGGTTGACTTGGTTTGGGTTGTTGTGGAGACTTACCCGGTTTCCTCTTCCTTTGAAGACGCATGAAAATGTCCTGTAAGCACGGTTCATTATTGATATTAGTATCGCTATTACAAATGGTATTTAAAGTAAGTTAACAGCGTACTCATATGGTAAAGTACCTCGGAAGCGTCATTCGAAGGATTATTTACTTGTCCTTCTTTAGGAAGGTCCAGTTCAGTATTTTTGTCGTAATTACAAAAAGTGACCTTTCTTGCTTTTTCAGCTTCCTTGTCGATCTTGTCCAAAATCGACTTGGTATTTCCATTATCAACTTCATGACCATCAACACCTTTTCCTTCAATGGTCAAATGCGCATCAACTAATTTCACACAATCTTTTTCACTTGTCCTAACAGAATCTTCATCACGATCTTTTAATAACTCACCACCCAAATTATCAATTGTAACACAAACATGGCCATGACAACCTTCAACATCCATATCAACATTCTCATCAGAAACACACTCCATTACTTCATCAACGTCCACACATTTGTCTTTGGTGGCCAACTCCGCATCGACTAATTTGACACAATCTTCATCACCCTTGTAGTCATCAGCCCTCTTATCTTCCACACGTAAGACACCATCACACTTGTTCTCATCAACATCCATGTCATCTGTCACATCATCTTTACCACATGTATCTGTAACATGGCCCACACCAACATGCCCATCACCCATGTTCTCTTCAACATTACCATCAGAACCATGCTTGCTTACTGTCTCAATGACAATACCATCTGTATTAGTAACATGCTTGCTTACTGATACGTCCTCGTTTTGATAATGATTATCAGTAACATTCAGATCTGCATTGTTGTCTTTATTGTTACTAACATGGGCATCACCGTCGGTGTCGTAAGCAGTTACGGAATGCGGTGGCGAATCTACCAAATCAGCAAAATCATCTTTATAGATCCCCTGTTCATAAAAAAACATAAATTGAATAAGTAACTGAATATTAGCAAACAACTATTAATTGAGATTTCTTATGCCAGCTTATAGTTACATGAATAACAAATTCAGAAAAGCGTACATTTAAATTAGTTAGGTTATTAAGTTGGATGTGATCAACTGCCGTAAAAGGACAATTCGGATGACATAGATTCTCTAGTTGTGACATGTAGGATGGGTACGCGGCAGGGTCAAGATAATTAAGCTTTCCATCATCGCCATTAACAGAGGAAGGGCATGTTGATTTGTCGCATGATACATCATAAACCGGGCAGGTCTGTAATTAAAAACTTATTAGTAGCTGGGTTAAAAAGTTAATATAAAATAAAATGAAATATTAAGCAGAATATTACCTTTTCAACATCATTGTTTACCGTGTTCTCATTTTCGGCGTTAACACGACTACGAAAGGGGCTTTGAATAGGTGTTAAAGCCTGAAATAAAAGAAAAATGGTGTTAGAAGGATGATTTTAACAAAAATTTTAAAAATGAACAAACAGAATAAGCAAAATCTGATCTAGAAGAAAGCTATAGTTGCAAATTACTTAAGCTACTCAAATTAAACTCAGATTCATACACTAAACACAGATACAAGCTCATATGCACAATTGCAGGCTTCAAATGCAAAAACAAACCCATGTCTCAAACATGCCAATGTACAGAAGCTATAAGCTATCAGTTTATACCTGAATTGACTAGCTTATGGGGGCAAACTATTGATTGGACTACTAAGAACTCAGAACCCAATTACAGAATCCATAAGCTATCAGTTTAAACCTTCATTGACCATCTTATGGGGGCCAACTATTGAATGAACTGAGAAATTATAACTGTTTTTTAGTTTTGATTTTAACTACAACTTTGACCAAAATGAAACAATATCTGATCTAAATGACTACTGTAATTATGATATGCAATTATTAATCTAAATTAAGCAAATAACAAACTCTGAAACAGTGTCCACTACAACAGACTACTCAAATCCAAACACCCTTTAAGTAACTGTGATTACACTAGGTTTCAGATTACAGGGCTTAATATACTACAACTGATGCCCAAATTTTAACACTTATCAATCCTAAAAGATAATAGATGCAGATACAGAATCCAAAACAGATACAATAAAAAACAAAACCAAACACTCCCTTATCTATCCATATTCACTACACTAGAATGAGACAGATATTACCATGGCATCTTTGGAATGAAAATCTTCATTCGCAGTTTCTTCTGGCTCTGGATTGGCATGAAAAATATTTGAGCTTTCAATACATGTCGACTCCTGAAATAAAAGAAAAATGGTGTTTGAATGATGATTTTTTTAAAAAATTTAAAAATAATTAATAAACTAAAAACATTATTATCAATAAAAGAATATAAACTGTGTATAGGATATTACCATGGCATCTTGGGAATGCAAATCTTCATTAGCAGTTTCTTCTGGCTCTGGATTGGCATGAAAAATATTTGAGCTTTCAATACATGTCGACTCCTGAAATAAAAGAAAAATGGTGTTTGAATGATGATTTTTTTTAAAATTTAAAAATAATTAATAAACTATAAAAATTATTATCAATAAAAGAATATAAACTGTGTATAGGATATTACCATGGCAACTTTGGAATGCAAATCTTCATTGCCAGTTTGTTGTGGCTCTGGATTGGCATGAATAACATTTGAGCTCTGAATATGTGTCGAATCCTGAAATGAAAGAAAAATGGTGTTTCAAGGATAATTTTTAATAAATATTTTAAACTGATTAATAAAATAATAAAATAATTATAAATAAACGATTATAAAGTGTGTATAGGATACTACCATGGAATCTTTGGAATGCAAATCTTCATTGCCAGTTTGTTGTGTCTCTGGATTGGCATGAATAATATTTGATGTCTGTATTGGTGTCGAAGCCTGAAATTAAAAAGACATTTATATACGCTTTTATGGTGACCTAAGATTGTTATTATCAAATTGTCGTATAGATTAAAAAATAAAATTAAACCACTGACCTCTGGATGATGTATGTTCAAAGCTTTCTCAACAATGGCAAGCCTTTTTTTAATATCATTGAATACTTCAACATTCGATCCTGAGTTACCAATCAAATTAACTATTGTCTTCAAGGCCTCAACCTCAGCAACTAATTTAGGTACTTCGGTAATTGATTCTGCTGCGGCTGTTGGAATCCCTCCACCTATTGCATTATTGAGCTTTTCCGCTGCATCGTTGACCTCTTCTGCTGCATCGTTGACCTCTTGTGCTTGTACCTAAGTAACAAATAATTTTAAAAGATTTAGGAGATGTACATTAATAATTTATATCTTATAGGCCTTAAGGGTCAAACATAATGTTTTAAAAGTTAACAATGTACCTCAAAAGGAACTTCTGAAAGTTGAGGAATGGCATCACCTGAATCATCAGCGACATTTGCTACATGTCCAAAATATGCAGTACTACGCACAAAGCTTGGGTTCAACTTTTCATCATTAGTCGGAACAAGTTCCACAGGATTTGAACCCTGTGTAACAAATTTATTATAAAAGGTCAAAACAAAATTTATACATAAGTCATAAATCAGTAAACAAATAACAAAGAATAATGACAACAAATACCTGACCAAACAGTATAGAATAATCACGTTTTCGGAATGTTTTAATCTTTGACCAAGAAAGACCACGTGGGATGCTATTAGGAACTTTTTTAAACCATTGTTGACTATTGGGATAACTCTCAAGAATCCATATCTAAAATTAAATAAAACGATGAATCTAAAGTTATTTTTGGTACAAGAAAACAATCACGAAAAATTATACAATTTGATTTAAAAAAATCATACCTTAAAAGCCCAAATAAATCCACAAATATTATATGTGGCAGTTTTATCTGGGGTTACTGCCTGCTTCTTCTTGTAATACCTTTGATAATGCTTAGGAACCAAATTGGCTAGACTGGAGTACAAACGTCTCCACAAGTACTCTCCCCATGGATAAGCATTCCAAGCATTAAAATCCTCAACGAGCTGCAAAACTTCATTAGGTACATTGTACCAAGGCCCACGACCGGTAAATATGACCTCAGCACATATCAAAAGACAAACCCTGACAGCATCCTCAGTTGGCAAAGCATCAAATACTTTATCGTTGTTCAAAATATGTAAAAGCTCATTCCCTTTTACAGTAACCTTTCTATCAAACTTCTTATGAGGGAAGATTCGCAAGGCAAACGGGCTACGATCAACTACTACGTGGTCAGGCAAATGGCCGAAAACAAAACCCGTCACCAACAAAAACTCCTCACGGCCAAACCGCAACAAATTATCCCCAATTCTATATGTAATGGGTGGACAAGTATCAAGTAATTTAGGAATATATACCTGATGCTGTAAAACGAAGTTTAGGAGATGGTTATCATTTGAATGACAAGGGGGAATATCCAACCATTGCGCGAATACACTTTCCCTGAACAGGCTAATTCGATTTTGATTCTTCCCCAACTTACTTTTAATCTTTTCCAGCAACTCTAAATTGGAACGAATCGTTACCTTTGCATGAAAGTATCCGTCAATATTTTCCATTTGCATTGACTGACTAATAATTTGGGGTTCGAAATGAGTATACACAAATTAAGGGTTAGGGTTCTAACGTTTGATTTTGATTTGAATTTTTAGTGGGAGTAGGTGTGGAAAGGAACTTGAAAGTTTCTTGGTATTTGAAAATATACAAAACGGTTCTTGTTGTTGGGGATATAAAAAAGTCGCTCGGATTTTATAATATCGCTCAGCTATACTAATTAATTTCGCTGGATAATTAGGATTAAAAAATTGTGTTAAAAATACTTTAAAACGAATTATTATTAAAAAAAGTTGTTGAAAAGGTACAAAAAGGGTTGATGTGTGATGTACAAAAAAGTGACATTTTGTCAGTCGCTTAAAACTTTTCGCTAGGTCGCTGGGCTTTGGGAAGGTTCAAGACGAATAAAATATTATTTGTGGAAGTTTGACTATTTTGGAGGAAAGTGACAAAATAGAAGGTCGCTCGAACTTTTGATAAGTCGCATGTGATAAGTAGCACAAAAGTGTGCCTTACACATTATGATTGGGCACTACTTTTGTGGTGCCACATGTCGAACTTATGTTAAATTCGCAAGTCGCTCGGGCCATTTCAGGAAACCAACCTACTTAGGTACACAAGAGTCCACCACCTTGAGCGACTGGTCCCTTTGTAGAATTGCCCCTAATGTTATAGCATATTAGCATACATTCGGATCAATATTCATTAAATATAAAACATACGGGTCAATATGCATCAAGGCAACCCTTCATTGCTAATTAAGTCATTAGAGTTTACTAGAGGTGTCATGATACTTTTAATAACACATAAATACACACCACATGGTTGAATTAAGATTACATAAAAATGAAGTTAAATAAAACGAGAAAACCGATACAAAAAGCTACTAGAACGTACCCCAATATATGCCAGAGAATAGAAATCTCCATCAAGTGAAAGTTGGAAAAGCATTATTAAGTTTTTAGCTTGTGTTGATGCATGATGATATCATTTACGGAGTATATGTTTGTACCAACCGACCCCAACAGATGATATCATTTTCTTTATTGGTGACAAAGTTGTGATCCCCTCTCACCTTTTCTATTCTTGATTGTCATGGAGGCTCTTTCGTGGATATTGAATAAAGCCAAAGAGGTTGGTGAATTCACGGGCATTAACTTCACGGACCACGAAGCAGATATTACTCATCTGTTCTATGCAGATGACGCTCTTATTTTGGGACAATGGTTTCGCGAGAACTTGGAGAATACGGCACGTATTCTTCGAGTCTTTTATTTATGCTCGGGTCTTCGTATTAACCTCCACAAGTCTAACTTGTTTGGGGTCGGGACTGAAGATAGAGAAGTTGATAATATGATGGAGGTTTTGGGGTGTAAAAGGGGCGCTTTTCCTTTTGTTTATTTAGGGATAAAAGTGGGAGCAAATATGAACCGGATTAGCAACTGGAATTCGGTGATTGACGTGGTAAAGGCTAGACTGGTGTCTTGGAAGGCGAAGACCTTATCGATAGGGGGTAGGGTGATTCTTATTAAATCGGTACTCGAAAACCTACCAATTTATTATTTCTCTCTATATAAGGCCCCTATGGCAGTCATTGAGTGTATTGAAGCGATTATGAGGCGTTTTTTGTGGGCGGGTTCTACTGAAGAGAAAAATATCTCTTGGGTAGCATGGGATGTTATCACAAGGCCAAAAGACGAGGGTGGGTTAGGCGTGAATAAACTGCAAGATACTAATGAAGCTCTTCTCCTCAAATGGGCATGGCGATTCAAGAAAGAAGGTAATTGCTTGTGGAAAAAGGTAGTGGTCGGTTGTCATGGGTCGAGCCGAGCTTGGACTATGTTACCTTGTAGTCTCTCGGCTAGTGGTTGTTGGAAACGGATAGTGAAAATTGGCGAGAAAAAGATCCTAAATGGTAGAGACCTAAACAGTTATTTTGTGGGTATTGTTTGGGATGGGTCGTCTATAAATTTTTGGGGTGATACATGGCTCCGGAATGAGCCGCTTCGTATAAAATATCCACATCTTTTCAGTTTGGAAAAACAGAAATGGGTTTCGGTTGCTACCCGAGTGCAGATTCATAATGATGTCAAAACTTTAAATTGGGAGTGGCGCAGGAATCCTTCAACCTATGAGGAGATTACTGAACTGTTTGATTTATTATCGGATATATATGACCATCAGTGGAAGGGTGGAGCTGATTGTTGGGAATGGAAAGGGGGACAAGAATGACATGTACACTGTTAAGAAGGCGCAGAAGTTGATCTCCAAAAGATCGATGGCTGTCAATTCGTCTAACATGACATGGGCGGGTTGGACACCTTTGAAGTGTAAAATCATGGTGTGGCGTGCGGATCTTAACAGGTTACCTACAAGGGTGGAGTTGGTTAAGCGCGGGATTCATTTGGACGTCTTGTCATGTCCTCTATGCGATGCAGACCTGGAAACATCGATTCATTTGTTCACGGGTTGCTTGTTCTCCTCCGAGATTTGGGGTAGGGTGGGAAGTTGGTGTAGATTAAGCCCGATTTTTGCTTTTGATGTAAGGGATCTCCTGATGTTGGCGGATAATCTAACGAAGACTAAAAAGGAGAACCAAATCATACGAGGCATCATTTTTACAACAGTGTGGTCTATATGGAATGAACGGAATGCAAGAATCTTCAATGGTAAATCGCGGAGAGCTATCGAAGTGGTGGAAACCGTTAAGTCGTCCTCGTTCTTTTGGATTCGTCATAGATCTAGATTGAAAGGTATTGATTGGAATATTTGGTGTAAATATCCTCCGGATATGATGTAACGTCGTTTTTCTCGGGGGTCCTTGCTTTGAGGACCGCTTGAGGTGTGTTTTGTTTGAATGAAATTTACCTTTCAAAAAAAAAAAAAAAAAAAAAAGGTTGTACATAAGATAACAAGGTGAGACAATTCTGTAACATTGTGGTTTTTTTGTGTGGTTCCGACTGCTGTAACTAGGTCAGATTATATGGGACGTACCAGGAAAAATTGTAATTTAACAAAAGCCCATGTTCTCAGTTTACCCATTCCCTTCTGATCATCCCAAATATGGGCGGATTAAAAATGCACACAAAAGCCCATCCCTTCCCTCCCTCCCACCTTCCCGTCCCTTACCTTTCCATCTTAAAAAAACTCAAAACGCCCATTTTTTTTATTTCTCTTCTCATCCCCTTCCATTACTTAAAAAAATAATAAAAAAAAAATAAAAAAAAAAACTCGGGAACAGAGCGTAAAAGACCTGATGAATCCACAAAGTCATATAAAGTGACGGGCGTGGCCCTATACTATTCTATTTTCCACATTATAACTAAGTGTAGACTTCCTAACATTGGGTATACGAGGTTTTGTGTTACAGTTTTTATTACTTTACTTAAAAAATATTCACTAAAGTTGGGCGAATGTTATTGAATTCAGGCGATCATATTAGTGCGAATGTAAAGTGAAAAAGTTGACGATGACGTATATTGGTCACTTTGGTAAAGTATGTAAAAAACGTTCAATTCCGTAAAGACTTATTATAACATTTATTTTGGTAATTGGGTTTTACCACTTTATACTATAAGATTTTCTTATTCTTATTCTTTATATTTAGACGTGTTGCACAAGTTCCACGTCAATATAGCCCATCACACACTATAACCCAGTCTCCTCATTAATCACAGCCAGTCACCACGTCATACGACGCCATCATTGTCGCCAACAACCTCGTCAATAGACAATCCTTTAAGGTTTAGTATTTTTTATTTCTGTGTGATTTTTTTTCGTATTTTTTATTTTCCAGAAACTGATTGATATTTTGGGTTGGTAAAAATTTCATTATATAAAATCAGTTACAAAGTTTTAATCAGGCTTCCTATCTTCACTCACGTATTAATTGAGGTAGCCAATGTTTGTTATTTGATTATATTGATGATGATTAATTTTTATTAGCATAAACGTCGCAATTCGAAATTCTTGCCCTTTGACGATGTCTGATTAATGATGCAACAGGGAAACATGTTACAACTACGCAGGAACCCTTTTTCCATAGCATGTGCTGCTGCTGCTGCTTTACTTGGTAGTGCATTATATTTAAGGCAGCAGCTCAAACAGAATCAAGCACCACTAAGCCTCATATATGATGAAAAACTTGAGAAAGCTTCTAATTTTGATCTTGGTTCTTACTTTGATAAGGTGGAAAATAAATTGATTGAGATTAGCAATCGCAATCTCAAGCTCAAAAAATTCCTACTGCATACCAGTTATCATGATCAATACGAGTTGCAGGTCATTAGGTTGATTCGTTTTGCTTTTAATTGCAATGTCCAAGAGCTTGATTTATCGTTTTGGGCTGAAGGTTGGCATGATTGTGAGATTCTGTTATATGACTCTTTTTTCGTTAATTCACATCTTACTCATCTTAAATTATCATGTGACTTTGCTCATCCAACCCAGAGGGTTAGTTGGGAAAACCTCAAGTCTTTGACCCTTTCTAAGTTAAGTTTAACTGAAGAATTTATCCAAAACATACTTTCCGGAACTCCTCTTCTTGAAACATTCAAGTTAGACAACTGCTTCGGTGATCTTTGGAAAATTAATATTACTAAAAATCTCGTCAAAAACTTTGAGATCTCCGGGAACAGGGGCTTTCGAAATCCACGTGAAGTATGTCTAATACTAAAGGCTCCTAATATTATTTCATTAACTATCAAAGGAAGTTTGTTGTTATGTCAGCTTCAGTTGTTTGATGTGACTTCATTAGTCGAAGCAAACTTGGATTATATTGAAGATGATACTGGGAATCTCTCTCCCACCGAGGAAGAAGATATGATGTACGGACTTCTTCGAGATCTTCGCCATGTCAAGGAGCTTAAACTTGGGAAAATATGCTCAGAGGTAAAATGTCCTTCTCTTTGGCAAATTTTGTCTTTGCAAGAGTTATTGTTCATCTATCTTAGAGTAAATTGCAAAAATCGCGCCTGCCAAATTGCAGGCATAGTCCTTACATTTTCAAAACTCCCAAGTGGTGTCGTCCCTGTGGGAAAATTTAGACTTTGCCAATTCATTTTGGAAAAATTTAGTCATTTCGCTATGGGGTGGGGACTATATCAAAGTACAAAAGTAGGGACTGCGCATGCAATTTGAAAAGGTAGTACGTTGTTTTAACTAGTATTACAAGCTTAATAATTACCTTAAAGGTTTATGCTATTGCGTTTTCAATGTGATTATTGTAAGCTAAGGTAATTTAGTTGAATGATTGTTTTTCTTACAGTAGCTTGTCTGTCACATGGTACTTCACTTAATTAGTTAAAACCAATTACTCAAACACTTAAATTCAATTATTTAGAGTTCAAGTTGCAGTAATGAACAGTATAAACTCACTACACTAAATATAACTATAATGAAACATTGCAATAAAGACTGGTTTACATTCACAACACGAATTCTAATTATAAATGAAACTACAATTGGAGAAGAACTATGAACCCATTCCATAATTATTTGCTATGGACAATGACATGTGGTTTCTTGTTGTTGGTTGTTGTTTTGGTTGCATCTTTTATTGTGCGCTTAAAACTCATCCTTGGAGTTTATACTGTCTTTTTTTATTATTATTTCTCTAGGGCATGTGTTTCGTTTTGAAGGGATGTGATTGCTGGTTACTCATTGCTATCTTTTGCTGGTAGGTTCGCTCCCGTTTGGAAGCTAAAGGTCCCCCTAAGAATGACTATAATCATGAGTATGTTGAGGATTTGATGAATATGATGAAGATGAGTAGATGATGATGCTGTGATGGTGACCTTTTATAATCTCACTTTAAATTCACGTTTAACCTAGACATGGTTATTGTTTTCTAATTGTAAGTTGTTTCAGAGTTTGTTTTATACTGTTATCTTATGTGCATGCATTCCAAAAGAACGAGTTATGTTTTATGTTATCTTGTGTGTGCGCTCAAGTCTTTCGAATGGTTTCACGCTTACCAGCAGCTTCACAAATTGGTTTTAAAGTATAGATTCTACTTGTTTTGTTCCCTTCATCTATCCCAGCTCTCGGCGTTCACTTCCATTCTCTTCTTCTATCGGTATTTGGATGGAACTCAATGTTATTACTAAGAGAAATGATAGATGTTTCGAAATTTGCAATTGCAAGTTTGAATTAGACACATCAGATATTTGGGAAGAGGAAATAGATGGCAAGTGTGATTGTTTTTCTGTTGAAGGTGAGGATGGGAGTACACAAATGCATTACATTTTATTAAGAGATGCCGTGGATACTGATCTGGAGGTGAGGTTTAATACGAAGACTCCTCGTCAAGTTCGTGGACGTATATATACTGTATGTTTCACTTCCTGTCTTTTGTCTTCCAGTCCAGTGTCACGTTGCTGATCACTTGCCTATTATCTATGAAAATATACAAGATATATTGGTCAAAATAAGCACCACTAATCCTTTTGGTTCCTATCAAATCTACACGTGTACACCTATAGTATTTCTCAGTGTTGCTCTTTGGTTATAGAAAATTGGTGGTGAGTTATGACATAGCTTTGAAACTAAATGTAACAATTATCTGTGATTGCAGCTAGGACTTCAAGAATCTAAACAAGGCATGCACGACGTTCTTAGGGGGAAGGCAGTGAGTATCCAAATCATTATGTTAGCTTGTTCAGCTTAGGTCATTAAATGACCCGATATTTATAGAGATGCATTTTGGGTTCGAGGTGTCCCGTCAATGCTATCCAAAGGTTATGGAAGGTCCACGTGGTTGACATCCGATGGAGGAGATAAGAATGACACGTGGCGTATATCCTTAGTTTTGTCATGCTGGTGGTTTGCTCCACGAGTATCTGCAAATGTCTGCGTTTTGTTCGTAGCACTACCTCTTGTTAAATATATGGATAAATATTAATAAGTTAAATGTCTAGTATCGAACCCGTGACCTCGGGATTGCACACAATACAAACGAGAGTCAAACATTAATAAATATTAATTGTTAGATATATTTATTAATAACACAAGTTTAAGGACTAATGGTCGTTAGTTATTAATTGTATAGACTAACTATCGTTAAAAGGAAACGAAAAGGACTAGATTGAAACTTGGTAACAAGAAGGATCCGGAACACCCTTCTTTGCGTGTGTGGCCGGTCGATCAAGGCCCAAGGGGGAAACCCATTGCCTTTGCTTGTTCACTAAGTATTCTCTAGTATATATACAAACCCAAGGGTCATTGTTTTCTGATCTTTGTACACACACAATACCCTAAAGTTTTGGTTTTTCCTTCTCTTTTCTCCTAGCCGATCGAACACCCCTTATCCCTAAGGGTTTCGATTTTTATTTTACAAAAACAATAACTTGTGTTTAATCTTGCAATTAATTTGATTCGGTATTAGTTTGTGTGTACAAGAACGAGGTAACAACTCACTATAGTTGTTATCAAGGAATCGATCAATAAAACGGTAAGGGATTGATCATTGATTCATAAACGCTAATTAGGGTTCATCAATTAATTCAAGATTTGCTAATTTGATTCTTGTTCGGGCTAGAATCACCACGGTACGTTCCTATTATGTTTTAGTTAATATTTATGTGTTATACTTGATCTTTGCTTCCGCATATGTGTACTTTGATTGTCAAACTCTAACAGTGGCATCACGAGCCATGTATAACATGTAATTGATTACTAAAACGTAATAAAAATCGGATCTTTAATTGTTTTAGATACATGTTTTTGATCTAGGGTTTTTCTTTAATTTTTTTTATAAAAATTCGAAACCCTAACCCTAATTTTAGGGGGGGGGGTCGATTTTCCATGAAACCCTAATTAGGGTTTTGTGGTTTTCTTGGATTATATGTAAACACTAGAAACCCTAGGTCTTTAACCGGTTATGTGAACGTATCTTGTGACCTATGTGCTAATTGTTAGGTTTTATCCGTGACGAAACATGCATGCTAGTCATGGATCTTGTTGTTCTTTAATTATTTGTCACATGTTTTAGATAGATCTATAATTGGGGAAGACTCCAATACATAAATATTAAAATCAATTTATATGCTATGTGGTGTGTACATTAGCTTTGGCCTATGCAATTGATTCGTCAATGTATGTGACTCTCTTCCATAAAGAAGAGAAGGCCTTAGTTGATTACATGCATGATTATACCTAGACTTGATTTTATTAGGATCTTTTCTAATAAGGATTGCATGTGGCTAATTGTTTCACTTTTATTATTATTAGTTGTTTGTTTTTCTTTGATTACTTGTTTTATTGTTATTGTTTGACATGTTGTAAGCAATAAAAGGGTAACTTTTATAAATAAAATAATATGGACTAATAATGGTGAAACTTTAAGTGATCAAGATTGAATCTTGCGGTGTCTTTTGTGCCGATAACAGTTCGCTTCGCACGGTAATTCGCTCCAAGGCGAGACTAGCAAGAGTCATACTTTGTTACATGTTTTGAGATTGAATCCATAAACTTTTGCTTGATGATGTTTTGTATAACATGCTTTTAAAAGTAACTCCTTTAAGACAAAATTCATAGTCATGGTAAGAAGGCTTGGAAAGAGCCTTAGAGTCTGCCTTGGTTATCACACTTACGAATACGTCTTAAACAAATTTCTTTTAAAATCATTCTTGTAGAAAGTCATCTTAAGATTTTAAACCTCAAGTAAAACTTTGTGTATTAATTTCAAGAATTGGTAATAAAAAGTTTTTTTAAATACTTATGCTATAAAGATGAGTGCATGCATCTTTATACATGATTTGGTTTTCATATCAAACTAAAATACCCTAAAATTTAAGTTACATGTCATCTAACTATAAGAAACACTTGAAGTTATTATTTAGTAAATGTGAGACGCAGGCTAAATTTTAATGACAAGGTAAATTTCCGAGTGTGCGTGAGACCACACATGGAGAATTTGCAGTTTCTAAGTTAGACGACTTAATTAAGTTGATGCGTGAGACCTAGAACTTAAGGCATGAGATGGGATGAAACATGCTTACATGACAAATTGATGAATCAATTTGATGTAAATCGCATAATGATATAGGAATTGGAAAAGTGTTTGCCAATTATTGTTCGACAGATTACCATCTTTATACTTTCACCACTAGCAGATCAACTGATGTGGTGAAATCTATGTAAAGTTGGATCCTAGATTTTCAAGAAAATATGTTGGTTATATGAATATATCTTTGGGTATTATATTTTCTTGGAAATATAAATTATCGAAAATACTAAAATTGAATTTTGTAAATTCTTCAAATGTATTAATGCAACATTAAAACCGTAAACGTAAGTTATTCTTTATCAAAGTAAATTGATCTACACCAATATGGGTTTTTTGGTTAGAGTCAATTTTACTAAAAGAATAAACCAAGTCTTCTTTCCATTAGAATAAGTCTGACACTTAATCCTATTTTTTCCATAGGATGATTAGAATTGTCTAAATTCTACATACATAACTCATAGCAAAATTTAATAGTAAGATTATTTGCACTTTATGAGTTGTTAAATTAGAAGCTAGATTGATTACTGTACAATGGTAAAAGACGAATTAGATTAATTAATCTAGTTATTTTGATTTGACCATTTAAAGATACTACATACAATTGTTGGAATGGTAGATCAATACAGGAAGAAATTGCATGCCCAGTTTTTTTTCAAGTTAAAAGTTTGGAATGTGATGAATTACATTTACGTAGTAGATTACATTCTTTTAGAACCTATATATAATTGTTGGAATGGGTTTTCTTAAAAGATGTAGGAAAGTAAATAGTACACTATTTCCTTTCATTGATTAATGAAACATTTACAATGTTGTCAAATTCAGTGGGAGTATTGTATTCTTATGGCTGAATAAGGGATTATTGTAATGTTCTCTAATCCAGGGTGAGTTATAAGACTTATTGTCTTAATTGTAACTGAGATCATCTTTTGAATGTCTCAAGATAATTACTTTCCAAATATAGACACTAATATTTTCAAGGATAGTCATGTGCGTTTCCTTGATTGATTGAGTAAACTCTATATCTACTAGTTATGCTAATGACACAAATCATATTGTTCACATTAACAAACGAGTGCGTGTTGTTTTTGTGGTACATGATGTTGTTCCATGCACAAGTGGGAGAAATCTACATTATGTGCAAGGTACAACACATAAGAATATGATTTAACGGATTCTCTTAACTGCAAAGTAAGAGACTATAGTTCTAATATGATTAATATACATCTAATCTAAGAAACACTTGGTGTTGAAATTTAGTAAACGTGATACGCAGGCTAAATATTAACAACAAGGTGATTTTCCATGTATGCGTGAGACCAACATGAATAATTTACTGTTTCTAAATTAGACATCTATTAGAACATGTGTCAATAACAATACTACTTCAACTTTAGTATTTATGTATTATTGGAATGGCATAATTGCATGAAGTAATATAATACTACTTCATGCATTTTGTATTCTTAGAATGACATAAAATAAATGAAGTGGTGTGTTAACTTGAAAATATTATTGAAACCAAATGATGGTGTTCATGATTACTTTAATTATACATGTTTACACTTTATTGTATAGTTATAAACATGAAGTCTTTTAAGTAATTACAAGACTTATAATAAAGTAAGACGTTAGCTTGTTGTGGTCTTTTAATTAAAACATATACAAGAAGTCATTGAGTTGATCAATGATTAATAACGTATAGTGGAATTATAACAAGTTTATGTTTTTATGAGACATAAACATGAAGTGACTTGGTCAAAAGTACTTGTAAAGCATGCAATTGGTTTGAAATACTATTATACCATTAAGTTGACTTAGTTGGTAAATAGGTATGCCAACAGGAATATGGTTATCTTATATATATTGTTAGATCTTCTTACAATATTAATTCTAATTGAAATACAACATATTTATGGTATGATCAGTTAGAGCAATCAAACTTTTGTTAGATTGTTTGATTAAAGATAACTATGACTTCTTATCTTCCAAAAGTTATCAAGGTTAGAAAATTGAGTATGGATTGAATATATTCAATTATACTCCTAGAAGATTAATAAGACCTTATGAAATGTGATAATCACATTAAGTCTTAAATTGGAGTTCTGAATTTGTTAAGCTACTTATGGGTAGGTTGTTAACAAAAGAATGTCAGGAACTGTCAGTGTGTATTTGTAATGTTCTAAAAGAGAACGTTGGATTGTTGCTCTAATTGCTAGGTATGTATATTCTATATAATACTAAAAGCAAGTCGGAGTATTTTATCTTTATAAGATAGAATTACAAGATACATAATCTTCTAAAAACACACTAGTGAAAATCATGATGAGGCTAAACATGTAAATGACAAACCTCAAAAAGTTGGAATTCTCATTCATAGATCTACTTGGATATCACAGATATTTAATTAATATGCTGATGATAATATGATGTAGTATTACCAAAATAATGAATTGGGTAAATTACTCATATTATGAATGTTATAGATGCTGTTCATAAAGATATTCAAATTTAAAATTTGATTTATCTTAATTTTTAATGGTTAGAGAATGAAGATGAGTTTATTCAAAGATTATGTAACCCTAGTGGTTTAAATCTTTGTGTAGAAATCATATGGACAAAATTGTACACATATCTTAATGCATATCTTATGACAAGATTATTAATCATACTTAAGCAATTAACTATGATTGAATACTCTTTCCTAAGAACATTAAAGATACAAAGATAGTAATTGTCATGCTTATTTCATATATATGAAATTTGACAATGAATATCAAAATTTTTTCTTGAATAATTACTTGAGCGAGGACGATAAGTAATCAAAACAAGTTTATGAATTCAAGTAAATCTTTGAAAGTGTACAAAGTGCAATAATCCATGAATGGATAAATGCATGCATCTAGGAGATTAATATTATGTTTAATTATTAAATCCATATTTTGATTTATAATTGAAATAATATAATTTCTAAGTATTCCTGAAAGCTAGTGGGAGTATGTTTAATTTACTAAATCATATATGTTATAGAGTAACATTCCATGTAAGTAAAATGTTAGACTTAGTTTGGAATGAAACTTTATTTGAAAGATTTAGAAAATAAAACATACAACCTTGGAACAAAAATTTATTATTACATAAACATGTGCGGTAAATAATTCTAAATAGAATATGATATATTATTTTGAAAGACTAAATTGATATACATATTTGAAAGATAGAACATGAATACAATCTAAGTTTGACTGAAGGATTTTCATGTGCATCATATTATTGCTGTATCATGCTTAAATGTTTAATGATTTAACAATGTTTGATATCTTGTGTAATGAATATTCTAAAGGAATATGGTTGGACTTAGAATAAATGATCCTTAGCCTGGAATTACTACCAAATTCTAAGTATAAACAATATGGCAAATTGTTGCGTAATTGTTATAGTTAACAATAAATCTTGAAAGATTGAAAGGTGTCAAACATTACACATTGGATATTATGTTTACGGAATTCTAAAAAGCATATTGTGATTTGTATACAATGATGCTGGTTTTATTGAGACGACACTCAATAACTAGTCATGGAAGGATTTCATGAGAACTAGTTGAGCTCAACTAAGAGCATAGTTGCATTAAACATTAAAGAATTAGAATACTTTAAACTTTAAAATGCTTGAAAGTTTGATTGTCATAAATTGGTGATAGAGGATATCACATCATTTATGAAAAATTATGTGGCTATATCTAGATAGTTGGATATACACATACAAGAATTTCACTTATTGAATTCTTGAAATAAGTATTCTCAAAATTCAGATAGATCAAAGTTAGTTGAAATAAATGCCTTGTCAACAAGTATGATTGTCATTACTTGAGGCAAAATTGTCAACAAGTCAGTACTTGAGACAAAATTCATTAACTAGAATTATTATGCATTGATCTATTTGGTATTTGGATAAAGGACGTTAAGCAATTATTATTTATAATGAATTAAAATACTTAGTACGTTTGTTTTCATTAATAATAAATTGTGTCCAATATTTGCATGTTTAAATCCATGAATAAATTTGTTGAGGCAACATGATCAAGATCTCTTTATGTTTTAATGATGACAAATAAACCATCGAAACACATAAAATAACAAACGTTAGCTCAAAACGCCGGAGCCAATGTCTGCTCCTGGAGCGCTGCCCGCGCGTCAACGCGCGGGTGACGCGCCAGGAGTCTGTATGGTTCCGTGCGAATTTTGAAAGTCGGCTTTCCCCTTACCCGACAAATGTGGATCTTTCATAACAGGTATGAATATGTTACGTGCTTAATTGAGAACACTCGAAACGAGTTTTGAGATTTGAGAAATCCTATTTTTAGAACACCCATTTACGGGAAAACGCCAACTCATGTTTTCTAACTACCGCCTCTAGCCAAGGCTTTTCTAAACTTAGGGAGATTATATATTTCACGTAACATCGTGTTGAAGCATCCATATGCTCATATCCCGTGCTTACGTCTTCTCTAATTACGTAACGGGTTAACTCCCTTATTGGTCAAACTAAGTCAAAGGTCACTTTGCGTAAATGCATCATTTCCCACTTGGGTTATGCTTTACGTCAAGGCAAAGCACTTAACTTGTTTGAACCAAGGTATTAGTTGAGAACATCGTGTCGTGGAAAGTCACGAGATATGAAACTATGGATTCTCGACGTTGTGTTACTTGAACTTATAAGTAACCTATGATTTTCTCAACTTATAATATTAATTGTCTAAATCTTTTCTTCTTAATGACAATTAGATTATGTCTAAATCCTCTCTTAATCTCATTTATGCATAAGACAAAACCAATCATATCCAAATCAAATATTCTCTTACACAATCTCTTACACCCTTACATATTCCCTTACACACTACATCTCAACCATCCAATCCCTTACAACACATCCCAACCCTTTATTTTCAACACATGGGGAATTGTTTGAAACCCTAATGAGGCTCCTCCCATCCTAACCATTGAATTCAAATCAAACACATCTCAACCATCCATCCAATCCCTATTCCATATACCACAACATGTGATTGATCTTAGCCATTGAATTCAAACCAAAACAATCCCAACCATTGATCCAACCTTTCCCCTCAAGCAAAGGATGCTCCCTTTGATCTCATCCATCCATTTCAAATGAAACCATCTCAACCCTCCATTTCTCCTTTCCCCCCAAGCAAAGCATATTCCTTTGAATATCCTTTCTTAACCCTAACCTAGGCATACTTGATCTTAGCCATCCATCTCTAATGAGATCATCTTATCCATCCACATTTCTCCACATGCCAAATTGTTTGAAAACCAAGGGAGGCTCCCTTTGATCCTAGCCATCCAATTCAAACCATTTCATCTCAACCCTCCATCACATTCTTACCCCCCCCCCAAGCATTGGAATATTCCTTGGCATATTCTTTCTCTCTTTTCTATGCCATGTGAGGAGATACACTTCTACCCCTTCCAAATTACCCAATCTACACTTTAAACCCTTGGTAATTTGGTTTCTCTTTAAGCACTTCACAAATGATTTCCAAATTGGCTATTTGAGTTGGTAAACCTTAGAATGATTAATGTTAAGGTTTAGTGTGAAATACAATTGGGGGTTTAGCAAGGATAGGTATTTGTAAGATCCAAACACCCAACACTTGGGAAAAAGTTACAGACGCCTGGCGCGCTGCCCGCGCGTTGATGCGCGGGTGACGCGCCGGCCTCGGTAAAATTTCTCAAGTTTGGGTTCTTGGCCTATAAATACCACCCTTGTCTATTGTATTCCTCACCCCTTGCCATTATTCTTTCTCTCCAGATTCTTTGTCTCTAAAACACTATCAAATCTCTCAATCTCTCTATCTCTAATCTTGTGTTCTTGATTATCACACTAACATCTTTGGAAAAACACATCTACTTGCAAGGGAAGAATCACAAGAACCTAATCCACTCTTGTGATTGTGTTGATGAGGCGAAAAATGGTCCGTTTTTAGGGGGTCATTTAAGCCCGAATCCGAATTTATTTGATCAAATATTGCCCTAAATCGTTCCTTTTGTGATTTTAGGTACTTGGAGAGTGAATTCTGGAAAAGAAGCCATTTTGGATGTTTTTGGAGCATAAAAGTGAAGAAAACGGCAAAGTCTCAATTTTCCATGCTGGGAACAGTACATGAAGGCGTCAAGAGTTGTTCTTGACGGCGTCAAAACCTTAATAATAAAAATCCGTAGTTGATGACGGCGTCACACAGGGCGTCATAAGTAGATCAAGGCCGTCCGAGGAAGTATTTGGCGGCGAGATGACGGCGTCACACCTTTGTTCTTGACGCCGTCATCCCTATTTTCCTATATATAGTTTTCTAATTTTTCACATTAAAGAGGGGAAGTTTTGGGAGAAACCCTAAAGACGATTTTGGTGTAACTTTTACAGGTTTTTCAAGGGTTCCAAACCCTTGATACCTTGCATTGTAATTGAGATAAGTGTTCTTCTAATTCAATCAATATGTCTATGTGTTGGTTGTCTATATCTTGTTCTTGTCTCAATTCCATTATGCTAGGCTAGATCTCTTTTGTGTTTGCTTAGATCTAATGAAACCTAGATATTGATTATGTGTTGATTACTTGTTTATTCTTGTCTTGGATGAATGATTTTATATGTTAGGCTTAAGAAAACTGGCAGATCTCCGAATGGTAACATGCTTGAACGTCTTAAGAAACATGAACCGAGGCGTACTAGGTCTTTATTGGTTGTATTTAATGCATGAGCCACTGTTTACAATCCCTATAGTTGTGCTGGGCATGGTGTAGGAGGAGATAAGAGCTCATAGAATTGGGGAGTTATGTATGCCACCCCATGAATGGTATTAAGGAATACAATCCGTCATCCATACAATTATAACAAGTAATTAACGTGTAAAAGATATCCAGGGAGTAGTGAAGTCTAAGTAAACACATTTTCTCCAATTACTGCTCACAACCTTAGTATAATTAGTTTATTTTCATTTTTAGTATTTTATTTTGATTGCATATTAGTTTGGGTTAGTTGAATAGCAACTAATTCCGCCCACTCTTTCAAAACCCGAGATTTTTACTTGCTTTCCATAAAACATAAAAATACAAAAATAATCATCCCTCACCTTTAGAACTAGTAATTAGGCTTTCTAATCCTAGCGACACTATTCCTAAGCTGAACGATCAATCCCCCGGTACTTGTCACTATACTATACTACAACGATCAGGTACACTGCCTGGTGGGGGTTGTAAGCTTCTCGAGATCCCTCGAGAGGTAAAGCCTGTTGCGATTCCCACGCATCATGTGTCGAGGGTCTTCTTTCTTATACCCTTTCTATTACAATCGAGTCTCTAGGTTAGGTTAGGACTTGGTTGATAAACAAACATTTATTCTTTCATTTGTTTGTAAGGGAAGTCTTATGTCTTGGTGACCAAGCCTAGATCATTGGGGATCTAGTTGGGGTTTGATACTTCCGGGTGGAAGTCTTGGTAGTGATCTTTGTGATCCTTAGGTAAAGTCGAATCATGAGATTCTTTTGGGTGGTTTCCGAGGGCGGAATATCGTTGGTGAGTAACTCCTTCTTTGTGAGCATCGACATTAGTGAATATCGGTGGAGTGAATTGTAACGGTTTGTAGTCCACCGAAAGGATTATACTAGTGAATAGTATCGGAGTCACGGATTCACAACTGGACATACGGATGGTATAAACCCCCCATCCTGAACCAGTATATATCATTGTGTTCTTTACTTGCTTTATATACTTTGGTTGTGATAGTGGTTGTTGGATTGATTATACAACCACTTGGTTCTCTTTTGGCTTAAATTTTTTAAACATCTAAAAAGCCGAGGAAACCGTATTCACCCCCCCCCCCCCCCTACGGTTCTACAATTGGTATCAGAGCGGTATACTCATGTTTTTTAGCATTAAAGCCTTCCCGAGAAGTCGTTTTAAGTCAAAAACTTCTTTTCCAAAAATCTAAAATCCTAACTAAGGTTTTTGGTAAAGTAGAGTATTGATCCATGGCTCAAGAGAACTATGTTGAGGGGTGTTCTATGCAAAGACCACCTTTGCTAGAAACCGATGGGTTTTGCTTTTGGAAAACCCGATTCGAGACCTATGTTAGGTCCAAAGATCTTGATTTGTGGGAAATCATCCAAAATGGCAACTTTGAGTTTATAGTGGAAGACTCGGAAACAAAGTTGTTGGTGAAAAGGCCACATATGGATCTTAATGATGATGAAAGAAGAAAGCTTGGTAAGAATGATGAAGCCAAGATGTTGATCTATAATGCTCTACCTCGAAGGGAGTTCGAGAGGTCATGTTTGCAAGACCGCCAAGGAAATTTGGCACTCTCTCATCATCACTCATCAAGGCAACTCTCAAGTGAAAGATTGCAAGATAGATTTACTCATACAACAATATGAGAAGTTCTCGATCTCGGATGAAGAAACCATTGATAATGGTTACACAAGGTTCAATGCTATAATCACTAGTCTCACGGCTCTTGATCCTAGCTTCTATAACAAGAACCATGTGAGAAAGTTTCTTCGAGCACTTCCGGTGAAGTGGACGCCAAAGGTGACGGCCATAGAAGAAGCCAAGAATTTGGCGGAACTACCTCTTGACGAGCTCATTGGAAATCTCAAAGTCTATGAGATGATTCTTGAGAACGACAAGGCGAATACCAAAGACAAGAAGGAGAAGGTTAAGTCTTTGGCTCTTAAAGCTAAAGTTACTAGTACTCAAACTAGTAATGATAGTGATGGTCAAGAGGATAGCAATGAAGAAGATGATATGGATGACGAAGAATATAATCTTATGGCTAAGAACTTTCGAAGGTTCTTTAGGAAAGGTGGTAACTTTGGAAGAAGAAATCGGTTTGGAAACCGAGATATTGGTGGAAGGAACAACTTTGGGGGAAACCGAGGTGGTGATAACAACAAGGTTGGTGAAAGTTCGAGACGCACCCAAGGATGCTATAGTTGCGGAGAGAAGGGTCATTTCATCAATGAATGCCCTAAGCCTAGGGTGAACAAGGCATTCGCTGGAGGAGCGTGGAGTGATAGTGAAGATGAAGACCAACCAACAAATGACGCTACGTGTCTTATGGCTCAAGAAAAATTTGAGGTATCTCTAAATCCTTCCTCTTCTAATAACTTAGATACTATCAATTTGCAAAAGGAGAATGAGGAACTAGTTAAGTTTAATGATAATTTTAGAAAAACCCTTGATAAAGCTCTCAAAGAAAAACGTCTTCTTGAACTAGAAAATGTCAAATCTAAAGAAAGGGTTTGTGAACTTGAAAGTAAAGTGAAAACACTGGAACATTGCAAAGGGATGATTGAACCTTGTAAAAATTGTGAAGTACTCACTCTTGAGGTTAACTCTTTGAATGAAAAAGTGTTGGAAATTCAAAAAGAATCACTAAGCTTTTAGAAATATAAAAAGAGCACAAATGATTTAGAAGAACTAATAAGTCGACAAAAGGTGTCTCAAGATAAGGGAGGTCTTGGATTTTTTTAAACAAGGTACAACCACTCCCATAAGCCTAACAAAACCAATAACATTTGTAAAGGCTAAAGAAAACGAGGCTCCAAAAATCCCCAAGGCTGACGCGCCGACTGACACGTCAACGCACCATCAGCGCGCCAGGCCTCTGAGGAAAATTGGACCTCCATTAAACGATAACATTAAACCAATTACTCCTCAAGTTCCTCTTGCAAGTACTCGAGGTAATCAAGCTCCCATTGCAAGAAGAGAAAATCCAAAACAATTTTCTAACTTAAGCTCTCGCAATGGACTTGGATACTCACAACCTCGAGTAAATCATAGATCACTTTTGTCTACACCTAATATGAGATCTTCTACTTCATACAACCAAAGACCATCTTTTCATAATAACCAAAGAAGAAATTTCTATAACTATGGTCAAAGGTCTTCTCAATACCAATACAACAATTATCAACGGAGAGACAACTCCTACTCAATCCAAAATTTCTTTAGACCTCAAACATATCATAGCTATAGACCAAGTTATCAAACTCAAAATGACTATCGAAACAATCCTTGGTCTGCCTTTTCTAAATTTGGTATTGAGAAATTATGTGTCTTGCTTCAAGACCCAAGAATGTTTAACTTGGGCACTTTAAATGATAACCAAAATGGACCCAAGAAACAATGGGTACCAAAGGCATGAGTTGTACTTTTATTGTAGGTTTGCCTCAAAAGTGATCTACAACCGGATGAGTGGGTAGTGGATAGTGGTTGCACTAAACACATGACCGGGAATAGAAGATTGTTCACATCATACACGGCGTATAATGACAATCAAGTCATTTTTGGAAGCAAACTTAACGGCAAAATTGTCGGCAAAGGTAATGTCCTTCATTACTCCATAGAAATCTCCAATGTTGAGCATGTTAGGGGTCTAAGTTTCAATTTGATTAATGTGATTCAATTATGTGATGATGATTGTGAGGTCAAATTTACTAAGGTAGATTGCACCATTAGTAAAAATGGTGTTGTGTTAGCAAAAGGTCATAGGAGAAATAATTTATATACATGCAAGTTAGGTGATAATTCTAAGCAACACATATGTCTTACATCCATGATGGACAACTCAACGCTTTGGCATAGGAGATTAGGTCACGCCAATATGAGGTTAGTCCAAAACCAAGTTTCAAACGAACTAGTACGGAATTTACCAAAGTTGAGCTTTGAAAGGCATTATTGTGATACATGTCTAGGAAGTCAAGGACAAACCAATAATAGGAATATAAAGGAAGTGACAACTAGTAAAGTTTTAGAATTAATTCATTTGGATTTGTATGGTCCATCTCCGATCCAAAGTTATGGAGGTAACTTCTACACTTTAATGATCATAGATGATTATTCAAATTACACTTGGATATTATTCTTAGAAAACAAGGATGGAGTTTTAAATAAATTCAACATTTTGAGAAAGAAACTTGAAAACCTACCTGATTGTTCAATTGTTTCAGTTAAAACAAATCATAGTAGTGAATTTGATAAAATGCAATTTGGAACCTTTTGTGAACAACATGGAATATCTTATAACTTATCGGGCTCGTTCACTTCTCAATCGCATGAGATTGTTGAAAGAACACATCGTAAGTTAAGAAAGATGAGTCGTGCAATACTTGACGAGCAATCCATTCCACAAAAGTTTTGGTGTCATGCCCTAGATACCGCTTGTTACATTTTTAATAAAGTCTACATAAGAAAGGTAATTAATAAAACACCTTATGAAGTACTTAGGAATAGAAAACCATCCCTAGAGTATTTTAGAGTATTTGGTTGCAAAGTATTTATACTTAACACCAAATAATATCTCGCCAAATTCGACCCAAAGTCGTATGAAGGTGTGTTCCTAGGATACTCTCAAACTAGTAAAGCATACATAGTGCTTAACAAGGAAACAATGAGAATTGAGGTATCTCTCAATGTAACCTTTGATGAGAGCATGCTCGAGCCTAAATCATCTCCTTCGGTAGAAGATGATGTGATCAACGAACCTTTAGTTCAAGATCAAGAAAGGTCGCCTACATTACAAGTTGATGATTCGGATGAAGGCAATCATAAGGAATTGAGAGAAGCGAGGGGTCATCCTATACAACAAGTCATTGGTGACTTGAATAAAAGGACTCTTAGGTCACAAAACAAACAAGTCTAAGTTTTTGGCATGACATTTTTTCAAAAGTCCAAATTGCTTTGGGATAGGTTTTGATACTAAAACATGCATCTTAGGAGAACAATCTTTAGGTGCTATTAGAGCTGATGTGATTAAGGTTTATGTGGAGGCATGGATGGAAGATTTTATAAATGTCTTCTAAGAGGAAAGATATGCATCAATTCATTATTCAAACTATGATTGATAAGTATCCAAGATTCTACATGTCTATACTATGTGCTTGAACAAGATAACTTGACACAAAATTATCTTGATTCATCTTGAAAATTTTGTCTTAGATATAATGTTTCTTCACAACTCACACTTGTGTTCAAGAACTTATATCCAATTCATCTTGTTCTCCTTATGTGATAAACTTCATGTTGCATGCTTAAAACAATTAATTGATTATAGTTTCATGCATATGATTAAATGCATGCATGATAAAATTATGTGTACTATCATCCTCTTTTATTCCTTACACCATCACATGCTTAATGAAATATTGGTACATGATTTAGATGTCTTAGCCATCTCCTCAAGCATCTTTGTAGTTGAACTCATCATGATCATGAATGACTAGTCTCTTTACTCATACCCACCACCCTTCTTACATCCTATATAAATCACATTATTTCTTGCATCTTCACATACTTCTTGTTCTTCTTTCAAAACTTAAATCACCTTGAAAATTCTCCTCTCTAAAATTTATGCTTCAAGCAATGACTACAAGGGTAAGTCCATTGTGATTGATGAAGAACCAAATGATGAATGGGAAAATCCATCATGTATGGATAATCAAATACTTAGGAATTATGTGATGAAATGTTTATGGAGTGATCCCATATGGTACAAAACGGGGTACCCTCTCCCTCCCAAACTTGATGCTTCATCTCATGACCATGCACGGAGGTGTAAATGTTGTGAGAAAACAATCAAGATTGAGAATGATGTTAAGGATCTTCAAGAGGGGATGAGGGAGTTGCATCTTGCCTACAAGAACAATTTCATAATGTTAACAAATGTTGTGAAAGGTCTTGCAAAAGTTGCGGCTCAAAAGCGCAAGAAATAAGGCCACTTGGGCAACTTTTGTTGTGGGTTATGTGTAATATAGTTAGTCACCATATAATATTGTGTTTGAATAAGGTGATTGTAGAATGTGTCTCTAGCTTGTATTAGGAATTGTCTTTGTTGTATGCCTTATGCTCTTCTATGTGATATAAAATGTATTATGGAGTCATCTTGGACACAAATATACTTATTGTTATAATGTGGACTAACCCACGTTGCAAGTCTTCAAATGGTAGCCTAACCCATTTTGGACCTTTCACATGTGAGGATTTCGTTGTTGGTTTCATCTTGTGATTTCTATTTGTAGCTAGGCCACCGCAAAGGTGAGGCTCTTGACCCACGGATCCCCGCCTTAAAACAAGGGGGAGCAACGATCTAGGGGGAGCTATGTTCAAGGGGGAGCACGGAAACAAGCTACTTTCCCATTTCAAATGAAAGTCCCACCTTTTTTATTCGACAAAAGGGGGAGAAAGAAAGCAAGATGCGTGAAGACCATTCAAGTAATGTTAAAGGCAAGTAATGTTAAAGGCTTCACCAAATTATAAGGCAAAGGTCAAGACACAAGCTACATCAAAGGCGCGCTTTGTCTTCGCTAAGTTTGGTAATTTTATTTGCTTTCGATTTTTGTTTGCCATCATCAAAAAGGGGGAGATTGTTGAGGCAACATGATCAAGATCTCTTTATGTTTTAATGATGACAAATAAACCATCTAAACACATAAAATAACAAACGTTAGCTCAAAACGCCGGAGCCAATGTCTGCTCCTGGCGCGCTGCCCGTGCGTCAACGCGTGGGTGACGCGCCAGGAGTCTGTATGGTTCCGTGCGAATTTTGAAAGTCGGCTTTCCCCTTACCCGACAAATGTGGATCTTTCAAAACAGGTATGAATATGTTATGTGCTTAATTGAGAACACTCGAAACGAGTTTTGAGATTTGAGAAATCCTATTTTTAGAACACCCATTTACGGGAAAACGCCAACTCATGTTTTCTAACTACCGCATCTAGCCAAGGCTTTTCTAAACTTAGGGAGCTTATATATTTCACGTAACATCGTGTTGAAGCATCTATATGCTCATATCCCGTGCTTACGTCTTCTCTAATTACGTAACGGGTTTACTCCCTTATTGGTCAAACTAAGTCAAAGGTCACTTTGCGTAAATGCATCCTTTCCCACTTGGGTTATGCTTTACATCAAGGCAAAGCACTTAACTTGTTTGAACCAAGGTATTAGTTGAGAACGTCGTGTCGTGGAAAGTCACGAGATATGAAACTATGGATTCTCGACGTTGTGTTACTTGAACTTATAAGTAACCTATGATTTTCTCAACTTATAATCTTAATTGTCTAAATCTTATCTTCATAATGACAATTAGATTATGTCTTAATCCTCTCTTAATCTCATTTATGCATAAGACAAAACCAATCATATCAAAATCAAATATTCTCTTACACAATCTCTTACACCCTTACATATTCCCTTACACACTACATCTCAACCATCCAATCCCTTACAACACATCACAACCCTTTATTTTCAACACATGGGGAATTGTTTGAAACCCTAATGAGGCTCCTCCCATCCTAACCATTGAATTCAAATCAAACACATCTCAACCATCCATCCAATCCCTATTCCCTATACCACAACATGTGATTGATCTTAGCCATTGAATTCAAACCAAAACAATCCCAACCATTGATCCAACCTTTCCCCTCAAGCAAAGGAGGCTCCCTTTGATCTCATCCATCCATTTCAAATGAAACCATCTCAACCCTCCATTTCTCCTTTCCCCCCAAGTAAAGCATATTCCTTGGAATATCCTTTCTTAACCCTAACCTAGGCATACTTGATCTTAGCCATCCATCTCTAATGAGATCATCTCATCCATCCACATTTCTGCACATGCCAAATTGTTTGAAAACCAAGGGAGGCTCCCTTTGATCCTAGCCATCCAATTCAAACCATTTCATCTCAACCCTCCATCACATTCCCCCCCCCCCAAGCATTGGAATATTCCTTGGCATATTCTTTCTCTCTTTTCTATGTCATGTGAGGAGATACACTTCTACCTCTTCCAAATTACCCAATCTACACTTTAAACCCTTGGTAATTTGGTTTCTCTTTAAGCACTTCACAAATGATTTCCAAATTGGCTATTTGAGTTGGTAAACCTTAGAATGATTAATGTTAAGGTTTAGTGTGAAGTACAATTGGGGGTTTACCAAGGATAGGTATTTGTAAGATCCAAACACCCAACACTTAGGAAAAAGTTACAGACGCCTGGCGCGCTGCCCGCGCGTTGACGCGCGGGTGACGCGCCGACCTCGGTAAAATTTCCCAAGTTTGGGTTCTTGGCCTATAAATACCACCCTTTCTTATTGTATTCCTCACCCCTTGCCATTATTCTTTCTCTCTAGATTCTTTTTCTCTAAAACACTCTCAAATCTCTCAATCTCTCTATCTCTAATCTTGTGTTCTTGATTATCACACTAACATCTTTGGAAGAACACATCTACTTGCAAGGGAAGAATCACAAGAACCTAATCCACTCTTGTGATTGTGTCAAGGGTCTTCTTTCTTATACCCTTTCTATTACAATCGAGTCTCTAGGTTAGGTTAGGACTTGGTTGATAAACTAACATTTATTCTTTCATTTGTTTGTAAGGTAAGTCTTGTGTCTTGGTGACCAAGCGTAGATCATTGGGGATCTAGTTGGGGTTTGATACTTCCGAGTGGAAGTCTTGGTAGTGATCTTTGTGATCCTTAGGTAAAGTCGAATCGTGAGATTCTTTTGGGTGGTTTCCGAGGGCGGAATATCGTTGGTGAGTAACTCCTTCTTTGTGAGCATCAATATTAGTGAATATCGGTGGAGTGAATTGTAACGGTTTGTAGTCCACCGAAAGGATTATACTAGTGAATAGTATCGGAGTCGCGGATTCGCAACTGGACGTGCAGATGGTATAAACCCCCCATCCCGAACCAGTATATATCGTTGTGTTCTTTACTTGCTTTATATCCTTTGGTTGTGATAGTGGTTGTTGGATTGATTATACAACCACTTGGTTCTCTTTTGGCTTAAAGTTTTTAAACATCTAAAAAGCCGAGGAAACCGTATTCACCCCCCCCCCCCCTCTACGGTTCTACAAAATTATTATTCTAAATTGTCCGTTTTCGATTAATGATATGGGTATATCATTAAACTAAGACAAATTTGAGTATTGGTTCAGGATATACTTGAAAGTATATTGATGCGCAGTCATACCAATTTCACATGATATTCAATGAATTGAATATAGGACTTATCCCAACAATACGATTTAATATTTAATGTGAGAACATATTTAAAGTTATCCTCAGACTTGAGATACCAGATAAGTGTCATGGATGTAGTGCATTTTTGTGAAGCAATCTACCGCTCACCGTAATAAGTAGTCATAAGGGTTGTTTTCAGAAGTGTTGCAAAGTTCATGGGTTATTCTTGTAGTCAAAAGAGAATTTGTTCCTTCTGATTTGTTCAGAAGTTTAATACTGATGGGCCCCTCGTAGGGTTGACAAAATGTTTGCGTGGCCACGCCCAAGGAATCGATCAATAAAACTCACTATAGTTGTTATCAAGGAATCGATCAATAAAACGGTAAGGGATTGATCATTGATTCATAAACCCTAATTAGGGTTCATCAATTAATTCAAGATTTGCTAATTTAATTCTTGTTCGGGCTATGTGTTATACTTGATCTTTGCTTCCGCATATGTGTACTTTGATTGTCAAACTCTAACACCTCTTAGTAGAATGAGGCAGTGCCCTTGTTGTACTTGGTACAACAACCCTTTAGGATTAGATCCCAGGCTTGGCTGTCTGCCTGTAGACCCTAATTAGGCAGGGTGGAGTGGATGTCTTGAATGAGAAGGTGCTTCCCAAGCGAGTATTAGTTGGGCCTTTCGCCTTGGTCAGCTATATTTTGGGCTTGATGTTGTGTGGGCAACTATTTGAGCTAGAGCTCTCATACGCTATCAAGTCCCCTAATCTATTAGTATATTGACTCTTAAGGAGATATGTTGATGGACTCTTGTCCTCAGGTTTTTGTTTAAAGTATTTCATAAGATATTTCTCCAGGTGCCAGGGGGCGTCACGACGCGTGCCTGACTTGAACTTCGGGAATATTGCGCGTTATTGGTTTCCAAATAGAGGAATGCTAGATCCACAAAAAAAAATCACAAAAACATCCACAAAATGAGTTGTCGGAGTGTGATTGGTGTATTTTGCTATAGTTTCTATCACCTCTCTTTGATTAAGCCAATCACACTCCCACAACTCATTTTGTGAATGTTTTTGTGAATGTTTTTTTGTGGATCTAACATTCCTCTTCCAAATATTTTGAAGATTTTTCGTTGCCTGGATTATGTATGCAGGTAATGCCTCTAGTCCTTTTGTTGCGAATGTCTATGTAGAATAATTGCGTTCATAGTCACACGGAACGTGGAACGCTTCAGTACGGAAACGAGAAATGGGAACGCGGTTCGCTAAGTCCTCAAAATTCGGTTCGAAGGGGGTAGGCTCATTTCGGTACGCTCAGGATCGCTTCGGTTCGATGTACCATATATTTTGATACGATGTTCCCAATTTGATACAATGTACCTTTGTATATTTATACATATATATTTTTTAATAGGTATTTATATTTTTTATATACATATTTATGAACTATTATTAAACTTTCTTTCCGTTAAAACTTTTATAATTACAAGTTGTAACAAAACATTGGAGAATTGACTTTAATATTTTATTTAAAAAAAAAAAAAAGTAAAGTAATAATAGTTGGTGTACATTTATACCACTTTGGAAACATTAAAAAGTTTGGAAACATAAAAAAGCATAGTGTCTATCTCAACTTCATTTTCTTCTTTCATCTTCATGCTTCATTTTCCTCTTTCTAACAAAGTTTCCACCGGAAAACACCATGACCACGAAAATTTTAACACCAGAAACGATTCAAGGTACAAAATCATAACATCATAAACGGAACGCGGAAACTAGCAATCCAGGTCGCGATTGTACCGCGTTTCGGTACGAACGATCCGAAACGAGGAACGCGGCATAGTTAACGTTTCGTGTGACTATGATTACGTTTATGGGAAATTGTAGAATTTCTTTTCTGCGCCTGCTAGGCTTTTAATGTGTGTTAGGTTGATTTGGATCGAGGCTTTTAATGTGTGTCAGGTGGTTGCGGCGCAGCTTGTTGCTCGTTTGCCTGCCATCTTATTGTAATTGATAATTATCAGTTTATTAAAAAATAAAATAATAATAATAATAATAATAATAATAATAATAATAATAATAATAATAATAATAATAAAATACAAGATCTTCAATTATGATATGAAATATTTCTCGAAATGTGTTGCAGGGTATCTTGTAGCCGCTTGCATGCTTGTTGCACTCAGGGGCGGATCTAGCTTGTAGAGAGGGTACGCACGTGCATACCCTCTTTAAATTCTTAGTAGTGTAAAAAGAAAAATCAAAAGTTTGAACAAAATGCACTACAAAATCATGAGTGCACGCCCTCTAAAATAATCTAAAATTATCAATGCATACCCACAGATTCAAAAAGAAGAAAGAAATAAGAACAGAAAAAGAATAAAGATTGGTAAGAACAGGTTTTCGGTGGTATATTAAAGAAGAAGAAGGAGGTTGAATCTTTTCTCTAGCCCAGTTTTCTTGGCTCAATTGATGTGTAAAGCTACTAGTTATAATATCTGTGCACGCACAGGATTTTTGAAATTTTGTTTTAATTATGTATTATTATCGATTAAAAATGGACCACTTAACATGTTTCAAATGGTTTTACTTGGTGGATTAAAAATAAAAAACCATACGTAAATGTTATAACCTACCTATTATTTTAGGAGAATGCTTTTAGATTAAAATTTATATTCTATTATTCAAGCAAAATCACATGATGATACTTGACTTGCATGAGATATTATATATGCTTTTAGTTTTGCAAACCCGTGCTATCAATTTACGATGTGTTTTGTAATTATTGTATTTCTTTTACTTACATTTTCGTTAAAATATATAGCATATTTAGATAGCTTTGAAAATTGATTCATTTCTTTAATTATGAATAACCATCACATCATTTTTACTAATGTACATTTTTGTTTGAAAACTTGTATTTTCATACGTTTGTGTTATTTCCTTCTCATGTTTGATCATAAAATTACTAAATTAACATAAATGCTTCCACTATAGCTTCTTTATTACATAAGAGAAGCGTAAAAAGATGTAACGGGTAGAACTCAAATTTAATCTTACGTTTATGTATAATGTATAAGAATAATTTTTCTCTAAGCCCGAACTATATAAGGAAATTATTATTACTTGTATAAGTAAATTATAAATGTATGAAAAAAATGACAAAGAGTATATTCGCAAGTCTTTTAGGATTGTTTGAATCCTTACCGACCTTTCACTTTAATGCAACTTTCTTTACAATTGGCCTAAAAGAGTACACTCTTTTGTAAAAAATTTTGTTAGTTGAAGATTTAACTTTGTTTAACTGACATAGATGTTGATGTTGAGATTGATGTTGTTGTTTAACTTTAATTATTCATATCGTGTTGTACAAAATATGCGAGTTTAGTAGCATATAATCAACACGAATAGGAGATATATCAGTATGCCATCCATGGGACACCTTTCATAGTGAGGGAAGCCCTTTTGATGAAGTTAAAATATGCTCCGTAAAGTTTTTCTGGGTATCCATATATAAACTTTAAATAAGAACTTCATGAGTCGTTGTTATAAGTAAAATAGCGTATATTTGTTTTCATATTAGAGTAATTTGTGCTTACATTTGATATTCATATTCCCGTCAACAATAGTTTAGCCGTATTTAATATTCAAGCCCATGTACGCATAAATTAAACTTTTCAAATAAAATAACATGAGTCCTTATTTAACGTATATAGTAGAAAAACTATTTTAATGGATGAAAGTTTAAAACGAATATTAGTTTTAAAAAATATTTAACGTATATTAAAACTAATTTGTATATTTACAAAATTTTGTAATTTTAATAGACGAAAGTCTGAAAATAATACTAATACTTATGTAATTTTAAACAAAGTTCATCTTATAAAATATAGGGTATAAACTGTAAGGGGTTATTTGTTATTTTTCTAAAGTTATTAAAAAATATGAAAATTTGTAATTTTACACTTAGCTTTATATAATTTTTGTAAAATTCAACCATTAAAGTTTTATTAATTACTTCCTCTTTTTTTAAGTTTTTGTTTTCACAAATTTGACACAAATATTTTTATGAGCTTTTTCCTTAATCAAATTTCTCCACCAAATTTATTAAAGTTTTATCAAAATCAATTCAATTTTGACTTTTTATTAACCAATCATGTTGCTTGATTTTGCCTACTTGGCAAAATCGAGCTCTCCTATTGGTCTTATTTTTTTTTTATGAGAAAGGTTTTGTAAAAACTCTCCGAAATAATGTAATTCTTTTATTATATAAAAAGATTTGTCCACTCATTTCCCATCTCTAAGCCCAACCTACTTAAACTACAAATTATGCATACTAAATTTTTAATTCATTATTATTGCCGAGTATTTAAGCATTTCATCTACAATTGGATAACTATGATATTTTCAGTTCAATACTTATTTCGTCCTCTTTGTTAAATTGGACTCTATCTAAAGATTTTTATCTACATATTTCTAAAGCTTGTTGTTTATAGTATTTTTAGATGCGGTTGTGTTATGTTAAAAAAAGGTACCAGGTTAGCACTGATTTAGGCTTTTCATACTTGTTATCGATGCTAATTATTTACGTATTAAGACAAAACCACACAAGTATTGAACATTAGCATATGTTATTCCAAAATATTAGTTAAAATTCACTTTTATCTTATTAGGTTAAGACTAAAACGACTAACTTTAATTAAAATGCTTGAATCCAAAAAACAAATTGAATCTTATATAACCTAGACTAGATAAACCAGGTCAGCTATAATAAATCGAATCCGAAAATTGAAATAATCACTCCTAACCCGACCACCTAAAAAACCCGACTCGAAAAATGTAATCCGAAAAGTTGAATTTATTAATAACTCTAGTAAAATAGTACATACCCTAATCCAAATTCTTGGATCCGCCACTGGTTGCACCGTCTATTTTTTGAAGACTTATTTTTCGTGTGTCTTGTACGCATTTGTTTTGATATAAAAAAATATGATTTTCGAATAAGTTGATGGACACGTGTCCTTTGGATCCTCCTCTATTTGCCTATAAAAGAGGAGTATCGTTAGTCACTAAGTCATACAAGACTTGTCTTCAAAGAAATTTGTTTACATTTCTTTGTGTATGTTTGCCAAAGTTAGGCTTATTGTGAGTGAAGATCTTGTTTTTTTCGTTTGCAAGAGTTCACAAAATTTAGCGTTTGAGAGCTTCTATTAAAAATCACATGACTATTAAAAAGAATCTGAACTTTTAGAGGATCGGAATTGTCCAATAGGAAGACTTACTTGCAAAATTGAAACACGACCAAAAGGATTTTCCTTTATTTTATAAAAAAGATACAACATAAATAAAAGAGTAAACTACATTTTTGGTACTTGTGTTTGTATCAAAATCTCACTTTTGGTCCAATTTTCAAAATATGTGCGATTCCAGTCCTATAGTTTACGTTTTGTTCCACTTTTGGTCCAATTTTCTAATAGAGTTAGTTTAATTGTTAAGTCTAATTACAAAGTGGCAACATTAGTCCTTTAACTTAACGGTTGTTTGCAACATTCGTCCTTTATACCAAAAATCGTTTTCAATGTTTGCACCGTTTCTCCTTTATACCAAAGATCGTTGGTCTTTTAAAAAAAATTCTAAAAAAATCGAAAAAAATTCTAAAAAATGATTTTTTTTTTTTTTTTTTGAAACTTTTTTTTTCCAAAAAAAATAATTTGAAAAAATAATTTCTTAAAAAATTCTAATAAAAAATTTTCTTAAAAAGTTCTAAAAAAAAATTTTTTGACGAAAAATTTTTTTTCCAAAAAACATAATTTGAAAAAAGAAATTCTAATAAAAGTTTTTGTAAAAAAATTTAAAAAAATATAATTTTTGACGAAAAAATTAATTTGAAAAAAAAAATTCTAAGAAAAGTTTTTGGTAAAAAATTCCAAAAAGAAAATTTTTGAAGGAAAAAATTTTTTCCAAAAAAAATCATTTGAAAAAAAAAATCTAATAACAATTTTTCTTAAAAAATTCTAAAAAAAAAATTTTTTTGACGAAAAAAAAATTTTCTAGAAAAAATAATTCGAAAAAAAATTTGTTTCGCAAAAAAAAAAAATTTTAGAATTTTTTAAGAAAAGTTTTTATTAGAATTTCTTTTTTCAACTTATTTTTTTTGGAAAAAATTTTTTCCGTAAAAAAATTTCTTTTTAGAATTTTTTTCCAAAATACTTTTATTAGAATTTTTTTTTTCAAATTAATTTTTCCGTCAAAAAAAATTTTTTTTTAGAATTTTTAACAAAAACTTTTATTAGATTTTTTTTTCAAATTATTTTTTTTTTGGGAAAAAAAATTTTCGTCAAAAATTTTTTTTTAGAATTTTTTTTGAAAAAAAAAAATTCCAAAAAAAAAATCATTTTTTTCGAAATTTTTTCTAATTTTTTTCGATTTTTTTTTTAATTTTTTTTAAAAGACTAACGATCTTTGGTATAAAGGACTAACGGTGCAAACATTGAAAACGATCTTTGGTATAAAGGACGAACGTTGCAAACGACCGTTAAGTTAAAGGACTAATGTTGCCACTTTACAATTAGAATTAACGACTAAACTGACTCCGTTAGAAAATTGGACCAAAAGTGGAACAAAACGCAAACTATAGGACTGAAATCGCACGTATTTTGAAAATTGGACCAAAAGTGAGATTTTAATACAACTACAAGGACCAAAAATGTAGTTTACTCTAAAAAAATATTGATTGTTGAGAAATATAGTTAATGAAAATTTTTCAAAAATTTTGTGCGTGTTTACTTTGTACTATAAGAGTAGGTGCATGCTAAGGGAATGTAGGTCTCATCAATTTAATATTATTTTTTTGGTGTAGCACCCATTGAATTTTGTTACTTCGTCTGTGTGAATACATGCAACAAAAGTATTCCCCATTAAAACTCTCTAAGAGATGGTGGGTCATACCATGTCTTTAGCATATACTTCCTCCGTCTCAATTTATTTGTCTAGTTTTGACTTTTTGAGTCTTTCTTTGTCAACTTTGACCGTAAATATTCTTATTTGTGTTATATAATACTTGATGAAAATTATACAAATTAAAAATACACTTAAAACTCAATCTATTCATATATTTTGCATCAAATGTTAAATAACACAAACAAACATATTTAAGGTCAAAGTTGACAAATAAAGACTTTGAAAATCAAAAGTGAACAAATAAATTGGGACGGAGGGAGTAGAAAAAATAAACACCCCTAACCCAACTATGAGCATATATTTTGGGACTGTACGTGTTTACTTTGTACTACAACCCAACTTAACCCAGTTCCACATCAATATAAGTATATAACCTATCACACTCGATATATATAACCCAACGTAACCCAGTCTCATCATCATTCACAACCGGTCACCACGCCCTCGTTGTCGCCAACAACCTTGTCAGCTAGCATATATAATCGACAATCAGTTAAGGTTTAGTATTTTTTATTTCTATCTGATTTTTTTTTCTTTTTTTTGTCGTATTTTTTATTTTCCAGAAACTGATTGATATTTTGGGAAGTAAAAAAATTCATTAAATTAATCTGTTTGATTGACAGAATGATTCAAAGTAGTTGAGGTAGCCAATATTGTACAAGTTTGTTTCGACATATATTGATGATGATTAATTATTAGTGTAATTCGATATTCTTGCCCTTTGATGTCGATGGTACTGATTAATGATGCTACATGCAGGGAAACATGTTGCATGGACGCTGGTACCCTTTTCCAATACAATTTGGTGGTTTATTTGGTTTCAGGCGGTGGCTCAAACAGAATCAACAACCACTAAGCCTCATATCTAAAGAAAATAATCTTGATAAAGCTTCCAATTTTGATCTTGGTTCTTACCTTGATATAGTGGAAGAAAAATTGATTGTGATTAGAAATCGTAATCTCAAGCTCAAAAAATTTCTACTGAATACTAGTTATGATTATAAATACGAATCGCAAGTCATTAGGTTGATTCGTTATGCTGTTAATTCTAATGTCCAAGAGCTTGATTTATCGTTTTGGTTTGATTATGGACCGGATGTTGAGATTGTCCAAGAGCTTGATTTATCGTTTTGGTTTGATTATGGACCGGATGTTGAGATTGTGTTAGATGAGTCTTTTTTCATCAATTCACATCTTACTCATCTTAATTTATCTTGCGCCTTTCCTCTTCCAACCCATACAGTTAGTTGGGAAAGCCTCAAGTCTTTGTCTCTTTCTAGATTAAGTTTAACAGAAGACTTTATCCAAAAAATACTTTCTGGAAGTCCTCTTCTTGAAACATTCAAGTTAGACAACTGCGACGGTGATCTTTGGAACCTTGATATTACTTCAAATAGTGTCAAAAACTTTGAGATCTCCGGAAACAGGCATTTTCGAGAAGGACGTATAAATGTAAAACTAAAGGCTCCTAATATTATTTCATTAACAATCAAAGGAAGTTTGCTGTTAAATCAGCTTGTGTTGTTCGACGTGACATCATTAGTCGAAGCAAACTTGGATTATACTGAAGATGATACTGGGAATCTCTCTCCCACCGAGGAAGAAGAAATGATCTACCGACATGTTCTAGATCTTCCCCATGTCAAGGAGCTTAAACTTGGGATGATGTGCTTAGAGGTAATAAATCCTTCTTTTTGACAAGTTTTGTGTTTGCAAGAGTTATTGTTCATTTATCTTAGAGTAAATTGCAAAAATCATGCCTGCCAAATTCCACGGGTCCATCAGCGTGAGGTATGTCAGTAAAATGCGTATTCAACCACTAACTTCTTGCACAATATGTAAAACTGAGTTCAAAGATGCAGCTCCAAACAAACGTTTGTGAGGTGAGGGCTGGTAAGTGGTCAGAGAGGTATGAAGCAGCGCCTAATATGCAACCAGTTCAAATGGGTTGTGGAGGTTACCTAAGTTGTTTGGGTGCTTAGTCTTCAACTGGAATATCACAGAGAGAAGAAAATAAAAGCACTATTCTAGTACGAGCATGCTATGTTTGTTTTGACATTTGACCTTGATTTTGAGAGCTTGTTAAAGATGAAGTCTTATGTTGGAATATTTGACCATAAATACATGCTTCCCATTAACCCAAATAGTTGTTTTAGTCTACTTTGTGGAATTGGGTGTTGGCTTTTGATATACTGTTTTTTGTTTAGGACAATCTTTTTCTCCTGAACTCAATTGACAGGTTGTTGCCACCAAATAATTATAACACACGTGTATAGGAACTAGAGGGAACCCAGAGAACAATGGCAAAAGAGTAACACACATGTGATAGTCTCAACTAACAAAAATTGATAGACTGCCAAATCCCACACGTATAAGATTGCTTAATAGAATTGTCTTAATGTTACATGTTTGATATTTACACAGGCATGCGTATGGCTTCATATGTATACTATGTAGTAAAACATGAATATTTGCGTATTTCTCAATATGACAATGTACAATGTCGTTAAAGAATTTGTAGAAGATGAGCTATAACTTGAATATATTGTTTGTGTTGATCATGCTTTAAAGAATTTGTAGAAGATGATGATCAACTTGACATCAAACTTGAACCCAACAACGATGCCCATATCGAAAACATAAGAATGGGATACAATTTCAGTCAAGAGCTATTCATTTTATATAGCCAGCACTACATATAGCTGCCATAAAATGAGCGCAAAACCCCTTACATAAGGTCATAATAAACTAACATAATATTCAAACAATATGTCTGAACTCAAAACACTGAAACAAATAACCAGACAAACCAAAAAGGAAAAAGAAACAAACTTGACGAAACAAATAACCATAAGCCCATACGCATGCAGTGATCTTGATCAACACTGAAACATATTCATATCATTTGTTGACTTAGTGGATTGTGATAGTCTGAATCGGGTAAGGTAAGTGGTCAGAGGGGTATGAAGTGCCACCCAATATGAAACCAGTCGAAATGGGTTGTGGAGGTTACTTAAGTTGTTTTGGGTGCTTTGTCTTCAACCGGAATGTCGCAAGAACTTGAGAGAAGAAAAAAGCACTATTTTAGTACAAGCATGCTATGTTTGTTTTGACATTTGAGTATTTGACCTTGATCTTGAGAGCTTGTTAAAGATGGAAGTCTTATGTTGGAATATTTGACCCTAAATACATGCTTCCCATTAACCCAAACAATTGTTTTAGCCTACTTTGTGGAATTGGATGTTGGCTTTTGATATACTGTATTTTGTTTAGGACAATCTTTTTCTCCTGTGAACTCAATTGACAGGTTGTTGCCACCAAATAGTTATAACACACGTGTAAAGAACAAGAGGGAACCCAGAGAACAATGTCAAGTACGAGATATTTACCATCCATGATACACATGTGATAGTCCCAACTAACAAAAGTTGATAGACTACCAAATCCCAAAAATTGATAGACTACCAAATCCCACAATTGCTTGACAGAATTGTCTTTATGTTTGAGATTGTTTAATAAAATTGCTGTACATGTTTGACGTTTACACAGCATGTATGGCTTCATATGTAGTAAAACTTGACTATTTGCGTATTTGTCGATATGAAGATGTACAATGTTGTTAAAACATGTTTTTGAGATAGTAATAGAAATATTTGTTTGATGTTTTGCAGTTGGCTGTGTGACATAAACAACCTTAATATGAACATTTCATTCACATATGATATATTTTCAAAACAATCACAATAACAATAATTAATTTACCAACACATCAGAAAGATCATGAAAACCTTAAGAACAATAATATATTATTCCAACCCAAATCAAGGGATTCAACATAACTTTCAGACCAAATGTCTAAACCCAACTACACATCATAGGCTATATAACATACTTATATAACTAAACAACCATCAAACAGAGACAAATACATAGACCAAACAAAACAAACTTCAACGAAACAAGTACCACAAAAACACAATCAAAAGACTTCATCGGCGCTAAAACATATTAATATTGTTGGTTGATGCAGTAATAGGCTGAATCGGGTAAGGCAACTGCCACGGCTCAAGCAACGTATCAGGTATCTCAGGAATATCCATAGTCAAACCACTAACTTCCTGCGCAATATGCAAAACCGAGTTCAAAGAATGCAACCTATCAGTCAACTCCGTCAGCTGCGCCCGCAACACGTTATTCTGAGACTCCGCACCAACAAACATATGCGTCGCACCATCAATCTTCTTCATTATCGTATTGTTATCATTCTGCAAATTGCTAATCTCGCCTAACAACTCATCCAAACGGTTCTGTTTCTTCGCGCGAGAACGGCGCGCTGATTCCCTGTTCGATATCATCCGTTTACGCTTCCTTTCGTCAAGGTTCGCGTAACGCAAGTCTCCATCGGATCCCGGTGACGCCATTTACTCACCGTCAAATTAATTTTACAAAAGTTTACTATAGTTTTCTAAGTGAATAATTAATTAAAAAATAAAATGATATTTTTTAGAATAAACGAGACGATTAATAAAAGTTTTAGTTCATGAAAGCTCGTGAAACCAGTAGAGGAAAACAACGGAAAAAGAGTGTAGGATTCGGATCCGGTGCATTAATATAGCATACGTCATGTATAATAAGGACTCATTTAAATCATATAACAAAAATCCCCAATTCAATTCAAAACCCTAATTTTAATCCAACTTAAAATTAAAATCAGCTAATTTTTATGTTACAGGAGGCGGATATATCTGCAAAGATGAACAAACATAAACATGATTGATTAGATTATTATTAATTTATTATTATAATATTAAAAGCAATTGATTGAAATGATGATGATGATAATAAATGATAAAGTCAAAAAAGGGGAATAAAATTAAGGAAATGTTAAGCATATAAATAAAATAAAATAAAATAAATAAAATGATAGATGAAAACAAGAGAGAGAGAAAAAGGAATATACCTGGTGGGTAAGAGGGTTGGTGGGAGTGTGAGGCGAAAATGAACGAAAGAAGGTTTTTGAGAGGAGTTTGAGGGGGTTTATATAGGGGTGGAGGGTGTGGGTTCCGAGAAATTTCTTTGATTAATTTAATTGCAATTAGGTGCTTACTAATACGGCACATGGTTTTACATAGTTGTTGTTTTGAGATCAGCCCTTTTGAAGTTTGTTTATTGCGAATAAGTTCTTGACATTGTTGAGAATTTTTGTTATTGCATAACAAAATTTAAATAGTTCTACTAGTCCTTGTAATCTTTGTGTTTTTCTATTAGTTTTCTCTTTTTTTATTTTCTGATCATCCCTGTAAGCTTCAAAGTTTAGTGGGTAAAATGATAAGTAAAAAGACTTTGTAAAATAGTATAGCAATGTTAATTGTATAAACATGTGCAACTCCAAAAGGTTTTAATCGTAAGAAAAACTCTAACTTTGTACACCTTTTGTTGTCAACTAACCTTTGCCAAAGGATTATCCCAAAGCAATGTTCAACTGTTTCATTTCTCCAAAACCTCTCCTTTTTTCAAACCCAACAAGAATATTTACGCTGAAAGAATAGGCGCCCGAAGGTTGGCCACAAAGTTTCCGTCTGTAAGGTTTGAATTTGAGACCTCTAGTAAAAAATCCCAATCCCCCACCACTAGGCCACACCTTTGAGGTTTGTGGGAATCAAAGTATAGCGTAGTGTTTTGACAAAATGTATAGCATAGTGCTTGGTTGGTGGGAATCAACGTCATAATAGATTACATCATTACAATATAAATGAAAATTTGGTGTTTGTTTTGAGTTTTAAAATTTAATCACTTATTACTTGGTCATTTTCATTCCATCTGTAACCACAATTTTTATTCCATGAGCACCTTTACTTCTTTTTTTCATTCCATTTCGACATGAAATACATTTTTTCCTCTTTTTTTTTATTAATTTCATTTATTTTCAACATTCATTACGGCATACCAAACAACATAAGAAAATAGTTAATTCCGTTCCAATCACAACCAAATGTTATAAATAAATAGAAATAATTCATTCAATTACAATGTTCATTTCATTACATCTATATTCATTCGCCTGTTTATTATGCCTAACCAAACAAACCCTAGATGTTTAAAATTTGTGCTTTTAGATAAAAAAAAAATATTGCATATTTAACAATGGATATTGCGACTTTCTTTGAATAAATAATAAAATTTTAGTTTTTTCTTTTCTAATAAATCTATGCATGTTACATATTAAGTTGTTTAACAAAGTTTACAAAATAGAAGTATTTTGTAACAAAAAAATGTTGTTTAGAGTTTAGGTTTTCTATGTTACAAGTCGGTCTAGAACTTAGTTATCATTTTTGAGATTTTAGTCATCCAAGTGATGAATTACTCAAATTCTTTCATGGGTAAGCATGAACAAATACATGAAAATGTAGTGGTTGCATTGAGAGCAAACATGGGGTCTTAATCCATGTTGTGTGCCACACTTCAATATTCAAGATGCATAATTGTAAGTTCAAGAATTGGTAATTGAACTTATTCAAAGTGTGGAGGGCTGTTATCAATAATAAGATAAACATATAGGACTTAATAGTGAAATTTCGGTAATATTATTAGAAGGAGTGGCATCGGTGTAAATATGATGAATCGTTGGCTGACAGCAAAGCCACTCCATTGGTCATTTGATTTCTGCCGTACATTTGTAGATAGATCCTTTAGTTTTAGACAACATGCGATAGGTGTAGATCTTTTGGTCCAAATAACCAATTTTCATTTTTACTTATGATTATTTTCTTAAATAATCTTCTTTATATTTCACTTTCTTAGTTGCTTCGTGCTTTGCTATTAACCATTCTAGGTTCCTTTCACGTTCCAATTCACATAAAGGTATTAATTACTCAAAATATTTTACTTTTTCCTATAAATATAAACGTGTGCTATTTTTAATTAGTCAAACAGAATACACTCTTTTTTAATTACCAGCTAATACCTATAATTTGTTACATTTATGTAGGGAAATAAATGTCTCATATTTTAGCTGTCACACAAAACATATTAGACGAAACTATATAGGTTTTTCTATCTTGTCCTTTAATGGCACTTTAATTACACAAGATAAGAAGGAAAAAGTACACAAAAAGTACACATGAACTTACAGAAAAAGACTTAAAATTTATATAAAATGTACTCCTTCCGTCTCAAAATTATTACCAGAAGACAAGAATTACAAAATTTAATAAAAGTGGGGTCACTTTTGTTTTCAACCACTAAAAGAGAATATTCCTCAACTATATTCTCTAGTTTTTACTTAAAGGGGAAAGTGAACAATTAATTTGAGACATCCAAAAATGAAAATATAGACAATTATTTTTAGACGGAGGGAGTATTTTTTTTAACCATGACTCCTGATTCTTTTTGTGTACTTTTTCTTTTTTTATCTTGTGCCCTTAGGGCACAATATAGAAAAACTATGTATATTTTATAACAAAATAATATTGTAAGATGGAATCTTAAAATTTATATGGATTATTTTTTTGCGGCTTTAAATCATTGATAACAGATGCTCAACTAACGCGTGCGTAATTAATGACTTGTAAAAAGTATGAAGTTACTCAAAAATTAAGGGTCCGTTTGGTTTGTAGATGGGTTTAGGATTTGGATTTGGATTTAAATTTGGATTTAGATTTGGATTTGGATTTAGTATAAGTTTTGAATTAAATGAAGAGAGAGAAAATAAATTATTGATAAGTTTATTTTATATATTTGTTTGAAATAAAAATATAATAAACAAAAATAAAAATGAATAGTATGTGGCCAAGAAAAAAGCATGAAATAAAAAAAATACAATTAATTGATTACCTTTCTAAAACCCACCAAATATCTCGGATTGAAATTTTGGACTGCAAGTACTAGAAACAGTTGTGTGTCAGAGGTTTAGATATAAACCAAACAAAGCTTTCAAATAATCTTTCAATCCAACCCCTAAAAAAGTGTGAACCAAACGGGCCCTAAGTATACAAAGTATAGATTCTTCTTTGGAATAATGGCATGAAAAGACATTATTCTTACCACTTTTTGTCATTATATGTAGCGATATTTTTTTTTTTGAATTTGGCCCTAACTTTTCAAATCCGTGTCATTGTGTGTATCGGTGACTTACTTGACCTGTTACAGCAGGTTGAGTTAACGAAAGTTAGTTTTATTATTGCAGCGTTAATCATTTATACTAGCGACAGTTTATAAATAACTAAATGGAGCCTGTTAACTTAACGATCGTTTATTTTATTATTGCAACGTTAGTCCTTTGCATGTTTTCGTCTGTTTTCGTCCGTTTCTGTCCGTATTTACACGTTTTTGTACGTTTTCGTCTGTTTGGGAAAAAAAATCAAATTTAAAAAAATTAGAAAAAAAAAATTAAAATAGAAAATAAAAAAATTCCAAAAAAAAAATTTTTTTAAATAAGAAAATAAAAAAAATTCAAAAATTCTTTTTCAAAAAACAAAAATAAGAAAATAAAAAAAAAAAATCAAAATTTTTTTTTCAAAATTTTTTTTTCTAAAAACAAAAATCAAAAAAATCAAAAAAAAAATCAAATTTTTTTTCAATTTTTTTTTCGAAAAACAAAAATTAGAAAATAAAAAAAAAAATTAAAAATCAAAATTTTTTTTTTTTCGAAAAACAAAAATAAGAAAATAAAAAAATTCAAAAAAAATTCAATTTTTTTTTCAAAAAATAAGTCGTGGCTTATTCGCCCGTTTATGTCCGTTTTCGCACATTTTCTTATTTTTGTTTTTCGAAAAAAAATTTTGAATTTTTTTTATTTTCTTATTTTTTATTTTCGCTGCAATAATAAAACTAACGCTGCAATAATAAAACTAACTATCGTTAACTCAACCTGCTGTAACAGGTCAAACAAGTCACCAATACACACAATGACACGGATTTGAAAAGTTATGGCCAAATTCAAAAAAAAAAAAAAAAAAAAAAAATCGCTACATACAATGACAAAAAGTGACAAGTAATTTTCCCGCCATTTTCCCATATTCTTTCATAAAAAACTTCTAAACTGGTTCTATTTCTGTTTTTGAAATACACTAGCCTTCAATTGCTTTTATTTGTTTATATATAAGACGGAATTTATAACCCATTACATTATAATAATCATGTTATAAAATACTCGAAAGTATATTAGATGGTCCATCGAACTCTGAAGTTCAATTTCAATATGAGATATTATAAAGTAATCATAACTAATATTTAATCTATGTATGCAACTGGTGCAAGTGTCATATGTTCTGGCATGTCATGCGAATATGCGATACATGAACCTAAAAAGAAATCAACATATAAAATAAGGAGACTGTTACTTGGTCTAATTACTTATTTTGTCAGAAATTAACAAATATAGAATGCAATTTTCAACTTCTCACTTTCACGCTTAAAGACGTTGTCAAGATCGACCTTTTAGTTTCAAAACGGGTGTTTTATTGCATATAGTGTCCGTAATTAAAACATAAACTATTTATAGTGTCTGTAATCAAGATACAAAGGTTACGATTTGTGAAGCCAGCTTTCCTGTTATATTTGTAGACACAAAAGAAATTATCGCTTACTTTGTTACTTATGACTTATCAGCGTTTGTTAATAAGTGTTATATAAGACGTGTGTAAAGTACAACACTGCATATCTTAGCCTTTTATGTGAGGTGATCTCCTGATGCTTAAAATAAGAATTAAGACATATATTAAGTTCAATCTTTTTGATAGTTCCATGGAAATACTTCTATCTGTTAATAACACATGACGGACCGATCTTATAACTTTGTGTATCTACGAGAGAGTTGACACCAATCATATTTGCGTATCTACAAAACAGTGCACATTACATACCATTTTAGTATTAGATGATAAATAAGCCCAAGCCCGTTTGTGGGTTTAGGGTTTCTAGGATTGCCTCTATATATTGTGCCTAAATGAAAATTATAATATACAGGGTTTTAATGTTTAACATGGTATTGGAGGGGGTCTGATCCTCAGACTTAGGTGGCTAAGTTGAGCCGCCTCTTCTATGTCACCCCTTTTTTTCTCTTGTTGATGCTGCATGGTGAAGATTAATCTCCGTTTGCTGTCGGATCTTCATCAATTATTTGCTTTTGCTATGGTTTGCCTTTGTTGTTGCTTGAAGAATGCTTCCGCTTGCTGCCGGAATTCTTCACCAGCAAATTATGTTTTTATTGATGGTTTAGTTTTGTTTTTATGTTTAACTTCATGTTTTAGTAATTAACTTCTTTCCTCCAATTCGAGTTTTAGCGATTTCGCCGCTCGAATTGTGAGGAAGTATTAGATGATAAATAAGCTCAAACCCGTTTGTAGGTTTAGGGTTTCTTGGATTGCCTCTATATATTGTGTCTCAATGAAAATTATAATATACGTGGTTTTAATGTTTAACATTTAGGTGTTTGAGTTATGTTTGTTAACTCAATAATTAATTGGTTTTTAAGCAAAACAAGACAAACATGATTAATTCCTATGTGTATGTTTGGGGAAACGTAGCAGTATCGGTAAATAGTAAGTTGTAGCAATAACATTTAGCAGTTAGTAGTAGTTGTTTTATCTATAAAAATATTTGATAACGTAGTCGTAAATGTAATTAAAAAATGTAAAATGACGAAAATAAACATATGTATAAACTAGAAAATGCATTGAATAATAAAGTGATAAGCATTAACCAGGTGATTTTTTTCTTAAGCAAAATACTTAACATCTAACAAAATATTACTCCAACAGGCGAAAATAAAGTGACCACAAAAAGAAACTGTAGTCAAACAAACCATTAACATCTAACAAAATATTACTCCAACATTTTAAAAGATTCTTATAAAATAAAATAAAAACAAATACTTTTATAGCTAGATATAAACCCCACCAGCTACAAAACACAAAATAAATAAATACTACTAGAAACACCACTACACCAATAAACCACTACTTCAAAACCATGCATACGTATAGGGGTATAAACTAGCCGAGTGCTGCCAAGCTTAAGCTCGACTCGAATATCAAAACTCGAGCTCTGTTGGCGTATGTACCCTTCGGATTGAGACCGAACGATCATATACCTTCCGGATCTATATTAAATAAGACATACGCAAAAGTATCTAAACAAGACAGACCAATATCCGAAGGGTTGAGAATGTCCGCATGACCTCAACCCTTCGGAGATCAGAGCCATCCGGATAAATCAGTAAGTACATGAGTTAAAGTACAAACAAGTACATCAAGTATATGATAATGGAGCATAAATTAGCAAGCATTAAAGAACTAAGTACATACCAGCCTGGCACTCCATATTGGAGGCCTATAAATAGAAGAGAAATCTTCACTTAAAGGTTAACTAATTCTCTCTCTCTCTATAATATTGCTTATACTTTCTTTCTCTAAGAACATATACTTACTCTCACGCCGGAGGTTGGTCCTGGGATACATTCTCGGGGCGAGACTAACGGACGTATCTGTTTTGCAGATATCTGAAGCAACCAACCATCAACAAGGATCAACCTGAATCCAGAGGACCATTTCATAGTCCGAAGGATTCACCTCGCTTGTCCGAAGTAGAAGCAAACTTTTACTTCAACAAATTGGCGTCATCCGTGGGACCCGTCATTCACTCTACCCTAGCTTAGAAATGACAGGTCCTACCCTAACAACACCCGAAGAAAGTGGGAAAAACCCGGAAGTGACTCCAAATAGCATTGAAGAAATCCACAACCAACTCACTGCATTGAAAGCCCTGATCCAACAACACAACGCCACAGGAGTAACACCAATCAAACCCATTCAGCTCGATTTCAAGGACGAAGAACATCAGGATATCGAAGCTCAGAAAGCAGAAGAGGAAGTGATGGACGATCTGTCCAAGCCTTTCAAGGCAGCGTCTAAGAGCCCGTTCACCCGAAGGATAATTGATTTCACCGGACCTAAAAATGCAAAATACTCAATGCCCTCCCACATAAAGTTATATGACGGATCCACCGATCCGGATGATCACATCACAAGGTTCGAAGGAGCTGCCAACCAAGGTGTTTGGCCTATGCCCATATGGTGTATGATGTTTCAACAAACTTTGGATGATGCAGCTAGAGGATGGTTCGATAACCTTCCCCGAGGAAGTATCGACAACTGGGACACTTTGTGTGAACAATTCGTGCAAAGGTTTGCCCTACGAAGAAAATGTATCCGAGACCCTATGGAGATAACTAAGATCGTCCGGAAAGCTAACGAAGCCCTGTCTGAGTTCAAGGAACGTTGGACCGATGAAGCTAGTCGTATTTCTGGAGTTCCGGAGGTGATGCAAATATCTTCTTTTATGGACGGTTGCAAATGTCCAGAGCTGGCAAAGAGATTCTCTGAAAAAATCCCCCGGACGGTAACCGAGATGATGATGAGGGTAGACGATTTCATTCGTTCCGAGAGAGCATATCGGTTGACCGAGGTGCCAAGGGGAGAACGAGCAGATAACTACAGAAAAGATTACAATTCCAACTCATATAACCGGAACGACCAGAGCACGCAGCGATCCTCCTTCCGAGGGAATCGCAGGCGAGATACTCATCGGGAAGAATTCCGACCCCGGCGAAATGATCACTATGTACCTTACAGGCAAGCCAGGAATGAAAATCCAAACAGGAATGAGTACGGAGCGGATTACCGCCGCAATGATGCAAATCGGAGGGATGTTCGGCCCTTAGACTTAAACGTACTCTCGAAAGCTCCCAAAGAAATCCTCGCAACTGAACACCATCTTAGACTTCCGGCACCACCTCCGTTGAGGGGAAGACCTGCCAGAGAAAACATGGATAAGTATTGTGACTATCATGGGGAAAATGGTCACCTCACTAACGATTGTCACAATCTAAAAGAACGTCTCAAAAAAGCTGTGGAGACGGGCAAACTAGACCACCTGATCAGAGATGTTCGGCAAAGGGAGAGAGCACCTCAGAGAAATAACAATCACACCAACCAAGGGCGAATCATCAATATGATTCGATATCCGGCAAGAAAGTATAAGCGAAAAATCATGGATCAGGAAGAGGATTGGATGAATGCTCCTATAAGTTTCCCTCCCATACTCCCCGGGGATGTTTCCGAAGAACCATTGATAGTGGAAGCAGAGATCGAAGGGTATACTGTACGTAGGATATATGTAGACCAAGGCGCTTCAATAAAAGTAATGTATGAACATTGCTTTCTAAACCTTGACCCCTCTATCCAGTCCCGACTGACAAAAACGAACACACCGCTAGTCGGATTCGCCGGAGAAGCAATAAATCCGTTGGGTAAACTAGAGTTAGAAGTGTGCTTCGGAAATGAAGGTCTATATCGTCGGACGACTATGGTATTTGCAGTAGTAAGATCCCCCTCTCCCTACAACGTGATACTGGGACGCTCTGGAATGAAGAAATTAAGAGTTATCCCTTCCACAATACATGCCATGATGAAATTCCCAACACCAAGAGGTATAGCCACTTTGGTCACCCGATCTGTCATCATATCGGAATGCAGGAAGCTAGAAGAAAAATTCTTGATGGAAAAAGAAATGAAGTTTGAAGGTCTTCCGGAATCCGCCACAGAAGGAGGAACAGCGGAAACAGAAGAGATATTGGTTCATCCGGCTTACCTGGAGCAACTGGTGACAATAGGAAAAAAAATTTCAAAAGAAGGAAGAAGGCAGCTAACAACGTTGCTCAAAAACAGCCAAGACGTTTTTGCATGGGAACCTTCGGACATGACTGGTGTTCCCCGATGGGCGGCGGAACATAAACTCAATGTGAATATCCAAGACAAGCCTGTTGCTCAAAAGAAGAGGTTCTTTTCGGAAGAAAAGAACCAAGCTATAAACAAGGATGTAGAAGAATGGTTAAAAGCAGGGATAATCAGGCCCGTCCGATATCCAACCTGGATATCCAATCCCGTGCTAGTAAAAAAGCCGGACGGGAGTTGGAGGATGTGCATCGATTTCAAAAATCTTAACTCATCGTGCCGAAAGGACTACTATCCGTTGCCGGAGATAGATTGGAAGATTGAATCAGTAATGGGATTCCGATATAAGTGTTTCCTAGATGCTTACAAAGGTCATCACCAAGTACAAATGGCAAAGGAAGACGAGGAAAAAAAACAGCCTTCTATACTGATCATGGGACATATTGCTACGTCAAAATGCCGTTCGGATTGAAAAATGCTGGGGCAACCTATCAGGAGCTGGTAGACTCCGCCTTCCGGACGCAAATTGGCAGAAATTTGGAAGTATATGTAGATGACATGGTCATTAAAAGCCAATCGGAGAAAGAGCTTCTGGCCGACATTGCAGAAACATTCAATAACCTCCGGGAAATCAATATGAAATTAAACCCTAAGAAATGTTCTTTCGGAGTGGAAGAAGGTAAGTTTCTCGGATACATGATAACTTCCGAAGGGATTAGAGCAAATCCTAAGAAAACCCGAGCAATTGCCGATATGCAATCTCCAAAAACACTAAAGGAAATGCAAAGTTTATGTCACACCCCCAAAATACCTGAATGGCAGCGGAATGGAATACCTGGGGGTGACTGTCATAGCACCATAGTTACAGTTATATTGAACGACCTAAAGTGTCGTTTAGAAAATACAGCGTTTGATCATTAAAACATTCAGAGTTTACAAAGCTTAGGTCCCAAAAGAGTTTGCCAAAATGGTTAAAATAAGTTCAACAAGATCAAACATTTCATAAGTGCAAAAAATATGGTGAGACGCGTCGACTCCGCGACTCCATGAAGGTCCAAATGTATGCAACATGAGCTACCTTAATAACCTGAGAAATACATTGCGAAAAACGGTCAACATAAAGTTGGTGAATAATCATAGGTTTGTAAGTAAATCGTATGTACATAAACCACAAATAATAAGTAAACCGACAAAAATGTCAAAAATGCTACATTGTCTCTTAAGCTCATGACCCCGAAGCTAGACTTTGTAATGGCCCCACCAGAGTGTTTACCAGACACTCAATTTGTTAAGACATGAAATGCATTCGTCCCGTTGGAGCAACCCAACGCGAATGGAGGCGTCACCCTCGATAGATCTATCCACTCACTCTCGCTTAGCTATAATTAACGGTTCATGATATATAAGGGGACTTAACTTGGTAGTAAGGCAACTTAAGCAATGTATGGAATTTGATATACTTGGGCATGTACAAAAATAATTGTGCAATGTATTCTCCCCCGTGGGATTGGAAATCAAATAAGTAATTAAAACGGGGCTATGAGAACTCACCTGGAGTGATAGTACAAAGATGGTACAACGATGGTAAAGTGATCAGGACAATAAGGCGCGAACACTAGCCGCAACCTAAATGAATAATCGTGATCTAATTTAGATCATGCCGTGATGTAATGAATGCACATGCACATGATACCTATACCACTCGTGACTTGGAAATACTAGTTATTGTCATAGTAAAATAGTTTCCATACTTAGGAAAAATAAATCCAATTATAGAGGTATATAACTTGTCATATTAACTCGTACGAAAAAGTTAGCGTTATGTTCTTCGTATCAAAACCTTAGAATGACGTCGTTAAGTCGTATAAATATTCTCTTGGGTCGTACGTATTCGTTTGTTAAGAATATAGTCCTTAGTAACGTTTCTAGAAAAATATACCATTTAACGTAAGTTATTATTTTTATTTGTGACCAAATATATATATATATATATATATATATATATATATATATATATATATATATATATATATATATATATATATATATATATATAGTTTTGGTGATCTTAAAACGCGTATAACTTGGTCGTTTTAGGTTTATTTCCTTCGTTATTTATATCCACGGATTCGTTTTTTTTATATACTAGTATATTTTTGATAACTCGGCTCCTCTAGGATACGTTTAATGCCTCTATTTGTACGTCGAAATCTGCCAAACAGCAAGCAGTTTTTTTAATAAAATAGTTTTCGTCGTTAAATTTGCAAAAATCATATCTCCTTCGTTATAAGCTCGTTTTAATCCGTTCTTTCGCCTAAAGTTTCGTTTTTAAAAGTATTTTTTAAATCTTTGGTCAAAAATTAGCCATCAACCACTGATTTTCCCACGAAATGAAAATAGGGACAGTAGGTATTTCAAATGTTTCAAAAATCGTTTCTAGGGTTCTAATCTAGTTCCATCTTCCTTCAAACCACTTTCAATAACCACAAAACTAATCTAATCCTACCATACACCTTCTTAGGGTGTCATGGGTTCCTAAACATCACAACCAAGTAGATCTAACAAGGATCTAACCAAAAATCACTTCTAGGGCTTGTAAGTTCTAAAAGTTTGTAAAAATATAGTGGTATAACTATTTTGTGCATGGATCAAAGCATGAAAGCTATAAGATATAAGTAAATACTTGATGAAAACATAAAAATTAACTTGGTAACTTACTTGGAAAGGTGGTGTGATTAGATGATAAAACCTTAGTATTCTTAAGTTTATATTTCAAAACCTTGTAAGAAATACTTAACTAAACTATAATAACACTTGATCTTGGGAAATAATTTTGTCTTGCTCCTTCTTATTGTTGTGGCCGTGGGTTTCAAGAGAGAAAAAGAGAGATGAGTTTCTTGAGTTAGTTGTGAAATGAGATAGAAAAGATCTAGTTTTTAGATAAGTATTATTTGTATTATTATTATTTTATAAGAAGTTAGTAATAGGCATTTATGAAAAAGAGTGAGTTAGTAAATCTTGTAAGAAGATTGGCAAGGGGGGGGGGGGGCGGAAAAGGAGGGGGGAATGAATGTAAGACTTTTGGTGATATTGCATTATTGTGTGTTATTTGTAGTTTTAAAATGTACCGGGTTAACTAAAAATAAATTTTAACGGAGTTAACCGGGTCATAATAAAGTTATAAAAATTATAAAAATAGGTTGGGTAAAATTATTGGGTGTTTAGATAATTATAGTTTAATTTCTACGAAAACCGTCGAAGTTTTAGTAAACTTAAGTTAATAATTAAAATAAATATCCAAAATGTCGGGTAAATTAATATTATAATTTTTATATTATAAAAATGAATATAAAAATATATTGGGATCATAATCGGGAGTGTTGGACGTGTTAGTCACATTTATAGTTCGCGTATTAGTGTTTATTTAAAAATAAACATTCGTAATTCGTTAATTATATTAAAAATATAATTTGAATACCCTACGAGTGGAATAGTATGCAAGTGCCATAAAGATGATATACAGACTATTTCTAGTCTGTATGAAATGTCCCAATGATAATGCATGAATTCGCTCCTGAACCAATACGGTTACGCGAATTTTTGAATACCCGTAAACTAGGTTTACGATGACATGAGTAATGCACGTGAATAGTGGTTTTCTCTCGGAAATGAATAGTGTCAAGTGAATAGTAAAATTTCTGAACGCTTCTCAGAATGTCGAATTGACCTCGAAAATGATGACTAGTAAAACGATGAATAGTAAATGATGAATAGTAACTTGTGAATAGTATATTGTCGAGGTTTAGAAAATGACCGGAAATTACGAGTTGTGACAGTTTAAGTGGCAAGTTGGCTGCATTAAACCGCTTCTTATCAAAGTCTGTTGAAAGATCATTGCCCTTCTTTGAAACTTTGAAGAACATTACCAAAGATAACAAAGAAAGACACCAATGGACGGAGGAAGCTGAAAAAGCTTTTCAAGAAATGAAGAAGATGATCCTAGAACTACCATGCTTAACAACGCCAAAACCAAAGGAAGATATGTACCTATACTTATCGGCAGCAACGGAGGCAATAAGCGGGGTAATGATGGTTGAAAGGGAAGGACGGCAGATCCTCGTTCACTACGTAAGTCGGACGTTGCATGATGCCGAAAAAAGATATGCTCCGGTTGAAAAACTGGCCTTAACACTGCTACATCTGTCTAGAAGGCTAAGGCGATATTTCGAAGCTCACCCTATCAAGGTCATAACGGATTACCCTATCAAGCAAGTACTAAACAGAGCTGAATCTTCCGGACGATTGGCCAAATACACGGTGGAGTTAGGAGCTTACAACATCACCTATGTACCCAGAAATGCCGTCAAAGGACAAGTGTTAGCCGATTTCATCAATGAGGTACCCATCGGCACCATCTATCCGGATCCAAAAAGGAGGGGCAAGGAGATAAGTAATATCTCCCAAACCGGAGAATGGATCTTGTATACCGATGGAGCTTCCAGCAAAAATGGTTCCGGAGCGGGGCTAGTACTGATCAGTCCGGAAAAAGAAGAATATACTTATGCCCTCCAAATGAACTTTAATGCCACCAACAACGGAGCAGAATACGAAGCACTCCTTGCCGGACTACGAATCGCAAAGAAAATGCATATAGAAGCGCTGGACGTAAGGGTGGACTCAAACCTGGTGGCAAGTCAAATCAACGGAGAGTTCACTGCGTACACGGAAAGCATGACCAAATACCTCGCTAAGGCTAAAGAATATATTGCTTGCTTCAAACGTTTTAAAATAAAGAATATTCCGAGGGCACAAAACCAGAAAGCAGACGTACTAAGCAAATTAGCATCCATAGCATTCAATCACTTAACAAAAGAAATCTTAGTGGAAGTGTTGGAGAAACCATCCACCGAGGAAGAGATAATCAGTACAGTAGTAGAAGAAGAAGAGGAAAATTGGATGTCGCCCATACTCCGATGCTTAAAAGAAGGAATATGGCCGGAGGACCTAAATGAAGCCCGAAATCTTCGTATGAAAATAAATCACTACACACTGATCGATGAAGTACTATTCAGGAAATCCTATCTAGGACCAATGTTGCGGTGTGTAGGACCCCTCCAGGCTAATTATGTCATCCGCGAGGTACACGAGGGGGCATGTGGCATGCATTCCGGACCACGATCTGTTGTAGCCAAACTAATGAGACAAGGCTACTATTGGCCAACCATGAATCGGGACGCCAGGGAGGTTATCCAGAAATGTGACTCGTGCCAGATACACGCTCCGGTTCCTAAATTGCCAAAAACAGTGTTAACCTCCGTCATGGCTCCATGGCCATTCTTCCAATGGGCAATAGACGTGCTGGGACCCTTACCCGAAGCTCCAGGTAAGGTAAAGTATGTTATCGTAGCCGTTGATTACTTTACTAAGTGGATGGAAGTAAAGCCCCTAGCCAAGACAACCGGAAAGGAAGTGAAAAAATTTGTGTGGGATAACATCGTCTGCAGGTTCGGATTACCTAAGATAATCGTTACGGATAACGGAAGCAATTTTGTGGGAGATCCATTCAAAAGTTGGTGCGAAAGATTAAATATCACACAAATCAACACGGCCGTAGCTCATCCTCAGGCCAACGGATTGGTGGAAAGAGCAAACAAAAGCCTAATGAAAGGATTCAAGTCACGACTCGAAAGGGAAAGGTCCGGATGGGTAGACGAATTGCCAAACATATTGTGGGCATTCCGCACCACTCTGAAAACTAGCAACGGCGAAACTCCCTTTAGCCTGACTTATGGAAGCGAAGCGGTCATCCCAGCGGAAATCGGTATGCCCACCTTTCGGACCATGATGGCAAACGCAGAAAACAACGATGATGAGATCAACTTGAGCCTAAACTTGCTGGAAGAAAGACGAGAGATGGTAGCAATAAGAGAGGCCAAATACAAAAAGAATGTGGAACAATACTACAACCGGAGGGTTAGACCCGAAGCATTCAAGGTGGGAGACTTTGTGTATCGGAAGAACGAGGCAAGCAGAGTGGAGGATCAAGGAAAATTAGGACCAAATTGGGAAGGTCCCTACCAGATAACTGAAGCCTACCAACATGGAACGTACAAGCTACAAACCATGGACGACATAGAAGTACCCCGAACCTGGCATGCAATCAATTTAAAAAAGTGTTTTATGTAATCGGTTATTCCGGTAGACTTATTGTAAGGCATGAGCCACTTTCCTATTATCAATAAAGCATGCTATGCAGTTGGGCCGCAAGAAGAGTTGTTCTTATTTTAATAAAAAAACTACTTAACATGAAATAAAACCCCAAGTGGGTATAATCTAGGGCCAAGCGCCGAAGGACACAAGTTGTCCGTAATAACAAAACCCCAAGTGGGTATAATCCAAGGCCAAGAGCCGAAAGACACAAGTTGTCCGGTATAATACAATCCCAGGTGGATATAATCTAAGGCCAAGAGCCGAAGGACACAAGTTGTCCGTCATAACAAAACCCCAAGTGGGTATAATCCGAGGCCAAGGGCCGAAGGACACAAGTTGTCCGGTATAATGAAATCCCAGGTGGATATAATCTAAGGCCATAAGCCGAAGGATACAAGTTGTCCATAATAACAAAACCCCAAGTGGGTATAATCCGAGGCCAAGATCCGAAGGATACAAGTTGTCCGGTATAATAAAATCCCAGGTGGATATAATCTAAGGACATGAGCCGAAGGATACAAGTTGTCCGTAATAACAAAACCCCAAGTGGGTATAATCCAAGGCCAAGAGCCGAAAGACACAAGTTGTCCGGTATAATAAAATCCCAGGTGGGTATAATCTAAGGCCAAAAGCCGAAGGGCACAGGTTGTCCGACATTTTAAAACCCCAAGTGGGTATAACATACGGCCAAGAGCCGAAGGGCACAGGTTGCCCGTAATAACAAACCCCAAATGGGTATAATTTAAGGCCAAGAGCCGAAGGGCACAAGCTGTCCGATATAATAAAACGCCAAATGAGTATTGAATAAGGTAAAAATATGAAGGTATAGCCATTATTGACCAAACTCAGACGAATACAACATAAAACCAATAGTTGAAAGGCGCAAATGCCCCGGAACGCACATAACACAAAAAAGCATAGATACAATAAAAGTAGCAAATATAAGCGATATATATTCATCCGATAAAAAATTAGTTACATCAAAGTGTTCCGAAATAACGGAACAATAAAATAGGGAATGATAATGACCTACACTATTACATCAAAATATTTCCGAAGATAATTGTTCTACAAAATAACAGAACGACAAATACCCTACACTATTACATCAACTGAAATGGAGAAACGAAAGCTTCACTAGGAATCCGGAATACCTAAATCCATAGTCAAAATTGATGTATCCGGACCCCGGAACATGGTTCACAACGGGTAGAATTCAACAATAGCTTCACAAAGGATTTGCAATACCTATACCCATAGTCAAAATGGAGATATGCAAACCCTTAAAAACATCACTCAAAGGAAGGCTGAGGCAGTCTGATCCGTAGATGGATTACCGGAAGGATTCTCGGTTTGAGATTCAACCTCCGGTTCTTCAACCACCGGTTCTTCAACCACCGGAATAGGAGCGGGATCCGGAACCAAGGCAACCAGTTCATCAAATTTCCTATAAATAGTCTGGCGGATTTTCCGGATGAAAGGATAGTCTTGGGAGAGGGCCTGATCATATAATGAACGATATTTCGCATCGGCCTCAAAATCCATCCCATCAACTTCCCCCAACAACTTAGCCGCCTTCTCCGGCTCCTCAAATAACCCCGCCCCGTCTATCAGCCCGGATTGGTAATACAAATTGAAAGGTTCTGCCAGCGCGGACCGAAACTCATGGCTACCAAGGATACGATGGATAGCTTCTGGAATGAACTCGTTTACAATACGATTTCTCTCCACTTCGGCATTCCCAGCGGCTATAGCAATTTCTTGCTTCTCTTGGTGGAGCTCCTTATAAGCTTTTTCCTCCTCGGCCAACTTTGACTGGGCATCAGATAAACTACCCTCCAACAACTTTATCTTCTCAGCCTGCGCCGCGGAAACTTTCCTCCACTCCTCCTTCTCCACCACAAGTAGGGAGACCCTATCCTCCAGACCAGCATTCTCAGCACGCAATTTTTGTGTAACACCCCAACCCGATAAGGGTAGTAGTATTACGTTATGGTGACGTATCAAAGCAAACACAAGCATAAGACTTAAATAATACGAATGAATCTCAAAGGTTACAAAGGAAAACTGAAGTACATGATTACAATGAGAATAATAAAAAATACTAAGTCTGACAATATAATATCTTCTAGTCATCTCTAATCCAGAATGGCTATCAAAGTGTAGTCTTCTAAGTCCAAAGTACTCTCCACTCACAATCCAGCTTCCTACTAAAACCTGCCGTAGGAAAAGAAATGCGGCTGAGCTTAAAAAGCCCAGTGAACAGATATATATACAAACGAAGTAATAGATAAGAAACAAAGGATATAATATGGTACATTGGGGAATACATAAGGTATAATAAGGATGATAAGAATAAGATAAAGGTTAGGTTATATCAGCATTCTACCACGAGCCAAACAAAACAAAACAAAACAAAGTCTTCAGCATAGTAACCATGGAGTGATCAACTCCCAAATAATGTGAAAGGCATGTATTGCACACAGTACCAGACACCAAACCAAACGTAGTAGCAAATCAAATCAAATCTAGGATGCATCCATACGCCCCTACCCAAACCAAATGCAGATCAAACAAAGGGACGGTGTGGAACATCACTCGACCACACTGGAGTCATGACATTGGTGCATCAATGCCACGGCCATGTTACCTTCATGGCTAGGAAAAATGCTTTGGTTTAATACTGAAGGGTCAAAGGCAAATCAAATAGCAAAGTCTAAGTCAAATCAAAGTACCATAATCCATGGTGCATAGCAAAGGTTCAGGTCAAAGGTTTACAAATGGCAGGGTTCATAATCAGAGTTCAAATCAAAGGTTCATAGCAAAGGCTCAATTCAAATGGATCATATCAAAGGTTCATAAATAGGAGGGAACATAGCGAAGGTTCATAAATCAAAGGTTTAGATAAGCTAGAGTTCATGAGAAACCTGTGAGAAGGTCAGAATATATGTACCTTAGACCGCGAGTGCAAACACAACAGAAAACATAAAGATCGGAAGCAATTCCTTCTTCAGCGAATCTACACGAATTCATAATCGTCTTATTATTAATAACTTGTTTTAAATTAGATTACTCATTTTAGTCGCCTTTCCATTTTTAGAATTCCATTTATAGCAGGTTTTCGAAAATACAAAAATAGTAAGCTTCCATTTAAAGTAACTTAGTCATTTAAGTAGCTTTCTATTTTTAGTAGTTTCTCCGAATTAGTAAATTTCCACGTAAGTTTCCCAAATTAGTAAGTTTAGCCAACTATGATTATAATTAACATTTATATATGCTCAAAATGATTAATATGATATTTTAGGTTTTAAATATGACAATTATAATAATTTAGGGTCTAAAATGTCATTATTACCAAGTTAAAGGCCCAAAGTGTAACTTATATAGTTTCATATCAATTCTTCTCATTTTATGAACAACATTTACGTCAAAACAATCTGATGCACTCTTTATTCTACTTTATTTCGATTCGAAAGTATAACCGAATTAACATGCATGCATTCTTATTATAATTTCTTTTATAGATTTAATTTACACTAGACATGCATGCATACACATGTATCTTTGCGTTTTACATTCAGATTCCTAGTCGAATAATAGAATTCACACAAGCGTTCAGTGACCAGATTTTTGTGCATGTTACTGATTTAAAACAACCCACAAGAATATCAAGATCGACATATATATTAGATTATTCGAAAACAAAACCGAACCGAGATTGACTTATGTTATACCTTTCATTATTTTATGTGATACGAACAAAAGAACCAACAGGTTATCTCCTCTTATCATTTTTATAACAAGTTATGACGAGCCAGTTCCATACAAAAAACAATCGAACACACCCGCACGCATTCTTAGTCGATTTATGTATAGTTTTCTTCTCGTTATTTTATGTTGAAGGCTATGATTTTATGTGTGACTTATACGTGATTTTCAAATGAAGACAACAAGAAGAAAAGTAGTCGAGCAAGGTTTGGATAAGTTACCCCTTGATGTGACACACGAAGAAAAGAAACGAGACCAGGTCGAAGGCTAGCCCAAACCAAGTCGACACCAGCAACCTCCAAGCCTTCGACTCCAACAGACTCGCGATCTCAGCACCCCCTTTCGAATAGTAATAAACCCGCGACTAGGACCCTTGTCGAACTAGAATTAGGCCACAACCACTACACCTTCATACCACGTATCGATACCGCGTCTGGACCTCCTTGGCACCACCCTAGCCAGCCTTGTACACATCTTTTTCTAAATCTTATGCACAAAGCTTCCTGATCCAATAGGGAGAAGAAAAGATTGTGCCGCCATTTTCTTTGTTTAGGGTTTCATGAGTGTTATCCTGTTTGAGAGAGACAAAGAAAGGTAGAAGATGTTTTATGGTTTTTGTTGGTGATACGTACGAAAGAAAGGGTCAAGGTGATTGGGCGTTTCTTTCCAATACTTAGGAGGAAATTGTGGAATAAATATGGAAGACAATAAGGTATATTGAATGCTTTAAAAAAAATCAGTTATGCTTGTAATTGTGAGCCGAGTCTTATGGGAGAAAACGTGTGGGTGGGTTTAGAGAATATCATATTGTATTCTTTCCATATATATTAGTCATTATTCTTGTACAAACTTTAAAATCGGCTAAGGATAGTATTAGGAGGTGCAATGTGACTTCATATTGTGTTATCCAATTATCATAAGGCCTTGTTAAGTTAATAGCATCATATGATAAATTGTTTTGAATTTATGGCACATTTGGTATTTGCTTAAACATTTGTTACAAAATTTGAAAGTTAGGGGCATTTTTGATATTTCAAAGTTTTAAATTTTTTGGGTTTTACAACTCTTCTCTTCTAAAAGAAAATTTTCGTCCTCGAAAATTGAAGTGAAACGAAACGGAAAACACAACAAACTGTGAACGGAAGTGTTAAAGATTTGTTTCTCATGACTCTACCTTGTTGATGAAAAATAACTTCAGTTTCTTTAGAGAAAGTATATCGTGCAAATTGCAAATCAAAGAGAAATATACCAACATAACAACTGATAATCATATCCCCTCAGAAGATATACAAGTAAAACGCAAGATTTGACGGATATATCGTCCGTGGAATTGAAGTAGACAAATCAGATGAGATCGTTTCGAATTGTAGAAGATATGCTTAATTCTTCAGATTTTCAATTAGTCTCGTATCCAGTATAACCATTCAAAGGTGTTCTCATAAACAAACGGGTCTTGTTTCCTCAGAATTCCAAAATCTCATATCTTAACTCGTAGCAAAACATCACGAAACAGATTCAATGAAAGTGAGACGTACACATAGCAAAACTGAGGTGTACTCTTTCATAGCAGTAGATCGAATCAATACTGACAAAAACCAGATTGTTTGATAGCCTCAAACGGCAAAAATCTCTACAACAGAACCTAAGATTTTTATCAGAAGCATAGAGATCAACAAACGCATGTCGAATATCCAAACGTATCAGGTCATATAACGGTCAAAGCAAGTTAAGCGTATAGGTAGAACGAACCTAAAGTCTCAATAAGCGCAAATAATCACTAATCAAAAGCCAGAAGTTCAACAGTTTCCAAAGGCACTCCTCAAAATATCCTATAATCACAATGAGTGCACGTTATATGATGTAAGTATTATCACGTTGGCCAGACGTCATAATACTAGCATCATATAAATATGCCCTCATGATGACTATATTTTATCTCAAGTCGTGAAATAAGTAATTTATCTTAACCACCTAACAGTCCTTCTAACTCCAAGGGTTGGCCCGAATCAAACATCATTACGGATTCAGAATCAGAGGAACAGATCGCATAAGTAACGTAACAGAACCTAATAAGTATTATCAAATAAAATACGTCGTCAAAAGCATTAGGTCTCCCATAATTCGTCAAGATTCTCATAACTACCATCATCGAACATTCGCAGAATGAACACAGAACGGAAATACTAATAGAAATCATAAATCATTCAAAGGATAACGGAAGCTTAAGTGGTTTAAGCAGAAATGCATTACGTCATCAATAACTTCATCCTTCACAGAAATCAACTCACACAAACATAAATGTTTGCTTCAAAATTCATCCATTCAAATACATATTTTCAAAACTTCTTCCAAGTCCGAGTAGTCTGTCTACGCTTGTACATCTGATCATACGGTGAAAAGGAATTATAAACTTGAGTCTGGTCCCTCAAGCCTTCAGCACCTCTTCTAGAACTTGTGGTGTAGCAACGTGAATCTCTAACATGATCACTGTGCATCTTTCCATCAGTAAATCTGCTTCTGCTATCAATTCATCTTAGTACAACTAAAATGAATAGAGAAGCAAGACTGCGTGTCTTCGACAGGTCTTCTAGCACAGTTCTGAATTCGTCAACTCGATTTCATTCTCCTTATGTGTTCGCCACCATGTTTGTCTTGCAAGCAATGTCTTCCAGGCTTTAAGGTAAACACCGCTGCTGTCGACTCCAGGTTATGTGTTGAATAGTTTGTCCCCTACGGTCTGGTTGTCTTGATGCTCAACTGTAATCTCTACGTGCTCCATAAAATATAATCAATTCCTTTATCAGTTTCTCTCTTTTTCTTATATGCTACTTCCACGGTAATGCCTGTCGCGAACATCATCCACTACTCTTCTACGAGGCTTCTAGCTCCAATAACTGTCTTCAATCTTGGTCCTTTCTATGGGAAACTCTGTCTTCACAGGATACATGGTAGTGTTGTCTACTACGATCTCTGAACGCCAATCAAATTTTCTCTTCCACAACAAAGGGTCATTCTAACTTGATACAAAAATAATCTTTGTGTTCCTCTTTCGTCTCTGAACACAACACAATGTCATACTATGACAATTTGTCCAAATACTCGCGAAAACATGATTATTTTAGCCAATACAAAAGCAGCTTCTGAAGTCATCTTAGGGAAACTTCACACCACTTCACATCGTCTATCTTCTTCCTCACAAATAAAAACTGAAAGACTGCACGGAGGTTACTCTCTGTTAGTTAACCCACTTCTTAGAAATTCTTGTGGTTGTTAAATCAATCCTTCAAATCTAAATGAGGCCATCCAATACGGAGTTTCAAAGGTAGACCAAATCAATCATTGATACGCGAAAATAGAAAATGATTACGGATAGTGATACGGTCAGATTCACGATAGTCAATACTCCATCGCATACATCCCTCTTTCTTCTTCATACCAACAGGAGCATCCAAAGAGAAAACACTGAGGTGAACAAAATCATAATCCATCAGCTTCTTCAATTTCCCACTCTTATTGCACCATGGTTTCATCAATTGAGATCAGTTCAATGCCAACTCTACTTCCCGAGCAGGAGGGAATACCAAGAGGTTCATCAGAGAACACCGAAAAATTTTGTACAAAAACATTTTTCCAATGCCAGAGCTTTTCAAGGGTGGATACCAATAGGTGTCAGGAGAAACTCGACAATCAAATGAGATCGGAGTCTGTACTTCCATAGCAATATTAATCTTAACAAATTTAAGTGGTTAAGAGTCATCATAACAAAGTAGGGTGAAGCAGATTGTTAAAGGTCACATATCAGATACGGAAGTCTATGGTAGCTTAATGAAGAGCCAGCCAATTCAAAACCAAAGGACCTCAAAATCAGATATATCAAAGTAAACAGATTCATAGAGCGAGTACGATCATCAAAACATACGGATAGTTCATATTTCAGAGTCGAGTACATGGTTCATAAAAAAAATGTTGAGATAGGTAAGTGAACAGTTCAAAGTGTTGAAATCCTGTCTAGATCCTTAGCATAAGTGACAGGTAGAGTGTGTATCTTCGGTAATACGAACATTGTATGGTTGTAAGAAGTGAGATGTATGGGAGATCAGTTGTCAGCATCATGCTCGGTTACAAATCCATACTGAGATAATATCAAACTCATATCCTTCCAAAAGGAACTGATTGGCAGACACAGTTCATCATTCGAAGGGAGGGAACAAATCTTCCTATACCCATGGTAAATAATTACCAGAGTTCTCATAGGGGTAGTATTGGATTATGCAGATTCAAGCAGCATCAGATGGTACATTCTATATCCAGCATAAATAATGAATTCACAGAATGTGTCAAACACATTATGGTTAAATGACCTTCGAAAAGGTCGGAAAGGTATCAAAATGTTTATCAAACAAATTGGAATTGGATATCAAAATCAGAAGTTGAAACTTAAATGGTGTAAGGTATCCATATAGTTCCCGAGGTATTCCAAACTTACTAGGTTACTAAGCTTAGGTTGCATAACTTTCTAACTTCTGAAACAAATATTCTTATAAGGCATAACTAAGGGCAAAGGCACGAATCAGAGTAATGCGGAAGCAATGCTACTTACATAGATGTCCTAGTCTACCCATTCCTCACCGGTAATAATTTAAGTTCTTATGGGGAGATCCTAAAGCAAAATCTCAAAGGTTGTCTTATGAGCGCCTTCAATAGAATCTTAATGGTCCAAACTTCACATGTCAAGGCTTAATGTACTACAAGTCGATGCCTGGGCTCTGATACCATAATTGTAACACCCCAACCCGATAAGGGTAGTAGTATTATGTTATGGTGACGTATCAAAGCAAACACAAGCATAAGACTTAAATAATACGAATGAATCTCAAAGGTTACAAAGGAAAACTGAAGTACATGATTACAATGAGAATAATAAAAAATACTAAGTCTGACAATATAATCTCTTCTAGTCATCTCTAATCCAGAATGGCTATCAAAGTGTAGTCTTCTAAGTCCAAAGTACTCTCCACTCATAACCCAGCTTCCTACTAAAACCTGCCGCAGGAAAAGAAATGCGGCTGAGCTTAAAAAGCCCAGTGAACAGATATATATACAAACGAAGTAATAGATAAGAAACAAAGGATATAATATGGTACATTGGGGAATACATAAGGTATAATAAGGATGATAAGAATAAGATAAAGGTTAGGTTATATCAGCATTCTACCATGAGCCAAACAAAACAAAACAAAACAAAGTCTTCAGCATAGTAACCATGGAGTGATCAACTCCCAAATAATGTGAAAGGCATGTATTGCACACAGTACCAGACACCAAACCAAATGTAGTAGCAAATCAAATCAAATTTAGGATGCATCCATACGCCCCTACCCAAACCAAATGCAGATCAAACAAAGGGACGGTGTGGAACATCACTCGACCACACTGGAGTCATGACATTGGTGCATCAATGCCACGGCCATGTTACCTTCATGGCTAGGAAAAATGCTTTGGTTTAATACTGAAGGGTCAAAGGCAAATCAAATAGCAAAGTCTAAGTCAAATCAAAGTACCATAATCCATGGTGCATAGCAAAGGTTCAGGTCAAAGGTTTACAAATGGCAGGGTTCATAATCAGAGTTCAAATCAAAGGTTCATAGTAAAGGCTCAATTCAAATGGATCATATCAAAGGTTCATAAATAGGAGGGAACATAGCGAAGGTTCATAAATCAAAGGTTTATATAAGCTAGAGTTCATGAGAAACCTGTGAGAAGGTCAGAATATATGTACCTTAGACCGCGAGTGCAAACACAACAAAAAACATAAAGATCGGAAGCAATTCCTTCTTCAGCGAATCTACACGAATTCATAATCGTCTTATTATTAATAACTTGTTTTAAATTAGATTACTCATTTTAGTCGCCTTTCCATTTTTAGAATTCCATTTATAGCAGGTTTTCGAAAATACAAAAATAGTAAGCTTCCATTTAAAGTAACTTAGTCATTTAAATAGCTTTCTATTTTTAGTAGTTTCTCCGAATTAGTAAATTTCCACGTAAGTTTCCCAAATTAGTAAGTTTAGCCAACTATGATTATAATTAACATTTATATATGCTCAAAATGATTAATATGATATTTTAGGTTTTAAATATGACAATTATAATAATTTAGGGTCTAAAATGTCATTATTACCAAGTTAAAGGCCCAAAGTGTAACTTATATAGTTTCATATCAATTCTTCTCATTTTATGAACAACATTTACGTCAAAACAATCTGATGCACTCCTTATTCTACTTTATTTCGATTCGAAAGTATAACCGAATTAACATGCATGCATTCTTATTATAATTTCTTTTATAGATTTAATTTACACTAGACATGCATGCATACACATGTATCTTTGCGTTTTACATTCAGATTTCTAGTCGAATAATAGAATTCACACAAGCGTTCAGTGACCAGATTTTTGTGCATGTTACTGATTTAAAACAACCCACAAGAATATCAAGATCGACATATATATTAGATTATTCGAAAACAAAACCGAACCGAGATTGACTTATGTTATACCTTTCGTTATTTTATGTGATGCGAACAAAAGAACCAACAGGTTATCTCCTCTTATCATTTTTATAACAAGTTATGACGAGCCAGTTCCATACAAAAAACAATCGAACACACCCGCACGCATTCTTAGTCGATTTATGTATAGTTTTCTTCTCGTTATTTTATGTTGAAGGCTATGATTTTATGTGTGACTTATATGTGATTTTCAAATGAAGACAACAAGAAGAAAAGTAGTCGAGCAAGGTTTGGATAAGTTACCCCTTGATGTGACACACGAAGAAAAGAAACGAGACCAGGTCGAAGGCTAGCCCAAACCAAGTCGACACCAGCAACCTCCAAGCCTTCGACTCCAACAGACTCGCGATCTCAGCACCCCCTTTCGAATAGTAATAAACCCGCGACTAGGACCCTTGTCGAACTAGAATTAGGCCACAACCACTACACCTTCATACCACGTATCGATACCGCGTCTGGACCTCCTTGGCACCACCCTAGCCAGCCTTGTACACATCTTTTTCTAAATCTTATGCACAAAGCTTCCTGATCCAATAGGGAGAAGAAAAGATTGTGCCGCCATTTTCTTTGTTTAGGGTTTCATGAGTGTTATCCTGTTTGAGAGAGACAAAGAAAGGTAGAAGATGTTTTATGGTTTTTGTTGGTGATACGTACGAAAGAAAGGGTCAAGGTGATTGGGCGTTTCTTTCCAATACTTAGGAGGAAATTGTGGAATAAATATGGAAGACAATAAGGTATATTGAATGCTTTAAAAAAATCAGTTATGCTTGTAATTGTGAGCCGAGTCTTATGGGAGAAAACGTGTGGGTGGGTTTAGAGAATATCATATTGTATTCTTTCCATATATATTAGTCATTATTCTTGTACAAACTTTAAAATCGGCTAAGGATAGTATTAGGAGGTGCAATGTGACTTCATATTGTGTTATCCAATTATCATAAGGCCTTGTTAAGTTAATAGCATCATATGATAAGTTGTTTTGAATTTATGGCACATTTGGTATTGCTTAAACATTTGTTACAAAATTTTAAAGTTAGGGGCATTTTTGATATTTCAAAGTTTTAAATTTTTTGGGTTTTACATTCTGAATCCCCTCCGGATTCATCTCAGCACATGCCGCATGTTTACCTTTCAACTCATTCAACTCCCCAACCACTTCATCCAACCTCTTGCACTTATCCTCCAGCACCTGGTCACACCCTTGGTGAGTCTCGGACAACTTCTGATACTCACACTTAAGAGACTCAAAGCGGAAAATGACGTCCGCCTGAGCCGTAACATGCTTACCCATCAGTAACCAAGACCTTCAGATAGCCTCAGTATCATCCTGACCATCTAAGTGCCTCTCTTCAGCCGGGGTGGCCAAGTTAATCAACATGTCTCGGCAAACATTCGCATTGTTCATGCGAGTCCCCCTCTTCACCACCCAGGCTGGAACAAACGTGTCATCATCATCATCATCTCCCTCTATATCCACCTGGACATCCTCCTCATCAACATGCCCCTTGCCCGGACGGCGGGAACCATCCTTCGAACTCCCTGAAAATAAAGAACATTCGTCAAATAAATAAGAAAAACAAATCAAGAAAAAGTTATGAACAGAATGTTTACTAACATACCAGAGGGGATATCCTTCAGATGAAACGAGCGGATTGGCTCTGGCTCCTCAACTTCCTCCGTAGTATCCAGGTCAATAACATGGTCAGCAGATTGCTTGAACCTCTTATGAACCTTAGAGGAGATACTTCCTCCAGCTCTTTTGGACGGAGGTTTCTTGGAGCCCAACTTCGCTGCCTGCTCCTTCTTCTTATCTTTGGCAGCCAGCACCTTGTCATCCGGCACCTCCACCCTCTTCAACTCCTAATCCTTCTCAGGAACTTTAGCATTGGAGGCAAGGGGGCGAGTGATGTGCATCTCACGACCTTGCCCCTGCGGCAGCGGATCCCCCTTGACCATATTCACCGTCTTTCGGAGAGGAGGTTTCTTCAAATAGCTTGACATAGTTACACCTGCGAACAAACAAGACATCATTAAAAATAAAAATAAAAAAGAAAGAGGCACAATTTGAAAATTCATATTTATAATAAGGGTTATACCCCTCCCCTGCTCATCCCTCAAAGCCGGACGGAAGCCAGTAAATTCCCAATGGTCCGAAAGACCCAGCGCATATAAGAAAGACTGGGGAACTTGGCACGGCTCGATGATCGTCTCAGCCAACCTTTCGGCATGAGCAACATCGTATTCACTCCTCTTGGGAAATGGATCGGACACATCCGAGTCCGAATGCCTCCAAGGCATGGCAAAAGGAATGGCTCTCCTATCGATCAAGAAAAAGTGATATTTCCAGCCCTTCAGGCAGGAAGGAAATTCTCCGAAGCAAATCTTTCTATCCTTGTGCACACGTTTCTCAAAGGAAAACCAGCAACCTTGTTTGCTAAGTTTGTAAAAGACACGGAATAGAGGGGTGGTAGGAGGAATGTGCATGCTCCGGCAATACACCTCAAAAAGAGTAGCACGGTGCATTCCTAACGGAACCAACTGAGATATATGAATTTTAAAATACCTAATAACATCTAAGAGAAAGGTAGAAAAAGGGACAGTAAGACCTCCGTCAAAGAAATATTCTGCGTATAAGCCAATGGCATCCGTAGGCAATCGATCCATCGTCATACCCGACGGAGGTGCCCTCGGATGTAAGTCCCTCAGAATCCCAAAAGTTTCCACTACCACAAGTACCTCACCATCATCCATCGTAGACGGCCTCAGATGTATATCCTTCTTGACATGTGAACCCTCCGGCATGGACACATCCTCATATTCAAAGGACGCAGTAGATTTTGACATGATAAGTCCGACAGGGAGAAGAGTATAACCAAACAACAAAAAACTAAACGGACTAGGACGTACCTCAAAGATGAAGAGAATAATCGTTCAGAATACGGAAGGAAGAAAATGTGTCAGAAATCTGTGTGTGCAGAAGATTTACAGTAGTAAAAATGAAGAAATGGGAACTATTTATAGGCAGTAAAAATGAGCGTGAAACGACACGTCACCCGTAGGGCGGACGTGTCCCCATCTAAACCGTATAAGCAGGAGGGGTGCACACGTGTCCCCATCCCAAGAACGCAGTAAAAAACGACGGCACACCTTAAACGACACATTAATTACTTTTGACACTTTGTACACGACTCTTGGCAAACGACGAAGCTACGACTCGTGTTCTGAAAAATTACAAAAATAAACTGAAGTATCACACCATTGGCATAACCAATACTATGATACTGGGGGGGACATGTTGGCGTATGTACCCTCCGGATTGAGGCCGAACGATCATATGCCTTCCAGATCTATATCAAATAAGACATACGCAAAAGTATCTAAACAAGACAGACCAATATCCGAAGGGTTGAGAATGTCCGCATGACCTCAACCCTCCGGAGATCAGAGCCATCCGGATAAACTAGTAAGTACATGAGTTAAAGTACAAACAAGTACATCAAGTATATGATAATGGAGCATAAATTAGCAAGCATTAAGGAACTAAGTACATACCAGCCTGGCACTCCATATTGGAGGCCTATAAATAGAAGAGAAATCTTCACTTAAAGGTTAACTAATTCTCTCTCTCTCTAATATTGCTTATACTTTCTTTCTCTAAGAACATCTACTTACTCTCACGCCGGAGGTTGGTCCTGGGATACATTCCCGGGGCGAGACTAACGGACGTATCTGTTTTGCAGATATCCGAAGCAACCAACCATCAACAAGGATCAACCTGAATCCAGAGGACCATTCCATAGTCCGAAGGATTCACCTCGCTTGTCCGAAGTAGAAGCAAACTTTTACTTCAACAAGCTCGAAACTCGACTCGAGCTCGTTCGAGCTTTATATTTCGAGCTCGACTCGTGATATAAAACTCGAGCTTGAAACTCGACTCAAGCTTGATTATTTCTACATTCATGCTCGAATTTGATAAATACTCGGTATATCAAGCTCGTCTCGACTCGATTTCTATGAATATTAAGTAAATGTATTTATATAAAAGGGTAAATTTGTAATTTAATAGAAGCTTGATAAGGCTTGCGAGCTTCACGAGCCGAGTATTTTGGAGCTCGAACTCGACTCGAAAATGTACTTGAGTAGCTTGAACTCGAGCTCGACTCGTTTAAATCGAATCGATTTCGAGTAGTTTACGAGTCGATCTCGAATAACTCGCGAGTTGTGCCGTCTCGTTTATACCTTACATACATATTCAGTGCGGGTATATCCGTATATATATTGTGATATGAAGGTGGGTTCTTAGTAACTTTATGTTCTAAATAGTTGCAAATGCTAATGGTAAACTTCCGCTCCTTCTAAAACTAGCGTTGTGAAAAGTAGAAGTGACAAAAATTTCAAAGGCTAATTGCTCGTTGCCAAACAAGTTTTGCCACCAAACCGCTGATCGTTTGTCACTAGTTGCTTCAAAATGCTTTCAAATGTTTGATGTCTTAAATAATAGCGACTACATCTTTTTAGACATGTTGAATGAGCTCTTTTATAGATATTAATCATACAATGACGTATAGCATAAGCGATTAATAAAAACCTTAATCCAAGTCGATAATGAAAACTAAAAGAATAAATCTTTAACAAAAATATAACTCTCAAAACAAGTAGTTTATTAATCGATTAAAAATACAAATTACAATTAAAACAATTTTGATAGCCACATGAAACGATAATATTTGAGAAAGAAGTTATTTTCTTCCTAAAAAGTTATGTTCATAGTTAATGCAAAAAGTTAGTTCTAAAATTATCTCTAAACACATAAGTCATGATACACAAAAATACTCATCATCCAAGTAGTACCTAGGTGCTTTATGACATATGTGTTCATCAAGAGGTTATTGACATATGTGTTATACTTATATATAAATTATAAAACACGCACTCCCCGAGCCATAAAATAACGATCCAAACACCCATTCTTGCTTCTAGACAATTTTACATTTTTTAAAATTTTGTCCACATCATTTTCTTCACTCTAAAAGAACTAGCCTAGAATTCTCACCATTAGCTGTTTCATCTACCTCAAAAATCTTCTCACGACAAATCTTATCTTAAGCCTTTTTCATACTTCACATTAATTTGAGGACTATTAAAAGTTATACAATCCATAACATGGATGTTTTGGTGTACCGAAAATGCATAATATACTAGTTTTATTAACGAAATGCCTAACCAACTTTAACTGAATTCGGCGAGCACCAACACCAAACCATGGAAACCACCTCCAACAAACATTGCACAACCACCACCAACCATAATCCAAACAGCACCTATGAACACCACCACCGCAACTACCGCCACACACAATCCCAACAGTTGATCCTTAAAACTAGTCACCACCACTCCACGACATCATCATCACCGGTTACCACACAAAATTCAAATGCTTTTTGAATTCAAATATACATGTTTGATAAAAATGAATAATTTATAGAATAATAGATTTATTTATCAAAAAGGGCTAGCAGCGCAACTTGTTGCTCGCTTGCCTTCTACAACTATGTAAATTCATTTCAATGATAAATTGCTTTATACCAATAATATAATTCTTTTTATATTGACACACGAATTGTTGATACGGAATGCAAGTGAAGTCACATCTTCTACACAACCCACATACATAGTAGAGTTTGGTTGCCTTGTGATAATATAATGAAATTGGTAACAAAGTGAAATAAGGGTTATGGGTAAAAGATATGGTATTTTATTTCATGGCAAAAGGAGCAAATGGTCGATTTACAAAGTGAAGATTTGTCTTCTTATAATTCTGCCCGATTTTGAGCCAAATATTTGCTTGGTTTAAGTTTTAATGAAATGGGGTCTCGAAGAAGCCTCAAGATGTATAAAAAAAAACACATTTTTACTGGAAAATAAGATGTTGTTTGGAGTTTTGATTGAAAAAAATAATGCCAAGTCAGTAAATAAAATGCACTTGGATGTCACATAATTGCCACATCATCGGTATCTTGAAAAAACTGGTCATGTTATGTAGAGTATTTTGAATCAAAATTTGAAAGTTGGTTATGCACATCGACAATAAAAATAGTATATTATTGCATTTCGATAAACCAAAGCCACATGTTATTCATTTTTGGACTTTTTCTATTTTCTTTAATTTTTAATCTATGTAAGTTTTTTCACATATCTTTCACATTCCTTGTTATAAACATAAAATGCTATATGTGTCATTATTTCCACCTCATCATACAAGATCAAAAGAGTGAGACACAATTACGCAAATAACTTACAAAAACACCATAAATAATTGGCGTACATCGCATAAACTAGCTTTCATTATGAAAGTCAAACATCTTTTTTAACTGTGTTTAACTTTAAATATCTAGCCTTGAAAATGACTCTTTAAAAACTTGGCTTCGGATCGGTGCTACGATACCTTGTGATTTTATTGTCGGTGACAAACTATTGCAGATAACAATAAAAGATTAAAAAAACTAGCTTGTCGTTGGAGTGAAATCATACTATCATAGTGAGTAGGGGTGCCAATTCGGGTTAACTGCTCAGGTTCGGGTCAGTCGGGTCGGGTCAAGACAAAAAAAAACATACTCGAACCCGACCTTATTTAAATCTCTGATTACTCGGGTTCGAGTCAATCTGGATCGGGTCAACCGGGTTTGGGTCTAGGTCATTTAATAATTATATAATTTTAATGTTTGCACTTGAAAGTACATAAAAAATAGAAAGAAAAAAAACTCAGGTCATTAAAAAGAAAAGAAAAAGGTTGTACTTTAGTTTTAGTGGGTTTCGACCCGAAGACGTAGATGCAAGGGAAAGATAACCACCAAACCAACACATCCCTTGTCATATATTCCGCTCAATGTTTTATTTATTTTGCAGTTTATGAAAATTTTCCTGATTCAAAAAAGTAAAAAACATGAAAGTATAAGGGTACATTCAGTCAATCCATCATTTCAAACTGGTTCACCTCCTTAACCCCGTTCACACCAACTCACTCACATCTCCGTCCCCGGCGTAACTCCGATCACCGGAAACTCAACAAACTCCGATCATCATTTTGTAATGGCGGTAGATGATGTTCCGGTGGATGACAAGGTGAAAAGAACGAGAGATCTGTTATCAAGCTTCTATTCACAGGAGTCTTCTCAACCGTCTGCTCCGACTAATGCCACGTCACGTTTCGCGACGCTTGATACGATCAATACGACGTCGTTTGATGCCGATCAGTATATGAATCTGCTTGTACGTTGTTTCTCATCTCAGATCCATTAATATTTTGCTGAATTTATCAATTAATTATTGTGTTACATTCAGTTGATAGGATTATAATTTAAGTAAGGTGTTATGTGGACCGCGTCTTAGAATTGAGGATAATTGTGATTAAGTGGAGCTCTAGTTGTGAAATGTGTGGTAATTTAGTTGCGTATTATTGGAAAGTTACGGCATGTAAGTGCAGGATGAGATTCGATTAGAGTAGGTTTGCCTGTAAAGCGGAAGTTTCTAGAGCCTATTATGTCTAAAAAAATACTTTGTTCAAAGGACTTGTTTAAATAACATGAGGAGTTACGAGATTATCATTCACTTATTGGATTACTCGACTAGATGAGACATGCTTAACAAATACTATTAAGGTCCTCACGCAGGATACTTGCATCAGAACTATACCCCTTAGCCATTATGGTTTAAGTTAGGATATATAGATTGGCACGAGAATATAATAGCATAGGTGTTATTTGCATCATAACTAATACTACTACATTAGTCTCACAAATGTAACAATGGGAAATATGGGATGCAAGGGACCAACCTAAGACCTAAATAACCTTGTGCACAAGCACTCACACGTAGCAAGAGGACGATGGCTTTACGTAAAGCATAATTGCTTAATATACTTATATAGACACCTTAGTAATGTTGTTCTTTAGGTCTGCCTAGTTACACATAAGACAGGCCAGTGGTGTCCCATGGTAATTCGTTGATAGATTCAGTATCAAAATAAAATTTCTCAATAATTGTATGCTAGTACAAAATTCAACATATTATCAAATGCGTTACGAGATTAAGGCTTTCGAGAGTGCCCAAGGTTCCTATGGTTCTGTGAGATACGTAATCCACATTCTGATACATGTTGTTAAATTATGCCTCTGACTTTAAATTACACAAATGGGTGCTATAATTGTATGTGCTGTCAGAAGATGAATCAAAATCACTCTGAAAGGCTCATTATCACCGTGAGCTATGTGTTGTGACTTCCTTCTCAGTTTTAGTTTATGTACTTCCAAGACCCACTGCATTTATCATGCCTGATATGACCTCAAGAAAGCTACCTTGATAGGCAGGGTAAAATGTGTATTCCCTTGAGGCAGGTATCATTAGTCCCTTATGTTTGGAGATCTTTTCTAATAACTAATGATGTCGATAGATTGAGGATTGAAAATTACATTCAACTATATCTGTAATATTTTGTGATAACGAGTGATAAGGAAATCACCTGGACTAACTTTTGCTCCCTCACGGCTACATTGAGTGGCCTTGTTGGCTAATCTTGGGCCTAGTTCTGAGCACATGTAGTATATCAAACTTGATTCGTTAGAAGGGAAGTTACTTAACCTATTCTATGGCAGAATAATCTGTCTGCTCCCATACACTTTTGATCTCCTAGGTAAAAGTTTGATGATGTTTTCTCCTGCATCCTGCTAATGTATCAGGTACAAAAGTCTAATCTTGAGGGCCTCCTTCAGAGACATGTCGAAATGGCTGCTGAGATCAAGAATCTTGACACTGACTTGCAAATGCTAGTATATGAAAACTATAACAAGTTTATCAGTGCTACAGATACGATTAAAAGGTAAACACTGTCTCTTAGCTACTGATTGTCATTTTACTTCCATATGGTTTACTGGTCCCTTGCCCCATACCCTTGTTTTATTGGCATGTTGGGAACTTTTTATTCTATATTAGATGCCGATGGAAGTTTATTTATTAATTTTTTTATGAGTGTTTTATAGAACTGTTGTGATTATAACATGTGTCAATCTATATTTATTTTGTGACAGAATGAAGAATAATATAGTTGGTATGGAAGTAAATATGGAGCAACTCCTGGATAAGGTATTTTGCCAATACCTTTTTGTACTTTTTGACAGTGTTATCAAGAATACATAAATAGGCTTGAAGAAAGTCTTGAAACTCACCTATCATCTTTACATTTGTCAGATAATGTCAGTGCAATCACGAAGTGACGGAGTCAACACTTCACTCTTTGAAAAGAGAGAGCATATAGAGAAATTACATCGCACGCGTAATCTATTGCGCAAAGTTCAGGTATCAATATGAGTTTCAAGCGTATCCTGTATGAGTAGTATTGTGCATGAGACTGATTGTTTCGCCTGACTTTTGTATCGACTTATTACCTCTGTGTGTTATGTAGTTTGTCCTGCACGTATACTCTATACTTCTTGCATGAATTGCTTATTCAAATCGTTAGTTGTGCACCCTTCTTTACATGGCATTTGGGTCTTAAGTTAATAGAAATATCATCAATGTAGAACAAAGTCATTCAATGTTTCCGTGCCACTGTGCCACATGTATGGCTTAAGTTTATGTGAAGTTCTATACATAATGCTAATTGTGGTCTTTGGCCATGTTGAGTTACACAGTTTTCATCTTATGTTGGCAGTTTATTTACGATCTTCCAACTACACTCCAAAAATGTATTAAAACTGAAGCATATGGTGATGCAGTGAGGTTCTACACTGGAGCTATGCCTATATTTAAGGTCAGTAAGTCATTTTACTGGTCATTTGATCATTATATCAAGTTTTATGTGTTCTGCCTGCCTGACACTCAAGAGACCTCGCTTGTGATTGTGTGACATTCATAATTCATTACCTTTATGCTCTTTATCTTGAACTTCACCAGGCATATGGGGACTCCTCTTTCCAGGACTGTAAGAAAGCATCTGAAGAAGTGATATCAGTCATTATTAACAAGCTTCAGGTACATTCGCTGTTACTCTTAGTTTCCCTTGTACCAATTTGACTTTTTCATGTTTTCAGGACGAGTTTATTATTTTCTATTGGTAATTTGGTATATTTTTTGATAATACTAGGCTACTAGCATAAACAATGAAGGTAAAGAAAAAGATCTAATATTGTGCACGTTTGTTTCCAGGACAAGGTTTCTTCCGACTCTGAATCTATACAAGCAAGAGCAGAGGCTGTGATGCTTCTTAAGCAGTTGGATTTCCCGGTTTGTAACTCTCAGTTTTGCAATCATTATGATTTTAAGCATCCTGCAATTTTTGAATCGTTTATTATGTGGACCTCATATTAGTGATGATTCTAATGTATGCATTGAATATACAAGATAGCACAGTCAACTCATGATACATGCATCAAATCTTTAGCTAGAACATGCAACACATGATAATGAAAACAGCATAGGCAGAAGTTTGCATTTCATGTGCCTAAGTGTAACATGTCATGTTTTATAGATTCTTAAACTCGTTTCATAGTCATTTGCCACATTGGTTACTTAGTATTAGTTTATTATTTTCCATAAAAAAATGTCATTCCTTTAATAATATTTGACCCCTTTACATATTATAATTTGGCACTTCAATTTCCTTTACACCTCTGGGGCACATGCTTTGCGTTGATATAAAAGCAAAAGGCCAAAGAAGAAATAAATATATGATTTTTCTAATGCTTAATTGAAAATTTAATCTATCCACATAAAAGAATGGCATATACATAAATACATACATGTCTTCATGATCTCCTAGGACTATGTTACTTTACTCCAATATCAGAAAGAAAGAAAGAATGGCTCTCTCAAAGGAATAATAAGTTAGTTGTTACGGGGAAATTTGAAACACATTTGGGAATCCCGCAAAAGTTACTTAGTTCGCAGAACCCTGTTTTGGAGGTCTGTAAATCATGTAGTTAATATGCTTTTTTGATATTGAATCTGTGCTATTGCAGAAGCAACAAATGTAATGTGGCGAGTGGATTGTAAAAGACTTTCTGATTTTTCTTGTGAAATGTATGTAGAACGTATTTTATTAACCATCTATGTTGCATAACTGTGACAGGTTGAAAACTTGAAGTCAAAGCTACTTGAAAAGTTAGAGCAGTTCCTTGTGGAACTTGATTTCTCTAAAGAGATGAGCACGGGTACCACAGATTCCAGTGAATCCGCCAATGGAGGAAGTCAATCTGTTTCTGTTAGTCCTATTTCTGAGGTATATCATCTTTGATAATATCCTTTTGTCTTTCTGGTTTCCTCAACTAGCTTTGAATGAAAATGTTTACACACGCACACATCTACATAAGTGTGTATGTAACTATGTACATATTTTCTATCTTATGTTGTGCATATCTATTGTTAACATACATCGTCACTGTTTACAGTTGTCACTTGATCATATATATGAGCTCTTTCAGTTGTCTAATATTATAAATAGGTTCCAACTCGTGAATTCGTGGAAGCTGTTCATGCTTATCACGTAATTTTTCCTGATTCGGAAGAACAGCTTGTCAAACTCGTGCGTGATCTGACCACAAGGTATTAGTGTGCCTCTTTGTTAATTCTCCCATAGCACCACTATCTACTTCTGACTAGCTGCTGTTAACCTGATTGACGTTTGCTTTAATAGGCACTTTGAAGCTGCCAACCAAGAGATACAGAATGAGATCTCTTCGGCAAAGCTATCCAACCGACTCCGTACGTAACATTCTTACTAATGCTATCATCTGCGTAGATCCTTATATTATCAGTTCTTCCTGAACATGTGGCAGATAATGTCGCTGGTCCTTTTAGGTTTTACTAGTTTGTATGTATATAATTTAAAGCGATGATTGCATAATTGGGGATAATTTATGCAACTTTTTATTCAGTTTTCGATTTTTACAGAACTAGTGTTTGATATTATACATTGACAAACATCAATTAGAGGTGTCATAATGGGCGGCTTCTTTAACAGATTAAAAATGGGCTAATTCGTGTTGGGTTCTGTCCATTTTCTATACATAATTAAGGCTCTATTTATGATTACGAAAACAGTGTTGGTACAATAATAGTATAAATATTTGAGTAGAATCATTTACAAAGTTGTATGCACAAACATAGAGGGCAACTGTATACCTGTGTGACTTATTGATTTATGACCCGTTCCTCTTTTGGTTAGCTTTTGTATTTGGCCCTTTTTGGATAGAACACAACCCAAATCAAGCTGTTTATAAGTAAAAGAGTAGAAATTGCAACCTCTAGCATCATTATTAACTTTTTTAGTATTTCCATTTACCACATGGTATCAATTTAATGTCTTTTGTGGTGGCCCCCTTTTTACAGGGTTTATTTGGACTGATGTCCTATTGATTGACGAAGTCTTACCAGAGGCTGCTCTACAAGATTTTGCTTTTGAGGTTGCCATTCCTCACTAATTGTTATCTTTATAAAGCTGTAGTTGAAAAACTAATCATTTGATTAATGAGTGATTATTCTGATTGAAGTTAAATTTTCATGGATTCAGGCTGCTCGTGTTGCTTTGAAGCAGTATGTCACTAGCGCATTTTCTCATCTTCTTCACGAAATATCTGGTTAGTCTTCTCTTTGGCTTAAATATAAATGAAAACTGTAGATCTGCATTGACTTAAATGCTTTAAGATGCAGATGATAGAAATATAAACTAGGATAAAGTAATTTCACCTGCATGCTTGTTGAGCTGGTGCACCTGAATCTTACTGTTGACTTTTCTAATTCAAATCTGTTTAAATTGTCAGACACTCTTCTGCAAATTCAAAAGGATGGCAAAAAAGAGGAGCATCCTTTGAAGACAGCTCTTGATGCCAGTAGAAATACTTTGATTCAAGGCAGTACAAAAGTCCTATCGGTAAATCATGTCAACTGTCTTGATTCATATCTAAGAGATCAGATATTCATATAAACAATAAAACGTAACCAGTAGCCTTGGAATTTGATCTGACAGTATCAGTGCTAAAATGATTTTGTCATATACATCTTAATCATCTATTCATCTTAGTTACATATTGGGATCTTTTATTATAGTTTCTATTTGAGCTTACAGTAATTTATTATGTAGGATATCCGTCATATTCTTGATGAAGATTTGGGATTGATATTGAAGTTAAGAGGCACAATTATCAGTTGGGTACAAGAAGGGTTCCAAACCTTTTTTAAACAACTTAATGATCAATTACTCTTGCTTTCTGGAAAGAATGTTTCAATTGCACAAGACCAGTCTTTGGCAGAGAAGTTACAAGCTGATAAGGTTCCTGCTGGGCTTGTACTTGTGATATCTGAGCTATCTGTTTTCATTGAACAAGATGCCATTTCAAGAATTACCGAGGCAAGAACTGATTTAATGTCTTATTTTGCATATATTTTTCAAGCTCGATTCTCAAATTTTGTATTTGCTATTCAGGAAATTGGCTCTTCATTGTCTGGCGGTGGTTATGAATACAATCCCGCTTTTGTTCCTGCTGAAATCCGTCACACCTTTAGATCAGCTGGTGAAAAGTTCTTGCAGCGTGTACGTCTTTTGTATAATATCAGCTCGAGATCTTACATTTTTTCTTGTTCTGTTTATTGAATGGAGTTTCCTTGGCAGTATATTAATATGAGAACCCAAAGAATCTCTGTTCTTCTGAGGAAGAGGCTCACAACTCCAAACTGGATCAAGGTGTGTACGGGTTTCACATGAATTTAATGTTTGGATTTGATTGGTTATTTATCTTTGATATTGACAAATGTTTTCTATGTTTCAGCATAAAGAACCCAGAGAAGTTCATATGTTCGTTGATTTGTTTCTTCAAGAGGTAGGATTTTCGCTTTTTTTTTGCACATCTAAATTAAAGGGCTAATAATATTTTTTGGATTAAGTGAATGCAAATGATTAATGTAGTGAGTTATTTACGTTGTGGCAGTTGGCAGCAGTAGGAAGTGAAGTGAAACAGATATTACCTCCAGGGCTTACCCGTAAGCATTCTCGCACAGAGAGCAATGGAAGCACAAGTTCTTCACGCAGCAACACATTAAGAGATAACCGTTCAAACACCAACAGGGCCCGCAGTCAGCTTCTGGAAACGCATCTAGCAAAGTTGTTTAAACAAAAAATGGAAATCTTCACAAAAGTTCTACATACACAGGTAAGGCTCTATATTTCCATTCTATTTAAACATTAAAAGCGAGTGCACGTGAACTAAGAATATTTATATTGCAGGAATCTGTTGTGATGACTATTGTAAAACTTTGCCTCAAAAGTATGCAAGAGTTTGTTAGGCTGCATACATTTAATCGCAGTGGATTTCAGCAGATTCAGTTGGACATGCAGTACCTTAGAATTACACTCAAAGACAGCGCTGAAGATGAAGCGGCTGTTGAATTTCTGCTTGACGAGGTAAGCAGATTCTTCAATACTTAATGACAGTAATCATATAAAAAAGGATAATGTATAAGTAGGCCACCGGACTATTCAGTATCTTTCAAAATGTCACCCAACCAGTAAAACAATTTTATAGGCCACCCCAAGTATAAATGGCGTTTCCAGATTTGATCATAAATCTGTTATGTGCCAAAAACAGTATTCAATTTATGACTGTTTGTTAGCTTTTACTTTACATAATAAAAAGTTGACAAAGGGTATTTTGTTTCTTTCATGAACTCAAGTTATCCTCCGTCATACAGCCTTTATTATGTCGGATTTGGTATAAACAGAACCATATGCATATTTGAGTGTAGTTTCAATAGCTGGATGGCGTCCTTGTACATCTTCAAGCAACAATATTGTTAAAATAATACTACAAAGTTTTTTCTGAACGATTTAGGAAGTTCTATGCATAACAATAAATATTTTTAGCGACTTTCTGCCAGTTTCCTTTTCTTAGCTAAACTATTTTTGGCCCGTTTGAGATAACGCAAGTGAAATTAACCCATTCATAGATAAATGGGTCGAAATTGCCACCTCACTAGCTCTAAAATGACACAAGAAAGTTGATGTTTGAATTAGTGCTTTCTTGCTAATCCCCTTTTGTTACTGTCAATGATTAGCAAAAGTTAAACATTAAACGTTCTCCTTGAACAGGTGATAGTTGCTTCTGCAGAACGTTGTCTTGATCCTAGTCCGCTGGAGCCAGCAATCCTAGATAGACTTGTACAAGCGAAATTGGCTAGGACCATGGACCAAGAAACAGTCGCTTCTTAGTAAACAACTGTTGCATAACTGGCTCAAACTATCTCAATCCTATTGCAGATTAGGAAAGATGTTGGGAAGTGCAAAAAGTCTTTGCATACGTGTTGTATTATTGTGTTGCATATAGGTAGTTCCGTAACTTGCTTCAACTAGTTGTTACTGTACTTCAAATATGACAAATGTTGTTGATTGTAATCATAGTTGAATGAACTCCAAAGAGAAGCTTCTGAACCAATTTTTTATTTTAAATTTTTTTCAAAGAAAATAAATAAAAGATTTGCTGTATTTGAGATTTAAATGTTTGATCACAATTCCCTTAATCGGATCATGTGTCAAATCAGATTATTGACCAGTTCGACCTGAATCTCACCTACTTGTCTTGATTATTTGAAAAACATATTATTGTATTTGCTATGGCCTTCTACGTGTTTATTAAGAGGCGGTTCATGAAATCTTAATTCATATTCTCTTGCACAGCCGACTTGATAGGAGCTCTCATACCGCCACATGCGCACACACGTTAGACCAAGTGAATCAAAGTTCCATCGACTCATCTAGCATTTCACTTGATAGGAGCTCTCGTACCGCCACATGCGCAAACACGTTAGACCAAGTGAATCAAAGTTCCATCGACTCATCTAGCATTTCATTAACGTCTAACTGACTTTGGTTTAGGTGATCCTTTGTAAGTTTATATTAAGGAACGATAAAGGACTTGATAGTGCCTCATTTGATATCACATGATCGAAAATATTTTGCTTATGTATCAATTTTCATAAAGTATGAGTTTAGACTAGACACAATGGTTATCTATATCATCACTTTCACGTCAGCGCCATATCACCATTCAGCACATCATCATTATCGTCTTTCGGCTTTAATGGTCATCAGCACTAAAAATAACCAGTTTGTATTATACAAACATAGGTCACCATCAAGTGCATAAGATAATGGTGACCCCTCACCCACCATTGTGACCAGCCTTAGATCTTATACATTAGGATTTGTATAATTTTACTGACACACAAAGTAAAAAAGTAAATAGCTTTATCTCTAATATTATAATGAGAACACTAGTTGCCCAAACCGACTTGACACACAACAACATGGGAAAAGTCAATCGTTCATCATGTTAAAAGGACACGGGGTAAAATATGAACGCACGATTGTCCTCAACCATGAAAACACATCGATTGGGTTTATAAGAAGTCTAACAAGAGAAAACACATATATATGAGAAAAGATGTAAACAAAATAATTTGCAACTATTATCTTTTCTAGTAAGGTAAACATATTTTAAATATTTACCATCACTAAAATTCAATAAATAATTTAACAGTCAATGGGCTTTTTAATCCACCTGACCCACTCACATCAGATAAAGCCCATCATCACACTCCTTCCCGCCAAAACCAACCCTCCTCTCATTTTAGCGCCAAATCCACTCCACTTTCCCGCCCTTATCACAAACAAAAACACAAACAAACACACACATTCACTCACAATCACTCTGTGTATTTCCTTTCATTCCACCATCTGCTAAGAAATGGATTTCAGCAAAGACAAAGGTATAATTCATTTCATTTCCTAACACAAACCCTAATAATCATTTTTTATAAAATGAATTAACCGTTTATTTATTTATTTTTATAAAAACAGATCTGGCTAAAGATTTCTTGGTTAACTTTGCTGATGCTGACGGTGACGCTAAATACATGCTCCTCCTTGTAACTTTCTCTTTATTGATTACTATTATTATTTCTTATTTTATTTATTTATTTATTTGTTTATTAATTTGTTTGAACTAATTCTGTTGGTACAGCAAGACGTTGCGAACCGGAAAATCAAAGCGATTCAAATCGACATCGAAGATCTATTCGATGTATATATCTTCTCCTTTTTATTTATTAATTACATGATTGCTTATTTTTTATGCTTATTTGCTTGTTTTTAATTGCTTATTGGCTTATTTTGAGGTATAATAAGCAGTTTTTAAGTAGATAGGGGGAAATTTATTTCACAGTGTTTTTTTTTTAATTCTAAAGTTAGGGTTTTATTAACACTTTTTTTTTTTTTTTTTTTGTAAATGAATTAATTATTAAAAAAAATAAAATCAACAAAATACTTTTTTTTTCGAGTTTTATAGCATTTTATAAATTAAATTTAAAGTTTTTTGACTTTTAATATGTAGTTGCGGTTCATAATTTTAGGCGAACTAAATTTTAAATGCTCAACTAGACTACATCACATTAATCAACCAATTTAGCTAAAAAAAATGATACCCTTTTACAAAATCAGCAAATCGAAACACTTTTTCCTGAAGTGCTTATTTTTAAGCTGTTTATAAGTTTTTCCTGAAGTGCTTATTTTTAAGCTTTTTATAAGAAGAAAAAGGTAAGAAATCCCTTGTTTTTAAAATTTGGTGATTAATGTAAGCTTTTTGTGTTGTGTTGGATTAGTATAAGGATTTGGATGAGGAGTTTGTGGGACGAGTTACGTCGAATACGCGGAGATATATTGGGATATTTGCTGATGCGATTGATGAGTTGATTCCTGAGCCAACTGAGGCTTTACAAGATGATGATCATGATATATTGATGACTCAAAGAGCTGAGGAGGGTAACGAGAATGCTGATGTGACTGATCCCAGACAGAAGATGCCCCCGGAGATTAAGCGATTTTAGTAAGTGGTTTTGTTTTGATCAGTGGCGAAGCTTGGATTTTTCGAGTGGGGGGTCGGGATCTAAAATTTTTTTTTCCTAACACTATGGGGGGTCGAAACCGAATTAAATTGGGGGGGGGGGGGGGGGGGGGGGCGAAACCGAAAATACTGAAATTTTTCTACACGAAAACTATATACCCCTACATCGCAAAAAAAATTTCGGGGGGTCGGCCGCCCCCCGCCCCTATGAAGCTGCGCCACTGGTTTTGATGAAATTGGTTTAGTTTGTTGAATATGGTTATTTGATCTGTTGGCTTAAGTTGCTGCAATTCAGTGGTGTTTGGGATTGTGTTTGGAAAATTGATTATGTTATCTCGTGAATATGAGGTCTGTTGTATTAGCTTAACTTGCTGCAATTAGGGGTGTCTGGGATTGTATTTGCAAAACTGATTATGCGTTTGGAAGATGGTTTTATAACAAAAGTTTTGAAACTGTGTTTTTGTCTCTCAGAAAACAAAGATAATCACTTTTTTACTATTGGTTTACAAAATGCGGTTTTCTGATATTTAACTAAAAATGCAATCCCAAACACCCCTTCAAATGTTTGAGGGTCTACACTCTAAAGTCAATTGTTGGATTAGTATCTGTATCTTATTTGTAAACAGCTTATTATGTGTTTTTATTTCTTCTTCTTTTGAGATGACTTGTGCTAATGTGTTTACTGTTTCTTAAACAGCTTATTATTAGTTTCTAATGCTCATTTGTTTGGTAAACAGTGAAGTGTACATCCGAGCATCCTCAAAGGGCCAGCCATTTACTATAAGGGAGGTTAGGGCTTCTAATATTGGACAGCTTGTCAAGATATCTGGTATCGTGACTCGCTGTTCAGACGTAAAACCATTGATGAAGGTTGCTGTTTACACATGTGAAGAATGTGGTTTTGAAATATATCAGGTATGCAAGCATGTTAAACTTACACTCATTTCTCTATTTTCATGTACCTTTAACTTGTCTAAATTTATAGAATCTCACAGTGATAATGGCTATGAAAGCTACATTTCACATTTTAGCCGTTTTTCCTAGGTGTTTGGCTAAGCTTATGAATTAAGTAGAAAATACTTGTGTAACTAGTGCTTTATAAGTTTATATACTCTGTCGTTTATATAACATTCTAGTTTGACGTTCATGCCTATATAACATGCTTCTTTGATGAACAGGAGGTGACTGCTCGAGTGTTCATGCCTCTTTTTGAATGCCCATCTACGCGTTGTAAAATTAACAAGGCAGACGGACACCTTATTCTCCAACTCAGAGCTTCTAAGTTTTTGAAATTTCAGGAGGTCAGCTTAAATTACTTGCCAGTAGGCATTTTGCACATGTTGTCCGTTACAATATGTTTAATTTATGATGTATGTTACATTGAAAAATTCCAGGCGAAAATTCAAGAGTTAGCCGAACATGTTCCCAAAGGTCATATTCCCCGTACAATGACTGTCCATTTCCGAGGTGAACTTACTAGAAAGGTAGCACCAGGTGATGTTGTGGAGCTATCTGGAATATTTCTTCCTATTCCCTATACTGGATTTAGAGCAATGAGAGCAGGCTTAGTGGCAGATACATACTTGGAGGCTATGTCTGTTTCCCATTTTAAGAAAAAATATGAGGAGTAAGCAACTTCCAGATTTCTATGGTCATACTTGTCTTTTACAAGTATTAAATGCTCATTTGTTTGAAGGTTTGTCGTTATTTCTCACCTGACCATGTTATCGTACTACTTTTCTGCAGGTATGAACTCAAAGGAGATGAGGAAGAACAAATTGCACGCCTAGCTGAGGATGGTGATATATACAGTAAGTTGGCTCGCTCATTGGCCCCTGAGATTTTTGGACATGAAGATATTAAGAAAGCTCTTCTGCTTCTATTAGTGGGTGCTCCTCATAGGAAACTGAAAGATGGAATGAAGGTAATGTGTCATACAATGTCATGTTTAGACTCATAAATTTCAAATTGATTATATATTAACTAAAAGTTGGATTCTTTTAGTTTCTCGTACATAAGGAGCACTGTTATTTATATGTATGTCATTTTAATGTGGTATACTGCATGTGCTATTTCAGATCAGAGGAGATCTACACATATGTTTGATGGGTGATCCTGGAGTTGCAAAAAGTCAGCTTCTTAAGCACATCATTAATGTTGCACCAAGGGGTGTATATACCACTGGGAAAGGAAGCAGTGGAGTTGGTCTTACCGCCGCTGTTCAGAAGGATCCTGTGACAAACGAGATGGTCCTTGAAGGGGGAGCACTGGTGAGTCATATTCTTTTTTGCTAACAGACAACTCTATCTATTAATGTATACATGGCCACTGGCCAGATACTGTCAGTCTTTTTGTTTTTAATGTTTTTTGTTCGTCTTTCATTAGGTGCTAGCAGATATGGGAATATGTGCAATTGATGAGTTTGATAAGATGGACGACTCAGATAGGACTGCCATACATGAAGTCATGGAGCAGCAGACAGTTAGCATTGCCAAGGCTGGGATCACAACTTCATTGAATGCAAGAACTGCAGTTCTTGCTGCTGCCAATCCTGCCTGGTAAATATAAACCAATGTTTCTATTTCTCGTATATTACTAGTGAATTTGGCTAATATTTTTTGATGTTTTGTTTCCTGAAGGGGAAGATATGATTTACGTAGAACTCCAGCTGAGAATATCAACCTTCCTCCAGCACTTCTTTCGAGATTTGATCTTTTGTGGTTGATCCTTGACAAGGCAGATATGGACAATGATCTTGAAATGGCAAGACATGTTGTTTATGTCCACCAGAATAGAGAGTCTCCTGCCCTTGGGTTTGCCCCTCTTGAAGCTTCTGTTCTCAGGTATCTAACATGTGTCTTTCTTGTAATTATACTTTGTAGTCTTAATGTGTCTTTTTGCAAGTATTGTTCTTTTTGTATCTAAATGTACTTTTTTTTTGTTGATAGGGCATACATTTCAGCTGCAAGAAAGCTGTCTCCCTCTATTCCAAGAGAGCTAGAGGAGTATATAGCTACTGCATACTCGAGCATTAGGCAAGAAGAGGCGAAATCAAACGCCCCAACCTCATACACCACTGTCAGGACTCTTCTAAGCATTTTAAGGATATCAGCTGTGAGTTTTTTTTCTCTAAATAACTTTTGTTTTAATATTTACTGCTCTAATATACTAGTGGATAAATATTAAATATTAGCTGGGGTCTGTTATAGGCACTTGCGAGGCTGAGGTTTGCAGAAACTGTTGGCCAGAGTGACGTTGATGAGGCACTTAGGTTAATGCAGATGTCAAAGTTTTCATTGTACTCTGAGGATCGACAAAAATCTGGTCTTGATGCAATCTCAGATATTTATTCAATTTTACGTGATGAAGCTGCAAGGGCCAACAAGATGGATGTAAGCTATGCACAAGCGCTTAACAGGATTTCAAGAATGGTTAGTTCTCGTGCTCTTTTTCTTATATCGGCTTTGCATTTTCAGTTAAATTAAGATGCTTGAACTGACAGTGGGTTATAATTTGATTGTTATTAGGGGTACACTGAAGCCCAGCTGAAAGAATGTCTAGAAGAATATGCAGCACTGAATGTGTGGCAGATCCATCCCAACTCGTTTGATATTCGATTTATTGATGCTTAAGCTGTGCTTGTCCAATTTTTTTTTAAAAACATTTCTTTTGAATTAAGTTAAAAATGACCATGTTGTATCACTGGATGCTTTTATAGTACTAGGTTGTTTGCTATGGCTATGATTAAGCTTGAATTTTGCCTATGACAATTACTCAAAAAACGTTTGGACAGAAGCCTTTTGTTCCTTATTTTATTAGGGAGAACGGCTAAAGGCAATGGTCAGTAAGACACAATCTCAATGATGTAGGTGAACTTGCCTCATGTTTTGATTTGTGAATAAAAAAGTAAACAAAGCATTAATTAGCTCCAACCCCAAATTGATATGTAGACAAGCATGTACCTTAAACTTTGATATTGGTACATGTTCACGCTGGTGCCAACTACTACATAAGTACACAGATATATGTCATAAAATAACAGTTTTTTAACAACACCATAATCCAGAATGCATGACTCTTGAAGTTAAAACACCTTAAAGTTATGCCTTTATGCACAATGTCAAGAGCTTAAGCCTTCGACACACCCAAAAATGTGTGCCGCTGAGGCTGCTGTCATTAAGAAAGATGGATCAAGACTTAAAGTAAAAATTTTGATAATAATAGGGCTGCAATATGGAGCAAGCTTGAACTCATATCTAACAATTCTAATTCAAAGTTATACACTTTTACCAAGTTCTAATAACGGAGCATACGTAAATTAGGTGTGATTTAGCATTGTTTCAGCAGATTCTTCCCTGTTTTCAAATCTAAGATTTGTGATCTAAATACTTTATAGGTATCATTAATATAAGGGTTAAGCGGTGTTGTTTGTCAACTCGGTTTTTGGTCCGGTCTAAGTTCATTTTTTGAAAGGTTATTATTATTATTATTATTATTATTATTATTATTATTATATGCCTTGTTTTAATTATTTGACTATTTATTTAATTACATATTGTACAAACTTTCTTTTCTAATCATGTGTTTCTTTCTAACAGCTAGTAAATCGTTTAAGGTTTTATTTGAAATTTTTTACAAGTGTTTTAGTTAATGAAACATGGGAATTGAAAGACTTACCATTATCATCTCGGATAAACAAACAAACTAGTACTTTGCTAGTATATCAATTAATGATTGTATCGAGTTCTTGTTGGCAGGCAGGTCCCATCATGTTTATTACCCACTTCCCGCCAATTTCCTTCTCCAATTCCCGCCAAATTTCTGTCTAATTCCCGCCAACACACCCCCTATTTATGAGACCATTAGCCATTCACCCTCCCTCACACAATTGAAAGAAATTAATAATGAATGATGTAGTTAGTTGATGATAGATTTACCGCACGATTCACTTCCATCTACCTATTTATGTACTAATGTATGTAAAGCTATTCACTTCAATCAACCCATATTCAAAGCTATTTTATACTCTTTGGGTGGTAGTTTAAAACACGCACACCGACAACTTACTAAGATTATCAAAGGAGCGGACCATGTTTCCTCCTAGTGTTGATCAAAACTCTATGCTTTTATTTTATGATACAAGAGCAAACTACATTTTTCTTTTTGTTGAAATAGGTGTTCTTGGAAATAAAAGGTATCTCCATAAAGATGCCGCTCATTGTGAGGAAAGGCATCTATGAAGCCCAATATTATGCCAAGCCACGGTTCTCGAGCCATACTAATTTTTTGAAATCCTAGTACTTGGGAACTTGGAGGCGCGTACGCTGTCTTTAATGAAAGGGGTGGAGGTGCGTTTTCAGATACACATATAAGTGGTCATCCATACAACTACATCAGAGGGTACATACCTATCAGGCTTTGGATTTTTAGAAGATTTGGAAACTAGAACCCGTGGTCTAGCTTTAGTTCATCTTCTCTTCAGCCAAAAAACCTTTCTCTGAGGCTTACTACATTTATATCTTGTTAACAGATAATCACTAATATATATAGTTATTTAAGAAGTCTACAGGATTCAGTTTATGTATGTTGTTTGAAAGGAGAGCTTATTTATTTAGGGTCGGTAGGTTATGTGTAGTGATTTGTTAAAATGGATACGATAACTAGTATGTACATGGCATACGATTACTAGTGTCTTAAATAACTGTATATTGCTTTTGCTTTAACTATTACTTTTGGCGTAAGCTTATTTTCCCTTGTATTTTACTAAGTAGTATGCACATCATATTGAGTCCATGGGTTAACATCAACCCCGTGTTATAGCTGAATTTTAGAAAAAGTCAATTGTGCATGTTAATCGTGATGAGTAAAACATCATCTTTATTTGGTTAGTGACATTTAACCTTTACCGATAGGCTGTGGCCTACACCTAAGGGCAACATCAAAGTTTTTCCCTCTGATGTTACAGAGATCAAGTATGGATTTTTACCATATGAGCAGGTAGGCTTGTGTTCATCTAGCCTTAATACCACAAAGTATCACATGTATAGTGTGCGTTGCACCTAAGGACAGCTCATGCACATTTTAATGATGTACTGTTTGCAATTGATTTATAGTTAGCTTCTTTGATTCCATATACGGTGTACACATCCTAGTTTCTTTTTCTGGTAACATTGCTTCTTTTTTGGTCATGAAAACGTGATCATTTTCCCTTTAAGAACTTTTGTTTTTATTCATACATATGTATGTGGATACTTTGGCCTTAGCAATTCTTGCCTTGCATTTATATTAATCATCTCTTTTGCCTTTTTCAGCCACAAGGACAATGATTAAAAGCTAAAAACTTGATTTTTAAAACTAAATAAACACTAATTTTAGACTAAAAACTAATAAAGGTTTAACTTTATAACTAAAAATGATTAAGAAAGATATTTAAGAACTAGCTTCATCTTCCTTCATCTTCATAATAGTAAGATACGATATCAATGATGTAGTTGAACTTGCCTTATGTTTTGATTTGTGAATAAAAACCCAAGTAAACAAAGCATTAGCTCCAGCCCAAATTGATATGTAGACAAGCATGTACCTTAAACTTTGATATTGGTACATGTTCATGCTGGCTCCAGCTACTACACAATACATGTACGTTTCAAATAACAACACTATAATCCAGAATGCATGATTCATGAAAGTTAAAACATCTTAAAGTTATGGCTGTATGCACAATGTCAAGAGCTTAAGCCTTCCACACACCAAAAGAAGTGTGCCATTGAGAATCCTGTCATTTTTTTTGAGCAAAAGACTCCTGTCATTATGAAAGGTATTTCTACATGAGATCAATCTGACTTAAGAGATTAATAGGGCTGCAATATGATTGAGCAAGCTTTAACTCATGTATAATAATTATAACTCAGTTTTACCACATTAGGTGCGATTTAGCGTTGTTTCAGCGCATATACTCACCCCTGTTACCATATTGGCAGTACATCCTTCTCTGTTTAATACCGCCTTGCCAATCCCCCTCTCTTTTGTACAACGATCTTGACAAAATTCTTCTGATCATGGTTATATCATGGACCAATGTTTCATTATTTCCAATAAAATAGAAAACAACACACGTGGGAACCCCAAAGTCTTAACAACGCCGGTAAAAGGGTGTATGACTATCTGGGTGCCGACCTAGAGTTATTTGTGCAAATGTTCCCGCGTATAAAACGGAAAGAAAAGAGATGGAGAGGAAAAAAGGAGTGAAGTAAAGAGGAGAGTAATAAGAAATTATTTTTTTTTTATCTTGTGTTCCCGAGTTGAAAAGAAAAGAGAAGTAAGTAACAAAAAAATAGCTTTAAAATCAACACCACTCCATTTCATCCCAGTTTGGGAAGTAAATTAGGAGAGTAATTTTGATGTAATTTACTATCTTTTACTTTCCTCTCCCCCTAAAAAATCTCAGGAACACAATTTTTTTTACTACCATCCCAAACCTTTCCCTTTCACTCCAAAAAATAAACTCGGGAACACCAGATACATAAGATTCATCAATCTTTTTAATTTCCAACTTCTCATTAACAACACTTTAACATATACAAATATACAAGAATAACCATGTAGGCACTTTTCTTTTAGTTCATATGATAATTGAGCTCAAACATCTTATATTATATAAAACTTAAATAGCCTTATAAATGTAAAGGGGTTATAATAAATGTCCTAATTAAGTAGCCTTATAAATGTAAATGGGTCATAATAAATGTCCCAAGAATTAAAAGTGAAATGTGGAGGTTTTATGTGTTAGTACATTGATTTAATAGTCTTGCATAATGGTAAGTACATAAGATTAGTGATTCAAGTAATTGAAAATATTTGTACGGTACAAGGTAGTGTAAGCAACATCAAAAGTATATCAATTATACAATATTGGGTGACTTAATTTAATGTGCAAGAGGATTTGTGCACAAATTGTAGTACGGTACAATGTAGTTTAAGCAACATGAAAAGTATATTTTCTATACTATCTAAAGATTTGAGTGCTTAATTTAATGCGCAAGAGACATTGTGCACAAAAGTTTGTACGGTACAATATGTTTTGCATGAGGAATCGTGCACAAAAGTTTGTACGGTACAACATATTTCAAGCCATCTCTAAACCTCAAAGAATACAAACCAAAAATGCCATGAATGCATAAATTAAACACACCAATTAGTGGTTAGTCTTTTTACCTTCCCGTCTATAAGTTACAAATATTTTATCAACTATATAATGTGTCAAAAATCACACACAACAAACCACAACTTCCTCCACACTGCGTGCACATTAGGATACAACTTATTATGGTGGTAAAGTAAGCATCATATTGTCTTACTTATTTAGTATACTGATTTATGTTAGTTTATGTAAATTTCATGTGTGTTTCGTGTGTGTAAGAATGTAGGACATAAAGACGGTGCTTAGGAGGTTTGGTAGTAACATCATCTTCTCTAATGGTTTAAGAGATCCTACACATCGTTGTCTTATCAATTAAGTGGAACATGCACGAATATTTTTACTTTGATAGAAAATGCAATATATTGATTAACTGTATTTAAGTTACTAATGATCAACTATATCTAATTGTTTTTTGTAGCGCGTCAAGAAACATTAAAGAAAGAGACCGAGAAGTCACAAAATTGTATCAAGAACAAAACATGCAAAATACCAATGAACAACAACAACAACAACAACAACAACAACAACAACAACAACAACAACAACAACAACAACAATGCCACGGCCACCGGTGGGATAAATACTTAGCATTCAGATTAATAGTACGTTACAAATTAAACATGCAATATTTTACTCATGTAATACCGCTAAACGGGCTAATACTATTGATTCGTTAGCAAGTAAGTTTATTTGACGAGCATTCAATTTTTAGTCAAAAATTATTACTACACTTTGTTGGTGCATTTCAATATTTTTGCTCTTTTTTTGTCTTGCGGTGTGTTAATGTCACTTTCTTAATTAAATGTCTTGGAATATTGCGTGACTTTGATATTTGGTATGACTATGTAAATTATGTCGATGTTACATATTGAAAATGGTAGTGTATAATAAAAATATCTTCACACGATCATCTTAACAATAAGTATCTTCTAAATCGAAAAAGTATATAAACGAGAAGAAAATTGTATTTTAAATGTTATCCTACACCTATCACGAGGTAAGAATTATTCATTTGAGTTTGATATCATGTGATTCATGTCGTCATACTGTAAATACTTAGAGTGAGTTACTAATGAATGCTCCAAATTCGATATTATAGTTTATGGAAAAATGTTGTAATAATGCATTAATTAAAAATTTATTTATATAACTTACTCATATTAAAAGATTACATATGAAAAGCCTCATTTAAATATAACATTTTACAAAAAACCTCTACACATTAAAGAAAGAGATCGAGAATTCACGAAAATTGTATCAAGAACAAAACATGCAAAATGCTAATGAACAACAACAAGAAGAACAATGCCATGACTATCGGTGTCAATATAGATAAACACTTAGCATTCATATTAATAGTACGATACAAATTAAACATGCAATATTTTACTATACGAACTATAATTTATTATACGAATTATAATTTATAATCTTGAATATACTAATTACTTTAATGTTTTATGTTTTTATAGTTTTGTTAAAAAAGAAATTTGTTTTATAGTTCGCTTTTAATAATGTAATTTATTTGAACAACGAAGTCCGTCTTTCACAAAAATGAGAGTTTCAAACATGAACTGAAAATTAATCCCGAACATTACGGAAAAAACAATTAGAACCAACTTGTATGCGTCGCATGGGTCCTTAGGCAGTCCAAACCTGTGTGCATCGCATGTGGATGAATATAAAAGGTCTCCAACATTAATGTCATCGTTTCATACTTAAAATAATTTATGTAACTTATACATATTAAAATATTACATGTGAAGAGACTCTTTTCAATGTAATATCTTGAAAAAAAATCTCTTTACATATACTCTTTTAATGTCAATAAACTATTTTAAATGTGTGACATGCTTGGAAATATGATACCATCACAACTTAGATATATAATGACGAAAATAAGTGTCGAATATTACGCTATAAAAACTTATATACAGCCAATGTGCAACTCAATAAAGTATTTTAAATACGTATAAAGCTTAGTAAATGTGTGACACCATGACAACTTAAATATAAAATGACGAAAATAAATGCCGAATATTACGCTATGAAAACTTCTATACAACCCATGTGCATCGTACGTATTTTAAATCTGTGAAAACTTCTATACAGCCCGTGTGCATCGCACGGGCATTGTTGACTATCATAAGAAATAGTTATAACTTAGCTGGATGTATTAATATTAGTTAGTTCCAATAAAAAAACGATAGAGTCAATACCAAAATAAATAGACAAAATGTATTACGTAAAAAATACATCTTAAAATATTACATGCCAATAAACTATTTTAAATACGTATCATGCTTACAAAATGTATGCTACCACGACAACTTATATATATAATGACAAAAATACGTCTCAAATATAAAATGACGAAAATAAAAGACGGGTATTAAACTTTGAAAACTTCTATACAGCCCATGTGCATCGCACGGGCTTTCATGACTATGAATATTTAGATCGAGCCCGTGTGCATCGCACGGGTCTGAATGCCTAGTATAATAAATAATTAACTAGCATCGAGGATTAAATACTACATAAATAAGAAATGCAACAAAGGTAAAACACCGCATATGCTAATCGAGTAGCATCCATATTAGAAAAATTACATGCTTAAATAAAATGCTAATTAGAAAAGCTACTTGCATCGCACGGGTCTGAATGCCTAGTATAATAAATAATTAACTCATGAAAAGGGTTAATTAAGCTTTAAAATTGATTTACTTCGTGTTTAACATTAATAAATGACTTGGTAAATTACGAGGTATTACATAATTCTTCGGCTACAACTACGTCATCAAGTTCATCCAATGCTTGATCAATTTCAGCAAACATGTTCACTAATCTCTTCAGGCTCTTGATGCGTGGAATTGCACCCTCGCAAAAGGTTTTGCCTCTCAAGGGATCTTGAGAAGCTTGCAATCCCCACCAGGCAGTGTACATGTTCGTTGTAGTATAGTATAGTGACAAGTACCGGGGGATTGATCGTTCAACTCTAGGAATAGTGTTCGCTAGGGTTAAAATTCTACTAAACTAGGTCTAGGGTGAGGGATTATTCTTTTTGTATTTTTATATTTTAAATGAAAGCAAGTAAAATCTCGGTTTTGGAATGAGTGGGCGGAATTAGTTGCTAGTCAACTAACCCAATTAACTAAAGATGCAATCAAAATAAAATAAACTTAAACTAATTTGTGGTGTAAAAAATAATGAGAGAAAGTGTGTTTACTTAGATGTCATTACTCCTTAGATATCTTTTACCGGTTGATTAGATTGTTACAATTGCATGGATGACGGGTTATATTCCTTAATACTAGTCGTAGGGTCGTGTACGATCTTCCCTAACTCTATAAGCTTCAACCTCAATCCTATGTCGAGCCGACTAAAAGCTCCTAACATGGTATCTCTGGAAGTTACATATGCATTAAATATAACCAAATAATCGTAGTACACCTCCGATCATGTTTCTTAAGACGTTCAAGCAAGTTACCAATTGGAAGTCTGCCAGTTTTCTTAAGCCTAACATCGAATTCATTCATCCACAACAATTATAAACAAACCATCAACCAATAATTAGCATCTAGGTTTCATTACATCTAAGCAAACACGAAAGAAACCTAGCCTAGCATGTTAAAGAGAAGACAAGCGTAAGATATAATCAAACAACACATAGACATATTGAATGATTTGGTAAAGTACTTATCTTCAATTGAACATGGAAGAAACAAAGGGTTGAAACCCTTCAAATAGCTGGAAAATTCATCTAGGGTTTTATTCCCTCAAAATTGCACACAATGAATGAAAACTAGAAAACTATATATAGATTTTGCATCATGACGGCGTCAAGAGCAAGGTGTGACGCCGTCAACTTGCCGCCATATTAAACTCGTATTGCCTAGATCCACTTCTGACGCCGTCACTCTATACGGGTTCTGGGCCGTCACTCTTTATGATGGCCTTGGACTTTTTGTACATGACGCCATCAGACCCCCTTCACAAAACATTCTGGTGCGTCACATGTATTTGATTTATCAACCCTTTTGTCAACTCATGACGCCGTTACTAACACCTTGTGACGCCGTCAAAGGCAATTTCCAGCATACTTTTGGGACTTTGTCGTTTTTTGCACTTTTTCGCTCAAAAAATGTCCAAAATGCTTCCTTTTGTAAAATTCCTCTCAAAAGTACCTAAAATGACAAAAGGAACGATTTAGGGAAATATTTGATCAAATACTCTCGACTTTTGCCTTAAATGACCCCCCAAAAGCGGTACACTTTTTACTTCATCAGCTCTTTAGGTACATCAACTAAATGGTATGAATCATCTTGTCATTCAATATCTATTCTTTGATCCCCCTCTTCATCACTAATACAAGTCTCTAGATCCCCTTCCTTTCCACTAATGGTAACATCATCATTTGTGTCATAATCCGCATCATCATAATCGAGCACATCTGTATACTCTAAGGGAATCCTCACTTGAACTCTCTATCCCTAACTCCTGGTGTAAACACAAGGGTACGATCCGTGTAACCTAAATCCTGTAACATTTCGCCCAATGAGTCCATGGAGAAAATGTCACAGTGAACTCCGTCAAACCAATCTGTATCTCCAAAAAGATATCTTCTTCCTGGTGGTGACGTAAATTCACCATTGTGATGGATTTGCAAAGTAAACATGGTTTCATTCAAATATGTGCAACACATAAAACATCAATAACTTCCAAAAACATTAACAAGTTTAAATGGAAAACACGAAAATGAAAGAGAGTATGCTTACCATAAAGGATTCTTAAACCAGGGATCGGGTACTGTGTGCGCGATTTTGCCAAAACTTAACCATTCTCAACGAAGAAATTAATCTTTCCTTGTGAAATTATTATTCATGGAAGAAATTGAAACACAAATATAAACTATTGCTTTAAAGGACTAAATTTGTAAAACAAAACACTATCAACTGAGCTAATTGGCGGGCAAAGGAGTGAAATGACAATACTACCCTCAATAACATGACACTTAACGAAAAAAATAACGAAAGTTAGCTCTCGACGGTTGTTTAAAAATAAATAAATAAATAAAAATTAATAATAAATGCCATTTTGCAATTTAACATTTTTTTTTGCAATTTAACCTAGAAAATAAGAAATAGAAATATGATGCACACGTGTTGTTAAAAGAACCACCTATATAACCGACCCCCTTCTCTTTATTAAAGTTAAAAAGACCCAACATCTTCTTTCACCCAACCTTTCTCACAAGTCACATAATCAATCACAACGGTCCTACGCCGCCCTTGTTGTCGCCAACAACCTCGTCATCTAAGCATAATCAGATCTACGACAATCCGTTAAGGTTAAGTATGTTTTATTTTAATTTTTGATTTCATTCCAGAAACTGATTCTATCTGATTTATTTATTTATTTATTTTTGTATTCTATATTTTGATTTTATTCCAGAAACTGATTACATTTTTTGGGTTAGTAAACAAATTCATTAAATCAAAATCAATTAAATTAAATCGGTTCATGTATTAGATGTTTGATTGTTAGAGTGACCCTTAGGGTTTTTCCTAACAACTGATTTCCGAGAATTAAGCATAGAATATTCACTATGTCCAAACAAAATTATGAATAATCAACAACAATTTCCTTGATTTTCTCAAACACAAATAGAATGCACTTTTTCATAGGTCTTCAAACCGAAAAGTGGGGAATTTTTTTCTTAATATTAGCAATCTTTTTGAAAAGTTGGTTAGCATATATATATATACACACACACACATATATTGATGACGATTAATTTTTTATTCTTGCCCTTTGATGTCTGATAAATGATGCAACAGGGAAACATGATGCGTCGACGCAGCGACCCTTTTCAAATAGCATGTGCTGCTGGTGCTGCTTTATTTGGTAGTGCATTATATTTAAGGCAGCATCTCAAACGGAATCAAGCACCACTAACCCTCATATATGATGAAAAACTTGAGAAAGCTTCTAATTTTGATCTTGGTTCTTACTTTGATAAGGTGGAAAATAAATTGATTGAGATTAGCAATCGCAATCTCAAGCTCAAAAAATTCCTACTGCATACCAGTTATCATGATCAATACGAGTTGCAGGTCATTAGGTTGATTCAATTTGCTTTTAATTGCAATGTCCAAGAGCTTGATTTATCATTTTGGGCTGAAGGTTGGCATGATTGTGAGATTCTGTTATATGACTCTTTTTTCGTTAATTCACATCTTACTCATCTTAAATTATCATGCGACTTTGCTCATCCAACCCAGAGGGTTAGTTGGGAAAACCTCAAGTCTTTGACCCTTTCTAAGTTAAGTTTAACTGAAGAATTTATCCAAAACATACTTTCCGGAACTCCTCTTCTTGAAACATTCAAGTTAGACAACTGCTTCGGTGATCTTTGGAGAATTAATATTACTAAAAATCTCGTCAAAAACTTTGAGATCTCCGGAAACAGGGGCTTTCGAAATCCACGTGAAGTATGTCTAATACTAAAGGCTCCTAATATTATTTCATTAACTATCAAAGGAAGTTTGTTGTTATGTCAGCTTCAGTTGTTTGATGTGACTTCATTAGTCGAAGCAAACTTGGATTATATTGAAGATGATACTGGGAATCTCTCTCCCACCGAGGAAGAAGATATGATGTACGGACTTCTTCGAAATCTTCGCCATGTCAAGGAGCTTAAACTTGGGAAGATATGCTCAGAGGTAAAATGTCCTACTCTTTGGCAAATTTTGTCTTTGCAAGAGTTATTGTTCATCTATCTTAGAGTAAATTGCAAAAATCGTGCCTGCCAAATTGCAGGCATAGTCCTTACATTTCCAAAACTCCCAAGTGGTGTCGTCCCTGTGGGAAACCTTACGTGTGAAAGTTTTCCCTACTTCAAAGTGAAATGATTAAAATGCCTTGCCTTCAAGTTAGACTTTGCCAATTCATTTTGGAAAAATTTAGTCATTTCACTATGGGGTGGGGACTATATCAAAGTACTAAAGTAGGGACTGCGCATGCAATTTGAAAAGGTAGTACGTTATTTTAACTAGTATTACAAGCTTAATAATTACCTTAAAGGTTTATGCTATTGCGTTTTCAATGTGATTATTGTAAGCTAAGGTAATTTAGTTGAATGATTGGTTTTCTTACAGTAGCTTGTCTGTCACATGGTACTTCACTTAATTAGTTAAAACCAATTACTCAAACACTTAAATTCAATTATTTAGAGTTCAAGTTGCAGTAATGAACAGTATAAACTCACTACACTAAATATAACTATAATGAAACATTGCAATAAAGACTGGTATACATTCACAACACGAATTCTAATTATAAATGAAACTACAATTGAAGAAGAACTATACCCATTCCATAATTATTTGCTGTTTAAAATGACATATGGTTTCTTGTTGTTGGTCGTTGTTTTGGTTGCTTCTTTTATTGTGCGCTCAAAACTCATCCTTAGAGTTTATACCGTCTTTTTTTTCTTTTTATTTTTTTTCTTTTATTATTATTATTATTATTATTATTATTATTATTATTATTATTATTATTATTATTTTTTATTTATTATAAACCGTCACTTTTCATTGAAACCAAGGAAATTACATGAAATTGGAGGGGAGTCTAGACACAATCTGTGCTCCCACTCCTTTTTGAATACACAAACTAACGCGAGAGTGTATTCAAAGCTTCCACATCCAATTCCCCAAACGTGGAAAAAGCGAAAGGGACGAACTTGTATCCATTGTCTTCACACTTGGACACATACTTCTTCCTTTTCTTTTCCACAACATTACTCAAAGCAACCCCAGGAGCCCATGTTGTTATTATTATTATTATTATTATTATTATTATTATTGTTATTGTTATTGTTATTGTTATTGTTAGTGTTAGTGTTATTGTTAGTGTTAGTGTTAGTGTTAGTGTTAGTGTTAGTGTTAGTGTGAGTGTGAGTGTGAGTGTGAGTGTGAGTGTGAGTGTGATTATTTTTATTTTTATTTTGTTTTGAAGGGATGTGAATATGTGATTGCTGGTTACTCATTGCTATCTTTTGCTGGTAGGTTCGCTCCCGTTTGGAAGCTAAAGGTCGCCCTAAGAATGTCTATAATCATGAGTATGTTGAGGATTTGATGAATATGATGAAGATGAGTAGACGATGATGCTGTGATGATGACCTTTTATAATGGCACTTTAAATTCATGTTTATCCTAGACTATCTTTTGCTGGTAGGTTCGCTCCCGTTTGGAAGCTAAAGGTCCCCCTAAGAATGACTATAATGATGAGTATGTTGAGGATTTGATGAATATGATGAAGATGAGTAGATGATGATGCTGTGATGATGACCTTTTATAATGGCACTTTAAATTCATGTTTATCCTAGACATGGTTACTGTTTTCTAATTGTAAGTTGTTTCAGAGTTTGTTTTATACTTTATCTAATGTGCATGCATTCCAAAAGAACGAGTTATGCTTTATGTTATCTTGTGTGTGCGCTCAAGTATTTCGAATGGTTTCATGCTTACCAGCAGCTTCACACTTCGTTTTAAAGTAATAGGTTCTACTTGTTGTGTTCCCTTATCTACTGTATGTTTCACTTCCTGCCTTTTGTCTTTCAGTCCAGTGTCACGTTGGTGATCACTTGCCTATTATCTATAAATATATACAAGATATATTGGTCAAAATAAGCACCACTAATCCTTATGGTTCTTATCAAATCTACACGTGTACACCTATAGTCTTTCTCGGTGTTGGTCTTTGGTTATAGATAATTGTGGCGAGTTATGACAGTTTTCAAACTAAATATAACAATTTTCTGTGATTGCAGCTAGGATGCAATACCTCAATTTTAGTAAATAACGTGGGTGGTTTATTTAGCAATCGACTAGTTATGACTTGGAAGTGAGTACTATTTAGATATTGAGATTTAGTTTTAACTTTAACAAATGTGCGAGAGCCAAAGTGAACAGCAGGACCGACGATGACGTGTTGATTTTGTTAATGTACAAGGAGTGATTTTGTGTTTACAATGTCAAAACTTCTTCACCGGCATGTAATTCAGAACAAAGCTTAGATGTAATGAACTGATGAAAACGTTTTATGGTTTGTGATGGTGAATGCTTCTATATAGCGGCTATCCTGTCATGATCTGGATTCCGGTCACCAAGTCCCTCGACCACTTTTGAGAGTGTAGAAATACTAGTTAAAACAACGTACTACCTTTTCAAATTGCATGCGCAGTCCCTACTTTAGTAAGCTTGTGGTTGAAACATGAGTGTAGAAATAGATTAAAACTAATTAACTAATTTAGTTATGATTTGGAGAAGTTTAATGTGGGTTCAGTTAAAAAGAAACTCTTGTTTGCCACCAATATCAAAGTTTAAGGTACAAGCTTGTCTCATATCGATATGGGCTGGAGCAAATGCTTTGTTTAATTGGGTTTTTATTCACAATTCAAAACATAAGGAAAGTTAAACTATATCATTGAGATTGTGTCTTACTGAGCCTTTAGCCATCCTCCCTTAAAAGAGAAGGATCAAAATGCTTCTGTTTAAACAGTTTTTGAGTAACTGTCATAAAGCAAAATTCAAGCAAAATCATAGCCATTAGCACCAGCCTAGTACTATTAAACCATTCGGTAATAAGATACAACATAGTCACCTTTTACTTAATTCAAAAGAAATGTTAAAAAAAATTGGACAAGCAGAGTTTAAGCATCAAGAAATCGAATATCAAACGAGTTGGGATGGATCTGCCACACATTCAGTGCTGCATATCCTTCTACACATTCTTTCAGCTGAGCTTCAGTGTACCCCTAATAACAATCAAATTACAACCCACTCTCAGTTCATGTATCTTAACTGAACTGAAAATGCAAAGGCGATATAAGAAAAAGAGCAAGAGACTAACCATTCTTGAAATCCTGTTAAGCGCTTGTGCATAGCTTACATCCATCTTGTTGATCCTTGCAGCTTCATCACGTAAAATTGAATAAATATCTGAGATTGCATCAAGACCAGACCGTTGTCGATCATCAGAGTACAATGAAAACTTTGACATCTGCATTAACCTAAGTGCCTCATCAACGTCACTCTGACCAACAATTTATGCAAACCTCAGCCTCGCAAATGCCTATAACAGACCCCAGCTAATATTCAATATTTGTCCAGGATCCTTCTGAACAGCGGCAGTAAGACCAGCTATATTAGAATATGACTCGCCAATGCTCCCCCTTCAAGGACCATCTCGTTTGTCACAGGATCCTTCTGAACAGCGGCAGTAAGACCAACTCCACTGCTTCCTTTCCCAGTGCTATATATACCCCTTGGTGCAACATTAATGATGTGCTCAAGAAGCTGACTTTTTGCAACTCCAGGATCACCCAACAAGCATATGTGTAGATCCCCTCTAATCTGAATTAGCACATGCAGTATACCACATTAAAATGACATACATATAAATAACAGTGCTGCTCATGTATGAGAAACTAAAAAAATACAACTTTTAGTTAATATATAATCAAATTGAAATTTTTGAGTCCAAACATGACTTTATATGACACATTACCTTCATTCCATCTTTCAGTTTCCTATGAGGAGCACCGACTAAAAGAAGTAGAAGAGTTTTCTTAATATCTTCATGTCCAAAATATCTCAGGGGCCAACGAGCAAGGCAGCGTACTGTATATATCAACATCCTCAGCTAGGCGTGCAATTTGTTCTTCCTCATCTCCGTGGTTCATACCTGCAGAAAAGTGGAAAATTACATGGTCAGGGGAGAAATAACGACAAACCTTCAAACAAATGAGCATATAATACTTGTAAAAGATAACTAAGACCATAGAGATCTGGAAGTTGCTTACTCATATTTTTTTCTTAAAATGGGAAACAGACATAGCCTCCAAGTATGTATCTGCCACTAAGCCTGCTCTCATTGCTCTAAAACCAGTATAGGGAATAGGAAGTATTATTCCAGATAGCTCCACAACATCACCTGGTGCTACCTTTCTGGTAAGTTCACCACGGAAATGGACAGTCATTGTACGGGGAATATGCCCTTTGGGAACATGTTCGGCTAACACTTGGATTTTCGCCTCGAATTTTTCATGGTAACATACATCATAAATTAAACATATTGTAATGGACAACATCTGCAAAATGCCTACTAACAAGTAACTGACCTCCTGAAACTTCAAAAAAGTTGAAGCTCTGAGTTGGAGAATAAGGTGCCCTTTTGCCTGGTTAATTTTACAACGCGTAGATGGGCATTCAAAAAGAGGCATGAACACTCGAGCAGTTACCTCCTGTTTCAGCAAGTAGCATGTTATATAGGCATGAATGTCCAACTAGAATGTTATATAAACGACAGAGTATATTAAGCACTAATTACACAAGTATGGCCTACTTCATAGAAGTAAACGGCTAAAATGTGAATTGTAGATTCCATAACATGATATTGGCATACCAGTTATGTTTTTAACAAGTTAATGGTAGATGAAAATAGAGAAATGAGTGTAAATTTAACATGCTTGCATACCTGATATATTTCAAAAACCACTCTTCACATGTGTAAACAGCAACCTTCATCAATGGTTTTACATCTGAACAGCGAGTCACGATACCAGATATCTTGACAAGCTGTTCAATATTAGAAGCCCTAACCTCCCTTATAGTAAATGGCTGACCCTTTGAAGATGCTCGGATGTACACTTCATTGTTTACCCAAAAAATGAGCATTAGCAACTAATAATAAGCTGTAAATAAAGGTTTGACATAAATTCACAGTCACCTAGCATGATAATATATCTTGCATCAAACAGTAAACACATTACCAAAATTCATCTCAAACAATAGCTGCGAAATATAATATGGGATTGCGTTTAAGGGTGAACTGTCAAAAATAGTGTTTGGAAAACCAAATGTAAAAATTGATTATTTACAATTTCTGAGATACAAAATACGCAGTTTTGAAAGTTTTTTAATATGCTGTTTAACAAATGCATAATCAGTTTTGAAAACAATCCTAAACACCCGTAATTCAGTATACTCAACACAAAGATAGTATGTTTTGCAAATACAATTCAGTATACTCAACACAAAGATAGTATGTTTTGCAAATACAATCCCAAACACACCCTAATTGCAGCAAGTTAAGCTAATACAACAGACCTCAATTTTATATTCAACAGAAATGTAATCAGATTTCCAACCCACAATCCCAAACACACCCTAATTGCAGGAGCTTGGGATAATGAATCAAACATCAAACAGCCATATTGAACAAGCTAAATCATTTTCATCAAAACAAAACCATATTTAACACTTACTCGCTTAATCTCCGGAGGCATCTTCTGTCTGGGATCGGTCCCGTCAGCATTCTCACTACCCTCCTCAGCTCTTTGAGTCATCAATACATCATGATCATCATCTTGTAAAGCCTTAGTTGGCTCAGGAATTAACTCGTCAATTGCATCAGCAAATATCCCAACATATCTTCGAGTAATCGAAGTAACTCGTCCCACAAACTCCTCATCCAAATCCTTGTACTAATCCAACATAACACACAAAAAGAACATATCATAATCCCCAAATTCTAGATACAAGGGATTGCTTGCTCTTTTCTGCTTATCATTAAGTACTTATAAGCAGCTTAAAAGAGCAAATCGCATAAAAGGTACTACTTTAAGGTAACTTAAAATTTAAAGTATTAAGCAGCTTAAAGGGGAAATAATATAAAAATGTACTATACTTTAAGTCAATTAAAAATTTAAAGTATTAAGCTTTTTATCAAATATAAAGTGTCTAAGTTAAAATTTTGTGCTATGCAACATTTTTAAAGGATTTTTCGACTTTTCAAAAGATCTTACCAATCATTTATGTAGCTGAAATTGGTACTTAATGCGATGTAGTCTAGTTGATTAAAAGTTATTTAGCCGAAAATTGTGATTTCTAACTTCTTATTAAAAGTGAAAAAACTTCACATTTATATTGTCCTAAAGTATACTAGTACCTTTTTGTTGAATTTGCCGGAATAAATGCAATAATACTCCCAAAAAAATACAGTAGTATGTTGTTAAATTTTTTTATAATCAAATTCATCTATAAAAGGTTATGAGTTAAATATGTTAAAAGAACACTACTTTTGATATTTAAAATAAGCACTTCGAAATAAGCATCCCCCTAACTACTAATAAACTGCTAAATTTACCTCAAAATAAGCAATTTAGAAATAAACACATAAACAGATAAATAAGCAATCCCAAACCAAACACCCACTAGATGTAATTAATAAATAGACAAGGAGAAGATACATACATCGAATAGATCTTCGATGTCGATTTGTATCACTTTGATTTTACGGTTCGCAACGTCTTGCTATATCAACAGAATCATTTTGAACAAATTAATAAATGAATAAATAAATAAAATAGAGTAATATATAAGAAATAATAATAATGAATAATAAGAAAGTTACAAGGATGAGCATGTATTTAGCATCACCGTCAACATCAGCAAAGTTAATCAAGAAATCTTTAGCCAGATCTGTTTTGTAAACATTTTCATTCAAAGCTAGTTGAGGAAACCAAAAAGACATAGGATATTACCAAAGATGATATACCTCAGAAATAGGACTAACGGAAACAGACTGACTTCCTCCATTGGTTGATTCACTGGAATCTGCAGTATCCGTGCATATCTCTTTAGAGAGATCAAGTTCCACAAGGAACTGCTCCAACTTTTCAAGCAGCTTTAACTTCAAGTTTTCAACCTGTCACAGACTCACAGTTATGCAACATAGACAGTCAATAAAACACGTTCTACATACATTTCATAAGAAAAATCAGAAAGTAATTTTACAATCCACTGGCCACATTACATTTATTGCTTCCACAACAGTGCAGATTCAATATCAAAAAAGCATAATGACGTACATAATTTACAGACCTCCAAAACAACGTTCTGCAAACTAAATAACTTGCGGGATTCCCAAATGTGTTTCAAAATTTCCCTTAACAACTAACTTATTATTCCTTTGAGAACCATTCTTTCTTTCTGATATTGGAGTAAAGTAAAATAGCCCTAGGAAATCATGAAGACATGTATGTATTTATTTATATGCCATTCTTTTATGTGGGATATATTAAACTTTCAAATTAAGCATGAATGGAATCCAGAAACATCATATATTTATTTATTCTTTGGCCGTTTGCTTTTCCATCAACCCTAGAGGTGTAAAGGAAATTAAAGTGCCAAATTATAATATGTAAGGGGTCAAAATATTTTTAAGGAATGACATTTTTTATGGAAAATAATAAACTAATAAGTAACCAATGTGGCAAATGACTATGAAACGAGTTTAAGAATCTATAAAACATGACATATTACACTTACAGGCACATAAAATGCAAACTTCTGCCTATATTGTTGTTTTCATTGTCATGTGTTGCATGTTCTAGCTAAAGATTTGATGCATGTATCATGAGTTTACTGTGCTATCTTGTATATTCGATGTATACATTAGAATCATCAATAATATGACGTCAACATAATAAACGATTCAAAAATTGCAGGATGCTTAAAATCATAGTAATGATTGCAAAATTGAGTTACAAACCGGGAAATCCAACTGCTTAAGAAGCAGTACAGCCTCTGCTCTTGCTTGTATGGATTCAGAGTTGGAAGAAACCTTATCCTGGAAACAAACGTGCACAATATAAGATCTTTTTCTTTACCTTCACTGTTTATGCTAGTATTATCGAAAATTATAGAAACATGTAAATGTGTGATTGGATATGCGGCATTTGATTGCTTCTCATTGGTCTAATTCGTACAAGGGAAACTAAGAATAACAGCGAATGTACCTGAAGCTTTATAATAATGACTGATATCACATCTTCAGATGCTTTCTTACAGTCCTGGAAAGAGGAGTCCCCATAAGCCTGGTGAAGTTCAAAATAGAGAGCATAAAGATAATGAATTATGAATGTTACACATAAATCACAAGTGAGGTCTCATGAGTGTCAGGCAAGCAGAACACATAAAACTTGATATAATGATCAAATGATCAGTAAACTGGCTTACTGACCTTAAATATAGGCATCGCTCCAGTGTAGAACCTCACTGTATCACCATATGCTTCAGTTTTAATACATTTTTGGAGTGTAGTTGGAAGATCGTATATAAACTGCCAACATAGAGGATGAAAACTGTGTAACTCAACATGGTCAAAGACCACAATTTGCATTATGCATAGAACTTCGCATAAACTTAAGTCATATAGGTGACACGGAAATATTGAATGACTTTGTTCAAATTGATGATATATCTATTAGCTTAAGACCCATATGCCATGTAAAGAAGGGTGCGCAACTATACTAGCAATTCATGCAAGACGTATAGAGTATACGTGCAGGACAAACTACATAACACACAGGGGTAATGAGTCGATACAAAAGTCAGGCAAAACAATCAGTCTCATACCCAATACTTTCGAAACTCATTATGATATGCTTCAAACTCATACAGGATACGCTTGAAACTCATATTGATACCAACTTTCCACAATAGATTACGTGTGCGATGTAATTTCTCTATATGCTCTCTTTTCAAAGAGTGAAGTGTTGACTCCGTCACTTAGTGATTGCACTGACATTATCTGACAAATGTAATGATGATAGGTGAGTTTCAAGACTTTCTTCTAGCCTATTCACGTATTCTTGAAAACACTGTCAACAAGTACAAAAAAGGCGTTGGCGAAGTACCTTATCAAGGTGGAAGTAAAATGACAATCAGTAGCTAAGAGACAGTGTTTTACCTTTTAATCGTATCTGTAGCACTGATAAACTTGTTATAGTTTTCATATACTAGCATTTGCAAGTCAGTGTCAAGATTCTTGATCTCAGCAGCCATCTTGAAATGTACCTGATACATTAGCAGGAGAAAACATCATCAAACTTTTGCCAGGAGATCAAAAGTGTAAGGAACAGACAGATTATTCTGTTTTTAACATGCTCTTTTCCGTCCATTTGTGCACGACAGACAACCAGATTTATCTATTAAAAGACAAGAAATCCTTTCTGCCATAGAAAAGGTTCAGTAACTTCCCTTCTAACGAATCAAGTTTGATATATACTACATGTGCTCAGAACTAGGCCCAAGATTAGCCAACAAGGCCAGTCAATATAGCCGTGAGGGAGCAAAAGTTATGTCCGGGTGATTTCCTTATCACTCGTTATCACAAAAAATTACAGATAGAGTTAAATGTAACTTTCAATCTATCGACATCATTAGTTATTAGAAAAGATCTCCAAACATAAGGGACTTAATAATGATACCTGCCTCAAGGGAATACACATTTTACGCTGCCTATTAAGGTAGATTTCTAGAGGTCATGTCAGGCATGGGACACCACTGCCCTGCGTTATGTGAAGCCCTAATTAAGCAATTATGCTTTAAGTGAAGCCCTAATCATCTTGCTATGTGTGGGTGCTTGCACACAAGGTTATTTCAGGTCTTAGGTCCCTTCCATCCAATATTTCCTATTGTTACATACTTGCTATTATATTCTCGTGCCAATCTATATATTCTAACTTAAACCATAGTGGCTGGGCATATTTATGATGCAAGTATCCGGCGTGAGTAACAGAGGACCTTAATATTTGTTAAGCATGTCTCGTCTAGTCCGAGTAATAGAATAGGTGAATAATAATCTTGTAACTCCATTAGTTTTTGACGAATCATGTTATTTAAACAGATAACTAGAAGTATTGTTTAGACATTGATTGATACAGTCCTCAACCTATCAAAATAATACTCTAATCAAATCTCATTTTGCACTTATACGCTGTAACTTTCCACACATTTCACAATTAGAGTTGCACTTTATAACAATTGTCCTCGATTCTAAGACTTAAAATCGTGGTTCCACATTATCACATAACGCCTTATTTCACATCCTGCTAAGCTAAATCAATTACTTAAATTATAATCCTACGAACTGAATGATTTACTATACGCATTGACTGTATGTAACACAACAATTATTAATTGATAAATAATTAATGGATCTGAGATGAGAGACAACATACAAGCAGATTCATATACTGATCGGCATCAAACGACGTCGTATTGATCGTATCAAGCGTCGCGAACCGTGACGTGGCATTAGTCGGAGCAGATGGTTGAGAAGACTCCTGTGAATAGAAGCTTGATAACAGATCTCTCGTTCTTTTCACCTTGTCATCCACCGGAGCATCATCTACCGCCATTAAGAAATGATGATCGGAGTTTGTTGAGTTTCCGGTGATCGGAGTTACGCCGGGGACGGAGATGTGAGTGAGTTGGTGTGAACGGGGTTAAAGGAGGTGAAGCTGTTTGAAATGGTGGATTCACAGAATGTACCCTTATACTTTCATGTTTTTTACTTTTTTTAATAAGTCCGCTTTGACTCTTTGAGCATACGCAATGCTTCACTCACAATAAGGGTGTAAAAAACCTAGCCCTGACCCGAACCCGAATTAGACAATTTGATTCGGGTCAATCGGGTTCAAAACTATATTCAGATCAATTCAGGCCAACTCGACTAACTCGAGTTCTAAATATGATCGGGTTCGGGTCTGTCTTACTCGGGTTTGGGTCAACCCAAGTTTTTTTTTTTTTTTTTCCTCAAGTGTAAACACCAAAATTGTATAATTCTTAAATGACCTAGGCCTGAACCCTAGTTGACCCCACCCTATATGACCCTAACCTGAGTAACAAGAGTTTTAAACAAGGTTAGGTTCAGTTTTTTTTTTTTTTTTTTTTTTTTTTTTCCTTGACCGACCCAATTGACGCGAACATGGTCAGGTCAACCCGAATTGACACCCCTAATCACTATGATATCACTCCAATGACAAGTTTTTTTTTTTTATTATTTATTTATTTATATCTCACTATATAAAACAAGCTTTCCCTAAGGAAACATTTGCCCTAAAACTCCAAGATAATGACACATGGAAAATAAATTATATCCAATGGACCATATGCAATGTTGCCTATAGCATTCAATGTAAACAAAAAAAAAACACATACATTTTCTCTAAGAGCATCCACATCAATAACGTGGGTTATAACACTTTAACTTTAACTCACACAAAAACACCCACAACAATAACTCAACTTAATTCAGCTTTAACTCAACTATTTTCAAATTCAACCCTCAACTAAAACTAATATTTCATTTAAACAACTAATAAAACACAACTCTTATTAATACTTAAAATTTAAACATACATTAAACAAACTACAAGAAACTACAGCAAACATGAAACATAAAATACGATAATTAAACATAAACCTACGATAATGAAACATAAAGCTACGATAATTAAACATAAAACTACGAATCAATAAAACGAATCATCCGACACATAGCCTTCGTGACTCGAATAGGAGGCACTTGAATCATTCTCACTCGATGGCATAGGTGGAAGTCCCAGAGCCCATCGCCATTCTGCTCGTCTGTTCTTCCGATCCTGTTTCCCTTTGAGGTACGCCTCACGCTCCCTTGCTTCACCTGCTTCCTCTGCTTCAACACGTAACAGTTCTTGCATATCTTGCAAGAACAATTCTTCATCAGTCAATGCGCGTGGAAGGTTTGCCCGTAGATTGTAGTGGGGTGGATTGTTTGCTGGTGGATTGTTTACCGGTGGGAAAAGAAACTCCGGTGGAGTGTTCTGTGGTGGATTGTCATATTGGAAGACGGGAAACAAATCTTGTGGTTGATTGTTTTGTAGTTCATTGTCGTATGGGAAAACCGAGAAAAGATCTTCGGGTGGGGTGTTGTAAACCGAGTCGTTATCTGGAGTATTGTTATGGGACATTGTTTAAAGAGAATTGTTTGTGAATTATGTATGATCTGTGTGAGAATTATGTGTAAATGGGTGTGACTAATAATTAGCTGTGAATGGGTGTTAAATAAGCTCATAAATCCCGCCCATTGATTTGAACTTGAAATTGAAAAAAATCCCGCCCACCCACTTTTGAATTTTAAATGGTTTAAAAAATCCCGCCCATGTATTTGAATTTGAAATTTAAAAGTTTAACTGCCTTTTTATTTGAATTTGAAATTTCAATTTATCCCGCTCAGGTTTTTGAAATTTGAATTTTAAACGTTTATACACTCCAATATATAGCATACATTATCATACAATTTTGCACACACTTCACTTTCTAAAGAAATTCACAATGGCAAATCGTTGGTCTATTGAAGAAGAAAGCTGGCTAGCCGAGATGTGGCAAAACGTGCACGAATTCCATGCCAGTGAAGGACCTTTTTGGCAAGTCGTAACACAAAAGTTCAATGAACAATCAGACGGTCCTTTTCATAGCAAAAACCAGCTAACGAGTAAGTGGGCAAGAATGAACTGTGATTGCCAAAAATTTCATGAAATTTACTTGAATTTGCAGCTTACACGTGAGCCAGATGTTCGTCTTGAAGATGCAATGAACGTTTACAAAGAACGCAATGGTGGGAAAGATTTCAAATATTTTCAAGTGTGGTTGATTTTGAAGGACAACGTCAACTGGAACAGATATATGAATTAATGGCCTTTGTATTCTTGTATCGTGTGTTGGTTTATGTTAAGTATTTCCGTATGGGAGGTTAACGGCTAGTTTATGGTGTTGTATGATGTAGTACGATGTTATGTCAGTTTAAGTTTAAGTTTGAATAAAAGGCTTAACGGTTAGTTTCTCCAATAAAATTATCTAACGGCTACTTTAAATATTAAGGGGGTCTTTTGTAATTTCCAATATCTTTAGTTCAAAATATATAAAAGTTCATAGGGGTGAAAAGTTTCAATTTTTTTTTTTTACCAAAATAAGCCTTAACGTGACGTTAAGGGGTTAACGTCTCGCGTTAACGCACCCTTAACGCCACAAGCTGCATCAACTAACGCACCTTAACGTGCGTTACTAAGCCTTTAACATGAGTGGCCACGTTACCACTGCATATGCTCTAACGGAAGGTCAAACTTAACAATACTACATCTAACAAGAAAACCCCCCCAACAAGAAAACCCCAAATCTAGTATCCAAAATCCAAAACATAATTCGTCACTCCCAACATAATTTTTCAAAACCCCATATTAAATCCCCCAAAATATGATGTAAATTGGATCAATTCAGTCAATGTTGAAAAATAAAGGTAGCATTAAGTTTATCCAAATCAATTAACCCTAAATTAGTTTACAACAAATCAATTTATTCCGCATCAATTCATACCTGAAAATCAGTTTACCTTAAATCAATTCATCCCCAATATAGTTATCATGATCCGATACTAGAATCCTACACCACTACGGTCGACAATACAATCCGTCACGACAAGCGCCAAAACTGAAACCACCACAAGGTTTGTTTTAATTTCATCAACACCCTAATCTCATTTAGTTAATTTTTTTATTCATGCATTTATTGGTTGTTCATTAATCCTCTTTAAACATTTTCATACATGAGCAAGAAGTAGCAGATCTCTCGCCGCCATGATGGAGTATACCCCTACCTAGGTACTGATTCCTTGATTTTTTTTTAAATCAATTTATGCTGTATTAGCATGTGGTATTTTAATTTTACCTAATTGTGATTGTTAGGAGTTTTGATTGGATGTGCTTTGACATAGTTATGATCGAAGATTGATTAGAGTGTTTGGGATTAGTTTTTGAAATTGATTATGGATGAAAATCAATTAAAATAGGATAATGAGTCTATGAAAATTAAGAAGGATCGAATATCCTGATAAGAGCATGAAGAGGAGCAATCACAAGCAGTTAAAAGTAGAACATGAATTGTGTTTAATGGTATCATAATATATCAATTATATTATATTTCATATTGATAAGATATTGTTTCACTTGCAGCTCATAACATTCTATAACCGTGGAGGTAAAAGTGGTGCAAACCGATACGCTGGACGTAGTAGCTCAACCCATTACAACTCTACAGGCATACAAGTAACACGACTTCAGAAAATCTCATTTTGAATTCTGAAAAAGGTTGTATACTGATATCTTAGCTTAACTCTTACATATTGATTTTTATATAGTTTGGCGCAGTGTACGGAAAGCCTGCATATAAGAGGGGTAAAAGTTTGCATACGGAAAGCCTTCAAAGTGATTCTCATCTGTTATCGGTTTAAGTGGCAAGGTATGTTATTAGTGATACTTAAGTTGATAAAATAGATTGATTGGTTGGTTGGTCGGTTAACAGTTAATAAATGTACTCCTTAGTTTTCTGTCTACCTAGCCTATATCATTTTTGGGAAGAAAATAAGCTAATAAGCATATGCTGTTGAATGATAGATTCTTGGAAAAACATAAACTTTTAGTAAAGAGTTACCCAAATAGCCTCTAAAAGATCAGTTGTTAAATTACAATGAGTAAATCACATGATTACCTGAGAGTAGTTATTTAGTTTATATAAATCTAATTACATTATAGTTTTTATTAGGATATATGTGCAAGGCTGAAATGAATTGTGCTATATTGCAGCTTATAGCTTATGTATTTTGTGAGTTGAAACTAGGATTGGAATTATGGTTAACGTAAGCGAAAGATTGGGGTGTTTGGCTTGCACCCACGATCATCTATATGACGACGAGTTTGATGATAGAGTGGTTGAATGGGTAGGATGCACAATTTTATAAGTAGCAGCCCCATTTCTTATAATATATACCTTTAAACCAAACATACTTGAGCACTACCAAATCCAATCTCTCAAACCAAACACCATACATGGCTTGCTACAAACACATTCTTTTTGTACTGAATATATATCTACTATATTGTAAGGGGATTTCTTGATTTCTATTTGTTAGGATAATGCATTACCTGGTCGAAGTTATGGCATCAACTAGACCACTACTTATATGGAGCATGTATATAGACAAGAAATAGGAAATGAAAAGTTCCTTATTTATTGGAACATGGAATTTAGTATAAAAGAATTCAAACTAACAGCCTCATATATAAGATAGAATCATAAAATGGGACACCAAGTTTGTGGTTTCTCATTGGAGAGAGATAAAGGTAATGGATTTTAGCATTCAAGGACACATGCAATGGAGTTGTTGATGAACTTGGAACTACAAACGACATTTTTTTTAACTTTGGAGTATTAAACGGAAAAATCGTTTAGCAAAAAATAGAAAGGAAAAAGCTCGCTAAATAGATTAAATTGGTTTGTCAATTTTATTGCTATAACCATATCTATGATGTGTCATACAAATTCGTGTCTCAATACACAGATATGTCATGCTTTTTATTGTTAATTTATATTGCGCATCACTTGGGATTTTGGGTAATCTTATATACAATGGTCTAAGCTTCCCAAATAGCCATATGAAAAACTTTTGGTTATTTCTCATTTTCTCTCCTAAGTAAGCATATAAGCCCATAAAATAAGCTTACAAAACACCTTTAAATGGCATCTTAGCTTTACCAAAATTTAACAACCTATTAACCATCTAAAATAAGCGTAGCCAAAAACTCCTTTAATATACATTATTCTCATCAGTTTCGTGTGAGTTACACCACAGTAGAATTCTTTCAGTGATGATAAACAAGTTATTATTTAGAGGATTTTCAAACGACTCTTTTGTTTACACGATATTATCATTTGAGGTATTGATAATAGAAAATAATACATACTGTAAATAATTACACGCTCTATCTTAGACTTACAAGCATAAACCTTTTCTAAATTTGGCTCTTCTAATTATGGGCTTTAGTTCCAGCTGTTGATTATTATTTCTACACACATATATGTATGCACCTTTTACTATTTTTATGTATAATTCTTAGACCCCCACTGTATGATCTAAGCCACATCACTTTCTTATGGAGTTAATGAGTGACATTTATTTATTTACTATACATGTTTGCATGATCAGGTGACCACATCCTCAAGCATTGACGAGCAGGAAGCAACATGATCGCTTAATCTTCACAGCTCATGTTAAAAGGAATACACACTGTAACATTGTGCTTAACAGGGGTCATAATTCTCTCCGTGATATCTTTGTATTTTATGCATAAGTATTTGTGAAACATGGATTAAGATAAATAATAGCTAAGATCAATAATATCTGTAATTTATAAGTTGTATATGTTTAGTAACAAATAGGTATTTCATTGCAGGAAACAATGCATTGAAGAACAATTTTCAAAGATCACGGAAACAATGAAAAAGTATGTTATAAAATGAAGTTTTATTTAAAGTCTGCCAAACAAATTAATTAAATAATCCCATTTTCAACCATTTTTATTCAATTTGATTCGTATTTTCATGATAATTGAGTTTACAAAAGTCATAGAACATAAAGAGTTGATGAGTGTCTAAATACTCATCATTTTATACTAATCTGAACTGCCAAAACATACAAAAACACTCAAATATGTATCAAAATACTTAAAATATCTTAGAAGTGTGTTTTATATGTTTCAAATGCAAAATATGCAAAAACAGATGAAAAATGTACAAAGTTTGCATAATTGGCAGTTTCAGTCCCTCAAGTTTCATAAATTGGCAAAACTAGTCCCTGGTTATTCTAAAAACATGAAAAAGTCATCAAAGGTCCTTTTTAATCATAAAGTTGCATATTTAGTCCTTTGGTGCAAAGTTTCATAAAATTACAAGTTTAGTCCCTCAACTTTGGAAATTGACAGAAAAGGTCCCTGGGATGTAAAAACTTTGAGAAATTCAATTTTGGTCCTTGTACTAATAATCTTTTGCAGGAATGGTCCTTGGAATGAAGTTTGGTGAATTTACATAATTGGTCCCTCAAGTTTGGCAGTTTGTCAGTTTTGGTCCCTGGACTTTCAAATAATGGCAGAATTAGTCCCTGGTGGAATATTTTGGATAAAAAGTCAATTTTGGTACTTGGATAATCACAAATTGTCAAATTTGATCCCTGGTTGAAAGTTTTGAAGGAATTACAAGTTGGTCCCTGAAGTTTCAATTTTGGCGAATTTAGTCCTCAGATATTTAAAATATGAAAAACATCAAAAATGTCCTTGTACTATTTAGTTAGGGCAAGTTTAGTCCTTAAGTAAACTTTGGAAAAGTTACACATCAGCCCCCCTAAACTTTGCTTAAATTACAAATTTAGTCCTTGTGATTTATTAACTAAAAACCAAACGGACCTAATTTTATTATAATCCAAAACCCAAAACCAAATACACCATACAAGCCCACCCTTTATTTTAAATCCCTTGGCCCAATTTACAGCCCAGTCCACCACCCTAATAATATTAAACCCGGTCAACCCCAAGTCAAACACCACCACCCCTATACCGCCTTCCCTCCCAAACCATACCACCACCATCACTGCTACATACCACCTTCCACCTCACACCTTTGCCTCTCCACGCAATCTCTCCACCTCCACAACCCTCCAAGCCCCATTTAATTCCCTAAAACCCTCCCCACGTTATCCACAGTGCCCTTGGACTTTTTGGCGCGAAAAAGAGTTTTAAACGGTGAGGATTAATCAGACATCATCAAGGGCTAAGGATTGGTGGGAATTACCCCAGTAGGTCCCACAAGCTCAGAAAAACTCTATAAAGAAGAAAAGGGAGCAGAAGTGAAGATTATGAGATTAGGTAGATTTAGCTTAAAATCGTATTTGTAATTTTCAGCTTCTTAGTGTAATTCAAAGTTTCAAAAGTGCAATTCTAGTAAATTAAGTGTATCTCCAACTTGTTTTAATGCTACATTCCAGTTAATCTCCAAAATTTTAGTTTATGTAATTTTTCTTAATTTCAAAATCACAAAAAGCTTAACTGTGTTGTTAGTTGTTGTTAAGGCTTTGTATAAGCTCATATAAGCTCTGACAAAGCTCATATAAGTGTTAGAATACTTTAATTATTTGTTTAGCCATAAATAAGAAAATACCAAAAATAATCAAGTTAAATAAGAGAAAAATAAAAAAATATAGGGAAAAACAAGATAGAAGCTGAGCAAGTTATGATTCTGGATTGTTTTGGTATTAGTAGTCTTGTGGAAGACTGTTAGGAAAGATCTTGGTCCATGGTTCTTGGTTTCTCAGTCACATACCCTTTGTAAGTGATATTTCAATTTTATGCTTTTTAGTTTGATAATGCTTGTACTGTTTGATTAAGTGTTCTTAAATGTTTATTGGATATTTGTTATTGATAATTTAGTTTAAAACCAGTTGCTTGTTCATTGGAAATCAATTTTACTTAAATCCAAAATCTCACTATGTAAATCACAAGTTTGACAAACCTGTGTATTTTACTTGTGGCATGGTTGATTTGTGTTCATTTGATATTAGTTAGTCATATTATAGTATTTAAAATCAGTTTCATGGATTGAAACCATCATTTGCTTTGAAAATCATCAATACCTAAATTTAAAGGTGTGTTTGGATGATCTGTGTTCATTGTGTTCAAGAGTGAATTGGTTGTAACTTCTGGTTCAAATAGTTTACCTAGGTTCCAAAAATCATAATTCAACTCAGTAGTTAAGTAGTTAAACACTGAAAAGTCAAAATCCAATACCAAATCCCTTGACAGTTAACTGTCAAGGATTTGTGATCCACAAACCATCATATTAGCTTATAATTGGATAACCTAGCTTAATTTCAGCTTAGTATAGCTTATAATAACATATTCAGTTAAATAATCTAGGTTCAAGTTCATAATAGTCAAAGTTTAGGTTTTATATTAAAAGTCAAAATATTGCTCATCTTAGTTTTTTCCAAAACTCCAAGTATTTGTTTTGATTTATGTGTTTGGATTGGGACCCTGAAACTTGTTTCCATAGATACTCTACCATCTCAGCTTCAAGGTCTCAGTTCCATTTTATTTTTGTGATTTTTGTGGTGGGCCCCACATCTAGCCAAACACAGCTGCAGGGAGATAACCTCCCCTGTGCAGCAGATCAGTCACTCACCACCACTACTTTGGTGGTGTTTTGTGACCACCACAGTGGGCCCCACACCATAATATTAGTTCCTTACAACCCCCCTCCTAGTAGGCTATCTATATTGACCACTTGTTTGACCTGAAACTCAGTGGACCCCACCTAGAATAAGCCCTTAAGTTTGTCCCTATTCTGTGTTGCTTTTGAGTTTTGGATTAGCTTAATCTGGCTTAACAGCTTATCTACTGAGCTTATTTGGCCATTTTTAGCTTTCACAAGTCCAAAGTACTTATTAGGATCAGAATATACCGTAGTGGGTCCCACATAAGCTCAATTGAGCTTATTTTCCATTTCAGTCAACCAAAGTCAACTGTGGTAGCAATAAGCTTCCACAGTGCTTAATAATAAGCTCTAAATTTATTGTTTTTACAAAAGTTACTTGTTTTTATATATAATATAGTTTTGTAAAATAAAAATCCAGAAAATACAACATAAAAATAAGTGATAGTTTCTATTTAATATAATTTAATTTTCATTTTCATTTTTACATTTTTATTAAGTAAGTTGTGTTTTTATATTTTTATTAATTTCCTTATAGGTTAAAGTAATTTAAATAATTTTCTTAGATTTTTATATTTTCATTTGATATTTATTAGAATTAAAAATAGTTTTATTAATAATTAATAAATAATTAAGTTATAAATAGCATAATTAATTTTTATATAGCAACACCTAGTTTTTATATTTTTTATAGCTTTTATAAGTCATAAAATAGTTTTATAAATTTTTCCATAATTTTCTAAGTTAGTTTAATATTATTTGTAATTTAAAATAGTTTAATTAGTATAATTAATATAAATAGTTTTTAATTAATAAAAAGCTCACAAAAAGACAAAAACATTTATTTTTATTTTTTATACTTTCTTCAAGTTCTAATTTAAGTTTAGAAATTATTTTTGTAAGTTGTTAGTTTAAGTTGTAGTATTTATAATTTTTAGTTTTAATTAAGTTAGTTTTAATTAAATAGTTAAATAGTTATTAATTAAATAATTAATAATAAATAATATAATAATCTAAAAAATAGTTTTCTTTTTAATTTAATTTTATTTTAAGTTTAAGTTTATAGAATTTTCAATTTTAACCCTTGTAGTTTATTTTTCTTAAAACTCACCTTTTTCTCAGTACGCAGTCGCGTCTGATTTTAAATTGGTGTACGTTTAAACGTTTTAGATACCTAGCTTTTACGTAATCACTCTTATAGTTTAATTAAGTCATTTTACTTTTTAAACCCTAGTTTAAATCACACACACACACACTTTTATTCATATCCCTGTTCACACTCACTCGATCACAGATTCGTTTATAATAAAACATCGCACACCTCGTTGGGACATTACGACCCGGGAAAACACTGTATTTCACGAAAACATTTGCCTCAGTTGTTTGACTATTACAGTTGGCATTCACAAGTGGCTGATCAATAATTATCTGACTGTTTGAGGCGAATCAAGAGTATAATTTTATTATTTAACATACACAATCGTTATTGAAATAACTTATGCAAATAAATCAGAGACATATTAAGTTATGTAATAACTTAACAATGATTACCAATTTTTCAGAGAATTTAAAATCATATTGAACCATTATTAAAGCCATATAACATAATTTTGATCCGGTTTGTTTGTGTATTATATATAGATAACATTAACGACATAGTTGATGAAATTCCAAAACCATACAAATTGGTGCCTGATGAGTGGTACTATGGAGTAGAAATGGAGGATCAGAAGCGTTGGGAAGTTGAAGATGAGAATGTAGCAAACAAACAACATCTGATCGAATGATGAGAATCCTTTGTATTTGGATTGCGAAAAAGCACATTTAGGATGGTCTTCCGAGAAATCTCAAAAATTTTACTTTTAGATTTATAAGAACGGTTAACTTTTATTTGCTATAACGATTTAAGAAATTTAAATATTTTATATTCATCTTATGTTGTGTGATGTTATGTATGATTTTTTAGTTATTCTTTCACTTTTTATATTATCTTCAACGTGATCTTATCAAGTTTTTGATTTTTAATATAATGTCATTTTCCGTTATTTCTATCAACCATTTTACTACTTCTATTATATTTTTAACAATTATTGTATTATAGTGTATCATAACTTTGAAATAAAAATAATAATAATGTTGGAAACTTTGAAAATATTGATATATTAACAATTATTATAGTGTATCATAACTTTGAAATAAAAATTATGATAATGTTGGAAACTTTGAAAATATTGATACAGTGTATTAAAACTTTAAGCCAGCCGGCCTTTAGGCTAAAGTTGTTTTTTGTGGTGATTTTTTATATAGAAAACATGTAACAAATTTTTTATTTTGAATAATAAGACTTAATGCTAGCGCCCCATCGGGGCGGGCCTAATGGTAGTTCTTACAGTAACGATATAAGTTAATAAAGTTACATGGACAATTAGGTAATTTAAAGTTTAAACAACATACATTATCTTTACTTCTTTTCCACCTCACAAATGAGCTGAAATTTTTGAAACAAAAATCCACCACTTTCGTCCTCTTTTTCACACTTTACTAGTTTACTTTCACTGAAAAAAAAAAAAAAAAAAAAACTTATTTTTGTTTTCTTGACTTTGTTTCACTTTTCACTCAAAATGAGAAAAATCAAAACTTGAGAAAAGAGTGAAAAAGTTGGGTTGTTAAAGGTGAAAGTTAGCATAGTAACTTACCATTGACGAGAACCTTGGGATGTGAAGTAAAAATGTAAAATTTGGAACATAAGAAGTACTATTTGACTATAATTTCATGGTCTGTAAGCTGTCCAAACTTTTGATTCTAGCTGCTATGCTACCTAACACTTTGTTGTAGTGTTTAAAATAACGAGCTAATAGCTGTAGCTAACTAGTAGTTGTATTAATTTCAAAATATGCATGGACTAAAACAATCAAACATAAGGGGTTTTGGGTTCGGTTCATACAAAGTTTCATTTGCTGGCACATTAGAAAGTGTAAGCTCGGTATTCATTACAATTGGTGTTTCATTCAAGTTCCTCATACTTTTTCATGTTATGTTATAGTTCTGGTCCCAAATGGGTTCAAGATCGCACGAATAAAACGTATTCATGGTCAAGGCACGTTTCAAAGGTGTTAAAGGCACATCTCAATTGTGGTTGAATTCAAGGTATATGTTTCAAATGAGTTTAAAATCATGACGCCATTAATATGGGTTCCAGGTCGAGGGACATCCAGAGTGTTAGAATATAAGAATCTTGACAATCATATAAATTGGTAAACACATATGCGGAAGCGAAGGAACATCTATAACATATAAGAGATTAACATAAAATAAATAGGAACGTACCTTTGGTGATTCTAGCAAAACAAGAATCAATAATTAATCTTGAATATGTGATGAACCCTAATTAGGGTTTATATGGATCAATGATTAACCCCTTACCATTTTGTTAATCGATCCCTTGATAACAACTATAGTGAGTTGTTACCTCGTTCTTGTACACACAAATTAAACCGTATTAAGGTTATGCAAGTAACTACACAAGAATAAATTTTTGATGAACAAAAATTCGATCCACAAACCCTAGGGGTTGTACGATCGGTTTTGGAAGCAAGAGAGGAAAAGAAAAACACTTAGGGTTAATGTGTGTGTAAAGAGTACCCAAACAATGACCCTATGTGTTTGTATATATACTACTAGGAAAACTTGGAGCAAAAGCTAGGGTTTGGGTTGCCCCATTCCCATGGTCGGTCGATCTAGAGCCCAAGGAGGGGTTCTAGATCCTTCTCTTGTTTCCTAATTGTATAAACACAATTCTTTCCTTATTTGCGTCTAACGGTCGTTAGTCCCTTTTATCGTTAAGTACTAACGGTCATTTTTTCTCGTGTCTAATAATAAATATATAAATACATTTATTATTTTTCCTTATTACTCATTTGTAATGTGTGCAATCCCGAGGTCTCGAGTTCGATACTAGACATTTAACTTATTAATATTTATCCATATATTTAACAGCTCCCACTTGAATATCTATTGATAGTAAAATGACATTGGTTGGCGTCTTGCAACACTCCAATGCCCCTAGTTCAACTCAAGGAAGGTTTCCTGAAAAACCTTTAATGATTCATCATTATTATTATCCTTTTGTTTCTAATACCACGTTAATAAAGATATGGATCATAGTCATTTTTTAATTAACAATTCTGTTTCTCGTTGTTTATGATTGAGCAAGATTACCAAAATATCTGAACGTATTCCAGATAGATTTTGGGCGTGCGCACGCAAACATCTTATCAACCCTACGAGGGGGCCAGCAGTATTAAACTTCAAAACAAATTTGAATGAACAAATTCTTTCTTGACTTCAAGAATAACCCATGGACTTTGCAACACTTCTGAAAACAACCCTTATAGCTCCCTGTTACGGTGAGCGGTAGATTGCTTTACAAAAATGCACTACATCCATGACTCTTATCTGGTATCTTAAGTCTTAGGATAACAAATTCATGATTTACTTACTGACAAGATCCATAAAGTAAAATCATGTAGTTGGGATAAGTCCTATATTCAATTCATTTAATATCATGTGAAATTGGTATGTCAACGCATCAATATACTTTCAAGTATATTCTAACCAATACTCAGATTTGTCTTAGTTTAATGATATTCCCATATCATTAATTGACAACGGACAATTTAGAATAATATAAGTTATTCACGGATTTAAACATGCAAATATATGACACAATTTATTATTAATGAAAACAAATGTACTAAGTACTTTAATTCATTATAAATAATAATTGCTCAATGTCCTTTATCAAATACTAAATAGATCAATGCATGATAATTCTAGTTAATGAATTTTTGTCTCAAGTAATGACTTGTTGACAATTATGCCCCAAGTAATGACAATCATACTTGTTGACAAGGCATTTATTTCAACTAACTTTGATCTATCCAAATTTTGAGAATACTTATTTCAAGAATTCAATAAGCGAAATTCTTATATGCGTATATCTAACTATTTTGATATAGCCACATAATTTTTCATAAATGGTGTGATATCCTCAATCACCAATTTATGACAATCAAACTTTCAAACCTTTTAAAGTTTAAAGTATTCTAATTCTTTAATATATAATGCAACTATGCTTTTAGTTGAGCACAACTAGTTCTCATGGCTATTAATAAGGATGAAATCCTTCCATGACTATTTATTGATTGTCGTCTGAATTTAAACCAGCATCATTGTATATAAAACACAATATGCTCTTTAAAATTCCATAAACTTAATATCCATTGTGTAATTTTTAGGAGTTATTCCAGGTTAAGGATCATTATTCTAAGTTCAAACATATTCCATTAGAATATTCATTACACAAGACATCAAATATTGTTAAATCATTAAGCATGATGTAACAATAATATGATGCACATGAAAATCCTTTAGTCAAACTTAGATTTTATTCATGTTCTATCTTTACAAATATGTATATCCATTTAATCTTTCAAAATGATATATCATATTCTATTTAGAATTATTTACCGCACATGTTTATTAAATAATAAACTTTTGTTTCAAGGTTGTATGTTTTATTTTCTAAATCTTTCAAATACAGTTTCATTCCAAAACTAAGCCTAACCTTTTACTTATATGGAATGTTACTCTACAGCATATATGATTTAGTAAATCAAACATAATACTCCCACTAGCTTTCAGGAATACTTAGAAATTATCTTATTTTAATTATAAATCAATACATAGATTCAATAATTAAATATAAGAGTAATCTCCTAGATACATGCATTTATCCATTTATGGATTATTGCACTTTGTACACTTCCAAAGATTTTCTTGAATTCATAAACTCCTTTTGATTACTTATCGTCCTCGGTCAAGTAATCATTCAAGAAAGAGTATTTGATATTCATTGTCAAATTTCATATACATGAAAATATGACAATTACAATCTTTGTATCTTTAATGTGCTTTAATTGCTTAAGTATGATTAATAATCTTGTCATAAGACATGCATTAAGATATGTGTACAATTTTGTCCATATGATTTCTACACAAAGATATAAACCACTAGGGTTACATTATCTTTGAATAAACTCATCTTTATTCTCTAACCATTAAGAATTAAGATAAACCAAATTTTAAATTTGAATATCTTTATGAACAGCATCTTATTACATTCATAGTATGAGTAATTTACCCAATTCATTATTTTGGTAATACTACATCATATAATCCCCAACATATTAATCAAATATCTGAGATATCCAAGTGGATCTATGAATGATAATTCCATCATCTTGAGGTTTATCATTTACATGTTTTGCCTCATCATGATTTTCACTAGTGTGTTTTTAGAAGATTATGTATCTTGTAATTCTATCTTTTCAAGATAAAATCCTCCCACTTGCCTTTAGCATTATAATATATACTTAGCAATTAGAGCAACAATCCAATTTTCTCTTTTAGGACATTACAAATACACATTGACAGTTCATGACATTCTTTTGTTAACAACCTACCCATAAGTAGCTTAACAAATTGAACTCCAATTTAAGACTTAATGTGATTCATCACATTTCATAATTCAATAGTGTCTTATTAATCTTCTAGGAGTCTAATCGAGTATACTCAATCCATACTCAATTTTCTAACCTTGATAACTTTTGGAAAATAAGAAGTCATAGTTATCTTTAATCAAACAATCTAACAAAAGTTTGATTTCTCTAACTGATCATACCATAAATATGTGGTATTTTAATTAGAATTAATATTGTAAGATGATCTAACAATATATAAGATAACCATATTCCTATTGTCATACCTGTTTACCAACTAAGTCAACTTAATGGTATAACAGTATTTTCAAACCAATTGCATGTTTTATAATACAAGTACTTTTGACCAAGTCACTTCATGTTTATGTCTCATAAATACATAAACTTGTTATAATCCCACTATACGTTATTAAACATTGATCAACTCAATGACTTTTTGTATATGTCTTAATTAAAAGACCATAACAAGCTAACGTCTTACTTTATTATAAGTCTTGTAATACTTAAAAGACTTCATGTTTATAACTATACAATAAAGTGTAAACATGTATAATTAAAGTAATCATGAACACCATCATTTGGTTTCAATAATATTTTCAAGTTAACACACTACTTCATTTATTTATGTCATTCTAAGAATACATAATTATTGAAGTAGTATTATATTACTTCATTCATTTATGTCATTCCAATAATACATAAATATTAAAGTTGAAGTAGTATTGTTATTGACACATGTTCTAATAGATGTCTAATTTTTAAACAGTAAATTATCCATGTTGGTCTCACGCATACATGGAAATTCACCGTGTTGTTAATATTTAGCCTGCCTCTCACGTTTACTAAATTTCAACACCAAGTGTTTCTTAGATTAGATGTGTATTAATCATATTAGAACTATAGTCTCTTACTTTGCAGTTAAGAGAATCCGTTAAATCATATTCTTATGTGTTGTACCTTGCACACACTGTAGATTTCTCCCACTTGTGCATGGAATAACATCATGTACCACATAAACAACATGCACGCATTTGTTAATGTGAACAATATGATTGTGTCATTAACATAACTTAGTAGATATAGAGTTTACTCAATTAATCAAGGAAACGCACATGACTATCCTTGAAAATATTAGTATCTATATTTGAAAAGTAATTATCTTGAGACATTCAAAAGATAATCTGAGTTACAATTAAGACAATAAGTCTTATAACTCCCACTGAATTAGAGAACATTACAATAATCCCTTATTCAGCCATAAGTATACAATACTCCAACTGAATTTGACAACATTGTAAATGTTTCATTAATCAGTGAAAGGAAATAGTGTACTATTTACTTTCCTACATCTTTTAAGAAAACCCATTCCAACAATTATAGGTTCTAAAAGAATGTATTCTACTACGTAAATGTGATTCATCACATTCCAAACTTTTAACTTGAAAAAATTGGGCATGCAATTTCTTCCTGAAGAGATGTATCATTCCAACAATTGTATGTAGTATCTTTAAATGGTCAAAGCAAAACAACTAGATAAATAATCTTATTGTCTTTTACCATTTTGCAGTAACAAGTCTAGATTCTAATTAAATAACTCATAAGGTGTAAATAATCATAACTATTAAAATTTGCTATGAGTTATGTATTTAGAATTTAGACAATTCTAATTTTCCTATTATACCTTTCTCATTCATGGAAAGGAATAGGATTAAGTCTCACACTTCTCCTTATGGAAAGAAGACTAGGTTTGTTCTTTTAGTAAAATTGATTATAACCAAAAACCCATACGGGTGTAGATCAATTTACTTGATAAAAGAATAACTTACGTTTACGGTTTTAATGTTGCATTAATACATTTAAAAGAATTTACCAAATTCAATTTTAGTATTTTCGATAATCAATTTCCAAGAAAACATAATACCCAAGGATATATTCATATAACCGTCATATTTTCTTGAAAATCTAGGATCCAACTTTACATAGATTCCACCACATCAGTTGATCTGCTAGTGGTGAAAGTATAAAAGATGGTAATATGTCAAACAATAATTGGCAAACAATTTTCCAATTTGTAGAACCGTAGAGGGTAGACGTTTAAAAACTTTAAGCCTCAAAGAAAACCAAGTGGTTCTATAATCAATCCAAACAACCACACACACAACCAAAGTATATAATGCGAGTAAAGAAAGACACCACCATATATACTGGTTCGGGATGGGGGGTTTATACCATCCGTACGTCAAGTTGCGAATTCGCGACTCCGATACTATTCACTAGTATAATCCTTTCGGTGGACTACAAAATGTTACAATTCACTCCACCGATATTCACCAATATCGATGCTCACAAAGAAGGAGTTACTCACACGGTATTCCGCCCTCGGAAACCAACCCAAAGAATCTCACGATTCGACTTTACCTAAGGGTCACCAAGACAACTACCAAGACTTCCCACCGGAAGTATCAAACCCCAACTAGATCCCCAATGATCTAGGCTTGGTTACCAAGACACAAGACTTCCCTTACAAACAATTGAGTGAATGAATGTTTGTTCAATCAAGTCCGAACCTAACCTAGTGACTCGATTGTAATAGAAAGGGTATAAGAAAGAAGACCCTCGACACAATCACAAGAGTGGATTAGGTTCTTGTGATTCTTCCCTTGCAAGTAGATGTGTTCTTCCAAACATGTTAATGTGAAAATCAAGAACACAAGATTGGAGATTGAGATAGAGATAGAGATAGAGATTTGAGAGTGTTTAGAGAGAAAGAATCTAAAGAGAAAGAATAATGGCAAGGGGTGAGGAATACAAGAGGCAAGGGTGGTATTTATAGGCCAAAAAACCAAACTTGGGAAATTTTACCGAGGCCAGCGCGTCATCCGCGCGTCAACGCGCGGGCAGCACGCCAGGCTTCTGTAAACTTTCCCAAGTTTTGGGTGTTTGGATCTTATAAATACCTATCCTTGTTAAACCCCCAATTGTACTTCACACTAAACCTTAACATTAATCATTCTAAGGTTTGCCAACTCAAGTAGCCAATTTGGAAAATGTTTTGTGAAGTGTTTAAAGAGAAATCAAATTACCAAGGGTATAAAGTGTAGATAGGGTAATTTGGAAGGGGTAGAAGTGTATCTCCTCACATGGCATAGAAAAGAGAGAAAGAATATTCCAAGGAATATTTCAATGCTTGGGGGGGGGGGGGGAAGAATGTGATGGAGAGTTGAGATGAAATGGTTTGAATTGGATGGCTAGGAAAAGGGAGCCTCCATTGGTTTTCAAACAATTTGGCATGTGTAGAATGTGGATGGTTGAGATGAGTTCATTTGAAATGAATGGTTAAGATCAAGCCTAGGTTAAGGTTAAGAAAGGATATTCCAAGGGAATATGCTTTTGCTTGGGGGGAAAGAAGAAATGGAGGGTTGAGATGGTTTCATTTGAAATAGATGGTGGAGATCAAAGAGAGCCTCCTTTGCTTTGGGAAGAAGTGTAGATCAATGGTTGAGATGGTTTTGGTTTGAATTGGATGGTGTGAACCAAAACCATGTGGTGGTATAGGGAAGAGGGATTGGATGGATGGTTGAGATGTGTTTGATTTGAATTCAATGGCTATGATGGAAGGAGCCATATTAGGGTTTAAAATTAAATCCCATGTGTTAAAATTAAAAGGTTGAGATGAGTTGTAAGGGAATGGATGGTTGAGATGTAGTGTGTAAGTGAATATGTAAGAGTGTAAGAGATTGTGTAAGAGAATATTTGATTTGGAGATGATTGGTTTTGTCTTATGTATAAATGGGATTAAGAGAGGATTAAGACATAATCTAATTGTCATTAAGAAGAAAAGGTTTAGACAATTAAGATTATAAGTTGAGAAAATCATAGGTTACTTATAAGTTCAAGTAACACAACGTCGAGAATCCATAGTTTCATATCTCGTGACTTTCCATGACTCGACGTTCTCAACTAATACCTTGGTTAAAACTAGTTAAGTGCTTTGCCTTGATGTAAAGCATAACCCAAGTGGGAAAGGATGCGTTTACGCAAAGTGACATTTGACTTAGTTTGACCAATAAGGGAGTAAACCCGTTACGTAATTAGAGAAGACCTAAGCACGGGATATGAGCATATGGATGCTTCAACATGATGTCACGTGAAATATATAAACTCCCTAAGTTTAGAAAAGCCTTGGCTAGAGGCGATAGTTAGAAAACATGAGTTGGCGTTTTCCCGTAAATGGGTGTTCTAAAAGTGGGATATCTCAAATCTCAAAACTCGTTTCGAGTGTTCTCAATTAAGCACATAACATATTCATACATGTATTGAAAGATCCACATTTGTCGGGTGAGGGGAAATCCGACTTTTAAAATTCGCCCGGAACTATACAGACTCCTGGCGCGTCACCCGCGCGTTGACGCGCGGGCAGCGCGCCAGGAGCAGACATTGGCTCCGGCGATTTTGGGCTAACGTTTGTTATTTTATGTGTTTCGATGGTTTGTTTGTCATCATTAAAATATAAAGAGATCTAGATCATGTTGCCTCAACAATCTCCCCCTTTTTGATGATGACAAATAAAAACCGAAAGCAAATAAAATTACCAAACTTAGCGAAGACAAAGCGCGCCTTTTGGTGTAGCTTTGCGTCTTGACCTTTGCCTTGTAATTTGGTGAAGCCTTTAACATTACTTGAATGGTCTTCACGCTCTTGCTTTCTTTCTCCCCCTTTTGTCGAATCAAAAAGGCGGGACCGAATGTGCTCCCCCTTGAACATAGCTCCCCCTAGATCGTTGCTCCCCCTTGTTACAAGGCGGGGATCCATTGGTCAAGAGCCTCACCTTTATGGTGGCCTAGCTACGCATAGAAATCACAACATGCAACAAACAAGAAATCCTCACATGTGAAAGTTCCAAAATGGGTTAGGTTACCATTTGGAGACTTGCAACATGGGTTAGTCCACAATAATATGACAGGTTATATAAGTTCCAAAAGATTACATTTCATTCCAAGCATACATGAACAAAATATGCTACACATTTTATTAAACAAGAACTATCCTAGTACTTTATCTAAAAGCACTATACTAGTACTTGATGGCAACATAAAGATGTGATGTCGAGATTCCTAGGTTTGTGCCTAGGTTGAACTCTTCTTTCACTATCTTTCCTTTCCAATTCACCTTGTCATCTTCCAATTTCCTATTCATTTTGGACATAGTGGCAAGCAATTCCATGATTACTTCATGGATGGATAAGAGCATTACCCTAAACTCAACCCTTGATTCTTTGAGAGCATTGACCATGTGTGCGGTGTTTTCACAACAAATGGAGTACTCATCTTCACACAACCTTGGACTTAATGGTTCCTTGATTAAGTCCCACACTTCACTTTTCGCGAATGTCCTTTGTGGAAAACTGGAAGGGGGGTTGAATAGTTTACCTCTTTAAAAATCCTTTTCAACTTAAGTATCCTTTAATAACTTTAGGTTTGATCAATAATATAAACATACCATTATATGTTTGTTTCTTTCAAAAGCTTTTAGTGTAAGTATCAATTCTAATTATACATGTTTCTTACTTTGAAAAGCTTTACTTGTGATGATCCTAACTTTGCTTGTTTAGTTCTTTGAAAAGCTTTTACATTTGTTTGAAAACATAAAGACAACTTTACTTGTTTTGCTTCTTTGAAAAGCTTTATATATGGTTAACAATTCTAACTAAATAACAACATGCAATAAGCAAAGATAGAGAAAGAAACGATCAAACCACAACACGATTGTTTATCGTGGTTCGGCTACAAGGACTCTTTTTCCTTGCCCTACATCCACGCCCCGAGTTTCCAACTCGAGAGTTATAAGCACTAATCAACAAGCTCCTTTCACCGGCGGAGAAAACCTTACACGTCGCTTATACTTTTACCGACACAAAGCTAGATGTCGAGTTCTTTTACAAGGGTACAACCACTCCCACTCGTCGCTTACACTTTTACCGACACAAAGCTAGATGTCGAGTTCTTTACCAAGGGTACAACCACTCCCAACACTCTACGTATTTTGAGGCCTAAAATACTAACCAATCTCTACTGAATATACATGACACAAAGTAAGTATAAACTATCAAAGCTTATACATGATCAAGCTACCAAGACTTGCAACTTTAGAGTTGAAGCTTGCAACTTCTTGAATGATCTTGTGGAGTTCCTTGCTACATAAGAGAATCACACAAGTCAGGGGTTACTAAGTTAGTTGAGAGAATATGTGAAAATATGTCCTAAAGGGTTACACAAAACTAACAAGTGGTTTGGTATTTATAGCAAACAATACTGCATGCTCGGCGGATCAGGCGGAACCCTGAGATGGGTTCCGCCCGTGTACCCCCAGGGTACCGCCGGGTCTGCAGTAGGTTTTTGCAATAACTTCCCAAACCAAACAATGTCTTGTCTCATAACTTCTAGCAACCAAACATTGTCACATCTCATTACTCTAGTCAAACACCAATCTTGCAAGTCACTACAAAGTAAGTCAAACATACAAATGCATATTGACAAAACTTGCCTTAAGTGTGATGTGACAATTCTATTTAAAGAAATAAATATGATGTGACAAGACACTTTCTAATTTAAGAAGTAAACTTGTGTTTAGTTCTAAAAGGAAAAGTAAACCTTAGTTAAACAAGACTTAAACACTTCAAGTGATGATTTACTCTTAGCTAAATCTCATACTTTGTCATTAACAAAACATAGCAAAGATCGTAAAATATAAATAACGTTTTTAGGCGATATTTGTATTAACAATCTCCCCCTTTTTGTTGATGACAAAACATAAACTTTATTTAAAAGTAAGCCATGAGATTTAGTGTTAAGTCTTATAAAGTTAGTAGTAAAACTTGTTTTTGCAAAGAGTTAGCGAAGCGGAAATATTAAAAGTAGAACAAGTTTACTCTAAATTCTCCCCCTTTTTGTCGAAACAAAAAGTAGAGTAGTGAAGCGGAATAATGGCCATGCTCCCCCTTGGTCGATACTCCCCCTAAATGGAGTGCCAAGAGTAGAGACATGGATTTTGAACCTACAAAAGAAAAGTTAGTTTCCGCACAAGATATGTCATGAAAGCATTTCATGTTTAAAAACACAACTAAGAGTTGTGAAGCGGAATAAAGCAAGACTCATGCTCCCCCTTGAATGTTTCTCCCCTAAATGGAGTTTTCAAGGAAGGAAAACATGAATAATGAACCTACAAAAAGAGAGGTTAGCACAAGATTTATGTATGGTACCATATCAAGGTATAGTTCACTCATTATACCTAAATGGTCAATCAAACCCTTCAAATCTTTGTTGTAGAATTAATTTCATTTAACTTGTAAAAATTTGACTCTTAGAGAGTCAAAGACACAAAATTAAGATGACAACATCCTACAAAGAAAAACTAAAAAAAAACTAAGAACATAAAATGCTACAAGGAAATCATCATTTTCCTTCATGAGAAACATTATCCAAAAACAAGGATTGGGTTGTTTGGGGATGAAAATGTGGATTGATGGTTGTAGCGGGTTTTATTTGGGGATGTGAGGAGGTGACTTGGTTAAAATGGTGACTTTTTCCAAAAGAAACGGTTTTGTTTCATTTTGGAGACTCTAAGGTTGTGGTGGATGGGACAAGGATTGAAGTTGGTCCAAAATGTGGTTTAGTATAAACCTCATCTCTTCGGTTAGCTCGCCAAGTTCCGTTCGACACCTTTCACTAATGCGAGCGGTTCTTTCGCAATGTCCGCAATCATGGCGGGGAAAGTTTGGTGGGAGAGAGGTTTGATTTGTTGGTGGTGGATGGGTTGAACTTGAAGGAGCAAAGGTGGATGTTTGAGAAGTGTTTTTGCTTCCTTCACTTGTTGAGTGTAATGCCGTGTCGAATTCCGTAACATGATTGATTTGAGAATCAACCATTCGTTTGAAGGCATTGAGGTGGTTTAAATGAGTATTTATTTCCTCATTTATGTTTGGAGGTTGTTGTGGTTGTTGTTGTTGTGGTTGTTGTGGTTGAACTAGGTGACGAAAACTTGGTTCTCCGTAAGGATCACCATTAAGGTTTTTGTAAATGGGGTGAAACACAAATGAATGTGAGTGGGTATGACCTTGGTCATTTGGAAAAATGGATGGTCTAGCATAACGATAAGCTAACCGTTCTACCGTTGCGGGGTAATGGGGTTCATGATTAAGTTGCTCATTTGGTTGTTGTTGTGTTTCCATTTGAGCAATGGTGTCAAAAAGTGAGAAGGATGGTGGACTTGATAGATCATCAAAAGTTTCCAAATTGGGTGTTGGTGATGTTGGTGGTGTATGGAAAAGTTCCATTGGTGTGAGTGTTGGTGATTGAGGTGAAGGAGTTTTTGATTTAAAAGCTTGTTGGGAAGGTGAGGTTGACATACTCAAAAGTCTAGTTGGTGATGGGTTAGAGGCTAGGTTTGAGTTGCAAAGTGGTGGAGAAGGTGGTGGAGTGGCAAGATTGAGCAAATCTTGAATGGTAATCACATTGGTATTACAATGTGTTGAGGGTGTAGTTGAGGTAGTGAGGTTGAGAAAATCTTGGATGGGTGAGGAGATGTTGAGTGAAGCATCACTTGATGATGAAGAGCTTGACTTTGTGGTTTTGTTGAAGCAACAAGGTTTCACACTAATCCTAGTGGTTTTAGCACATGACTTAGATGACTCGGATGAGGTATTGGATTTGGTCATTGCAATGGTTTTGGTTTTGATGTTTGAGAGAAGAAGTTTTGATGTTGATGGTGTGATTGAGTTGTTGCAAACCTTTCAAATTTATAGGATGAGAAAAGTGTTGAAATATGTGTTTTGATTTGATGTTTTACTATTCAAGGATTGAGTTTTCACATGATTTTCATGACCATGTCACATCATGTAATGTCAATCTAATGAAGTAGGGTGGAGTGGAAGACCAACCTTAGCACTCAATGCTTTGTGATCATGGAAGTGGTTTGGTTGAGAATGTATCAAAGGTTTGAAGGATCCTTTAAAAGGGTTCCTTTGGTTAGTTATGTTTTGAATTTGAATTTTGGCGGGAAGTGTCTTACTAATTGTTTTAGGGATTGAGGTTTGTTCCAATATGGTTGTTGGTGTTAATGAAGAGTGTTTCTCACTTAGGATAATGATTTGACACTAAATCAAGTTATGAATTTAAGAAAAATGGCAAAAATTTTCTGCAGAAGACTGGCGGTACCCTGGGAATACACAGGCGGAACCCAAATTTGGGTTCCGTCTGGTCCGTTGGGCCAGACCTGGGTTACCCAGGTTTTACACAGGCGGAACCCAAAATTGGGATCCGTCTGATCCGCCAGAACTGAAAAAGCTGACAGAACGCGTTTTAAACCCGCGAGACGATTTTCAAAATTTTCGAAAAGTCCTAAAACTAAAAATATAATTCATATCTGGTTAGGAAATGCAAAAATTAGGCATATGGACACTCATCTCTTAAGACTTTGACCGGGGGCTAACGGTTTTCACTAACCTTAGTGAAATTTAACATAAGCATGAAATTGACAAAAACCATTAATATTATCATTAATCATAAAAGAGCACACCAAACATAATTCATCAAACATAATAAGTCATGAACCATGAGAAAGAACACAAATCACATAATTCACATAGTTTTAACACAAAGACGCTTCTAAAGCACACATAAGACAAACGCTCCTTAATCTTCTCACAACCGGTCAATCTTCCTTTTGAGCTTGTTTAGGTACCTTCCAAAACACTTGAACATTCCTTTGGTTTGCTTGAATTCTTCAGAAGCATTGTCAATGATGGGGAGAGCTTGAAGAAATTCTAAAGGAGGTAACTTAGAGTTTGGTAGATTATCATCGTCGCTCATGCCGGATGATGATGAAGATGGAGTAGGTGATCGAGTACGTTTGCCCTTATTTTTGAAAACTCGTTTATCACTTAGAGGAACGAAGATGTGAGGAACAAGGGAATAGTCAAGGTGCATTCCTTTGTCATTAGGAGGAATGGGTGAAATTGCTCTAAATAGCCGAGTAAGAAGCATTCCATATGGAAGGGCGGTTTTTCCAACTAAAGGTATGTCGGCCATTCGTCGGGCTAGGTAGTAGGCTAAGTTGAATGGTTGACCAATGGAAATGCTATAAAGCATGTAACAAAGGCATGTGTTAACATGATCCCTATTTCCTATGGTACTTATGACATTGGCTCTAAGAATTTCTTCCCACTTCTTAAATTGTGGTTTAAGCTCATTGGTCTCCATACCAAATGGGTCCTTATCCACAATATTCCCCGAACGATTTTTCCTAGTGGTGGAGGCTCTAACAAAGAGATGTTCCTTGATTGTTTCCTTACAAACAAGAGGATTGTTGTATGGATGAAAATGCTCAATTGAGTCTAGGCTTGAAATAGGCCACTTATCCGTGTAGAGACAAGTACCTTCATTAGGAACACCAAGGATGATAGCTAAGTTTGTTAAGCCTATGAAATGTGGTGTTTGATTTGTTTTGAAAGTTAATGCTATCTCACCCGACTCATCAGTGTGGATTTCTACAGTTGCATAGAATTCTAATACGAACCTAGGACAAATCGGCTCATCAATATCAAGAAGACAATCAAAGTTGATTGCGGCAAAGTTTTGGCGAGTAGATGTTCCTTCTAGAAAGGATGGATCAATTGTTCTACCTTCATGAACATAGCGTTTTTCTAGTGCCTTAAAGGTTTCTATTTGAACTTTGTTAAGACCTTTAGTCCTATGGTGTTTTGGCAAGTACTTAAGGGTTTCCACGTGATCGGTTTGATTTGCGTTAGGCATTTTGATTCCTAGAAAACACAAGAATTGTATGTTAATGACTTTTAATCAATGTGCATGTTCTAATATGTTCCTATATGCAAACAATGCGGAGACTTGATTATCTTGACTCATTTTGATGCCCAAATTGTTTTGTTTGAGAAGTAATGTTATGAAAACAAAAGATAACCAAAAACTCTCCTATTTGAATATATCTTCGATTGAAAATACCCGAAAATACATATTGGTTATGTATTCCCTTTAGCATTCACGAGATAATGTGCAAGTGATGTTTCAATAATGTTTTTCATTTGTTTTAACAATGTGGTGATGTTTGGAGTTGCAATTAGAAAAATAATGCTCTTGGTGTGTTTGGTAAATTAAAGTAAAAACAAAGAGGATGCAATTCCTAACTAATGGAAGACATGATTAGTTAGCCACCAAGTTTTTTTATGAATTTAGAGGTTTTATGCATAAACCCTAAGATTCTAGTTAATGATTGTAAGCAAAAATGTTATGATTAAATTAAAAATGTAGTTGTGATTGGAATACTTACAAAGTTAGTTGGATTGGATTAGAAGCCCTAAAATTCGTATGGTTATGTGTTTTTGAGAGGGTAATGATAGTTTGAAGGTGAATGACAAAATGAGGAGGGTGTTTGGGTTTGAAAATAAGAGCATGAACAATCTGTGGATTCGGCGGACCAGGCGGAACCAAAAAATGGGTTCCGCCCGTATGGTCTGAGGGTGCCGTGGGTGTCTGTAGGAAAAATCAAAAAGGGATTGTCTTGATTTTTGTGGTTTTATCCTAATGTTCAAACCTAAGATTTTAAGTCTTATTGTGTATGACTAAGCCTAGGAATGATGAATGTTTCACATTCAAGAGGTTTAATGAAAACGTTGATGGAATGATTGACGTAGAAAAATTTTCTTAGTTAATATGTTCCTCAATGAACAATTTTAACAAGACGATGATGATGGATCACAATGTGTCTGTAAAGACTGTGATGAGTTAAATTGTTGCTGAAGTCGATGCATCCTTTGTTGACGAGATAACATTGTTGATGAAGAAATTCCTTTGTTGATACGAATTAGCTTGTTCAAGCGGAGCTTGTTGATGTGCTTCTTCATTAAATACTCATATGAGATCATTCAGCGTTTTGGAGAATCATTGGGTAAGTAAGTATTAAAAGTGCAAGTACCACTTGTGCTTTTCTTATCAACTTATCACCGATGCAATTCCATTTGACATACATTATGGTTTCTCTTCCCGTTCTTTTGGGACACCATAATCCTAGTGGTGTAGTACCGTTAAGTGAATACAAGCAAGCTCTTTCAAAAGAGGTGTTTTTAGGATCTTCTCTAAAAACGAGCACATAGACAAGCACTAAACATAATGTTGAGTAACATTTGTTGTGAGAACAAGTATATTCCCAAACATTTCTCTATGTTTAGTTTTACCTACGGATTTACTAATCTCATTCTTGATGAGTCATCAAGGCCTTAATTTTTGTGAACAAGTGAAGAACTAGGAATGTTCTTGAGTGATTATCCCTTACTTTTGGAGCTTGCTTAGGTTAATAAATAATCTTTCAAAAATTAGCATTCCTTTTGATATTGCTAGACTTAGTTTTTGACACAAGATGAAAGGATGTTGTTTTTCAATTTTTAATAGTCCATCTTCCTTGTTATTGATTTTGACAAACTTGTTTTATCAATGTTGGGCTTTCGACTAAGTCATCATCTACCAAAGATGATATCTTAGAAAGAGGTGGTCTTTCATTGAATGTTAAATTCAATGATTCCTCGACTCTTTGGGTTTATTTTCTTAAGACCTCATAAGTGTAAATGTCTAAGATGTGCAACATCATAAGACTATGGGTCGAGTTTGATGTTCACCTCCTAGAAGTTTAATAAATCATTTTCTCCCAATCATTCAGATAAAGTTCAATTGATTTATTTTACTTTGTGTGTCTTTCGTGAAACTTTTAGCAAAAGAATGATTGGACTTAAGATGCTATTGAAAATAAAGAATATAATACCAAACGACTTTTGTACTACAAGTATTATGAAATGTTGTGGTTTTGCTAGATTTGCAAGCATCACAAAAGTGTTGGTTGTCTTATCACTTAAGAGATTCTTAGTTCACTCACTTGTAGATAAGAATTAAGTAAGACTTACTCAAGAGTTACTCGTGTATTTTCCCGAAAGTTAAAACGAGGCAAGACACCTTATATCTCCTACTAGAAGTAGTAACAAGCTACTTTACCTATGAGGGATCTAATCCTTATTGTTATTCACACAAACATAGACACCTTATAGTAAAGACTACCACTAACACTTATGACAAATCATATTTCTAATCATCAAGAAATATTACAAGGTAAGTTGAAGAGACGTGTACCTTTTAAGCTCCATAGATTTAGCCATCAAGAATAAGAACATAAAGCAAATAATCTTGATACGTAGAGAGGCAAAACACAACTTCTTATAAATCCAAGAGAGTTAGAAAGACACGTAAAAGTATTGATCATGATATTTTTACCCCTTTATCATGTGTTCCTACTAGAGTTAGAGTAACATCTACAATACACTCTTAGGTTTCACAAACACAACATGTTTTGTTTTACTTGTTGATGATTCATTTGAGTTAAATCCTAATCCGGTTCTATCTCTAAATGATCTTTGATTCTTTAAGCAACTTTTAAGAATTTTTGAACTTTCTTCAAATTTAGGAAACATTTTTCCTTTTTCATTTTGTTTTAGAATTTCATGTTTGTACTCTAGACATACTTTATATTCTAAATCAATTTCAACATGACTCTCAAGTCTAGACATCTTATCTTCTAACATGATTTTATTTCCAAAAGTGTTTACACAATATCTTGAAGTTTCATTGTTAAAGATAGTTTTTAGGTCTATGTTGCATGAAAGTTTAGACTCATTTTCTATTTTAGAAAACTTTAGGATAAGTGTGTCAAAGCAAAAAATGTTTGGTTTCAAAATGTACCTTGCTTGATGATCTAGCTAAGAGAGAATCACAAACGGATGGTTGACTACATCTTCATCCGTGTTAGTCCATGAATCACAAGCAAGTCCACGAAGAGCTCGACATGAGAGGTCATCTTCACTTCCACCTTCACTTAAAACATTTAAACTAGTAGCACATGTATTTATCTCAACTAAATGTCTATCAATTAACTTTTCTTAAGACCTCTAATTCAAATGTGAGATCAAATTGATCATCTTGATTTTTAAATTAACTTTTCCAATTAAGCACGCTTTCATTTTCAAATAGCGGTGGGTTTTGAATAGGCTCCCCTTCTTTGAGATTTTCAAAATCCATGGATCGATCCAAGTTTTAAAATACAATTTATTTTAAGGAACTTGGGTAACGTAGCTCCTGATGCCAATTGTGGAAAACTAGAAGGGGGGTTGAATAGTTTACCTCTTTAAAAATCCTTTTCAACTTAAGTATCCTTTAATAACTTTAGGTTTGATCAATAATATAAACATACCATTATATGTTTGTTTCTTTCAAAAGCTTTTAGTGTAAGTATCAATTCTAATTATACATGTTTCTTACTTTGAAAAGCTTTACTTGTGATGATCCTAACTTTGCTTGTTTAGTTCTTTGAAAAGCTTTTACATTTGTTTGAAAACATAAAGACAACTTTACTTGTTTTGCTTCTTTGAAAAGCTTTATATATGGTTAACAATTCTAACTAAATAACAACATGCAATAAGCAAAGATAGAGAAAGAAACGATCAAACCACAACACGATTGTTTATCGTGGTTCGGCTACAAGGACTCTTTTTCCTTGCCCTACATCCACGCCCCGAGTTTCCAACTCGAGAGTTATAAGCACTAATCAACAAGCTCCTTTCACCGGCGGAGAAAACCTTACACGTCGCTTATACTTTTACCGACACAAAGCTAGATGTCGAGTTCTTTTACAAGGGTACAACCACTCCCAATCGTCGCTTACACTTTTACCGACACAAAGCTAGATGTCGAGTTCTTTACCAAGGGTACAACCACTCCCAACACTCTACGTATTTTGAGGCCTAAAATACTAACCAATCTCTACTGAATATACATGACACAAAGTAAGTATAAACTATCAAAGCTTATACATGATCAAGCTACCAAGACTTGCAACTTTAGAGTTGAAGCTTGCAACTTCTTGAATGATCTTGTGGAGTTCCTTGCTACATAAGAGAATCACACAAGTCAGGGGTTACTAAGTTAGTTGAGAGAATATGTGAAAATATGTCCTAAAGGGTTACACAAAACTAACAAGTGGTTTGGTATTTATAGCAAACAATACTGCATGCTCGGCGGATCAGGCGGAACCCTGAGATGGGTTCCGCCCGTGTACCCCCAGGGTACCGCCGGGTCTGCAGTAGGTTTTTGCAATAACTTCCCAAACCAAACAATTTCTTGTCTCATAACTTCTAGCAACCAAACATTGTCACATCTCATTACTCTAGTCAAACACCAATCTTGCAAGTCACTACAAAGTAAGTCAAACATACAAATGCATATTGACAAAACTTGCCTTAAGTGTGATGTGACAATTCTATTTAAAGAAATAAATATGATGTGACAAGACACTTTCTAATTTAAGAAGTAAACTTGTGTTTAGTTCTAAAAGGAAAAGTAAACCTTAGTTAAACAAGACTTAAACACTTCAAGTGATGATTTACTCTTAGCTAAATCTCATACTTTGTCATTAACAAAACATAGCAAAGATCGTAAAATATAAATAACGTTTTTAGGCGATATTTGTATTAACATCCTTAACTCATACTCAAACTTAATCCTATCATCACCGTCCTTCTTCATCATATCCGTGAATGACCTTTTCAATCTCCTAGAGCTATCCGGATATTGATTTCCTTGATTATTGTTAACGGACCCTTCCGAATGAGACATGATTTCTATTTTGAGAGTTATTTTCTAAAGTATGGTGGAGGAAGTTATGTGTTCTAAGAAAAGTCTCTAGAGATTTAAAAGAGGATGAAGATATGAAAAAGGGGTTATTATCCAATGGTTAAAACAAAAGGTTGTATGATTATTTGTGAAAAGTAGGAGTTTGGTGGATCATAATTAAATATTTGTACTAGAGATTCTTCCACCATTTCCTATTTATCATTTATATCCTCATCATCTTCTAGTAATCTCATTCCTAATCCTAATCTTAAATAATTGAATTGATCTTTATCCAAAGGTTTTGCTAGGATCTTAGAGATGTTTTCATCACAAGAAATTTTCTCTATGGTGATATGGTTCTTAGTGATGTTGTCTTTTAGAAAGTGATGTCTAATTTCAATGTGTTTCGTGCGAGGGTAATCAATTGGGCTTGAATTTAGATTGATAGAGCACGTATCGTCACATAGTATAGGTACTTCGTTTAATATGACGTTATAATCAACAAACGCTTGCTTCATCCATAACGCTTGTTGGCAAGCCCTTCCGGCTGCAACATAATCGGATTCTGTTATGGAGTTGGCGAAGGAAGTTTGTTTCTTAGAGAACCATGATGTTAAACAAGCACCTACAAATGTGCATATTCCACTAGTGCTTTTCATATCAACTATATCTCCCGCATGATCCGAATTGGCATAAACCAATACTTTTACCCCTGAATCATTTGGATACCAAAGTCCTAGATGTTGAGTTTCCTTAATATACCTAAATATTCTTTTAACGGCCTCTAAGTGGGAAATTTTAGGATTTTCTTGAAACCTAGCGCAAAGGCAAACACTAAACATCATATCTTGCCTACTTGCCGTTAGATAGAGCAAGCTTCCTATCATACCCCTATACTTAGTACTATCAACGGATTTGTTGTCATTGTCTAGGGTGAGAACTCTTTTTCTAGAGATAGGGGTTTTTGTAGCCTTAGAATTTTCCAAGCCAAACTTCTTAAACATTTCACCAATATACTTAGATTGATTGAAAAATATCCCATCACTTAATTGCTTGATTTGTAATCCTAGAAAGAAACTAAGTTCACCCATCATGCTCATTTCGAACTCATTATGCATTAAGTTTGCAAATTCATCGCAAACCGATTGGCATGTTGACCCAAAAATGATATCATCTACATAGATTTGAATAATAATAAGATGTTGTTCTTTTGTTTTAGTGAACAAAGTATTATCTACCATACCCATTTTGTACTCATTAAGCAAGAGAAAAGATTGTAACCTATCATACCAAGCTTTAGAAGCTTGTTTAAGTCCATACAAAGCCTTTTTGAGCTTATAAACATGATTAGGTTTTTGAAAATCAATAAAACCGGGAGGTTGTGCAACATACACTTCCTCTTTGATGACTCCGTTTAAAAATGCACTTTTCACATCCATTTGAAAAAGTTTAAAATTATGACTACAAGCGTAAGCAAGCACAATTCTTATAGATTCTAATCTGGCAACGGGTACATATGTTTCATCATAATCAATACCTTCTTGTTGGTTATAACCTTGAGCTACTAGCCTAGCCTTGTTTTTACATATTACACCATTTTCGTCAAGTTTATTTTTAAAGACCCACTTAGTTCCTATAATAGTGTAACCACTAGGATATGGGACTAAAATCCATACATCGTTTCTTAAGAATTGATCTAGTTCTTCTTGCATTGCCATGACCCAATTTTCATCTTTTATGGTCTCCTTAATGTTCTTAGGTTCTATGGTTGATACAAATGCAAAGTCGTTGCTTTTGTCTTGGGCATGTGACCTAAGGGTTCTTTCATCTAATTCTCCTATGACTTGATCTATGGGATGATATCTTATTTCCTTAATATTTTCCACTCTGTGGAAAACTAGAAGGGGGGTTGAATAGTTTACCGCTTTTTCGATTCTTATTTAGCTTAAATATCTTTTGGAAACTTGACATTTGCTTAAAGATATAAACACAACTTTATATGTTTGATTATTTGAAAAGCTTTTCATGTGAATAACAATTCTAACTTTACTTGTTTCATGCTTTGAAAAGCTTTACTTGTGATGATCCTAACTTTGCTTGTTTTAGTTCTTTTGAAAAGCTTTATATGTGGTTAGCAACTATAACTAAAAGACAACATGTAATAAGCAAAGATAAAGAAAGAAACGATCAAACCACAACACGATTGTTTATCGTGGTTCGGCTACAAGGACTCTTTATCCTTGCCCTACATCCACGCCCCGAGTTTCCAACTCGAGAGTTATAAGCACTAATCAACAAGCTCCTTTCACCGGCGGAGAAAACCTTTACAACGTCGCTTACACTTTTACCGACACTAAGCTAGATGTCGAGTTCTTTTACAAGGGTACAACTACTCCCATTCGTCGCTTACACTTTTACCGACACTAAGCTAGATGTCAAGTTCTTTTACATGGGTTCAACCACTCCCGTACGTCGCTTACACTTTTACCGACACAAAGCTAGATGTCGAGTTCTTTACCAAGGGTACAACTACTCCCGTTAGTTCTTTTACTAGGGTACAACAACTCCCAACACACTACGTATTTTGAGGCCTAAAATACTAACCAATAACTTCTACATATATGACACACATGAAGTATAAACTACCAAAGCTTATACATGACCAAGCTACCAAGACTTGCAACTTTAGAGTTGAAGCTTGCAACTTCTTGAATGATCTTATGGAGTTCCTTGCTACATAAGAGAATCACACAAGTCAAGGGTTACTGAGTTAGTTGAGAGAATATATGAGAATAAGTCCTAAAGGGTTACACAAAACAAACAAATGGTTTGGTATTTATAACACACTATTCTGCATGCTCGCGGATCAGGCGGAACCCTCAGATGGGTTCCGCCCGTGTACCCCCAGGGTACCGCCGGGTCTGCAGTAGGTTTTTGCAATAACTTTCCAAACCAAACAATGTCTTGTCTCATAAATCCTAGCAACCAAACAATGTCACATCACATTACACTAGTCAAACACCAAACTTGCAAGTCACTACAAAGTTAGTCAAACACATAAATGCATATTGACAAAACTTGCCATAAGTGTGATGTGACAATTCTATTTAAAGAAATAAATATGATTATGACAAGACACTTTCTAATTTAAGAAATAAAAAACAATGTTTAGTTTAAAAGAAAATGTAAACATTAGTTAAACAAGACTTAAACACTCAAAGTGATAATTTACTTTTAGCTAAAGTTCATACTTTGTTATTAACAAAACTTAGCAAAGATCGTAAAATATAAATAACGTTTTTAGGCGATATTTGTATTAACAATCTCCCCCTTTTTGTTGATGACAAAACATAAACTTTATTTAAAAGTAAGTCATAAGATTTAGTGTTAAGTCTTATAAAGTTAGTAATGAAACTTGTTTTTGCAAAGAGTTAGCTACGCGGAAGTTTAAAATAATAGAGCAAGTTTCATATAAATTCTCCCCCTTTTTGTCGAAACAAAAAGAAGAGTAGTGAAGCGGAAAGATGCGCATGCTCCCCCTTGGATGATACTCCCCCTAAATGGAGTGCCAAGAGAGGAGACATGGATTTTGAACCTACAAAAGAAAAGTTAGTTTCCGCATAAGATAAGTCATGAAAGCATTTCATGTCTAAAACACAACTGAGAGTTGTGAAGCGGAATAATGCAATACTCATGCTCCCCCTTGAATATTACTCCCCTAAATGGAGTATCAAGGAAAGAAAACATGGAAAATGATCCTACAAAAAGAAAGTTAGTTTCTAAAACACAAGATATACAAGTTACCATAACAAGGTATAGTGCAATCACAATACTTTAAATGGTCAACAAATAAAGCATATCTCATAGTAGGATAAAATTAATTTCACGTAAAATTTGACTTTTAGGAAGTCAAAGACGAGAAATGATGTGAATAACATCCTACTTCTAAAAATAAAAGACCAAATAAAAAGAAACTCATAATATAAAAATCCTACTCTTATAAAAAGGAAACCATCACTTTCCTTAATGAGAAACATTTTCCAAAAACAAGGCTAAGGTTGTTTAAGGAAGAAAATGTGGGTTGTGGTTGTAGCGGGCTTTAGTTTGAAGGTTGAGAGGGTGACACGGGTTTTGGTTTGTTGATTTAAATGGGAAACATTTTCCAAAAGAAACGGTTTTGTTTCATTTTGGAGATTCTAACCTTGAGGTGGTGTTGGTACTCTAAACTTGGTTTGTTGGTTTTAATGAGCAACATTTTCCAAAAGAAACGATTTTGTTTCATTTTGGAGACTCTAAACTTGAGACGTTCCACAATGTGGTTTAGGATAAACCTCATTTTATTGGATAGGGTGAAACAAAAATGGTTTTGGGTGATGATACTCTTGTTGTGGTGGTTGGTTATGGTCGAAAGACTCATTTTGGTTAAGCAATGACCTTGGTTATTCATTTGTGAAAGGTGGTGGTTGTTGTTGGTCTTGGTGGAAGATCATTGAGATGCTTTTATTTTCTTATACGAAGAAAATAGAGATTCAAAGTGTTGGGAAGGTTCTTGAGATGGTGGTAGTTATTGTTGTTGTAGTGGTTGTTGTTTGAACAAAATGATGTAGGCTTGATTATTTGTAAATGGTTACCATGAAGGTTTTTGTGAATGGAGTGAAACACAAATGATTGTAGGTGTGTATGACCTTGATCATTTGGAAAAATTGAGGATTTAGCATAAAGGTAGGCCAAACTCTCAAGCAATGACGGTGGATGAGGTGCATCATCCAATGACTCGTTTGGTTGAAATATTGGTTGTTGATGGGTTTCCATTTGGGCAATGGTGTTAAAAGGTGACAATGATGGAGGGCTTGATGGTTTAGGTGATAGGTTTTCAAAAGTTTCCAATAGTGGATGTGGTGATGTTGGTGGTGTATGGAAAAGTTCCATTGGTATAAGTGTTGAAGTAGCAAGATTAAGCAAATCTTGAATAGTGATCACATTGGTATTGAAATGTGTTGAGGATGGTGTTGAGGTAGTGAGGTTAAGGAAATCTTGGATAGGTAAAGAAATATTAAGCGAAGCATCACTTGAAGATGATGAGCTTGACTTGACGGTTTTGTTGAAGCAACAAGGTTTGACACTAATCCTAGTGGTTTTTGAGAAGGATTTTGATGTTTTACTATTCAAAGATTGAGGTGTCAAATGATTTTCATGACCATGTCACATCATTTGAGGTCAATCCAATGAATAGGATGGAGTGAAAGACCAACCTAAGCACTCAATGCTTTGTGATCATGGGAAGTGGTTTGGTTGAAAATGTATCAAAGGTTTGAAGGATCCTTTAAAAGGGTTCCGTTGGGTAGTTATGTTTTGAATTTGAATTTTGGCGGGAAGTGTCTTCCTAATTGTTTTAGTGAGTGAGGTTTGTTCCAATATGGTTGTTGGTGTTAATGAAAGATGTTTCTCACTTGGGATAATGATTTGACACTTTACAAGTTATGATCTTAAGAAAAATGTTCACAAATTTTCTGCAGGTACTGGCGGCACCCTAAGACTACACAGGCGGAACCCTGTTTTGGGATCCGCCTGGTCCGTTGGGCCAATTCTGGAATTCCCAGAAATTGTACTGGCGGAACCCAATTTTGGGATCCGCCTGATCCGCCAGTGCTGCAAAAGTATACAGTCCGCGTTTTTGACCCGCGAAACGATTTTCAAATTTTTCGAAAACTCTTGGAAATGAAAATTTACTATATGACAGATTAGGAAATGCAAAAATTGGGCATATAGACATTCATCTCTTAGGACTTTGACTGGGGGCTAACGATTTTCACTTAACTTAGTGAATTTTATCATAAGCATGAAAAAATGACAAACACTTTAAACATTGTCATTATGCATAAAAGTTCATACAAACATAATCCAACAAACATAATAAACCATGAAAGTGAAAAACACATAATTCACGTAGTTTTAACACAAAGATGACTCTAAAGCATTCTTAAGCCAAACACTCCTTAATCGTCTCATAACCGGTCTATCCTCTTATTGAGCTTGCTTATGTACCTTCCAAAGCACTTGAAAATTCCTTTGGTTTGCTTGAACTCTTCGGATACATTTTCAATGACGGGAAGTTCTAGAAGGTAGTCTAAAGGAGGTAACTTAGAGTTAGGAAGTTAATCATCCTTTCTCATGTCAGATGATGATGATGATGGTGTAGGTGAGCGAGTACGTTTGCCCTTACCTTTGAAAACTTGTTTATCACTTAGAGGAATGAAGATGTGAGGAATGAGAGAATAGTCAAGGCACATTCCATTATCGTTAGGAGGAATGGGTGAGATTGTTCTAAAGAGGCGGGTGAGAAGCATTCCATAAGGAAGAGCGGTTGTTCCTACCAAAGGTATGTCGGTCATTCTTTTGGCGAGGTAATAGGCTAAGTTAAAAGGTTGACCGGTGGAAATGCTATAGAGCATGTAGCTAAGACATGTGTTGACATGATCTCTATTTCCTATGGAACTTATGACGTTGGCTCTAAGAATCTCTTCACATTTCTTAAATTATGGTTTGAGTTCATTGAATTCCATTCCATATGGGTCCTTGATGACCTCATTACCAGTTCTAGTTCTCCTAGTGTTGGTGGTCCTAATGAAGAGGTGGTCATGAAGTTCATCTTTGGACACAAGAGGGGTATCATAGGGATGGATGCGGTCAAAGAGTGTGTCAAGAGTTGAGAGAGAGTGCAAGTCGGAGTAGATGTAAGTACCATGGTTTGGGACACCTAGGATTTGAGCAAACTCCTCGAGAGTGAAGGAGTATTGAAGACTGCTAGCCCTAAAGTTAATAGACATGCGACCATACTCATCCTTGGAGAGGGTGACGGATGCATAGAATTCTAAAATGAACCTAGAACAAATAGGCTCTTCGATTTCTAAGAGACACTCAAAGTTGATTGTGGCAAGTTCCGTGTAGAGGTTTGTACCTTCTAAGAAGGATGGATCAATGGTTCTACCCTTATGGACATATCGTTTTTCTAAGGCTTTGAAAACAACGATTTGAGTTTGAGTAAGACCTTTGGTTGTTTTGGTAGGTACTTGATGGTGTCCTTGTGGTCGTAGCGAGTTCGAGGAGGCATGATGATTCCTAGAAAATCAAAATTTCACATTTTAGTCTAAGTAAACGACTATTGTAATGTGTATGTTCTAGTGTGTGCCTATATGAAAACAATGTGGAGGTGCGGTTAGCTTGACTCATTTTGATGCTTAAACACGTTTTATAATGCAAGTGATGTTTCAATGACGTTTTTCATTTGTTTTAACAATGTGGTGAACGGTGGTAAAGTATGGGTGACGACCGAGAGTGGATATGTGAAATGAGGTGGTGATTGTTTGACAACACTTAAAGCTTGGTTATCTTCTTTGTGTTCTTCACTTGCTAGAAAGTGGAAGAGACGCATTTCATAATGAAATTCACTTGACTTTTGACGACATAGACAAATATGTTAATGAGTGTATGGATATGACAATTGCCTTTTGTTTCGTGGGATCTGGAGGGAAGACTCAAAAGGAATTGTCTTGATTTTTGTGGTTTTATCCTAATGTTCAAAACTAAGGTTTTAGGTCTTATGAGTCCTTGACTAAGCCTAGGGATGATGAATGCTTCTCATTCAAGAGGTTTTGTGAAAACGTTGATAGAATGGTTAACGTATAAGACTTTCTTAGTTAAGATGTTCCTCAATGAACATTTTTACCAAGACGATGATGATGGATCACAATATGTCAATTAAGAACATAATGGATTGAATTGTCGCTGAAGTAGATGCTTCCTTTGTTGAAGGTATAACAATGTTGATAAGATGAATTCCGTTGTTGATGTGAGTTTGCTTGTTCAAGTGGAGCTTGTTGATGTGCTTCTCCATCCGATACTAATTGGAGAATCTTACGCGTTTTGGAGAATCATTGGGTAAGTAAGTATAAAAGTGCAAGTACCACTTGTGCTTTTCTTATCAACTTATTACCGACATAATTCCATTTGGCATACACTATGGTTTCTATTCCCGTTCTTTTGGGAGACCATAATCCTAGTTGTGTAGTACCTTATGATGTATCCAAATAGGCTCAACTAACGAGTTGTTTAAGGATCTTTGTTAACACGAGCACATAGACAAAAGCTAAACATAATGTTGAATCTAAATGTTATGAGAACAAGTAGTCTTCCAAACATTTCTCTACGTTTAGTTTTACCTACGGATTTACTAATCTCATTCTTGATAGGTCATCAATAACTTAACCATTGAGAACAAGAGAGCAACTAGGAATGTCTTTAAGTTAAAATCCCTTGCTTTTGTGGCTTGCTTTTATTATCAAAAGGACTTTCAAATATTGACATTATACTCACTTGATAACTTTGAAATATCAACTTCATTTCACTATTTGTTTTATTCTAAATTCCAAAAATTGTTTTTATTGAATTTGTTTAGACACAACTAATGACCTATAAATCAAGTTTTATAACTTATGTCAATTTTACTTGATTTAATGTTTAACTCAAGGTGAAAAGATGTTGTTTTGTACTTTTACTCCATGCTTGTCTTGCCATCATTGGACTTTCGACTAAGTTATCATCTACCAAAGATGATATCATAGAAGGAGGAGATCACTCGTTAAATGTCATATTCAACGACTCCTCGACTCTTTAGGTTTTCTTACTTAAGACATTATGAACTCTATTTATTTTTAAAAAGTCCAAGAGGTACAACATCATTAGACTATGTGTCACATTTGATGTGTAAATCCTAGATGTTGAAAACTCATTTTCTTTCACACATCCTAATATATGCTAATGTGATTTATTTCACCTTGTGTGTTTTATGTGAGATTATCATAAATGAGTAATTGAAGAAAAACACAATTAAAGACTCAAAGTATGGTGTTTGAGAAAATTGTTTAATAAAGGTTTGTTTTGCAAGCATCACCAAAGTGTTAGACATTTTAACACTTAGGAAATTCTTAGTTAGCTCACTTGTAAGCAAGAGTTGAGTGAGACATACTCAAGAGTTTTTCATGTTTATCTCTTGATGATTAAATAACCAGAACACCTTATATCTCCCACTAGTACTAAAGACTAAATTCCTCGTTGCATAGAATCTAATCTTAGTTATTTACAAATAGCAGGTAGACACTTTAGAGTATTACAAATAACACATATTTGAGCACATAATGCTAGAGACAAGATATAACCAAAGTCAAGTTTAAGTAATGCGTACCTTTTAAATTGCATAAAAATGCTATCAAGCAGATAAGCATTAAGCGTAAAAACTTGGTTTGACGACATGCCTTTGAAACTCAATAACTCATGTATCCAAGAAGGTTAGACAATCATATAAAAGCAAAGAGTATGATAATCTTAATTCTTTTATCATGAGTTTCTATTAGAGATAGAATTATCTCTAAATCTCTCTTCTAGGTTAGACAAATTTTACTTGCTTTGTTTTATTAGTTAATGGTGCTTTTGAGTAAAATCCTAATCCGGTTTTATCTTTAAACAACCTTTGACTCCTCAACAATCTTTCAAGAGATTTTGAGCTTTCATCAAATTTAACTAATAATTTTTCCTTTCTCATTTTGCATTTTAATTTCATGTTTGTAATCTAGACATAATTAACATTCTAGATTAATTTCAACATTACTCTTAATTTTAGACATTTTATCTTCTAATAAGATTTCCTTTTCAAAGATATTCTTAAGAGATTTTGAAGACTCATTCTTGAAGACAGCTTTTAGGTCCATTTTGCACAAATGTTTAGACTCATTTTCTAGTTTAGAAAACCTTAGGATAAATTAATCAAAGCAAAAGAGTTTGATTTCAAAGTGTACCTTGCTTGATGTTTTATCTAGTTTAGAATATCAAACCGGATTTTTGACTAAATCTTCATCCGAGTTATTCCATGAATCGCAAGCAAGACTACTACGAGCTTGACACGAGTAATCACCAAGATACGCAAGCAGGTTCATCCAAACGCACGTACTCATCTTCACTTGTACCTTCATTTAAAACATTTGAACTAGTAGCACATGTATTAACTTCTACTAAGTGTCTATCAATTAGTTTTTCTAAAACTTCTAATTCATATGTAAGATCAAATTGCTCATCTTTGACTTGACATATTCCTTGATGAAAGTTTACCATATTTTTCCAAACATCATTAGCCTTTTGACAAAAATACATTCTTTCATATTTGGTACTAAAGCTTTGTAAAGTATTGTTTTAGCTTTAGTTATTTTTATCAAGTTTAAGATAATTATCTTAGTTTTCAACAACTTGTTTTCTTTGGTTTGAAATTACCAAAAGAAATAATATGCCAAAGATCTTGATCAATTGATTTCACATAGTTTTCAAAACTACTTTTTCATTCAAGTAAGTTTTCTTTTTCAAATAGCGGTTGGTTTTGAATAAGTTGCCCTTCTTTGAGATTTTAAAAATCCATGGATCGATCCAAGTTTTAAAATACATTCTATTTTAAAGATCTTGAGTAACGTAGCTCTTGATGCCAATTGTGGAAAACTAGAAGGGGGGTTGAATAGTTTACCGCCTTTTCGATTCTTATTTAGCTTAAATATCTTTTGGAAACTTGACATTTGCTTAAAGATATAAACACAACTTTATATGTTTGATTATTTGAAAAGCTTTTCATGTGAATAACAATTCTAACTTTACTTGTTTCATGCTTTGAAAAGCTTTACTTGTGATGATCCTAACTTTGCTTGTTTTAGTTCTTTTGGAAAGCTTTATATGTGGTTAGCAACTATAACTAAAAGACAACATGTAATAAGCAAAGATAAAGAAAGAAACGATCAAACCACAACACGATTGTTTATCGTAGTTCGGCTACAAGGACTCTTTTTCCTTGCCCTACATCCATGCCCCGAGTTTCCAACTCGAGAGTTATAAGCACTAATCAACAAGCTCCTTTCACCGGCGGAGAAAACCTTTACAACGTCGCTTACACTTTTACCGACACTAAGCTAGATGTCGAGTTCTTTTACAAGGGTACAACTACTCCCATTCGTCGCTTACACTTTTACCGACACTAAGCTAGATGTCGAGTTCTTTTACATGGGTTCAACCACTCCCGTACGTCGCTTACACTTTTACCGACACAAAGCTAGATGTCGAGTTCTTTACCAAGGGTACAACCACTCCCGTTAGTTCTTTTACTAGGGTACAACAACTCCCAACACACTACGTATTTTGAGGCCTAAAATACTAACCAATAACTTCTACATACATGACACACATGAAGTATAAACTACCAAAGCTTATACATGACCAAGATACCAAGACTTGCAACTTTAGAGTTGAAGCTTGCAACTGCTTGAATGATCTTGTGGAGTTCCTTGCTACATAAGAGAATCACACAAGTCAAGGGTTACTGAGTTAGTTGAGAGAATATATGAGAATAAGTCCTAAAGGGTTACACAAAACAAACAAATGGTTTGGTATTTATAGCACACTATTCTGCATGCTCGCGGGTCAGGCGGAACCCTCAGATGGGTTCCGCCCGTGTACCCCCAGGGTACTGCTGGGTCTGCAGTAGGTTTTTGCAATAACTTTCCAAACCAAACAATGCCTTGTCTCATAAATCCTAGCAACCAAACAATGTCACATCACATTACACTAGTCAAACACCAAACTTGCAAGTCACTACAAAGTTAGTCAAACACATAAATGCATATTGACAAAACTTGCCATAAGTGTGATGTGACAATTCTATTTAAAGAAATAAATATGATTATGACAAGACACTTTCTAATTTAAGAAATAAAAAACAATGTTTAGTTTAAAAGAAAATGTAAACATTAGTTAAACAAGACTTAAACACTCAAAGTGATAATTTACTTTTAGCTAAAGTTCATACTTTGTTATTAACAAAACTTAGCAAAGATCGTAAAATATAAATAACGTTTTTAGGCGATATTTGTATTAACACACTCTAGGTAGTATATCTTCTAGATCATTATTAGTAGACAATTCAATCTTATTTTGACATGCATCTTCTTCTATGATTTCATCATCAACTAAAGGCAATGTTCTAGATTTTTGGGGAGTTTCGTCAAAGATTATATTATATGATTCTTCAACTTTTAAGGTTTCCTTATTTAGCACAATGTAGGCCCTTGATGTTAGTGAATAACTGATGAGGCGAAAAATAATCCGTTTTTAGGGGGTTATTTAAGCCCGGAATTGAATTTATTTGATCAAATATTACCCTAAATCGTTCCTTTTGTGATTTTAGGTACTTTGGGAGTGAAATCTGGAAAAGGAAGCAATTCGAACGTTTTTAGAGCATAAAAGTGAAGAAAACGCCAAAGACTTAATTTTCTATGCTGGGAATAGTGTTTGACGGCGTCAAGAGTAAAGACCATGACGACCAAGTACAAACATGAAGGCGTCACAAGTAGAGCGTCAAGAGTTAAATGTGTGACGGCCTGTAAAAATGAACTACATGACGGCGTCAGATGTAGATCTAGGCAGTCCGAGGATTATTTTGGCGGCGAGATGACGGCGTCACAAGTTTGTTCTTGACGCCGTCAGCCTCTAATATCTATATATAGTTTTCTAATTTTCAATCATAGAAAGAGGAAAAAGTTTAGAGAAACCCAAAGGCCGAACCTTGTACGAATTTTACAACTTTTCAAGGGTTTTCAACCCTTGAATCCTTACATGTGCTATTGAGATAAGTATTTTCTTAATTCAATCAATATGTCTATGTGTTGGTTGTCTATATCTTGTGCTTGTCTTGATTCCACCATGCTAGGCTAGATTTATATTGTGTTTGCTTAGATCTAATGAAACCTAGATGTTGATTATGTGTTGATTACTTGTTTATGGTTGTATTGGATGAATGATTTCAATATTAGGCTTAAGAAAACTGGCAGATCTCCAAATGGTAACATGCTTAAACGTCTTAGGAAACATGAACCGATGTGTACTAGGTTTTCTTGGTTGTATTTAATGCATGAGTAAATTCTAATGATCCCATGTTAGGAGCTTCTTGCAGGCTCGACATAGGAGTGAAGTAGGCACTCATAGGATTGGGGAAGTAAGTACGCCACCCCATGAATGGTATTAAGGAATACAATCCGTCATCCACGCAACTATAACAAGTAATTAACGTGTAAAAGATATATAGGGAGTAGTGAAATCTAAGTAAACACATTTCTCCCACTTATTGCTCACAACCTTAGTTTAAATTAGTTTATTTTCATTTTTAGTATTTTATTTTGATTGCATCTTAGTATTGGGTTCCTTGACTAGCAACTAATTCCGCCCAAAATCCTTCAAACCCGAGATTTTAATTTGCTTTAAAAAAATATAAAATACAAAAAAGAATCATCCCTCATCTCTAGAACTAGTATTTAGGTTTTCTAATCCTAGAGACACTATTCCTAGCTGAACGATCAATCCCCCGGTACTTGTCATTATACTATACTACAACGATCAGGTACACTGCCTAGTGGGGGTTGTAAGCTTCTTGAGATCCCTCGAGAGGTAAAGCTTGGTGCAATCCCCGCACATCAAGTTTTTGGCACCGTTGCCGGGGAATAGTTATTGTCTAGGTTAGAATCTCTTTTTATTAGGTCTACTTGCTAGATTCCTTTCTAGTAAGATTTTATTTTTATTTTTAGGTTTTCTTTAGTCTATCTTATTTCTTTGTGTTTTTGTTCGTAACTTTTCACCACCCGACATCATGGATGATGGGAACATCTTTGAACCCGTCATCCCACCACAACAAAACCCACCACTAGAACCCCTTAGGCCCCGAACCTTAGGAGAGTATTCCCGACCTAGCCATCAAGGCTACCGAAACACCATTGAGCTCACCGGAGCCAATGTGACCCCCTTGCGATCCGACACCATCCGGTTGGTGCAAAGCGGATGTGCATTCCATGGACTTCGTTCCGAAGATCCAAATCAACATCTCAAGGACTTCCTTAAAATCATAGATTCCATAGACCTAGATGTTGCAACTAAAGAGACGACCCGATTACGCCTATTCCAATTCTCTCTACGTGATCAAGCTAGTCAATGGCTTGAGCGTTTACCTGCGGGATCCATCACCACATGGGATAATCTCACCAATCGCTTCCTTACTCAATTCTTCCCACCGGGGAAGACTGCAATGCTTAGAAATGACATTTTGATGTTTGAACAACATCAGGGTGAAACTTTCTACGAAGCATGGGCTCGTTTTAAGGATCTCCTCCATAAAGTCCCTTATCATGGTATAAACCTTTGGTTATTAGTTCAGATTTTCTACGACCATGTTGACTATCACACTAAACGTACAATCGATAGGGCCGCGGGAGGTAAATTGCGTGATAAGAACGCCGAGGAATCCTGGGAAATTATTGAAGAGCTGGCCGCCGATAATCAAGAAATGTGGAAGTTTAATCATACGATAAAAGCGGCCATCAACGCAGTCTCAACACCTGGAGGGACCACCAAAATCCCCGATGAACTCCTATGCAAACTCGAGGCAAAAGTTGATTATTTTGAGGAAAGGCAAAGGAGACCTTTAAGTCCTAGACAGGCTACTGTCAATTCTTTCTCGAAACCGACTTCAACACCATTATCAGAGTCACCCTCTAGAGAAAATATCGAGACTTTTCGAAACTATGCCCCACCTTATTCCCCTCCCGAGGATCTTAGCCCGGAGTTTGAAGCTAGAATGAGAGAATATATGGCAACTCATTCAGATCGGCTCGCTAGATTTGAGGAAGCAGTTTATAAGCAAAAAGAGGAGATGCATGAGAAAATGAATGAGATGATGAGTCTATTGGAGGAGTATGCCAACCAGAGAACCCCCGAAAGAATGCTACTAAGGAAAGAAAGCGTCACCCCCACTACCCAATTTGTTAATTCCATCACAATTGTCTACAAGGATAATGAGAAGGTAGAAGCCCCTACTAAACAAACCTTAGAAGAGCCACCAAAATCCCAACCTTTGAGTTACTACCTGAAACATGATATAAACGAAAATACTATAACAAATTGAATAAAGGGTGACGGGCGTAACCAACCTTCCAAACAGAGTTCTGAGAAGGAGGAAGGGGGAAAAGACGAGTATGATACGTTGCCTGGGGGGCCAATATTCGAGAGGCTATTGGTACAAAAAGTGGCTACTAAGCAGATGGCGTGTGGGAACTTCGAGATACCAACTAGCATCGGGGATTTGAAATATCTTAGTGCTTTCGCCGACCAAGGATCGGAAGTAAATCTTATGCCCCTAACTATTTACATCCAACTAACGTCAAAAATGCCAGCCCCCACTCGTGTTAGGTTATCCCTCGCTGGACACTCGTACGTATACCCCCTAGGAATCGCAGAAGATGTGTTAGTTAATATCGCAGGATTCATGTACCCCGTTGATTTTATGATCATCGATGATAAGGGAGATGGATGCATGCCAATAATCCTTGGGGCACCATTCCTCGCCACCGCTAGGGCTGTCATTAAGTATGAAGGCAGGAAAATTGAGCTTAAATCTGGAAAAAGAAAGATTAGCTTCCCCATGACCCCGCGAAGTGGGCATGAGAATTTGAGTTGGAGAAAGCTCAAAAACAACATTGACACGACACCCATTCGTGTTCAGAATAAAATTCTTGCATGGGAGGCAAGAATCAGAAGCTACAAGGAGGCTAAATATGAAAGAAGCAAAAGCAATAAAGTTCATGTCGAGTTCGAACATAATCGACCAGCAGAAAGCCATGTACCATTCGAGGAAGGGAACTTAGTACTCTTAAGACACTTGGAAACAACAATACCACCCGATAAACCAAGTCCTTGGTGGTATGGGCCTTTCACAATTGAGAGCATGAGCCAAGATGGGATGGCTAACCTGAGAAGTAAAGTAGGTGGAGAGGTGATTGCAAGTATCGACAGATTGAGGCACTACCACCAAAATAGTAATGATCACAACTACATGGGGTACATCATCTCAAGGGATGAGGTCACGTAGTAACCCATGGCCTTGAGTCTAGCTACAAGACTCGTAAATAAAGAAAAGCGCTTCTTGGGAGGCAACCCATGATTTTGTGTGATTTTTATTTTGTTTGATTGTTGTTTGCTTCCGTATGCATGCTTTATTTTTATTGTTGGTAGATCATGTTTCTAACTGAAAAAGTGGAAATACTTTGATTTGTTGTTTGACCTAGTCTTAACTTCACCTAAAAGGTATTTTTGCAAAAGATAAGTGTAAGGGGAAACCCCAAATATGTTTTTAAGAAATAAACCGATCATGATTCTCCACAATATTAAGTGAACATGTATATTCGTATTTGTTAGAGTCAAATGCTTGTATTGAGTCATAATGAAGTTTTGCAGGATTTTCCAGGAAGTAGGACCAAGTTTTTCCAGAAAATTTTCGGAAACTTAACACAAGAATTTCTGTAGGTCACTTCTGATGGCGTCATGAGCTTGCTCTTGACGGCGTCACGTGTAAAAACTTGGAAATTTTATCAGTTTTGTTTTTCTAACGGAGTTTTAAAGTTTTTGTTGAATTATTAAGTTTTATAATCTCCAGGAAATCTGCAAACTTCATTCCACAAGCATTATATCTTATTTTGTTTTCTAGGATTTAGTAACTTATGTAGATTGCCTCCGATTTTATGCGAGGTTGCCTTGTCTGTTTTCTCAGGATTTACAGGTTATGTATGACAAGAAGATGATTTATTTTTCTGGAAGGGAAGCTTTGATTGTTCATTTTCTTGGAGGAAGATCTAACCTGGCCACCTTATTATCCATACCGAGCGAATCAGGGGAGTATTTGATTTCATTCTTTTTACTTTTTCACTTTTACATTCTTTACTTGAACATTGGGGACAATGTTCAGCCTAAGTGTAAGGGGAGGGTAAAATGATGATACCTTACAGATACACTTTCGCTTGAGTTTGTTTGTTTGATGGTAGATGTGTAATAAAACTATGAGAAACACTTGTTAGTGCAATTTTAGCGCCAAATTTAAATTTTTTTTACAACATTTAGGAGTGAAACTTTAGCCATAGCAAGCGTCTCATGGATAGGAGATTGTATGACTAGCACATAACCGTACTATTCAGAAAAATTTTCCACCCAAATATGTGAGGTTTGCCTTTAGATTTGATAGGAAAAGCATTTACTATTAGTGCTTATGAGTGTATCGGTAGCATGTAGATTCTAGAACTTGCGTTAGTGATGCATCCCGAGACCGCTAGTGAGACTACGTTCGTGTAGTAGGATTTACTACATGATAAGAGGTATCAGGATCACCCTTGTGTTAAACCCGTATCATAATTACTTGACCATTTAAGTCATATTACTTGGCTAGTTAAGTCAACTAATTTTTCCCACACCCTTAGCGTTGTACTCATTTTTAGTACACGAAACCCCTAGTACACCCCTCCGAGCCTATCTTTTCGTTTCTAACTTTAAGCATCTTACTTAAAGGAAGAATTTGTTACACCCCACTTAAATGTACACCCAAATCGCCTTAGCCTTCCGTGTATGCACTCATCTTTAGTGCATTATTGTTATTTGTTAAACCCCAATTTAACTATCTAATTGATTACATGGTTGCTAAGTCGAGTCATATCCTTGTACATATTGTTTTGGGACGATTGGGACTCATGGGTAAAGTACTTATTTTATGGAGTAATGGGGAAGAACATCATATATTACCCCCGTATGTGCGTTAATCTTAAAAGTACTCCAAGTGTTTTGATTTTCTTAATTCGAGTTATTAGATTAGTTTATTGTAAAGTATGTAAAAATTCAAGTGTAAGGGGAATTTCCATTCCCTATGATGTATTATTTTGGATGGTAGGGTAAGAGTGTATGCAAAAAAATAAAAATAAAATATATATATATATATATATATATATATATATATATATATATATATATATATATATAGAAAAAGAAAAGAAAAGAAAAAAAACATACGGACTACCATCCCTTTTCATTCTATGTTCATTTTATATTTTTGTTATTTTTCATTTATTAGCTTAAGTCGAGTCTAGTCTTGGCTTAGCAACGCCACATTGTACATGTAATTGACCAAGATTGTTAACTCGCCATCAGTAAAGACTGCCTATATCCAACAAAACCGTGTATTTCATATCCCTAAACCTAACGCTACAACCCTTTAAAAGACCTCTTTGATAGTTTATCCTAGGTGCTTACGCCATGTGGTGGAGGTTTGATCCTTTCCCAAGCCTATGGTAATCTATTTTGCTATGACAGGTAGTGAGAGATATCTTCCGTTTCCATATTGTAATTTATACTTTATTACACCCGAGAGATGTGAGTATCTAAACACTATTTGTGAGGTGCTAGCGTATGACCTCCGTGCTTGTCTTTGGTCTTTAGTGGAACGATTATTTGTTGTAATTACTTTTATATTAGTGTTAAATGACCCCTAACTTGTATTTTGAGTAGAATAAAAGCGCATTTGCTTGAGGACAAGCAAATCTCAAGTGTAAGGGTATATGATGAGGCGAAAAATGATCCGTTTTTAAGGGGTCATTTGAGCCCGGAATTGAATTTATTTGATCAAATATTACCCTAAATCGTTCCTTTTGTGATTTTAGGTACTTTGGGAGTGAAATCTGGAAAAGGAAGCAATTCGGACGTTTCTGGAGCATAAAAGTGAAGAAAACGCCAAAGACTTAATTTTCCATGCTGGGAACAGTGTTTGACGGCGTCAAGAGGAAGAATTTGACGGCGTCAAGAGTAAAGACCATGACGACCCAGTACAAACATGAAGGCGTCACAAAGTAGAGCGTCAAGAGTTAAATGTGTGACGGCCTGCAAAAATGGACTACATGACGGCGTCAGATGTAGATCTAGGCAGTCCGAGGATTATTTTGGCGGCGAGATGACGGCGTCACATGTTTGTTCTTGACGCCGTCAGCCTCTAATATCTGTATATAGTTTTCTAATTTTCATTCATATAAAGAGGAAAAAGTTTGGAGAAACCCTAAGGCCGAACCTTGTACGAATTTTACAACTTTTCAAGGGTTTTCAACCCTTGAATCCTTACATGTGCTATTGAGATAAGTATTTTCTTAATTCAATCAATATGTCTATGTGTTGGTTGTCTATATCTTGTGCTTGTCTTGATTCCACCATGCTAGGCTAGATTTATCTTGTGTTTGCTTAGATCTAATGAAACCTAGATGTTGATTATGTGTTGATTACTTGTTTATGGTTGTATTGGATGAATGATTTCAATGTTAGGCTTAAGAAAACTGGCAGATCTCCAAATGGTAACATGCTTGAACGTCTTAGGAAACATGAATCGATGTGTACTAGGTTTTATTGGTTGTATTTAATGCATGAGTAAATTCTAATGATCACATGTTAGGAGCTTCTTGCAGGCTCGACATAGGAGTGAAGTAGGCACTCATAGGATTGAGGAAGTACGCCACCCCATGAATGGTATTAAGGAATACAATCCGTCATCCACGCAACTATAACAAGTAATTAACGTGTAAAAGATATATAGGGAGTAGTGAAATCTAAGTAAACACATTTCTCCCACTTATTGCTCACAACCTTAGTTTAAATTAGTTTATTTTCATTTTTAGTATTTTATTTTGATTGCATCTTAGTATTGGGTTAGTTGACTAGCAACTAATTTCGCCCAAAATCCTTCAAACCCGAGATTTTAATTTGCTTTCAAAAAAATATAAAAATACAAAAAAGAATCATCCCTCATCTCTAGAACTAGTATTTAGGTTTTCTAATCCTAGCGACACTATTCCTAGCTGAACGATCAATCCCCCGGTACTTGTCATTATACTATACTACAACGATCAGGTACACTGCCTGGTGGGGGTTGTAAGCTTCTCGAGATCCCTCGAGAGGTAAATCTTGGTGCAATCCCAGCACATCAATAACCTAGAAATATCTCATTGTAATTACTAGTATTGTTAGAGTTTTCTAATGAGTTGAAGATTAAGCATTTATAACCAAAAACTCTAAAGTATTCTAGGGATGGTCTTTTACCTCTAAGAATCTCATAAGGTGTTTTATTAATGATTTTTCTAATCAGGACCCTATTAAGTATGTAAGATGCGGTTTGTACGGCATGACACCAAAACTTTTGAGGTATGGATTGTTCATTTAACATAGTGCGACTCATTTCTTGTAACGTCCGGTTCTTCCTTTCAACTACCCCGTTAGATTGAGGAGTGTGAGGAGCCGAGAAGTTATGAGATATACCATGTTTATCACAAAAGACTCCAAATTAAATTTCATTATCAAATTCTCTACCATGATCCGTTCGAATTGAAACAATTGAACATCCAAGTAGATTTTGAAATTTTTTCCCTAAGGCTTTGAATTTATTAAATGCTTCATTTTTCGTTTTTAGAAATAGTGTCCAAGTGAATCTTGAGTAGTCATCCACTATTACCAAAGTGTAGAAGTTTCCTCCATAGCTTTGAATAGCGGATGGTCCAAACAAGTCCATATGTAATAGTTCTAAAACTCTTGACGTAGAAATCATGTTTATAAGCTTATGACTTGCATGGACTTGCTTACCTACTTTACATGCATCACAAAAATGATTATCAAATTTTTCTTTAGGTAATTTCCTAACTAATTCCTTAGATGCAATGTTGTGAATTAATCGCATGTTAGCATGACCTAATCTCCTATGCCACAGGTTTGAATTATCTACAATGGATGCAAGATTAATAGTGTGATTGCAAGACACATTACCTAGTTTTGTATCATTTTCCTTAGAGATGATTTCAAGTAAGGTATGCATAACGTCAACATCATTACTAGGTTGAGATCTTGAAAGTGGCCTTTCCTTAGAGAATACCTAACATTTGAAGTGCATCTCAAAATTTTGGTACCCATTGTTTCTTGGGTCCGAAATGGTTAGCACATAAAAAGCCCAAGTTGAAAACTCTTGGGTCTTGAAGGAATAAATACAATTGTTCAATTCCATATTTTCAAAGGGTAGACCAAGGATAGTTTTGAAAATATGTTTTCTTTCGAAAGTTGGGTCTTACATATCTTTGGTCTAAAGAATATGGTCTAATGTTTGGGGTAGGTAGGAGAGGTCTTTGGTCAATTCTAGCGTGAGTATATTTAAGACCATTGTACGGACCAGGGTTGTAGTATGGTTTTGTGGTTTTTCTCCATACAATGGGTCTTTAATTATGTTGAGTATTTGCAAGAGGAACTTGAGTATTTATAGGTTTGATAAAACTTTTAGTCTGAATACCTCTTTTTTTTAGAATCCTGGCGCGCTTCTGGCGCGTTGACGCGTCAACCAGCGCGTCAGATTCGGAGGATTTGAGAGTTTTATTTTCGTTTACTTTCTCAAAATTTAGGGGTTTAGCTATATTTTTGGAAGTGGTTTTCTCGTTGTTTGCAAGTTCAAGACCTTCCTTATCTTGGGACGTCTCATTTAAATCATTTTCACTCTTTTTGGGTTTTGTAACATTTAATGACTTATGTTGAAGTCCCGAGACTTCTTCACTCAAAGAGACAACCTTAAGTGTGAGGTTTTCACAATCTTTACAAGGTTCAACATTCTCATGTAGAGTGACAAGTCTCTTTATTTCAATTTCAAGTTCATTATTTTTGTAAAGATCTTTAGAAAGTTCCTTTTGAAAAGAGAGTTTTTCCTTCATAGTTAATTTTAATTTTCTAAATACTTCCTCATATTTATTAAGTAATTCCTCATTTTCCTCTTGCAATTCATTTATAAAAGAAGTTTTGCTAGTAGTAGGGTTATGTTGTACCTCATGAGACTCAATCGCCATAAGACGTGTTGCTTCCTTGTTTGCTTGATTGCCTTCTTCATCGTCACTCCATACATCACCAACAAACGCTTTGTAATGTAGAGGATTTGGACAATCACTAATGAAGTGATCCTTTTCACCACAATTGAAGCATCCATCATCACGCTTTGAGCCTTGACCATTCTTGTTTCTACGATCATTAGTGCGGTTATAAAGCCGATTCCTTCGTTGAAACTTTCCACCTCTTCTAAAGAACTTTCTAAAATTCTTAGCCATGAGGTTGAATTCTTCATTGTTCATTTCTTCTTCATCACTTTCTTCAATGCTACCACCAACGTCACTTGTATGACTTTTAGTGACTTTAGCTTTAAGTGCCAAAGATTTCCCATTTTCCTTTTTGTTTTTGGTCACAACTTTGTCACTTTCAAGAATCATTTCATAAACTTTGAGATTCCCGATAAGCTCATCTAGAGGAAGCTCCGCCAAGTTCTTTGCTTCTTCAATAGCCGTAACCTTAGGTCGCCACTTCACCGGAAGAGCACGAAGGAATTTTCTAACATGATTCTTGTTGTAAAAGCTAGGATCCAATGCCGTGAGGCTTGTGATAATAACATTGAATCGTGTATAACCATTGTCAATGGTTTCTTCTTCCAAGATTACAAACTTCTCATATTGTTGAATGAGTAAGTCAATCTTGCAATGCTTAACTTGTGAGTTCCCTTGATGAGTGATGATGAGAGAATGCCAAATCTCCTTGGCGGTTTTGCACACATGGACTCTCTCGAACTTCCTACGAGGTAGAGCATTGTAGATCATCATCTTAGCCTCTTGATTTTTGACAATCTTCTTCTTCTCATCTTCTTTGAGTTCCGAATATGACTTCTCAACCATCAACTTGGTTTCCGGATCAAGCATCATGAAAACAAAGTCTCCGTTTTGAATGACCTCCCACAAGTCAAGGTCCTTGGACCTAACATAGGTCTCAAACCGGGTTTTCCAAAAACAAAACCCTTCAGTTTCTAGCAAAGGTGGTCTTTGCATAGAACATCCCTCTACATAGTTCTCTTGAGCCATGGATCTATACTCTACTTTACCAAAAATCTTAGTTAGGATTTTAGATTTTTGGGAAAGAAGTTTTTGACTTAAAACGACTTCTCGGGAAGGCTTTAATGCTCAAAAACTTGAGTATACCGCTCTGATACCAATTGTAGAACCGTAGAGGGGGGGGGGGGGTGAATACGGTTTCTTAGGCTTTTAAGACGTTTAAAAACTTTAAGCCTCAAATAAAACTAAGTGGTTGTATAATCAATCCAAACAACCACACACACAACCAAAGTATATAATGCGAGTAAAGAAAGACACCACGTTATATACTGGTTCGGGATGGGGGGTTTATACCATCCATACGTCCAGTTGCGAATCCGCGACTCCGATACTATTCACTAGTATAATCCTTTTGGTGGACTACAAACCGTTACAATTCACTCCACCGATATTCACCAATATCGATGCTCACAAAGAAGGAGTTACTCACACGGTATTCCGCCCTCGGAAACCACCCAAAAGAATCTCACGATTCGACTTTACCTAAGGGTCACCAAGACCACTACCAAGACTTCCCACCGGAAGTATCAAACCCCAACTAGATCCCCAATTATCTAGGCTTGGTCACCAAGACACAAGACTTCCCTTACAAACAATTGAGTGAATGAATGTTTGTTCAATCAAGTCCTAACCTAACCTAACCTAGTGACTCGATTGTAATAGAAAGGGTATAAGAAAGAAGACCCTCGACACAATCATAAGAGTGGATCAGGTTCTTGTGATTCTTCCCTTGCAAGTAGATGTGTTCTTCCAAAGATGTTAATGTGAAAATCAAGAACACAAGATTGGAGATTGAGATAGAGATAGAGATTTGAGAGTGTTTAGAGAGAAAGAATCTAGAGAGAAAGAATAATGGCAAGGGGTGAGGAATACAAGAGGCAAGGGTGGTATTTATAGGCCAAGAAACCAAACTTAGGAAATTTTACCGAGGCCAGCGCGTCACCCGCGCATCAACGCGCGGGCAGCGCGCCAGGCTTCTGTAAACTTTCCCAAGTGTTGGGTGTTTGGATCTTATAAATACCTATCCTTGCTAAACCCCCAATTGTACTTCACACTAAACCTTAACAATAATCATTCTAAGGTTTGCCAACTCAAATAGCCAATTTAGAAAATGTTTTGTGAAGTGTTTAAAGAGAAATCAAATTACCAAGGGTATAAAGTGTAGATAGGGTAATTTGGAAGGGGTAGAAGTGTATCTCCTCACATGGCATAGAAAAGAGAGAAAGAATATTCTAAGGAATATTCCAATGCTTGGGGGGAAGAATGTGATGGAGGGTTGAGATGAAATTGTTTGAATTGGATGGCTAGGAAAAGGGAGCCTCCCTTGGTTTTCAAACAATTTGGCATGTGTGGAATGTGGATGGTTGAGATGAGTTCATTTGAAATGAATGGTTAAGATCAACCCTAGGTTAAGGTTAAGAAAGGATATTCCAAGGGAATATGCTTTTGCTTGGGGGGGGGGGGGAAGAAGAAATGGAGGGTTGAGATTGTTTCATTTGAAATAGATGGTGGAGATCAAAGAGAGCCTCCTTTGCTTTGGGAAGAAGTGTGGATCAATGGTTGAGATGGTTTTGGTTTGAATTGGATGGTGAGGATCAAAACCATGTGGTGGTATAGGGAAGAGGGATTGGATGGATGGTTGAGATGTGTTTGATTTGAATTCAATGGCTAGGATGGGAGGAGCCATATTAGGGTTTCAAATTAAATCCCATGTGTTGAAATTAAAAGGTTGAGATGAGTTGTAAGGGAATGGATGGTTGAGATGTAGTGTGTAAGGGAGTATGTAAGAGATTGTGTAAGAGAATATTTGATTTGGATATGAATGGATTTGATTGGTTTTGTCTTATGTATAAATGGGATTAAGAGAGGATTAAGGCATAATCTAATTGTCATTAAGAAGAAAAGGTTTAGACAATTAAGATTATAAGTTGAGAAAATCATAGGCTACTTATAAGTTCAAGTAACACAACGTCGAGAATCCATAGTTTCATATCTCGTGACTTTCCATGACTCGACGTTCTCAACTAATACATTGGTTCAAACAAGTTAAGTGCTTTGCCTTGATGTAAAGCATAACCGATGTGGGAAAGGATGCGTTTACGCAAAGTGACCTTTGACTTAGTTTGACCAATAAGGGAGTAAACCCGTTACGTAATTAGAGAAGACGTAAGCACGGGGTATGGGCATATGGATGCTTCAACACGATGTCACGTGAAATATATAAACTCCCTAAGTTTAGAAAAGCCTTGGCTAGAGGCGATAATTAGAAGACATGAGTTGGCGTTTTCCCGTAAATGGGTGTTCTAAAAGTGGGATATCTCAAATCTCAAAACTCGTTTCGAGTGTTCTCAATTAAGCACATAACATATTCATACCTGTATTGAAAGATCCACATTTGTCGGGTAAGGGGAAAGCCGACTTTCAAAATTCGCCCGGAACCATACAGACTCCTAGCGCGTCACCCGCGCGTTGACGCGCGGGCAGCGCGCCAGGAGCAGACATTGGCTCTGGCGATTTTGGGCTAACATTTTTTATTTTATATGTTTCGATGGTTTGTTTGTCATCATTAAAACATAAAGAGATCTTGATCATGTTGCCTCAACACAATTCCTTGATCATTATGGGATTTACATCAAATTGATTCATCAATTTGTCATGTAAGCATGTTTCATCCCATTTCATGCCTTAAGTTCTAGGTCTCACGCAGCAACTTAATTAAGTTGTCTAACTTAGAAACTGCAAATTCTCCATGTGTGGTCTCACGCACACTCGAAAATTTACCTTGTCATTAAAATTTAGCCTGCGTCTCACGTTTACTAAATAATAACTTCAAGTGTTTCTTATAGTTAGATGGCATGTAACTTAAATTTTAAGGGTATTCAATTTTGATGTGTCAATCAAAATATGTATAAAGATGCATGCACTCATCTTTATAGCATAAGTTTTCAAAAAAAAAAAAAAAAAAAAAAAAAACTTTTAATTACCAATTCTTGAGATTAATACACAAAGTTTTACTTGAGGTTTAAAAAAAACCCTAAGATGACTTTCTACAATAATGATTTTAAAAGAAAATCATTTAAAACGTATTCGTAAGTGTGATAACCAAGGCAGACTCTGAGGCTCTTTCTAAGCCTTCTTACCACGACTATGAATTTTGTCTTAAAGGAGTTACTTTTAAAAAACATGTTGTACAAAACATCAATCAAGCAAATGTTTATGGATTCAATCGCAAAACATGTAATAAAGTATAAATCTTGCTAGTCTCGCCTTGGAGCGAATTACCGTGCGAAGCAAACCGTTGTTGGCACATAAGACACCGCAAGATTCAATCTTTAATATTTAAAGTTTCACCGTCATTAGTCCATATTATTTTCTTTATAAAAATTACCCTTTTATTGCTTACAATCATGTCCAACAAAATAAAACAATAAAACAAGTAATCAAAGACAAATCAAAACAACTAATAAATCATAACAATCATAGGTGAAACACATAGCCACATGCAATATTGATTAGAATAGATCCCAATAAAACCAATTCTAGGTTTAATATGCATATAATTAACTAGGGCCTTCACCTCTTAATGGAAGTGAGCCACATACATTGACGAATCAATTGCGTAGGCCAAAGTCAATCACATACCACATAGCACATAAATTGATTTTAATAATTATGAGGTCTTCCCCAATTTAGATCTATCTAAACATGTGATAAAAATAACAATTAATAACCCATGACTAACATGCATGTTTCGTCACGGATCAAAGCATAACAATTACCAATTAGGTCATAGGATACGCCCAAATAACACATAAACATGTAGGCAACCTAGGGTTTCTAATCCAATTAAAATTAAAAACCACAAACCCTAATTTGGATAAAGAGGTGATGGACCCCCCCCCCCCCCCTCAAATTTTTAGGGTTTTGGAAATTAAAAGAACCCTAGATCTATAAAAACAACCTAACATGTCTCTAAAACAATCAAAATTCATTTTTTATGTGTTTTATGTAATCAATTACATGTTATAGCAAGGTCGTGATACCACTGTTAGAATATAAGAATCTTGACAATCATATAAATTAGTAAACACATATGCGGAAGCGAAGGAACATCTATAACATATAAGAGATTAACATAAATTAAATAGGAACGTACCTTTAGTGATTCTAGCAAAACAAGAATCAATAATTAATCTTGAACATGTGATGAACCCTAATTAGGGTTTATATGGATCAATGATTAACCCCTTACCGTTTTATTAATCGATCCCCTGATAACAACTATAGTGAGTTGTTACCTCATTCTTGTACACACAAATTAAACCATATTAAGGTTATGCAAGTAACTACACAAGAATAAATTTTTGATGAACAAAAATTTGATCCACAAACCCTAGGGGTTGTACGATCGGTTTTGGAAGCAAGAGAGGAAAAGAAAAACACTTAGGGTTAATGTGTGTGTAAAGAGTGCCCAAACAATGACCCTATGTGTTTGTATATATACTAATAGGAAAACTTGGAGCAAAAGCTAGGGTTTGGGTTGCCCCATTCCCATGGCCAGTCGATCTAGAGCCCAAGGAAGGGTTCTAGATCCTTCTCTTGTTTCCTAATTGTATAAACACAATTCTTTCCTTATTTGCGTCTAACGGTCGTTAGTCCCTTTTACCGTTAAGTACTAACGGTCGTTATTTCTCGTGTCTAATAATAAATATATAAATACATTTATTATTTTTCTTTAATACTCATTTGTAATGTGTGCAATCCCGAGGTCTCAGGTTCGATACTAGACATTTAACTTATTAATATTTATCCATATATTTAACACAGAGCGCATGGTCAAGATTTAAGTTATTCTTAGGCATGTCAAGCAGTCAAGGATATTAAATGGTTTGAGTTCAGATATTACTAGTTCATATCAAAGGACGACACTCACTAAGAGCATACGCATCAGTAACATGAGTTATACTTTAACTCAGCACCACGTCAACGCCACATCAGCTTTACCACTTTAACATTAACCAAAAAAAAAAAAAACACCCACAACAATAACTCAACCTTAACTCAACTTTTCATATATTTTCAATTTTAACCCTAAACTAAAACTAATACTTCATTTTTTTAAAACCATAACATTTTTTTAAAATATATTACATTACGAAAAAACAAAAAAAATACATTACGAAATAAAAAATACAATACGAAATTAAAAAAAATACATTACGAAATAAAAATACAAAGCATTACAAAATAAAAAAAAAAAAAACATTACACCGAGGAGACATTTATTCATTCCGTACGCTTTGCATAGTTTTAAAAATCGTGCCTAAGGCGCGCCTACTCCCTAAATCCCACGAGGCTCCAGCCTTTGGGATTTTTTTTGATCGAGGCTCATGACATGCATGAATCCCGTAAAAATCGCAGCGCCTTGGGGATTTTTACGCTTTAGCGCCTTGGGGATTTGTGCGCCTAGAAGATGTAACGGGGTTTTGGCCTTTTTTTCTTAATAGTAAGATATATTTTGGGCTTACATGTTATATACATTTGGCCCTTGAAGTTATAAAGTATCTAATAACCATAATATTTTAGAAGATAACTAAAACACACAATCAACAAAGAACTATGTTTTTTTGTAATCTAATGTCTAAGAATACTAGCTTATTAACAGATACAAATGTTGTTTCTTTAGTGTTAAGTGTTACCAAACAAACATAGTTTTTTTGTTGTTGATAGTTGATAGTTTGATACATGGTAATTTGTTAAATTTTATAAGTCATAAACTCATATATTGTAATGTATATTCAGGAATTTAGGGTAGTTCATGGATTTTGATATGTTACCTGCTTAATAATTTGGGTTTAAATGCAATGTAATAACTATTAAGTGGCATTATGTATTAAATATTGATATTTTTGTGTTATTTAAGCAGCATAAGTTGTAACATATATTACAAAAAAAAACCTAAATGTATAGTGCGCCTCATATTTATTAATCCCGCGCCTTGGTTTGCGCCTCGACTCGAGGCTCTTTGACCCCCTTTGCGCCTTAGTGCGCCTTGAGCCTTTCAGAACATTGACGCTTTGGCAACCCGTATTTTTCAATGATACGGTCCTTTTCCATATTGACCAGCGTAACGTAGTAAGGATCTTTCCCGATAGTGTCGAGCAACAAAATTTTTATTGAACTCATTAATAATCCGCTTCCAAAACGAATCTTTGGCTTGGGAACGACCGACTAGTTCGTCCTCACTTGCGGCAACCCAACACGTTGCAAGTAATTTTTCTTCACTTGCCGTCCAACGTTCATGCTTGTTGCCCCCTGCTTCGATTTCGTCATCTTCGGTCATTGGTTCTTTGTTTTTTTTAGACTTTCGTTTAATACGACCTTTGGTTTTTTTTTGGAGGAGACGTAGGTGTTTCGGGAACTACGTTAGTTTCCGTTTGGGATTGTTGAGTGAATTGGAGATTTTGAAAATTGGTGTTTAAGGTGTTTTGTTGTTGGGATTCTTGCCAAAATCTTAAAGCTTCATGTTGTTCGTAAACTTCTTGACTCGACATACCGAATAGGTTTAGATTCTCCAAATTCGGATTTGGATTGGATGATGAACCCGCGTATGGGTTCCCCCACCCACCGATGAGGTTCGTAAACGAGTTAGGATTGTTGTTGTTGCCTTGAGACATTTTTTTTGGATATTAGTAGTAGTAGGATAGAAGATATTGAGTAGTGAAAGTGTGGGAAAATAAAGTATGGTAAATGGGTATTTATATTGGTTCAAAAAAAGTTTTGGAAAATGTTTTTCTGTTTTTGTTTTTTGTTTACACTAGTTTACGTTGCGGCGGGGGGGGGGGGGGGGGGGGGGTAAAATGTAATTTTTTTTTAAAAGTAGCCGTTTGTGGCAAATGGGGAGGGGGCGGTGTGATTTTTTTTTTCTTTTTTTTTTACAAACATGGCCCTTTAACGTGATGTTAAGCCACTAACGTGGCACGTTAACATTAGGTTAATGCAGGAGGTCACAATGGTTAACGTATGGTTAACGCGCGTTAAAAGGGCTTAACGTGACCTCTCACGTTATCAATGTGTATGCTCTAAGGGTTTCAAGCATTTAGAGTAGGTTCAATAGTACTTAAGTAAATTTTTAATAGTTATCAAGGTGTATTTTTTTTTGGTAAAGGGTTTATCCCTTTAAATATTCGAAAACTTACCAAGTACAACAATTTGGAACGTTTTTTTTTTTTTTTTCCTCCTTCAGCATCTCCATATCATGAGTATATTATTCTGTTTTGCAAAAACAGAAAATAAATTCCATATTTTAACCATCAAATACATCTAATCAAGTTTTTTTTTTTTTTTTTTTTTTTTTTTTTTTTTTTTTAGAACAACACTACACTTGAAATCCGACCCTCGATTTAAACCATCCAAACGGGCAGGCTCCAGACCGGAACCACTAGGAGAGATCGCGAAGGGAAACTTCTAGAACACACGGCTTCACACTAAGAGAAAAATCCGGATTTTTTTTTATCACTTGCGATACTTGAACTCGGGTAAAACCCCTCCCCAAATTCCAGAAGAAACTCAGGTGACCAACTGAGCTAATTCACTTGGTTCATCTAATCGAGTACTAATTATATATAGCATAAATTAGACCAAATAAATTCCATATCAACATTCACTACCATCTCAAAACCTGCCATCAAACATCCGCAGTGACCATAAAACCAAATACAAAAACATAACTCACTTAAAACAAAAACATACAAAAAGAAAATGAATTTTGGTTCGATGGTATATGGAATGAATGACCAAACCACCTCCAAAATTAAGTTGGCCTTAGCACAAGCTTGGGGGAACATAATAATGGGCTTGACGCGTGACTAGGGTGGGATAAATATAATGCATGTGGTCGGTCTTTGCCAACATTACGGACAGTACTCTCACAAAGAAATGTTAAATTATTATTTTCGATCGATCGTGTATATCCTAAAAAATATATTTGAATTAATTTAATAAGTGATTTAAAGAATATGCATAGATTAAGAGTTTAAGACGACGAACTGAAAAGGTAACGTCACATCTTGACGACTATCAAATACTAGTCCATATCTAGTCTAGCTAGTAGTAATTATTACTATAACATGTACTAGTTCGTTGTTACTGAGTCTCATATATAGACAACAAATAAAAGAGATCGAACCCTTGAAATAATATATTATATTTATAAATAAGATTAAAGAAAAAGCAACTGACCAAGGATGTTGGAAAAGAGGGGACACGTGGCGAATATCAAAGGGGTATGAAAAACCCGAAAAACCTACTTTAGTGAGAGTAGAGGAAGCTGCTAGTTTTTTTTTTTTTTTTTTTTTTTTTTTTTTTTTTTTTTTTTTTTTTTCATTCAAAATATGAAAATATATTGATATTAATTCCAGGTTACATTTGAGAAAGTAACATTATTTCCGATCTTTGATTACGACCAATGAACTTGAAACATCTAAACAATAATTCATTAACTTGACCTACACAAACTATTTGCACAATATTGATGACTAAATTAACATTGACTAATGAACTTTGTTTGACTTGAAAACTAGCAACTTGTGGAAAAGAAACCTACAGAAGAATATAGTAACCCATAAAAATATCTTTTATATAATAAAACAAAACCTCTATTGGAAATTTTCCATTTCAAAAAAATCAATTCACACCTGATTTAGTAATAATTTTATTTAAAAAAAATTATTTTCTTATTAAGTAATATTTTATATTTATCCATAACAAAATATTTATTAATTTCTCAGGGGCAACGATCTCTATTTTTCCATAGAAATTTATTCGTTCAATAAGGGCTCCAGAAGGGCAAAGTAATACAAAAAGAACTCAGTTCGATTTTTATCAACAAATCTAATAAATCTAAGTGTCCATTGGCCCAAAGAAACGAAAGAATCGGTTACATTTTTCGGTTTTTCTTGTTCGATTTTCTATCTAAAAAAAAATGTTCATGAGATTTTCTCCTCTTCTCTTGGAAACAAGAAGAAAGGGGGTGACCCAAAAAAGAAACCAACTTCCCAGCTTAGAAACAATTGATTGATTGATTAAAGGTGCTTAATGAAGAAAATAAAAAACAAATGGAAATGCTTTTGCCAATGAATTCGAAGATAAGATATTCTAAAAAAAGATTATTTATTTTATATTTATCCACAACACAAGTAGAAGATATATACAAAAAATATAGATAAAATGCAATTAAAAATAGGATTAAAAATTTTAAATAATTATTCCAAAAAAAAAAAACAAAATTTTTAAATAATTATTTCAAAAAAATTTTTAAAAAAAAACCACGCGTGCGCAGATATTATAACTAGTATACTTGAATATTGAAATATCAATGAAGTTCTTGAATGAACTCAAAAATTAAGTCGTTTCTAATGTTTTAGTTGTTTCCCCCGATTTAGCTCCTGTTTTTGTTTGTTTGGTCAAATCATCATCAGAAACAATGAGATGTATTACCAACAACCAAATATTGAACGAAGAAGTTGTTAGAGTTTGACAATCAATATAGCACATAATGCGGAAGCTAGGATCAATTATAACACGTATAAAGATAACTAAAACATAAATAAGAACATACCCGATGCACTTGAATAAACCTTGAACTTGTGTAAATTAGATCAATGATAAACCCCTTACCGTTTTGTTTATCGATCTCTTGATAATTACTATAGTGAGTAATTACCTCGTTCTTGTACACATAAACTACCAACAAATAAAGGTTTATGCAAGTAAACGTAAACACAATTTTGGAACAACCAAAATCGACCCAAAACCCTTGTGGGTTGTTGATGCCGATCGGCCAAGAAAAGAAAGAGAGAAGAAAAAGGTTTAGGGTTTGTGTGTGTACACAAAAGATGATTAGGTCTAACCCTTGGCCTTGTATATATACTAGTTGTAAATCTTGGAGGACAAGCAAAGCATGGGTCGACCCAATTGGGCCTAGGTCGACCGGCCATGCATCCCGCAAGGGGATTCCGGAACTTTCTTGTCTTCCAAATTACACTCTAGTCCTCGTTCTTTCGTTTCTAATAATAGTTAATACTTACGTTTAATAATTAACGATTATTTAGTCCCTCAAGTGTTTATAAATATATATATATATATATATATATATATATATATATATATATATATATATATATATATATATATACGATACATATAACATATATATATTTATTTTACTTTATTCTCGTTTGTAATGTGTGCAATCCCGAGGTCTCAGGTTCGATACTAGTCATTTACATATTAATATTTATACGTAACTTTTACCAGAAGTATGTTTGTTTTGTGTTTCCAAGAATCAAGTGCGGTGTTTCATAGGGTGTCCTTTTCACAGCCTACTTGCTAATCGGGTTATTAGTGCTAATGATTTCATGGATTTGCAAGGGAATTTTGATTTATCATTTATAAGATCTTGTTTGTGTTTCATTGATGATGGATCTGAGAGGGCTAATTGTATATTGGGTTTTGTGAATGAAGCTAGGCAAAGGAAGCTGTTAACGTACGATTGGTGGTTCTCACACTAAAACCATCAAGATCATGAATCAACCAGAAACATTCAATTCCTTTTGGATTAATTAGTATCATATCATTATTAATCCCTTTTGTTATCAACAGCAGTAGATTATTTAACTATATATATGCTGTTTAAATTAAAAAATATTCTATAAGTTATAACCATTTTGTTAGGTTTAGTACTAATATGGAGTACTATTATTATATTGTTACCACCCTAATCTTTGTTTGGGGCTGATTATTATATTGTTACCTAGAAATTACTAAACCCTATGCTAATTTTTGTATCCAAATATTATTTCATATACTACGTATATGAAATCAAATCAGCTATGCTTGTTTATTGCTATATTGTGTCTTAATCTTTCTATTATTATCCTTATTGTTAATGGAATGTTAAAATAGACTAAACTGGAATATTCATTATAAGTTTGTTTCTAATTTTGCTTGGATAAGGATGATGACAAAACAGTTTTGTTTTTGTTTGGTGTCGTACGTTAACGCATTTTCCGCTATGTATCTGTAAAAGTGGGACTGTAACATTTCAGCTTTTGTGTTATTTTCACCTTTTAACCCCCTAAAGTTTATGAGAAAGTTTTTTCATGAGTCTACTATTTTCTCAATCATAGTCAAGTCTCTTAAGTTGAGTGCTGATCATATTAAAAGTTTTGTTAAATCTTAATTCAATTAGCAGTTCCAATTGATCCAAGATCTTGCTTGGTGTACACCAATACTAATACGAAACTCTTTGGTTTGAAGTAGTTATACTTTTATATATTGGCTAGCTTGTTCAAGAATTTAATTATTCTTTTTACTGTGTTAAAGATTTATACCAAAATACTTTGTACGAGGTATTATAAAACTTCAAGTAAAATAATATTTACATGTCTTTTGTTCGCTGTTAAAAAAAAATGTTCATGTAATTTGTTTCTTCATTGGAGATCATACCCTGCTAGGCTGCTACTTGCCATTAATGACAGCGGATGATTAGTGGCTGCAGCTGCCATTTCTTCTTTTGATCAGTAAATGAAGTAAACTATGCAATGTTAGTAGGTAGTTATTGAACAGCTTGTTCAAGCGGCTCATGAAATGACTCGCGCACCTATATGTATACCGACACTTGATGTGCACACGTACGTACGTACATATCTGATACGGTGTATTGTTATTGCTATGCGATGTCGCATGTTTGACCGATCTTATTCAACATGTGATACGCATACGCCTACAAAGTTATAAGCTTTCAACATTGATTGTTCTATGCAAAACGAAAGTGTTCTTTATGCCCCGCGCATGAGTTAGCTAGTTTCTCTTGTCTTTCTGTTTTGTAATTGAACAAATTAAATCCATGGTAACCGGCAAATTAAATACTCAGATTTTCCTTCTTCTCATCAACTATATATATATGCTCTCTCAGTCTTCAAAACATATACTTGGTTGTTATAAATCAAGACTATTTGAAGATAACACATGGAATGTATAGATAGTTGATCAGTTTCATACAATTAATCCATGAACCTCTCTTTTTTTTTTTTTTTTTTTTCTTTTCTCGGAGCAAATTAAATCCTTAAGTTTTTCTTATATTTAATTTAGTCTTGATATTATTATGCCATGTTAAATAACCACCAATCTTCATTACATTTTAACAAAACTTAAAGGACAATCTTAATTTGTACACTTGGTTTTGATCTTCAGGATAACTTTTAAGTATCCTTTCTGATATATACATCAGATGTAAAAATAAAAGGACACCTTTTGCACCTTGGGTTTTCATTTTCAACTGGACCATAGTTTGATTCATGATGTTTGATATGGCCATACAACCAGTTAAGTAAAATTTTGAATTTTCAGAACAGACGTATAAATAATAGTGGCCTGTAATAGTGTAATCACCAAAGTAGAAAGAGCTAGGGTTTAGGGTTTTCATCCTGTTTTAACTTGACACGTGTCCACCCTATTACGCTAAAGAATAAAACCAACTATGAAATCGGATATTTCTTGGAACCCCAAATAGTATAATATAATAATATATTACTCGTAATATTTGCTCTTTACCCCCCAGAAGTTTCAATTTTCAAAAATAAATTTAACCATCTCTTTTGTCTTACTCACTTTTCACTTGTCTAAAGTTTACAAACGGAAAAGGTGATAGACCTAGATTAACTATTCTTCTGAAATGAAATTCGTAGGTAAGAAGTAACCAAAATATATAAAAAGAATACAACTTTCTAAATAGCTTTCTGATAGTACTCGATCATTTGATTCTAAAAAGTATGTTTCTCTTGTTGTGTGTATAATCACTATATATATATAAGCCAATTTTCTACTTTCCAGATGATTTACTATGTATTTTCCTTTTGTTACGCGTATCTAAATTAAAGTTATACTACGTACAGAGTATCCGTTAGATTGAGAGTTGTTATCAAACCCATGATCGAGAGCATCTGCTAGCCTCAGTATTGTTGTATGTGCCAATGTGGAGTTTAAACTTGAGACTTATATTGTTTAACCAGAGAATCTCAAGCCCGACCACGTACAACTACTTGTATTTAACTATTTATTGAATTAGTACTCTGAAACAAATTATAAGTATCAATCAAAATTGAAAAGTATAATCACCCAAATGGGATAATATATGTATAAGCGATTAAGCGTTGCACTGAAAAGTGTACTACAACGCTATTTACCATAGTTGTACGTGTGATAAAGAACGTGAAGCCAATATGACATGAAAGTTAGGTAAACCTTTGAAGGAATAAAGTGTTGGAATTTAATAATCATGACAAGCATATATAAATAACAAGTAATCACAAAGCATGCAGCAGAAGACTCACTTCAACATACTTAAGATCAACATTATTGTAGTTTAAGTAAGATTGTCAATCTGAATCATCATCAATAGAGAGTAAAATGTTTACCTTTCCCATGGTGATGTTGACCAATTCTTCATTTCTGGCATGACTCTTTCCAATAGCCAGATGATACTTATCATCTTCTGAAAGTGCCATAAGTGCACTGACATGAACTTCTTCATCATCTGATGATACAACCTCTTCATCCCAATCAAAAGTTTCAGCAACAAGTCTTTTTTTTTTTTTTTGCCTGAATAGGTTTAGTGGTTTGTTATGACTGAGATTTTTGAGTGGATTGCCTCAAGAAGTGCAAGTTTGGCTTTAGCTTTTTTATACTTAGCTACAAAATCTTTTTGAGACTTTTGCTCAGTTTTGTTTTGAAAGTGCTAAGTGGACTAAAGCATTTTTCTTGATTTTTCTTGATTTTTTTTTTTTTTTTTTTTTTTTTTTTATGTATAATACTTTTTGTAAACTCGATATATAACATAGAGTAAATTACACCGTTCATCCTTGTGGTTTGCGTTGACCGCAGCCTATCATCCTTTGACCGAAAAAAATGCACCGTCCATCCTTACATGGCAAACGTTATATGTCGTTGGTCCCTCCTTCTCACAGACATCACTAACAGTCGTTAAATGTACACCCATGATACCTATGTGAGGGTACATCAGTCTTTTTATATCTATTAGCATTTAAAACTTTAATCTTTCTTTTCTGCTTCTCTCTCTACTTTTTTGCTTCTCACTTTAAAATAATCTCAACCTTTAATAACATTTTACACTACCCACCACCACTAACCCTTTCATCAAATATAATGTTTTTCTGCTATAATTATTTTCACAAGAAAAAAAAAAAATCAAACCTCCAATACCCAACCATAATAAATCACACATAACATACAATTATACACATATTCAATGTGTTAGATAAATTTAAAAACCCCAAAATCAAAACGCAAACACAGGAGAAGATTCCTATCATTTATTTAGGCATCACAAAACAACCCAAAATTTCATCACCATTCACCACCATCACCCGAACCCATCGCTGGCGATAATCAAACCGCCAGAACTAACCTACAAGACGATGAAGACATTTAAACCTCGTCACTATAATGTTACCAATGTTTAGATCAATTCAACTACACATCAGATTATTAAAATCGTTTAAACCCTTGCCTTTCAAAAACAAATCATTTAGACCCATATACAACAACCAATGAATAATAGAAACCCATAAAATAAATATTAGCTTTTGAACAAGCCCAGAAAGGAAACGAACCATGAAGTGGGGGATTTTCGAAAGATTGAAAGTATGATGAAATTGAGATTTATTTATTTATTTTGACAATAGCAACAAAATGCGGCACAAAAATCTAGGTTTGAAATGATAAATCGAGTATTGCTACTTAGAGGTGAAGAATTTATAAGGTTTTAAAATGTTAAATACTGGGTTTTGGTATGTGGTGAGGACAATTTGAGTTATTTGTGAGGGCACTTTTAAAAAAAGGTCATTTAAAAAAAAAAAAAAAACACACAACAATCCAAACTTTTTTAGTTAACAATGAGAGCTATTTATCTCTAAAATTTTCAAATTCAATAAAAAAGGGGGAAAAATTATGTGACCGGTCTACATAAATAAAAACAAGAGTAAATTGCATAAATCATCCTTAAGGTTTGGTCAAATTACATATTTCATCCTAAATAGTTTAAAAGTGTAAAGATTGTTCATTTTTGAAACTTTTTTTGCAAAATTTGGTGCTTTTTAAAACTTTTTTTTGGTCCCTAAGGTTTGGTCAAATTGTAGGTTTCGTCCTAAATAGGGACCGAAATTTGCAAAAAGGTTACTTCAAAGGACGATTTTTACACTTTCAAACTATTTATGATGAAATCTGCAATTTGGTCAAACCTTAAGGACGATTTATGCAATTTACTCTAAAACAAAATAAAAACAAAGCACTATTCTTCTTCACTGGAACGAGAGTAAGGAAAGAGAAAAAGTGCAAAAACTGTACGGTCTTTCTTCTTCAACACCAATACCCATTCGACCCATCCTCTACCCTCATACATTTTCCAACATCACCATAATACTAGCCCAGAGTGACCAAAAACACTAAACTTTTAGTCAAACAAATTTAGTTGCCACGTCAACTTTTAGGGTTTTACACCCATATCGGCTCAAAAGCCACAATATGGGTGTTGAAGGACTCAAAGATGGTCTTCAACCATATTTGGTATCTAGGCACCTAATGGAGTTCAAAGGCCTAAGAGTGGGCATTGATGGGTTTAATTGGTTGCACCAGGCAGCCTTTTCATGTTGCCAACAACTGTGCACCGGTGTATATACAACACGGTATTTTTTTATTTTATTTTTTCAGTTCTTAATCATTTTTACCCTTATTTTTAAATAAGTTCATAAATATTTGGATTTACATAGAGTTGAATAGCAAAACCAATTCTTAATCTTGCCGTGAGTTTAATTGTGTTAGATTTTAACGGTTGAATGATTGATGACGACGTTTATTCATTACAAAGATTCAACATCTTCTTCACACAACGGGCCAATAATCGAATGCAAGTCAAAACGTACACCTCTTGTCAAAAAGGTGTTGACTTGCATTTGATTTTTTGCCTGATGTGTGAAGAAGACGTTGAATCTGTAGACCATTTGATGGGTCGGTGCTCATCGTCTCGTATCATTTTATCTTTCACTTTTCAATGGCGGGGTTTCTCTTTTTTTAGGGATTTTGATTAATTTTGTTAATCGTTGGAGTTTTGAGAAGGAGAAAAAAAAAAAGAAAAAGAAAAAGAGAGAGAACGTTTTCTAGCTCTTCATGTTTTAATAAAATCCCGCGGTTCAAAAAAAATAAAGGCTTACCAAGAGACATGTAATACAAGGAAAACATCATCTACACGAAATTCCTAAAAGACCTCATACTACTATTACTAGTTGGTTTTAATTAGGGGTGTTCAAATTACGGCGAGTTTAGTTGATATTGATATTTTTCTTACGTTTTCGTCATTTTCTTTACGTTTTCATACGATTTCATCCGTTTTCTTACGTTTTTATCCGTTTTTATATGTGTTGTTTAATCAGGCACATTCAAGTCTTCATCAACTGGCTCAAGTTGTTTGAGCATTACAAGGTGGTTCCACATATCGTGTTTGACGGCGCACATATACCTACCAAGGCTAAAGAAGATGCGAAGCGCGAGAGGTATATATATATATATATATATATATATATATATATATATATATATATATATATATATATATATATATATATATATATATATATTTATTAAACTAGTTGCATGAACCTTGCACACACCAATTTAGAAGAATCATAATTCTCATACAGTGAAGCACCACCAAGAAAAACAAATCATGCATTTTTTATGCCCAACTTTGGGACTATACCCATAGGTCATTCGTCTTAAATGAACACAAGAACCAAATTGTCACACTCTGATGAAAATTCTAAAGTAACAAAAACAAAGGGAAATATATAAGCATTGTGCAAAAGAGGATTAAAAAGGAAGACTTAATTGAAGCATGCTATTGCCAATTGCCCTTTTGATGATGTCACACGTGTTTTGTTATATATATAGTTTGCATGAGCTTACCTTGGGTTTTAATCACAGTGATAGGCTTACAAACTTGGAGACTGGACACTATTATTTGGATATAGGAGACCAAGAACTTGCATTAAAATACTATAAAAAGTCATTCAGTAAGGCACCACTCGTGTTTGAACTTTTTGAGGTAATAACATCTCCTTCGGTCCTGAATCCCCCGAGTTTATAAATTGTACTGACGACATATTGAATGCGCAGGAGTTGAAAAAGGAAAATATCAAATTCTTAGTGTCGCCTTACGAGGGCGAAGCACAACTCGCATTCATGTTGAAAGAAGGCTTGATCGATGTTGCACTCTCAGATGACACTGATTTGTTACCCTACGGGTGCGATCGTGTAAGTTTTTACAAAATTGGTTTACTAGTCTTTAGGTAGTCTAGGGTTGTTAATGGGTCAGATCTTCATCTAGATCCGATTCGATTTGCCATTTATATGACCCAACAGGGCGAAAAACATGATCCATCAACCCAATTAGATATCCAACAGGTCAATCATTTAGCATTCATGAAAACTTGTTTTCAAGTGTATAAGTGTATAACCATAACACTTATATTGCTGATGGCTATACCTTTTTAAACGAAAAGTCAGTCATAAACATTTGATTATAACTTTCACCTTAATTTTGGAAAACCTCACTGTTTTTGTGACTGCATTTAGTCCATCGAGTATGATAATGGTAGGTATGACGGGATACCTTTTTTATAGATAAACAGTCAAAGTCTCGATATAAAAAAAAAAGTTCTAAACAAAATATGAGTAGTTTAATCGAGCATTTATTTTGTTTAAAACTTTGATTAGGTTTCGACCATTATATAATTTTAATAGTTTTTGTTGTTCTAATATATGTTAATGGATTTTTTAAACTATCATTGGATGAAAAATTAAACAGTTTTATAACACTTTAAACTATCATTGGATGAAAAGTAAAACAGTTTTATAACACTTTAAACCTTTTTAGCCACAACTTGTTTTAGTAGTTTATGATTCACGCATTTTTATTACGGTAGTGGTAAGGTTAACATGGATAGAATTTAGAGTTTTAGAACTATGAGTTAAATGGGTCGACCCGGGTCATGATTCATCCATTTAAATTAGTTTGTGGGTCGAATCATGATCCATTTAGTTGGATCATTGATGAATCAAATCATTATCCCTAAACGTGTTACGACAAGGTTTATTTTTGTTTCTATTATTGTGATTGTTGAGGTTCCTTTTATTTTAATGACATAGGTTATATTCTCATTCGATAAAGATGGTTGGGTTAAGTATTTTGATCGATCGGTGTTGGGCCAATATGAAACGGTTCTTGCCAAAGTTAATGAACGTGGTAAATTAGAGGATGGAGCTTCCACATCAGGCAAGAAGGGGAAATCAAGGGAGGTGATAAATCTATCTACGCTAAATGACGATCAAATAATACTCTACTGCATCATGAAAGGATGCGATTACTTTAAAGGCTTTAGTTATCCTCAAGACAAAATACTTGGCCTAGTACAGGGTGATTACAATGAGACAATACAAAAATTGAGGGATATGAAGTTACACCAATTTAAGAAAACTGAAACTTCTATACATGAGGCATACATGACTTATAAACATCATTTGGTGTTTGATCCAAGGCAAGACGTGAGAAGAGTGGTGAATCTAACCGAACTGGAAGAAAGCATGGATTTGTCTTTTTTAGGCCCATATCCTTATTAATTACTCTTTTGTCATATATGTTTTCTTGATTTAATTTGATTTTTTTTTCCTTGACTTATGAATACTGTGATCCCTGATGAGATAGCTAGACAGATTGCGGATGGAATCGTCGATCCTAGGGACCAGACCCCATATAAGGTGAGCGTGTGTGTGTTTTTTAATATTGTGTCGTTTATATATTGATGTTGTGAACTTCTTTATAGGCACCAAAGGGCTTGTATTTCCTGAGCGAGGTAATCTTTTTTATTTCTAAATATCTAATATTGGACCATAATTCAATGTTTGACAACAATTTCATTTTTAATTTCATAATTGAATGTTTGATTCTTTTCTACTTCCAAATAGATGATGGAGAACGGAAAGAAAGTAGAGCAAAGAGATCTTGAGAATGAGTGGAACATGTGGATAGAACATAGCGGCATCGAGCCTACCTCCATCAAGCATGACCCTTTCAAAAACTTCGACGATTTTCTAAGGTAATTCAATAATTTAAGGGAAAATAACAAAAATAAACAAATTTACATACATGCTAATATCCCATTTCTATCAAAAAAATTCGAAATACCCACAAAACTAGCAAGATTTGCGAGAATTTGCGGATTTTCTGAAAACTCACAAGGTTTGTCTTTGTGAAGTCAAACCTTGCTACTTTTTTATGAGAGTCAACTATTGTGAGATTAATTACAGGCATGAACTTGATTGTTAGTTAAGGCCACAGTCTCCTACATTTTGGTATGAGGTAGTGAATACATTTGGATGTATTCATCTGCGCCTCATTTGACTTGATGGGAATTGAATAAGAGTAAAAGAGACCAAGACATATGGTTCCTCTAAACTCATGCAGTATTCCTCTAAGGCTAACTGCATAACAATCTAACAAACTTGGTCCTGTAACCAACTTTTTTTTGGGGGGACACTGTTCAAGGTAACCAACTTTCAGGAATAAATTAAGGTAATCAGTAATCACTCAAATGATAACATGGCAATGTCAGAAACATTTGAAAAAGTTTGATTGTTTGACATGATGACTGATAACTAGTAATCTGAGATGAATAAACTCAAATCGAAATATTTGATGGTTTTTCCTGCCTAAAATAAGTTGGTTACCCAGAACGGGAATCATATTGATGCTGTTACTTTGTTAACTTTTTATGCGATAAGCACATACTCTCTATCCCTCGAGGAATGTCAACTATTATTGGGCACAAAAATTTAGAACACTTTTAATTAAATAATAGAGATCTATGAAAGGCCTAGAAATTTAACACTTGCAATTGATCAAACATAAGTGTAACACACTTGATCAGCATATTATCATTCACAATTGGGTGGGACGAATAACCAAGTATGCCCAGAATATACTAAGATGAGTGGAAGAAAGAAACTATCTTTTTGCATTGAAAATAGCCTGTTGAGAAATCAATAATGATGATAGAACTATCGAGGTAAGTTAAGACGATACAATTAAGAGAAGTATTTATATCTTTAAGGTTGTGCAAAAAGTTTTAGGATGCTATATTTGTCATGAAGTCACCGAAACACATACTGGACTTCAAGAAATATGATATGATGTTTAGTTAAGACACTCACTGGGATAGTCATATCTAGCTTTCTCCCACGGATGAAGGAGCCATTCTGGAAATTGAAGGGACAAACTTCTTTATCACAATAGTTGACTCTCATAAAAAAAAGTTTGTAAGTTTTAACTTTGCGAAATCAAACCTTGCGATGCATTTAAAAAATTCGCAAAGTTTGACTTCGCAAGGGCAAATCTTGCCAATTTTTTTTAGAGATAATTGATTGTAAATGTATTGAAGTTGCCACTTTCTACTTAGTTGTGTAACATTTTTTTTTCCCTATTAAATGTATCGAGGTTGTTAATATTTCTATTGCATGTACTAAATGGCGTGATTAAGCAAATAACGCCTACGTGTCATTGATTAGTAAATAATTAGCCCATCAATCCAGCCACATCATCTTAGTAAAATTATTCCCAAACACCCCCTTTGAAGTGATGACTAAATTCATGGTATCCATCCCTCTCCCTCACAACCCAGAAATACATTAAAACATACACATTTAAACCAATATTAAAACACACTTGCAAACATTCCAGGCAACCACCCACCACCAAAGACATGATAAACAATTAATTACAAAAGAATATCTCCAACACCTTTAGATCTTCATAAACATCTTCAACAAACTCCTCTCATATCCATTCAACAAAACCCATTCACAGATCATAGTAAACAAAGTGAATTGGCAACATCGATTTGATTGTAGAGAGATAACTAGATGGCGTGCCAAAGATTCAAACACCAACATTGTATTAAAAACCACCATGTCCTCCACTGCCATGACCATACAAAAGAAATCCCTGTTCTCCGAAACCAATCTTCTCTGCTAAATAAATTTGTGTTGCCGGGAATCCAAATAGATACCCCAAATTTATGTTACCTGAAAGCCCCAAATTTATTTGGGTTCTCAAATTCTCTGCTTCCCCGTTTAAATCCACAACACAAATAACCCATTTAAATCCAAATAGATACCCCAAAATCCAAACAAATCCTAAATAAAATCCCTAAAAAATCAAACCCAAATTATGTCTCACATCTATTCCATAAGCTAGGAAATCCAAAGAAATTATTTCAGATCTAAATAAAAGAGGTAACAGCATGTGGTCCGTAAATCGCAAAACAGCAGTGGAGGACATGGTGGAAATGGATTGTGGGTATTTCGGATTTTTTGAAAAAATGTGGTATTGGGCGAAGTATGTTTGTAGTGTATTGTCTCTCTATGATTTTTTTTTGACATTCTTTCAAACGGTTTGTCAAATGTTTCATGGTTTCAATGCAGTATATACAATAGTGAGGGTCCGGCCAGCGAATTTGAAGATGGAGCTAAGGTTTATTGTTTTCTAAAGGATTATACCTTCTTAAATGCCAAGGGATGCTGGACACAAAGGTTGCGTTTATCCGAAGTTGACATAACCTGGTTGTATAATGTAAGTTGCTCTTACCCGTACTAAAACATTTGTTTTTTGTTTTTGTTCGCCTAACGTTTGTGTAATATGAAAGTTGCTAGCTTTGATCGAAGGAACAATTAATCCGCAACTCGTCCTGGGAACAATACTAAGTATTGAAGGAAATTGGGCAGAATTGACAATTTGGACGAGAGATGCATCTAAGAATGATCAGGTAGTATATTCTATATTATTGGTTAGTTACTAAACAAATGTAATTAGTTTGAATACAAACTAACGTTCTTGTGTGTTGTTTTCGTTTTCATCACAGCTGGCAATTGCTAAGGAGTGGAAACGTCAGACTATGCATGAATATGTCATTGGGTATGCTCCACGGGTAAGTGCTTCATTTTCTTATGATTGATCCATGTATTTCTTGTGAGGTTAGTTGACTTTAACTTATATTCTCAGGATGTTGTTATTGAAGATGCAAATAGTATTCCTAACAAACGATACATTTACATGACTTGAAAGAACGGCAAGAAATCAAAGGTAACTCGACCTTCTTGATTACTTTTAATGTATTTTTTTCTCCTTATATCCGGTAGTATTTCTTTTAATGTGTATATATATATATATATATATATATATATATATATATATATATATATATATATATTGGTTTTTGTTTGTGGGTGTGTTGTCTTGGTGCTATTTTCCCTGTGAGATATTTTTGGTGGTGCATTGAGTCAATTAATCTTTATCTTAGTGGTTATTATAAGATCATTATGATCTTTAATTGTAGGCACATTGAATGAAAAAAAAAAAAAAATTGATCTTAACCTGTTAATTATCATTTGCTAGTAACATAAATTCGATAGTTTAAGCAACCAAAAGACACGGTTAAAACAAGAATCCAAGGGAATATCGAGAGGATGATAAATCTTAATGACATGAGGATCTTATTTAAAGTTAGCTTTGTTAATGCACTACTACTATTTGCACTTAGGGGTAACTTCACCTATCTTAATAGTGTCCTTTTACTATGGTTGAGTCAAGAATCACTTATGTAGATAAAAATTGCATGATCGTGATAGTAAGGATCCTTATAGAGCAAGTATAATATATGCCTAGTAATTCATGTTATATGCTCTTATTCACTAAGTTTTATACTTACCGTTTCATGTTAACATGTTTTTAGGTGAATCAAGCGGGTCAAAGAGGGTTTTGGGCACAACATCTATGAGCAACTAGTGGTTAAACTTGTGAAGTGTGCTAACAAGTTGTCTTTTGAACCATTTATGATATGAACTTTGAAAACACCATCTTTTGTATGCAACATAGTAGTTGCATAGATTGTAAATATGGTCACTTAATATATAGCTAAAACAAGTCTTTTGAGTAGGTAAGTGTCAAGTTTACTTAAAGTTGGGATACTTGTTTTGGTTATCAAATATTCAAATGCAAGGTCATGTATTTGACAATTGGTAATGAAAAGTATCTTAGTTATAGTTTAAAGTATCATGTGGCCTGGTCCTTGTTTCAAGTCTAATGCAATGGTCTTTGTTTTAGTTTTGGTCATGGTTGTGGTAAAGGAAAAGAAGTGCAGGTCTACGGTTATTGTATTGAAGAGATCAAGTACATGGTGGTGCGCGAAAGAAAATACTATTTTGATTTCATGCTAGAATTGAAATATTATGTTTGTTTGGTGGTGCGCTAAGGAAAATGGTAGTCAAAAAGTTGACTTAAGTAAATAAAGTAGCAAATTTTCCAAGTGACACACGTCGTCCTTGGTGAAATTTTTAGAAAAGAATGAGAGGAAGCGTGATGTTGTAGTAAAAGTTTGTCAATATGAATAGATTGGCTACGACAAAATATGATACCATTAGAAAGAGTCGAAAAATGGTAGAAACTAAGTATGATATAGTGCGGCTTAAGGCAAGTGAGTATGAAATGATATGGTTAAAGTTGCAAAACCAAGTATTATTGTAAGGATAAATTTCTGGCATAATAAGCTTGAATGATGTTTCAAGATGTAGAAAAGTTTAGCGAATGGTTACAGAATAGATTTTGGGGACAGTAGATTTGTTACACCCCAAAACCGGCTTTTAAGTATTTTTTATGTTAAAGTGTGGTGTTAAATGTAACAATTTTTTGTGATTGCAGCTAGGATGCAATACCTCAAAATTTTAGGAGTTAATTGCATAAATCGTCCCTAAACTTTGGCCAGATTGCATGTTTCGTCCCAATTATTTCGAAAGTGCAGAAATCGTCCCTATGGGAAACCTTTGAGTAAATTTTCGTCCCTGATTGGGACGAAACATGCAATTTGGAACTTTTGAATTATGCAATTTTCGTTCCAACCAGGGACGAAAATTTGCTCAAAGGTTTCCCACAGGGACGATTTTTGCACTTTCCTAATGGTTGGGACGAAACATGCAATCTGGCTAAAGTTTAGGGACGATTTATGCAATTTACTCAAATTTTAGTAAATAACGTGGGTGATTTATTTAGCTATCGACTAGTTATGACTTGCACAAATGTGTGACCAACCAAATTGAGTACTCCCTCCGTCCCATATTAAGTGTCCACAATGGAATCTTTGGATGTCCCAAATTAAGTGTTCACTTGTACATTTCAACCAATAAGATGAGAGTTTGGTGGGTAAAAGTAATATTTGATTGGTGGAGAGTTTAGTTAGTGGAATCTCCTAAAACTTTGTGCATTATGAAAGTGAACACTTAATATGGGACGGAGGTAGTACTATTTAGATATTGAGATTTAGTTTGTTTTAACTTTAACAAATGTGCGAGCAGCCAAAGTGAACAGCAGTAGGACCGACGACGACGTGTTGATTTTGTTAATGTACAGAGTGATTTTGTTTTTACAATGTCAAAACTTCACCGGCATGTAATTTAGAACAAAGCTTAGATGTAATGAACCGATGAAAACGTTTATGGTTTGTGTTGGTGAATGCTTCTATATAGCGGCTATCCTGTCATGATCTGGATTCCGGTCACCAAGTCCCTCGACCACTTTCGAGAGTGCTAAGCAATCACTAAAAGGGGGATTTTCCGATAAATCATATTAGTAAGCTTGTGGTTGAAAGAAAACCCGCAAGTTTGGGAACCTATAAAATGTAACAACTTCCAAACATGAGTGTAGAAATAGATTAAAACTAATTAACTAATTTAGTTTGGATTTGGAGAAGTTTAATGTGAGTTTAGTTAAAAAGAAACACTCTTGTTTACCACCAATAGGGGTGGAAACGAGCCGAGCCGAGCCCCAGCCTGCCAGAGCTCGAGCTCGGCTCGTTTAGGTTTTAAAAGGCTCGAGCTCGAGCTCGGCTCGTTTCGAGCCTTAAACTTTAAGCTCGAGCTCGGCTCGTGATATAGGCTCGGGCTCGGCCATAGTTGTCAATAGCGAATAGCGATAAATAGCGACGAGTCACCTATATGCTACGTAGCGAATAGCGATAAATAGCGACCGCTATTTGTGTTTAGCGATAAAATAGTAGCAAGTATAAATTTTAAAATTATATGTATATTGATACATTTTAGTATAAATAACTAAGCAAGTATACAAAATATTGGGCATTAAATATAAATTAATGCTTTAACTTAGTTAAATTAAGGTTTTTTAATTTATTTTTAATATTACAGGGGCCAATCATGGACAATCCAAATTCTGCTAAAGAAGAGTTTAAGTGTATTGCTGTCTTTGTTCAAGTTAAAGAAGTTAAAGGGGCTGAGTGTATCTTTTTTCTTTATATTACCCGGCCTCTCTTCTAGGGTTACTTACCACTTATAGCAGCCGCTCAAACACCGCCACAGTTCGCCGTAAAAAAGCTAGATCTAGCCATTTTTCCAGCGAGTGGGGTCTCACCTCCGACACCACTGTAATCACCATTAAATTCCGAACAACCCCTGAAAACCTCGTCACCTGAACCACCGTGACGCGCCGCCACTGCACCTCCACCTGAACCACCGTTTCGCTATTTTTTCGCTAAATGATAATAGCGGCTGATGACCGCTGCGCTACGTAGCGCGCGATAACGACCGCTGTCGTCGCTATTGACAACTATGGGCTCGGCTCGAGCTCGGCTCGTTTATACAATTTGGCCATGAAAAGTTAAAGCTTGGCTCGAGCTCGAGCTTGGCTCGTAATATATCTTTATTGAGCTCGTTAATAAGCTCGATCTTGGCTCGTATATATGCTTAATACTTAAAATATCATAGGCTCGTTTAGGCTCGCGAGCCCAAACGAGCTTTGTATGTAAAGCTTGGGCTCGAGCTCGACTAATAAACGAGCTGCAACTTAGGCTCGAGCTCGTTTAGGCTCGGCTCGTTCGAGCTTTTTACCGATCCGATCCCGAGCTTTTCACGAGCGGCTCGGCTCGTTTTCACCCCTAACCACCAATATCAAAGTTTAAGGTACATGCTTGTCTCATATCGATATGGGGTGGAGCAAATGCTTTGTTTAATTGGGTTTTTATTCACAATTCAAAACAGAAGGAAAGTTAAACTATATATCATTGAGATTGTGTCTTACTGAGCCTTTAGCCATCCTCCCTTAAAACAGAAGGATCAAAATGCTTCTGTTTAAACAGTTTTTGAGTAACTGCCATAAGAAAAATTCAAGCAAAATAAACTCTCCTCTAACAAACTCTCCCGCCATTTCTTTCCATCAAAATTCTCCGTTTTTCTTAGATATGGACTCCATTAATGCATAATTCAAAAAACTAAATCGATCATTCGATTCAGTTTTTCATTTTACACATCATGATATAATTTTCCCAAATTTTTGTTGAGTTTTGAAATTTTGATTTTGGCGCCAAAATTCTAATTAGGTTAGAATATGTTTAATTTTGCAATTAGCATTGGTTGATTAATTTTGTATAGCTTACTAAACATGTCGAAAAAGAAGAAAACTCAAAAAAGACAAACTAGGGTTCCGCCAAGATATGATGATCATGTTGTGGGCAATCTAAGTAAAAAAACGTTCGGAAGTTATTGCTGGATTAACAAAGGAAGGAAATAAGGTTCAAATTGAAGGGGATAATAGAATTAAAGAGGCTGAGAATATGAATAAGGGAAATGAAGCTGTTAGGGAAAGTGTAAAGGTTGTGAATGATGTTGAAGTACAGAAAGAGGTAAACAATGGTAGTAATGAGGGTGATGATGTGAATCAAGGGAATATTGGGGTTGCTAATGAGCCTTCTATACAGGTATCATCAAACTCTGCTGCTTGTAGTTCTAAGGATTGTGTGGATGATTGTATGAAAACTAATAATGCTAATGCTAGTGATATGCTTGTGAATAATATGGATAATCCTAGTGTTAGTAATAAAACTGTGAATAGTATGGATATGAAGGGAATCATTCTTATGCTCATGTTGATGCTAAAAACACAATTGACTTCAATCAAAAATTGAGCACTATACCTACTGAAATTGACTGTAATGGACAAGAAGTTGTAGTGTTTGATGAAGTGTTAGTGCTTGAAGGCATTAGAAGGTGGGAGTTGACTGTGTGTGGTTACTTTCTGGGTGATAACATGACTGTAAATGAGCTTAGATACAATCTTAGAAGAATGTGGGGTAGGCATGGGTTTAAGGATATCATTGATTCTCATAATGGTATTCACTTCATAAAATTTTGAAATGTAGAAGGAATGGATTATGTTGTTAATAATGGTCCTTGGATGGTGAGTAATAAACCTCTGATTGTCCAAAAGTGGGATGTGAATATGAGCCTTGATAAGACAGAGCTAGTTAGTTTGCCTGTGTGGATCAAGATATGTAACATTCCTCTTGAAGCCTGGACTGAGAAGGGAATTAGTACTTTGGCTAGCAGAGTAGGCAAACCTATTATCATGGATCAAGTAACTGCTACAATGTGCAAACTGGGTGTGGGAAGGATAAGATATGCTAGGGTACTTGTTGAAGTCGCTGCTAGTAAAGTGTTACTTGAGGAGATTGAGATTGTGTATAAGAATGGTGAGAACAAAGAGATTTGTAGGAAGAAATTGGATGTTAAGTATGATTGGAAACCTGCTAGGTGTGATAAGTGTTGTGTGTTTGGTCATAGTACTGATAAATGTGGTCTAAACACTGATATGGATAAGGAGATAAGTGGGGATAAGAAAGTACAGGGGAAGGATAACCAGGGCAATGGGAGAAATTCTACTGAGAATATTGATGGATTTACAGAAGTCCAGTACAAAAAGAATGGAGGTATGGGGGGTAAAAACTTCATACCTAATTACAATAAAAATGGAAAGCAAGGCAACTTTAAGCAGAATCAGGGGAAGGTGAAACAACAAAATCAATTTGAATATCAACCCAAAAAGAGAGTGGAGACTAATGTAACAGCTACAAGTAATACCAATGGAGGACAACAAAATGTGAAAACTCATGCTCAAACTGAGAAAGGAAAGGAGGTTAAGAATTTTTTAGAGGAAGAAGATATTAGTATATGTGCAATCTTAGAAACTCACTTGAAAACCAAGAAGATGCATAAAATTGTTACTAGTATTTTTGGTAATTGGGAATAGATCTAATATGCAACACTGTGATAAAAGATGTAGAATTGTTGTGGGATGGAACAGTATGAATATAAGAGTGAATGTGGTGGTTAGGAATATGAAAATTCATATGAAAGGTTCGGTCACCTCAAGTAACATCTAGCAGAGGATAGCTCGTACCCTTATTAGTATACGTTAGTTATAATAGTAATACTTTAGATTTAGTCTCATTGTGGAGTTGGGTCAGGTCTTTACCCACTGTCAGCTCACTCCACAGCCCATGTGGGGCGTATACTATAATTGTATATATACCCTCTTCCCACCAAGGGAGAGGGTTGGATGATTCAATAATACACACACCTAGTGTGAAATTTCTCTCTCAAGAACATCCCCTCTATACTCTCTTTCTCTCTCTAATCTCAACCATGGTTACCTTGTTCTTCCACCTTCCAAGACCACCCGAATCATCACAATAATCAACATATACGATCCAACAATTGGCATCAGAGCTTGGTTTTACTTATTATGGTTGATTTTTGTGGATTTTTCTTATCAAAAACTGTCCAAGTTGTTACTGTATACGAATATGTTTTGTTTTTGTTTTTTTCAATGTTTACATGTTTTGTTAGTCACAACTCACAACAGTTTCTAAACATTTTTAATGGTACAATTTTTGGTATAGTTTTACATGGTACTGTTTCTAAACAATTTTAATGGCACAATTTTACATGGTCAAAAGTCTTTTGCTTTATGCTTTCACGAGTTGCCTAAACTGTTTTTATGCGTATCACAGTCAAAGACAACAACTTTATGTATCTTATTTTGTTGTGAACTGTTGAAACCATCCCGTGAATAATCAGTGGTTGGAAAATGGTCGGAATCTGGCCGGGTTTTATTTGTGTTCTTGGTTGCGATTTGGGGTTTTCTTGCTGAGTTTTGGAGCAGTTTTGGAAGTCACGGGTTGCGATTTGGTGTGGTTCAGACTTGATGTTTGAATTGTAGCTGAAAAAGGATAAAAACAAATTGGTGAAAGCGACTTGTCTATTTGAGGTTGCGTTTTGACATACAAAGATACTGCGATTTGACTAAACGAGTTGCGGTTTGTGCTGAGATTTGCCACTGCGATTTGCCTATGAGGTGTTGCAGTTTGCCTATGAGGTGTTGCATTTTGTCTAACTAAAAAGAAAATGAGAAGAAGACAAAGACATGAGTCAAAGATAAAAAGTAACATGAGATGAAGACTGGTATTGCAAATACCACTGCCAAACTGTCTACCAATTTATATCAAATCCTCATCAGTCAACAGTTAAAACAACAATTAAAAGAAGAGAAGAAGAAGAGGACCATTTGACCACGTACCAAAAATACCAAAGACTCAGGACCTCAGTATCATCACATCATCAGTCCAAGTTATGAAATGAAAAAGAATGTAAGAAGAAGAACAGAACCAGTCCAACAACATAACCATACTCATTTTAATCTAATCCCATCCTTTACACAACCAACATCAACAACCCATCTAAACTAGTCCCATCTCCAACCACATGACTCCAAGCTGAAAAGGAATATAACCATGATCTTAGCAATGTTTCAACTTTTTGTCCAATCGTTAATAGACTTTTTTTTGTTGAAATCATTATCTTCATAGACCTTTATGAAGTGTAGCTTATAATCTCTTATCCGAAACTCAAAAGAAAGATGTATAACATGTGTGTTACCATCTTTATTTAATTCGTTCATGACTCAACTTAATCTCAGATTATTCTCGTGTTTATTCAATGAAAAAAATCAGACCTTGAAGGTCATTATCACGAAAAAAAATTCATCATCGATTCATTATTGAAGCCTTGCTTCATTCAATATCCGACACAAACAAGACAAAAGTGAATAACAAAACTGTTATTTCTTTTTCTTTCGGCCATTCAAAGATTAAACAGAATGAAATGGTTATTCCTTTAGATCTCAGTTTTTCTCTGTGTGAACAATTACACATCCGAAGACATGAGCAACAAAAGCCAAATCATCATTGATCCTTGTAAAGTTGAATCACTTCCTTTTGATTTCCGAATTGTAAAGAAGGAACAAAACCAAGGTTTCATTCATCCTTTCATTCGGTTTGTACAAGAAATGTAAAACAACGATGCATATGGTGAACCTACCTGAGACCATAACTGTTATTGAAACCATGATCGTTGTGTTTGATGATGATGGAGTTGCATAGATGATGATGAGATTAGATGATTTGGTGATAAGTTATGAGATTGGATGAGATATGTTTGGTGAGACTGTGAGAGAAAAAGTTTATGAGGGAGGCGGATTATGTGAGATTAGGGTTAGGGATTTAGGTTAAGTGTGTCTTTAATACCCGTAATTTTAGGGTATGTGTTTGTGGACAGGGTATTCAATTTTTTTGGGAGCCGGGGTTTTGCTTATGCATTTGGACTGGGCTGAACATAATTATTAAGAGAATTGGGCTGAATATTGATTAGTTGGGCTGGAAAGGTATCACAATTGGAATAGGCTGAAATGATTTATCACATATCAAATGCATTATGGACTTGACTTGGCTCACTGGAATTAATGGGATGCAATATGTGATAATATACATATTTGTGGTTAAGGGTGAGCAAACGGACCAGATGGACCGGACCGACCAATAAAACCGACCGGACCGGATCGGACCGGACCGACCACATTCGGTCCGGTCCTCGGTCTAGGTTTTTTGGCTAATTCGGTCCTCGGTCCGGTCGGTCCAGTCCGGTCCGGACCGACCAAAAAACCGAAAAAACGTGCAAAAATATGCCTAATTGGAAAGGACCGACCGAAGACCGGACCGGACCGAACCGGACCGAGACCGGACCGACCACATTCGGTCCGGTCTCGGTCTATGGTTTTTCCGGTTCTCGGTCTTCGGTCCGGTCCGGTCTTGGCCGGTCCGGTCCGGTTTTTGGACCATGCTCACCCTTATTTGTGGTACATTTTCGGTATGATGAGTGGTATTTTGGTCATTATAAATTTTCATGGTGTTACGCATTTTTTTGACAAGAACGAAAAACTCTACATACAAAACCCTAGTTTTCAAACCCTAATTTAGTTCGATCCGCGAAACAGGGGGTATCTAAAGAATTGGGGCGTATTGTGTACAAGAACCTAATCAAGATTCACTAAAACGTCAAGATGGCTGAGAATTTGGACTTGGAATGTCAAAGTGATTATGGAGTTGATCGGGTATCACTCATTTGAGATTGAAGTTGATTTTAACAAAGGCGTGATCTTACTTTATCATGAAGTCGGGGTTGGTTGGATGCATGACTCTCAATAATAACTTGCTCGTGCTTAAGATTTGAGTTGAAGACTTGGTTTATCTAGTTACCAGCAGTCGGGGTGGATGGTTGAAGACCTGGTTAACTATCACTTAAAGGAGTTACATTATAGTACTCAGTGTCACATTCAGATGACGTTGTGGATAATCACCAGAGGTGATGATAGTCTCATACTTTGTCGGGATAGTATTGAGTACTTAGAGATCTACATGGTGCACAAATTCTCTACACCGTTTGATAACGCTCTAATTATACATATTTCTCGAGCATTATATTATGTGTTTTATGATAATTTAGTGTGAACTTTTGGTACTTAATAGCATAAAATGAATGCAGGTTCACTCTTGGATGCTCTGAAGCAAGAAACATTACAAATCCCTACTATTACACCACTTGAAGTAAATAAATAAGAAGTCTACTATGTTAGTATTTTAAAGTAAGAAAGTGCACCGGTTTTTCAGCTAAGTGCGCCGCACTTATCATCTCGATCAAAGGAAGTCAATAAGCAGTATTCAATAAAAGTGTGCCGGTCTTACAATCAATGTGCGCCGTACTTCCTCTGCATTTATGAAACTTTGGCACCAAGAAAATAGCTAAGTGCGCCGCACTCACAATCATTGTGCGTCGTACTTCGCCTATCAGTAAGCCTATAAATAGAGATAATTTGCAAGCATTTGACTCTCCACTCAACAACCAATTATTACCAAGTAAAGATAAGAAGTGCTACGTGATCCTGAGCCATCGGTGACGTGAACGAATCAGAAACAAGGGGCGTTATATACTTGTTGGTGTCGAACTCTTAGTTACTTGTGACACTTGTGTAATCCATTTGATCAATCCAATCCGTATGTCTCTTGTTTACTATTTAATCAATTCTGTTGTTATGAACTCATTAGCCATGAGAGGCTAAACCTCTTGTGATTGCTTGGATATGTGAAAATAATAAAGTGACATATGATTATGTTTTGATCTCTATCAATTTCAAGTTTATGTTGTGAACTATTTTATCTCTAGTCTTATCACGTTTGGTTATTGAAACTGGTTGAATATAATGTGTTGGGATAGGTCGAAAGAACCAACTTGTTAAAAGCAATTCTAGGAACTTGTCTGCGTTCCTAGCCTTTGAAAGGAGAAATCCATTTAGGAGAATCAATAATAATCTAGACTTGATTTGGAATACTATTTCGAGAGAAATCACTTGATAGATAAATATGAATCTTGAATTGAACCTACAAATTATGAAATTGCTCTTTTGACGAAAATAGCGAGGTTATAAGTTGTGCACTACTACATTATCAAACTGAGAGCATACATGAACATTGTCACTAGATTATCTAAGCTATCCAAGCAATCATTAGTTTTATCATTTGAATTCTTCATATTATCATTATCGTTACTTGTCTTGTTTACGATTCATTTTTACTTAATACGAACGAACTAAGTCCCTGTGGATACGACCTGGTCTTACCTAAATCTTATACTACCAACGAGGGTTATACTTTACCCGTGTGTTTGGTTTATTAAAATCGGTGAAACTAGTATTATAAATTTAAAGCTTTCCTTACACATCAAAGTTTTTGGTGCCGTTTCCGGGGACTTAAAATCTGTTCCTTAAGTATTTTTGAAGTGAATTTAGAAAACAAACCATATTATCATCAAAATAAGAACACTCTGTTTCTTCTGTTGTAAAAAGCACGCCGCACAAACAAATCTGTGCGCCGCACTTTTACACAAAACACACGCATACCGCCGTACTTGTCACCAAGTACGACGCACTCATTTCAATCCGTGACGTTTTTCTCAAAAATTTATAAATCTTTTCATAAAAACCAAAAAGAATCATCTTTTCACTATCTTTTGAAATTAATCTTCTCGGTAAAAATAAAACCGCCGTACTTACACTCAAGTACGCCGAACCTAGCACTTACACACAAGTACGCCGCACAATTTCCTGTGTACGCTGCACTCACTCACTCAGAAAACGAAATTTATCACACTGATTTAAATTTCGCTCTCTATATTGGATGCACACTCGTTCAACTAAAACTTATCCCATTTCACCTTTATCAGAACCTGAAAGAACCTTAAACAAAAGAAAACGTAACAACAAAAGAGTTCCTTTTTCTCAAAAAGACGAAAGACCCGAACAACCTCGTGTTCACCACACACCTATTGACGATATCTCAAATTTTAGATTTTTCATCAAACTAATCCATTTGTATGATCCAATGGATGATGCTGACAATGAACCTATGTGGGCTAACGATCATATCGTTGCACCTACTCCTGGATTAGCTATTACCATTTCTGAAACTGCAAACGAATTTGCAATCAAAGGAAATCACTTAACTCTTGTCAAAGGCAATCAATTTGATGGTTGAATTAAAACTGATACTCACAAACACATTCATGAATTTCAAAGCGTTTGTGATATGTTCAAATACGGAGCTACCAAAACTGAAGCGGTAAGACTAATGATGTTCCCTTTATCTTTAACGGGAGAAGCTAAAACCTGGCTTGACGAACTCGACGAAGGAACCATTGAATCATGGGACGAACTTCGTACTGCTTTTGTTAGTAGATTTTTTCCACCAGCTTTATTCGATAAACTTCTCGGAGAAATCCGAGGATTCTCACCACACTAACGTGAAAAGCTCACCTAAGCCTGGCTTCGAATGAAAGAACTGCTAAGAAACTGTCATGGACACGGTTTGACGAAAAGCAATATAATCAAAATCTTTTACCACGGTCTTGATGAAATAACTCAAGAAGATTTAAACGCTGCAGCCAGTGGTATATTTCTCTATAAAACGCCAAATCAAGCATATCAACTTCTGGAAGACAAATTCTTGCTTAAACTCGATTGGGCTAAAGAGCAAAAACCAAAAACTTCTCTTCGTAAAATTGTTACTTTCGCTGATGAAGGCAGTAGTAATTCTGACACTGACAAAATTATGTCTAGAATGGATGCCATGGCAATCAAAATGGATGCCCAATATAAAGAAATGAAAGAAAAGCGTGAAACGTGTAATCATTGTGGCGGAAACCATTCAACCGCAAATTGCAGTGATGATGACGCACCTATGTCACGTGAAGAAGAAACTAAATTTATGAATGCATTTAGACGCACTCGCTTTTATGATAACTATCATGATCGCGATCGTGATCGCGAGAGATGGAGACCTAATACAAAAAATGAATACAATCGAGAACCTTTCAACCCAACAAACTCTGATGAAAAACCAGGCGTACAAACACAGCTGAATCACTTTATTAAAGCACAAAAATCAACAAATCTTTTTTTTCAAAGAAACATTCATGGACCTAAAAGACAAACTTGAGTCTTCAACCAGAAACCATCAAGCCTCAATTCAAAATTTGGAATCTAAATTCGACAGATTTGCTGAGAAGCAATCGGGTCGAGCTTCTAGATCTCTTCCTATTAACACTCAACCAAATCCTAAGAATAACCAAAACAAACCTTATCAACCACCGCAAGCTCGTCATGATCATGTGAATGCTATTACCATAAGAAAGGGTACCTCATATGATCCACCACATGATCCTAGTCAAACTTAACCTACTGTTGAAGTTTTCACTGATGACGAAGAAGAGGATGAACCTGTTACTCGAAAGGAAACAATAACTCCTGAAACACCAGTCCTCAAACCTTACAAACCTAGAATTCCATACCCTCAACGCTTAAGAAAAGAAAAAATGGAAGCCCAATACAGAAAATTTCTTGACATAATTCGAGCTGTTCGAATTAATGTTTCTCTAGTTGACGTTTTAGCCGGAATGCCCAACTATGGGAAGTTTCTTAAAGAACTTGTTAGTAACAAAAGTAAGCTAGAACAAATTTCCGCAACTTTCCTTAATGAAGAATGTTCAACAATCGTTCAAAACAAAATTCCACCAAAACTCGGAGACCCCAGAAGTTTCCTAATTCCTTGTACTTTCAGTAAAACATTCTCGTGCAATGCTTTAGCCGATCTTGGTGCTAGCATTAATCTGATGCTATATTCTCTCTATGCGAAATTATCCATCGAAACGCTTAAACCTACTAAGATGAGTGTAAGGTTAGCTGACCGATCTTTCCAATATCCTGTCGGGATCGCTGAAAATATGTTAGTCGAAGTTGGAAAATTTACCTTCCCCGTAGACTTCGTTATCCTAAAAATGGAAGAAGATAGCAAAGTACCTTTAATATTAGGAAGAACTTTTCTACATACAGCCGATGCAATGACCCGAGTAAAACAAAAACAACTCAATTTAGGAGTTGGTAAAGAAAGAATGATTTTCTCTATTGATTAGGCTATGAAACACTCTTACTCTAATGATGATACATGTTTTAGAATTGATGTTATCGATGAAATTCTTGAGTAAGATTTCGATGAACTGCTAACTGAATTTAATCAATTACTCTACTCAGTCGATGGAACAATCCTTGAAGACAAAGTCATTGCTGAATATGATCAATTCATGGCTATGACTATCGAAGATAATAATGAAAGTTCCAACGATGATGATAATGAAGAACCATCATTCGAGAAAATAATTTTTGACACCGAACACAAAGTTAGAAATTCAATTGAAGAACCACCTACTGATCTCGTTCTAAAAAAACCATTACCAGACCATTTGGAATATGCTTTCTTGGAAGGTGAATCATTACTCCCATTCATAATCTCATCTAAACACTCTGAGAGAAATAAATTAAAATTAATTTCGGTTCTCAAAAATCATAAAAGAGCCTTTGCTTGGAAAACAAGTGACATACCTGGAATTTGTCCATCTTTCTGTAAACACAAAATTCAGTTAATGGATGATAAGAAACCAGTTGTTCAAAAGCAAAGAAGACACAATCCAAATATGAAAGAAGTTGTTAAAAAAGATGTTTTCATACTCCTTGACTCAGGAATTATCTACCCTATAGCAGATCACGCATAGGTAAGTCCTGTTCATTGTGTACCTAAGAAAGGTGGTATCACAATAGTAACAAATGAAAATGACGAACTTGTCACAACCAGAACTGTCACTGGTTGGCGCGTATGTATTGACTACAGAAAACTGAATGAAGTAACTACAAAAGATCATTTTCCTCTCCCAATCATGGACCAGATGTTAGAAAGACTAGCGGGAAATGAATATTTCTGTTTTCTAGACGGATTTTCCGGTTATTTCCAAATACCAATCGATCAAATGGATCAAGAAAAAACAACGTTTACTTGTCCTTTCGGAACTTACGCTTATCGACGTATGCCCTTCGGCTTATGTAATGCACTTGCTACTTTTCAAAGGTGTATGATAGCAATTTTTCATGATATGATTGAAGAATCTGTGGAAGTTTTCATGGATGATTTTTCTATCTTTGGAAATTCTTTTGATAAATGCCTAGGTAATTTAGATAAAATGCTTCAACGTTGCAAAGATGCAAATCTTGTACTTAATTGGGAAAAATGCCACGTCATGGTCAAAGAAGGAATTGTGCTCGGACATAAAGTGTCAGGAGCAGGACTTGAAGTTGACAAGGCAAAAATTGACTTAATCTCAAAACTTCCACCTCCTACTAATGTGAAAGGCATTGGAAGCTTTCTAGGACATGCAGGATTCTATTGACGATTTATTAAAGATTTCTCAAAAATTGCTCGACCTTTAACTAAACTTCTCGAAAAAGACATTACATTTGAATTCGATGACGAATGTCACAAAGCTTTTGAAACTCTTAAAGAAAAAATCACATGTACTCCAATCATAATAAGTCCAAATTGGAATTTACCATTTGAATTAATGTGTGGTGCAAGCGATTTCGCAGTTGGAGCTGTTTTAGGACAAAAAGATGGTAGACATTTCCATCCTATCTACTTTGCTAGCAAAACACTCGACGCCGCTCAACCAAATTATACGGTTATTGAAAAAGAACTCATGGCCTTTGTATTTGCATTTGACAAATTCTGTGCGTATCTAGTTCTATCTAAAACTGCGGTCTATACAGATCATTCCACTCTAAAATATCTATTTAAAAAGCAAGATGCTAAACCACGTCTTATTCGTTGGATTTTGCTTTTACAAGAATTTGATATAGAAATCAAAGAAAGAAAAGGTGTTGAAAATGTAGCGGCCGATCATTTGTCTCGTTTAGAAAATGAAGATGAAGAAATAAAAATTTAAATAAATGATAACTTTCCTGATGAAACTCTTAATGCAATTAGTTCTCCAAACATGCCATGGTTCGCAGACCTTGCAAACTATCTGGCGGGGAATGTATTACCTAAAGGAATGACTCACCAAGAGAAAAATAAATTCTTTTCAGATTTAAAGAAATATTTTTGGGATGAACCATACTTATTTAAAATATGTCCTGACGAAATAATCCGTAGATGTGTATCTGGACCAGAAACTCGTGCCATTCTTGATAAATGTCACCATGGACCTACCGATGGACATTATGGTGCCACCACTACTGATAAAAAAAGTATTTGAATCAGGATTCTATTGGCCAACAATTCTGAAAGAAGCACATACTCTAGTTCGCCTTTGCGAAGCATGTCAGAAAACTAGAAACATTTCTAAAAGGGATGAAATGCCCATGAATTGTGAAATTTTTGACATCTGGGGTATAGACTTTATGGGACCTTTTCCTAAATCATCAAAATTCGAATACATCCTAGCGCTGTAGACTATGTCTCAAAATGGGCAGAAGCCCAAGCTCTTTAAACAAATGATGCCAAAGTTTTTATAACATTTCTCAAGAAATTATTCTGTCGTTTTGGCATGCCAAAAGCTCTCATTAGCGACAGAAGCATTCATTTTTGCAATAAAATGATGGAAAAAGCTATGGAGTCAACCATCGATTCTCTACATCCTATCACCCTCAAACGAATGGTCAAGTTGAAAATACTAATAGAGCTCTTAAAAGAATACTTGAAAAAACAGTTAAAGACAACCCTGCTATTTGGTCAAGGAAACTTGACGATGCTCTATGGGCCTTTAGAACTGCTTACAAAACACCAACTGGAACATCCCCATACAAACTTATATATTGCAAAGCATGTCACCTACCTTTTGAAATAGAACACCGTGCATAATGGGCACTTAAAAACTGTAATCTAGATTTAATCGCATTCGGTGAGAAATGAATGTTCAACTTCATGAATTAGAGGAACTACGCTTTCATGCTTATGAAAACTCTCGCCTTTATAAAGCTAGAACTAAGGTTTGGCATGATAGGAAATTAAAAATGAGAAAAGAATTTAAGAAAGGAGATAAAGTGTAACACCCCCATTTTTCACTAATCGCAGCGGATAAAGTGTTTGGGGTATTACTTCATAAAATCAAAGATACAGTAATAGAAAACGACTCGAAAAGAGACGTTTTGGAAATTTAGTTATCATTCATAATTATCAGAGTTTTAATTATAAAAGATATACTTTTATTTTCTATGAGGTCCTAGAAATCTAAGAGTTAGGTTGTGTTTGAATGATAACCATGAAAAGTCCTCCAAGTCAAGTACCTCCTTCTGCCATGGATCCATAGAAGTAATATACCTAGAATACATGATTAAAATGTCAACACTAGGTGTTGAGTGAGAATCATAGGTTTAGGAGTTAGTGAATACAAGTTCCCTGGGTTCAGTTGTTACACCTATCTGGGAAAGTGTAGGTTTTGTGATAATTGTGATGCATGCACAATTATCAGGAGTGGAGTATGTTGCACTAAGCTCATGAATCACACCTTAACAATCCGGGTCATGTGGGCTGCAGACCCAACATGAGGGGATGGAAGGATAACTTGCCAAAGTTATTCCTTGAGTGGATTCAAATATAGTACTTATTGGTACCACCTAGTGGGGTGTTAATACCAATGGGAGTTGTCAAACTCCAATAGATCTATCAACTATATTCGCGTTCGCGTGGGTAAAATATCCTAAACGATTAGATTCATGAATTTTGGTTATGTAGTGGTGGCAGTTAGTTTACTCTTGCAACAACCAAAGAAAAAGTCTTGTATTCGGTTTTAAGTAAAGCATTTAGCATCTATCCCCCTCACAGGGTTTATAAAGCATTTAAAGTGAAAGTTTAAAAAGATGTGAGGCTACGAAAACTCACCTGGGTTTAGAGTAATCTAAGTGATGTAAATAGTGACTCGGAAACTAGACCGCCTTACTTATGTATCCTAGTGTGTTGTTGGTTTTGGATGTATGTCAAGCTTTAGTTATCATGTTTATGTTTCTCAAGTTATTGTTTTTAAGTTTGTTAATGTTTTATATATATAACATAACACCGTTCAGGCCATTGTAATTCAGAAGTATATGACTCCTCACATGAAGCTCCCTATTATTGTATTATGTTATCAACATAACACCGTTCGTGCCATCATAATTCAGAAGTTAATACTCCTCACACAAAGCTCCCTATTATTGAGTTATGTTGTTATTAGGGTTTAGTTATAATCATATCACTGTTCGCGCCATCATATCTCAGAAGTATATGCAATAATCGTTCGAGGAGCCAGGGCACTTTAATTCGTAAACCCAACAAACTCATCAAAATGAAATATCCACATAGTACTCCTCGCATGAAGCTCCCTAGTATTGTGTTATGCTTCTAACTTTATTTAGGTTTTATACTTATATGATATTTTCACTTTTTACCCTATAGTATATATATTTACGTTTTCTACCCTAAATTTATATTACTTATATTACTTAGACTAATAACTATCTATACTTGACACAACTAGTCCCTAGACTTCTATATTTTAAGTAAATAACCTTAGACTCTTAAGTTTTCTCTATTTACAAGTTAGACCTTTAACTTTATAATATTTACGTTTTTAGTCCTTTTTAGTTTATACTTAATTTAATATCTATTCTAGGATTTTAATATTATGCAAAACTAGTACTTACACTTATAACTTCTAGGAAATGTCAAAAACAATCACTAGACTTTATAATTTTAGGAATTTATGATATATTCCCTTATGTATGTAAAGTTTTGCAAAACTATTCCTAAATGCATGTAACTTATATTTTATCTAGCAACTAAGTTTTCTAGCTTATGTTTTACTTATTTTAACTTATCTAGGTTATTTATAACTAGTGTACGACTTAAAGAAATGACTTATAGTATGCATGCAAGTATACGACTCTATCTAGGGTTCTAAAATGTAAACTAGTAAATGGAATGGTTCAAGGCTCATGCAAGGGTTCCTAAGTTATCTAAGGCATCCTAATAATATCCTAAGACTAAAGCTAAATGTAAGACTTACTTGGTTAGGGGGGGGGGGGTTACGTGGGTTTAAACTAGGGTTAGGGTTTTCTAGGGCTTGCTCGACTTCAAACCACAACACAACACAACCAAAGCTTTGTTACCCGAATTCTATTGCTTCTAAAGGTTTAGTACTACAGAAATGAGAATTAGAGAGGAGAGGGAGAGGTGTGAAGAAGAAATGAGGGTGGAGGAGGGTATTTATACCCGCGTAGAGGCGGTTAGGGGTAGAAACAGGGTATAGGTGTCGAGCAGGGGGAGGGGAGGAGTAAGCAGGGCTAGGGGTGATTGTGGAGGGTCTAGAGGGTGATGAGGAGCAGCTATGGTAGCTAGGGGCGGAGCTTAGGCCGGTTGTGGTGGGGGTTTTGCCAAGAGAGGCGGTTTGGTAAAAGGAGGTGACAAGGAGCTTACAAGGAGGTGATGCACCACCTTTCTTGGGTGCTTGGAGGTGCTTGTAAGCTGCTTGGTGGGTTAGTGATGGTTTAGGGTGATTAGGGGTGGATTAGTGGTGGTTTAGGGTGGATTAGTGGTGGTTTAAGGTGGATTAGTGGTGGTTTAGTTAAGTAGGTGACAAGTAGGTGTTGCACCTACTTGTGTGGGTGCTTAGAGGTGTTAGGTTGTGTGCTTGGGTATGACTAAGGTGTTAGGGTGCTAGGTTGAGGTGCTTATGTTTAGGTTTTACTTGTTTTAGTTAAGTTTAGACCTAGTTCTACTTTATAAGTGTTTAAGGTTTCACCTAAGGTTTAGTGCCTAAGTTAAGTTACTAAGTGTGTTTTGTGACTAATCCTAAGACCTAAAGGGTTTATTCTAAGTGAGGGTAACTTATGGGAAAGATTTGGGAAGGTTTGACCTATTTTTTTTTAACCTAAATGACCTAAGTGTGTTTAGTGAGAGACTATGATTTATCCTATGGTTTAGTGCCTAGACGAGTGTCCTATAAGTGTCTAATAACTATTCCTAAGTTCTTATACTATGTGGTAGTGACCTATGGGGAAGTTTTGGGATGGTTTAGACCTAATTCTAGTTAATTATGACCTAGTTATGGTTTTGGGCTTATGGGGTTTGTATCTAAGTTCTAAAGTGTTTATTCTATAGCCTAATGGTCCTAAGATATCCTAATATTCCTAAGGAAACTCATACTTAAGCCTTGGACACATTCATACTAGTTAAACTAAGCATATAGGTTCAAATAAGCACATAATCCTACTTAAGTTTTAGTTAGGCTACCCACAGTGGTGACCTATATTGCATCATCTTTCCGGCTGCCACCTCAACATTCTCTCTCCTCAACCCATATTCACCTCTCTCATCACAGTGGCAACCCATATTGCATCATTTTTTTACATCATAGTTCAAGTAGATACATGTTTTCCATTTTACTTGTAAAGTGCCAATATTTGCAAAAAGTATTTTACAAAAACATGCAAAGTGGCAACATGTATAGGTATGTCAACATGCAAAAACCGAATATGTGTGTATACCAACATTTTCATTTGTGCTTGTGAAATGTGTGTTAAATATACTACCTCGCTCCATCAACTTGCAGACCGTACCATACCACCTTGCTCCATCAAGAACTTGAATGTCAAATGCAAACTTGCAGACCATACCACCTTGCTCCATCAACTTTGTTTGATCAAATATACTACATACTTCCATAGTAGTAGTACTGGAAGCAAAGAACAGGAGGAAGCCATTTGGTGTAAAATGGTAAGTGATGACGTATAGTCTATATTTGGGCCACAAGTCCAAATAATAAACACTACTAGCGCCTAAGTCCACCACGAGTGGGCTACCATGACAATGGTTTGGGCCGCAGTATCAATGGCTTGGGCTCACGAAGCCCAAAGTCCAACTAAACCCACCGGGTACGCGATAAGGATTATCTATTCATGGAATAGATATCCTTACCTCGGATAAGCACTACGCGTGCGAAGATTAAGGAGCAAGAAACACGGTTTCTACGCCCCTATATATAGAATCACACGATTCTCATTCAAGGTACGATTTACTAAATCCCTAAACTCTTTACGAGAACTCTAAAATCGATTACTTACTCTCATGCCGAAGTCTAATCGTGGGAGACAATCCCACGATAAGCCTAACGGTGTTTGTTTATTTTCTTAGTGCGCAGGTTTCAAGCATTAAGAGCGAATTGGTGCAAGAGCAAGATCCCTAAACTAGGAAAGCCCAACTTTTGTATCAACAAGTGGCGCCATCCGTGGGACACACTAAGAACTTAAGACTAGAATGACAAAAAGCAAGAACTCAGGGCAGTGGACCCCGCAGCTAGATAAAACTCGAGACGACTCGCACAAGAAGAAGCACAAAAGTTTGACTTCAGGGTTAATCTATGGAATGACCAGTATGTCTGGTCAACCAGAGATAACTCCAATTCCCACCACGGTGGAATTACCCTTGGAAGTCGCCCAAGCCACTACGGTGGTTACAAGCGCTGATGATCTCCAGCGCACCCTCTTCACCACGCCTCATCAAACGGTACCCATAGTGGACAACACTACACCGCCAGGCGCACCTAATCGTGAGAGGGAACCGCATGCTGAAAAAGAGATTCTTGCAGCGGAAGAAGGTGCTCCTGAGTTGATGCTAAACAACTTCGTGTTGCAACACTACGAAGCTCTAAATAGTCTCATGCGAGAAGAAGCAAGAAGAAGATCAGGCCATAACCTGCATGACAGGCTAAATTTTGGCCCAGAAAGATCTCCACCGCACCATCATGAGCGCGAACACAGCGAAAGGCGCACCAATGTCCATGACAGACTTGGTACGGCGTCTAACTCTCAATATTCGGAGGAATACGAAGGTAATGAGAGGCTCTCCGACATCCATACCAGGCTTGGTAGTAGGAGAATACAAGACAGACTTGGACGACCACGATCGCCAAGCGCAGGCTCCTCCAAATCCTGAAGCAGGAGAGTTCACGACAGATTGGGAAGGAAACCCTCCCCAAGTGAAAGCCCCTCAAGCTCTTCCTCTGATAAAAACCGGCGCAAGCGCCGTAGAAAAAATAACTCTTCCTCTAGTGATTCCTCGGACAACGAGGACAAAGAGACAGGGCACTGGAAATCCAGAGGAAAACGTCGCGAAGAAAAGGATGAAGATTTATCCCTTCCTTGGCGTCGTCAAAAAGTTGACGCGTTCACAAGACGCATCAGTGATTACTCTGATCGCAAGAAAAGGCGCATGCCCACTAATGTGAAAACATATGATGGAACGGGTGACCCTGATGATCACCTAAAAATTTTCGAATCAGCAGCTGCTATTGAAAATTGGCCACAACCTGTGTGGTGCCACATGTTTAACTCTACCCTCGTAGGGAATGCGCGAACATGGTTTAACCAGCTTCCACGACGAAGCATTAATGGATTCGAAGAGTTGCGAAAGGCATTCCGCCTAAACTTCACGCAACGAAAGAAGTGCGCAAAAAACCCTGTGGAATTAGCCAGGGTAAAGCAACGTCAAGGGGAATCCACAAGCGCTTTCATGGAGCGCTTCAAGGATGAATGCATACAAATCAAAGCATGCCCCGAGGTACTAAAAATCTCAGGATTCATGAATGGGATCAACAACCCAGAGCTAATACGGAAGCTAAATGATAAGGTACCTCAAAACTTTGACGAGCTAACAAAGCGCACCAGATCCTTCATCCAAGGAGAAGCAGCGACCGCAGATAGTAAAAAAGGCTACTCAAGCTATAGGCAACAAGAGCAGCCTAGGAGACAATTCAATGATCAAGGCAGCAATCGCGGCAAGAATTACCGCGGTCAGGGAAGTGGGCGAGATAATGATAAATATACCCCCCTCACAAAAACTCCAAGAGAGATATTTGCAACAGAAGGGGCGAACTTCCCAAAACCCCCACCAATGCGCACTGCAGAAGACAAGCGCATAGGGAGTGGGTACTGCGATTACCATGGACAAAAAGGTCACACAACCAACGAGTGTGTCCAGCTAAAATAGCTAATCGAAAATTAGTAAAGGAAGGTAGAATGGATCACCTTGTGAAAAGCATCAAAGAAGGGAAGGATAGGCAAAAGATTGGAGCCAAGAAAGAGCCCCAAAAAGATAAGGCTGACATCATCTACATGATACAATCATGGCAGCGCAAAACAAAACAGAAAGTTAGCCAAAAATTCTCCTCAAAGAAAGAGATATCCTTCCCCACTATAACTGCGGACAACGCAGTAGTAGAGCCATTAACCATTGAAATACATACGGGGGGTCACGATATCCGCCGAATGTATATCGATGGAGGAGCATCCGTAGATATCTTATATGAACACTGTTTTAAAAGACTAAAACCCGAGATACAAAACCAATTGATACCAGCCACGACATCATTAACTGGTTTCACGGGAGAAAAGATATGGCCTATAGGACAACTACGCCTACTCGTTGTCGTGGGAGATGAACAACACTCCACAGCAACATGGATAAACTTCATGGTTATCAAGTCTCCCTCACCATACAATGGTATCATTGGGAGACCTGGAATATCATCCATGCGCGCAGTACCATCAACAGCACACAGAATGCTAAAATTCCCAGTAGAAGGAGGAATTGTGACCCTCTACAATACCACGGTACCTCCTAAAGAATGCAACGTGGTGGTGAGTGAGGAGGATCATATCCCAGAGCAGCACACAACAAAAATACCAAACTTAAAGGTCGCCATTCATCCTGATTACCCAGACCAACAAGTATCGATTGGAGGATCTTTATCTGACAAAGGTAAAGCAGCTGTGTGCGCACTCTTACAAAGGAACCTAAGCATCTTTGCATGGGAACCAAAGCATATGACCGGAGTGCCACGCTCTATCACGGAGCACAAGCTGCAAATCCGACAAGGATATCCCCTAATAAGACAAAAGAAGCGCGGCCAGGCTCCGGATCGTGCAAAGGTTATCCTGGACGAAGTACACAAACTTGTGGATGCAGGTATTATGCGCGAAGTCTACTATCACGATTGGCTTTCTAATCCAGTAATGGTAAAGAAAAGTGATGGCAGTTGGAGGATGTGCGTGGACTTCACGGACCTCAATAAAGCATGTCCACAGGACTGCTACCCACTGCCAGAAATAGATTGGAAGGTTGAATCTCTGTGCGGGTATCCCCTAAAATGCTTCTTAGATGCATATAAGGGATACCATCAAATTCAGATGGCAGTGGAAGATGAAGAAAAAACAGCTTTCCACACAAGTCAAGGAGTCTATTGCTACACAAAAATGCCCTTCGGTCTAAAGAACGCAGGCGCAACCTACCAACGACTAGTAGACACGGCTTTTGAAAAGCAAGTGGGTCGCAACTTGGAGGTGTATGTAGACGACCTTGTCATAAAAAGCCACACAGAGGAAGAATTAGTGCGCGACATCGAGGAAACGTTCAAAATGTTGGAGAGGATAAACATGAAGCTGAATCCTAAAAAGTGCACATTTGGCGCGTCAGAAGGTATGTTCCTCGGGTACTTAGTTGAACCGGATGGCATCAAACCTTGCCCTGAAAAGACAAAAGCTGTTATTGATCTCCCCTCGCCGCGCACTTTAAAAGAAGTCCAATCACTAAACGGAAAACTTGCAGGGCTAAACCATTTCTTATCCAAGTCCGTAGATAAATCACTCCCCCTCTTTAAAACACTCACGAAGTGTACAAAAAAGGGAGATTTTCATTGGACAGAGGAAGCAGAGGAAGCTTTCCAACAACTAAAACATCAACTGGCATCTCTTCCCAAACTTGTCGCACCGCGACCAGGGGAAGAATTGATTATGTACTTATCGGTAACCCATGGAGCAGTCAGCGCAGTGTTGCTAACAGATAGAAACTCCGTTCAAACTCCCATATATTTTGTGAGCAAAGCACTAAAAAAGACGGAAACTAACTACAGCGCTATGGAAAAGTTGGTCTTAGCCCTAGTATTCGCAGCCAAGAGACTGCGCAGATACTTTCAGGCGCACCCAATAGCTGTCATTACAGACCAACCCATCAAGCAAGTTATTTCCAAACCTGACGCATTAGGGCGGCTACAAAAGTGGAGTGTATTTTTAGGTGAGTACAACATCTCATACAGACCGCGCACTGCAATCAAGGGACAAATACTAGCCGATTTCATCGTTGAAAAGCCAGATACTGATACTCCACTTGCAACAAGCAAGATAGATGTACAAGAACCATGGATCCTGTTCACAGACGGATCATCATGCGTAGATGGATCAGGCGCAGGTCTCATCCTTACCAATCCAGAAGGGATAGAATTCACCTACGCACTGCGCTTCGAATTCACAGCCACAAACAATGAGGCAGAATACGAAGCACTACTCGCTGGACTACGCATTGCAATACAAATGGGTGTACGCAACCTAGAAGCAAATGTAGACTCCAGGCTAGTAGCTAACCACGTGTTAGGCGAATATGAAGCCAAAGATGAACACATGATCCAATACCTTGAAAAAACCAAGTCCTTGATACAAAGCTTCGATAGGTTCACAATCAAACAGGTACCTATAGGAGACAATAGAAAAGCTGATGCGCTTAGCAAGATCGCATCCACGAGCTTTGCGCACCTATCAAAACAGGTCTTGGTAGAAACACTAAAGAACAAATCAATCTTGGAGATGGAAGTATCCACGGTGATAGAGGAACAAGATCCCACGTGGATAACACCTATCATCGATTTCATAAGCAAAGGAATCTTACCACAAGACCAAAAGGACGCTCGAAGGATAAGGCGCACAGCGTAGAAATTCGAATTACGAAGTAACATCCTTTATCGACGTTCCTTCTTACAACCTTGGCTCAGGTGTGTTGGACCTCTCCAAGCAGATTATGTACTCCGAGAAATTCATGCAGGATCATGTGCCATGCACTCAGGACCACGGTCCGTGGTGGCGCGCGCCCTAAGATCAGGGTATTATTGGCCTACTATGCATCGCGACGCGCGAGATATGATCAAAAAATGCAGCAATTGCCAAGTGCACAGGCCAATACCGCGCCAACCACAACAAGAGTTAACACCCATATCCTCACCATGGCCATTCTATAAGTGGGGCATTGACATTGCAGGCCCCTTCCCAGTTGCAGCGGGAGGGCTAAAATTCCTCATTGTAGCCATTGACTACTTCACAAAGTGGATTGAGGCGAAAGCAGTAGTGAACATCACTGGCAATCAGGTCAAACGATTTGTGTGGGACAACATTGTGTGTCGCTTCGGACTACCGGGGGAAATCATCTCAGATAACGGGAAGCAATTCTGCGATAACCCATTCAAAGATTAGTGCGCACAACTGAATATCACACAACACTTCGCCTCAGTGAAACACCCACAAACCAATGGTTTGGTAGAGCGCGCAAATCGCAGTCTAGGCGAAGGGATAAAAGCGCGCCTCGACAGACATAAAGGCAAATGGGCAGAGGAATTATCGCATGTCCTATGGGCACACCGCACATCAATAAAAACCAGCACTGGCGACACGCCATTCTCCCTTGTCTATGGAACAGAAGCCGTCATACCAGCAGAAATTGGGATGCCAACCATACGCACAGCGGAGGTAAACGTCATGACAAATGATGAAGAACGGCGCATCGACTTAGACTTGCTGGAAGAAAGACGCGAACGCGCAGCTATCCGAGAAGCAAAGGCTAAAGCAAAGATGAAGAAGTATTATGATGCAAAAGTCAAACACACTTCTTTCAGGCCAGGAGACTTCGTGTACCGCGCCAATGACGCGAGCCACGCAGAAGACACAGGCAAACTCGGACCCAAATGGGAAGGACCTTACGAGGTCATAGACGCACTAGGTAATGGTGCATACAGGTTGCGCAACATGGAAGGTCACGAACTACCGCGCACTTGGAATATATGCAATCTGAAAAGATGCTATCTCTAGGAAAGGCTACGGCCCACAAACAGACATACTCGCACTCTAGTACGTGCCCAATAAATGTTTGTCCCTTGAACTTTCTTTTTCTTTTTTAGGAATTGTATTCTTTCATACATTTGAAAGCATTAATAAAACGTTATGGTTTCTAGCTAACTCCATAACACAATTTACTCTATTGAATACATCTTTTGCTATGTTACAATATTGTTATCTTATACTTTGCCTACGAGGCATGCATGCACCTACTAAGACCCACGATGGCAGAAAGGAATAGTTAACCTACTAATTTACTCGTTGAGTAAGAGGGTTGCAAACCCATCAACATCGGATCACGCATCCTTGCTAAGCGCCTTACTTACAAGATGTTGAAGTAAGTTTCCATGCGCACCCCACGACGGATGCGCAAATATCATGTACACTGTACAAAGCTTAGCAAATAACGAGCCAAGACACTTGGTCAAACTTAGCAAACAATGCAAGTTTATTTATTAAAGTCACGCACTTCACGAGCCAAGACACTTGGTCGAATAAAACTTAGCAAACAATGCAAGTATACTTCTTAAAGTCACGCACTTCACGAGCCAAGACTCTTGGCCGCACAAAAATAACATACCTTGCAAAAAAATAATGCAAGTTTATAATTTATCTTAAGTCACGTACTTAATTTAAAATCAAAAGTAATATCTTGGTTAGACTTTTTTACGTAAAAAGATACCACGAATACTCAAAATATACATCTTGTTATTTATACAATAAATATACAAAGTTACAAACAAAGCCTACACGTTAGGGCGATGCTCAGGGTCATCTTCATGAGCAGCAGAACTCCCTGCTCCTACGCCGCATAATATGGCCTTGTCCTTGACCCCTTTTTTCATCGCAGCCCTCTCCGCATGCTTTCCCAACGCTTCTTGAAGAGGGACTTCCTTTTCAAGTACGTAAGGGTACAGAGTATCGCGCGGCTGCGCAAAGATAGGAACCTGCAACTGCGAAACATCAGGTTTCAAATAAAAATCTGGCAGCGACTGCACCCTCAGCCATGTGCCGCGCCAGAGTCAACCCCTGCATTATCACAGAAATTGGATAGTACTGGTTACGCTCCACTTGAGCAATATGAGAAAACTCCAAATGCTTCAGATCTTCCATGGCTGCAACCAGATCACCATATGCATTGGGGTTATAACCAGGCACCTCCGCAGCAGGAATGGGTATTACCTTCTTCTCACAGAGCTCCTATACGGCCTGCGCCTTGCCACGCTCACACGCGCACTGGACAGCCTTCCCAAAAGCCCCAGTGACTTCTTGGGATTCCAGTGTGGTCATGACGGCTAGACGCAGCCCATGACTAATCAGCCACCTGCAGAAACAATATCTCAATTTCATACGACAACTACAAAGACAAGATGGAATTAACACAAGTGGAAAGAAACATTACATGCGCTCCGCAACAGAAGATACTAAATGAGGATATAGTTCCTCGTCAAACTCGATATTCATCCTGCGCAGCTTCTCTTCTTGCTGTTGGTGCACAGTCATGAAACGTTGACGCAGTGCCTCAATCTGTGCGCAATGCTCTGTCTTGTATTGGTCCATGAGGCCAACGGCCCACTCGCAAGCCGCTTTACGCTCATTATGAGCTGCGCGCTCAGTCTGCAAATCAGCCTACAAGGACAGCTTCTCATCGCGCACCCTTTGGTTGCTAACTTCTGAGGCCTCGAGATCCGCCCGAGAACTCGCCAGCTTTGCCCTACGACAGGCAATCTCTTCATCTTTCTGGATGGCGCGGCTACTTTCACCAGAATAGCTGGCCTTCACATGCGCCGCTAAGGCAACTTGATAGTCAGCAGCACGCCTCAGCTCATCCACAAGAGTACCCATAGGGGCATCCCCAACGGCCCCTATACTCACCTCCTTACGCCTTTGCTCACCAGTGGGCGCAAAAACAGACTTTGGAGGCGACTTCTCCACGGAGACAGTAGCATCTCCAGCAACATCAACGCTATAAGAACAACAAGTTCGACGGTTATATAAAGATGGAGTAACTTATACACAGAAAGTTAAGGAAGATACTTACAAATGCGGAGGGGACTCAGTCGCATTCTTTCCAGCATTGGAAGGTAATACACCCTTTTCATCAGACTCTTCCTTCGAAGGTGACATCGCTGTACCACTCACACGGCGCTTCCTTCTAGAAGAGGACGCACTACCACCCCCAGACATTGGTTCCTTGCGTTTTTCACCTCTATTACCCTCCTCGGGAGCATTCACGACCTTGGTGATCTCCACGCTCTCGGAAGACTCAAATATGGATTTCTCAGCATCAGGCTGCGCATCCTGAGCCTGTACAGCACGTCCCGCGACGTTGATGGGAGTCACATCTAGAACAAGAGGAGGAGTCTCGCCTGAACCTTCCTCCCCCAAATTAAGCTCCATCACGCGTCCGGCAGTGGCCTGGAGAATGGGCACCTCGCCTGACCTCAGTGGGCGTTGCCCAACCGTCACCACTTTTGGCTCGGCAAGACGTACCACGCTGAATAGATCCATCTCTGCGCAACAATGGCATCAAAAAATGATGGTTAGTTAAAATATAAAGAACAAAGAAGGAATACTTACACTACGAAGTAAGGGAGGAAGACAGATGAGCACCCACCCTGATTATTCGCATCCAGAAACATCGGTATCTCGTAATCAAACCCGAAATAATTGCGGCTAAGGCCGACGCGTATTAAGAAAGCTTCGGGATACAAATTTATGGGGATACGGTTGGTGTTTATGGTATCCGCATCACTCGTATTATACATCTCAAGTGGTGGGCACTCATCCTTTGGCAAACTGCCGTGGGTGTAAAAATCAAAATCCCAGGGAAAAACCTTCTGGTCTACCCAAAAGAATTTCTCCCTCCAGCCCCTGAGCGAGTCCACACCCATAGTATAACATTGTAACTTCCCAGGACGCTTCACAAAAGAAACCCACCCATTTGACCACGTCGTATGATAAAACGCGCAGAATAAATTTACAGTGGGATTGATCGCTAACAAGCGACAGTTAACCTCGAAGTTGGTTATCTTACCCGCACCTATACAGTGCAGCTGCGAGATGTGGATGCTGTAGTAGCACAGAATATCGCACATGAACATCGACAGGGGCACACGCTGGTTCGCCCACTCGAAAAAGCGCATGTACACACCTACCTTCCCTTCGGGAAAATCGGCTATTGACACACCTACATCCGGAACAACCGGATGCATCCCGTACGGGATATAGTAATCAGATTCGAACTGTCGAAGATCACTATATTCCACATTGGAAGAAAAATCTACAAGTTGTCTAACCATACTTAAGAAAATTATTCGCGTACGCGCCTAATACCTTTGCAAATAAGTACGTTTTGATCGGAAGTATTCGAAAAGGAAAAATGGTGAATTTTGGAAGAATTTTCACTGTAACCGTACCAAGTGAAAATGAGAAGGGCTTAAGTAGTTTTCCACGCACCACAGCTGATCGACACGTGGATCCCACTCATGAAACGTGTGGCTAGGAAACGGAAAAGTACAACACTTTTTCCCGAATCTCAAAGCACACGTGGATACCACCCCCACTCTTCGATGTACTTTTAAAGATATTTTGGACTAGATACGCAGCCCCGAGTAAAAGGGCGGGAAGTGTTTTATTTTCCCGCCATGCTTGCCGTTATACTCCTAAAGTCTAGCATCCGCAGCTACGGCTGCGCACACTAGACTGGGGGGACATGATGACGTATAGTCTATATTTTGGCCACAAGTCCAAATAATAAACACTACTAGCACCTAAGTCCACCACGAGTGGGCTACCATGACAATGGCTTGGGCCGCAGTATCAATGGCTTGGGCTCACGAAGCCCAAAGTCCAACTAAACCCACCGGGTACGCGATAAGGATTATCTATTCATGGAATAGATATCCTTACCTCGGATAAGCACTACGCATGCGAAGAGTAAGGAGCAAGAAACACGGTTTCTACGCCCCTATATATAGAATCACACGATTCTCATTCAAGGTACGATTTACTAAATCCCTAAACTCTTTACGAGAACCCTAAAACCGATTACTTACTCTCACGCTGGAGTCTAATCGTGGGAGACAATCCCACGATAAGCCTAACGGTGTTTGTTTATTTTCTTAGTGCGCAGGTTTCAAGCATTAAGAGCGAATTGGTGCAAGAGCAAGAGCCCTAAACTAGGAAAGCCCAACTTTTGTATCAACAGTAAGGTTTTTTGTTTGTTTGTGTTTCTCAATATCGTTCAAAAATGCGACCGATTTTCTCAAATGTTGGCCGGCGATCGATATGCTCACAATGGAGTCGACCGATGTCCAAATCGGTCGACTGATGCCTTCGAACGATTTTTTTTAGCCCACTGCGAATAGCCTTAGTGTTTATTAGGGTTTTGTGTTATGTTTAGTGTTTTATATTGGTGAATTACTTATTATGGTGTTTTTATGATTTTATGCTTGACATACCTGGGGTTTATAGGATGTGAGTGTTGAGTTATTGGCTTGTGTAGATACGTGAGCAGGTCTAGTGAGTCATGCAAGTAAAAATGCATATAAAAAGCAAAAATTTACATGTGAAATACCTACTATAGGTATTTGTAATGGGAATGATAGTAACGGGTGTTTGTGGGTTGTTATAGTCTTACCACCTTAGAGAAAATCTCGTCCCGAGATTTAGAAGATTATAGGAGTAGGGGAGAGAATAAATTGAGAAAATAGAGGAAGAAGAGGATTATCTTCTGATATCAAGGAAAATGATGTGAAAAGAAAGAAGATTTTGCACAAGCAAAGTAGGAATTGCCTGTACAGATACCAGATACTTAGGTTTTTATATCTCATTATTTGCAAATAAAGGCATCCCAATATTTGAAAACAAGAGCGTATAAATTGTTAACCTATTTGATTTATGACTTTCTCATTAAAATGTAGGAACATCCTAATTCATTTTAAGAGGATAGTCATCATAAATCATCCTTAAGTAGTATCGGTGGAAAATGAAGAGAGTTTTACCATATTTAAGGATATATGGTAAGGGAATATTTTAGAGACAATGATACGCGGGATTGCGCCCTCGAAACAGGTTTTACCTCTCAAGGGATCTTGAGAAGCTTGCAATCGCCGCTAGGCAGTGTACCTGATCGTTGTAGTATAGTATAGTGACAAGTACCGGGGGATTGATCGTTCAACTCAGGAATAGTGTTCGCTAGGATTAGAAAGCCTACTAAACTAGGTCTAGAGGTGAGGGATGATTCTTTTTGTATTTTTATATTTTATTAAAGCAAGTAAAATCTCGGGTTTTGAAGGAGTGAGCGGAATTAGTTGCTAGTCAACTAACCAAATTAACTACATATGCAACAAAAATAAAATAAAAAGAAATGAAAATTAACTAATGTAATTATGTGGTGGAAACAATAATGAGAAAAGATGTGTTTACTTAGATTTCATTACTCCCTAGATATCTTTTACCGGTTGATTAGCTTGTTACAATTGCATGGATGACGGGTTATATTCCATAATACTAGTCATAGGGCCGTGTACAATATTCCCTAACTCTATAAGCTCCTACTTCACTCCTATGTCGAGCCGACTAAAAGCTCCTTACATGGGATCACTAGAATTCACTTATGCATTAAATACAACAAAAAACCATAGTACACCTCCGATCATGTTTCTTAAGATGTTCAAGCAAGTTACCATTGGAAGTCTGCCAGTTTTCTTAATCCTAACATCGAATACAATCATCCACAACAATTATAAACAAACCATCAACCAATAATCAACATCTAGGTTTCACTACATCTAAGCAAACACAATAAAAACATAGCCTAACATGTTAAAAGAAAGACAAGCATAAGATAGAATCACACAATACATAGACATATCGTATGATTATTGGAAAACTTATCTTCAATTAAGCATGGATGGAACAAGGGTTGAAACCCTTGTTTTTACAAAAAAATCGTCTAGGGTTTAAGCTCTCCAAAGTTCTCCTAATGTTCCACACTTACAATGAAAAATTGGAAAAATATATATAGAGAATACATCCTGACGGCGTCACGTTGTAGCTTCTGACGTCGTCAACTCGCCGCCAAATTAAGGGTCGTATTGCTTAGATCCAGTCTTGACGCTGTCATGTAGAAATTGAGCTCTGGGCCGTCACTTGCAAAATGACCCTGACGGCCTTGGTGACGCCGTCAGGTCCATTGCACTAAAAATGTTCTGGGCCGTCATGTGTATTTTCCACTTACACCTCTTTTGCCAAGCTTGACGCCGTCATGTGTGAAGTCTTGACGTCTTCAGGTACTATTCCCAGCAAGGATTTTGAGACTTTGCCGTTTTCTTCACTTTTATGCTCCAAAAATGTCCAAAATGCTTCCTTTTCCAGATTTCTCCTCAAAAGTACCTAAAATGACAAAAGGAATGATTTAGGGCAGTATTTGATCAAATAATCACGAATTCGGGCTTAAATGACCCCTTAAAAGCGGTACACTTTTCGCCTCATCAAATACCCTTACACTTGAGATTTGTTTGTCCTCAAGCAAATGCACTTTTATTCTAATCAAAATACAAGTTAGGGGTCATTTAACACTAATATAAAAGTAATTACAACAAATAATTGTTCCACTAAAAACCAAAAACAAGCACGGAGGTCATACACTAGCACCTCACAAATAGTGTTTAGATACTCACATCTCTCGGGTGTAATAAAGTATATATCACAATATGGAAATGGAAAACATCTCTCACTACCTGTCATAGCAAACAAATTACCATAGGCCTGGGAAAGGATCAAACCTCAACCACTTGGCATAAGCACCTAGGATAAACTATCAAAGAGGTTTTTTAAAGGGTTATAACGTTAGGTGTACGGATATGGAAAACACAGTTTTGTTGGATAAAGACAATATTTACTGGTGGCGAGTTAATCATCTCGGTTAATTACATGTATAATATGGCGTTGCTAAGCCAAGACTCGACTCGACTTAATCTAATCAAAATCTAACAAACTATGAAACAAACGTAAAATGAAACGGGATGGTAGTCCGTTTTTTTTTTTTTTTTTTTTTTTTTTTTTTTTTTGTGTGCATACACTCTTGCCCTACCATCCAAAATAATACATCATAGGGAATTTTCATTCCCCTTACACTTGAATTTTTACATTCTTTACAATAAACTGCTCTAATGACTCGAATCAAGATAATCAAAACACTTGGAGTACTTTTTAAATATTAACGCACATATGGGGGGTAATATATTGATGTTTTCCCCATTACTCCATAACACTAGTACTTTACCCATGAGTCCCAATCGTCCCAAAACAATATGTACAAGATATGACTCGACTTAGCAACCATGTAACCAATTAACTAAAGGTTTAAACAATTAACAATAATGCACTAAAGATGAGTGCATACACGGAAGGCTAAGGCGATTTGGTTGCACATTTGGGGTGGGTTGTAACAAATTCTTCATTTAAGTAAAATGCTTAAAGTTAGAAATGAAAAAGATAGGCTCGGAGGGGTGTACTAGGGGTATCGTGTACTAAAAATGAGTACAATGCAAAGGTGTGGGAAAAATTAGTTGACTTTACTAGTCAAGGTAATTGACTTAAATGGTCAAGTAATTATGATACGGGTTTAACACAAGGGTGATCCTAAGGCCTCTTATCATGTAGTAAATCCTAACCACACGAATGTAGTCTCACTAGCGGTCTCGGGATGCATCACTAACGCAAGTTCTGGAATCTAAGTACTACCGGTACACTCATAAGCACTAATAATGAATGCTTTTCCTATCAAATCTAAAGGCGAACCTCTCAAATTTAGGTGAATTTTTTTTAAGTGGTAAGGTTTTGTGCTAGTCATACAACTCCTATCCATAAGACGCTTGTTAAGGCTAAAGTTTCACCCCTAAATGTTGTAAATTTTTTAAAATTTGGCGCTAAAATTGCACTAACAAGTATTTCTCTTAGTTTTATTACACACCTACTATCAAACAAACAAACTCAAGTGCAATTGTATCCTATAAGGTATCATCATTTACCCTCCCCTTATACTTAAGATGAACATTGTCCCCAATGTTCAATTAAAGGATGTAAAAGTAAAGCAGGTAAAAGAATGAAAACAAATACTCCCCTGATTCGTTCGGTGTGGATAGTGTGTCAACAAGGTTAGATCTTCCTCCAAGAAAATGAACTTTGAAAGCTTCCCTCCAGAAATATAAATCATCTTCTTGTCATATATAACCTGTTAAACCTGAGAAAACAATCAAGGCAAACCTCGCGTAAAATCAGCGGCAATCTATATATACTAAAAAAATCCTAGATAACAAATTAAGATATAATGCTTGTGGAATGAATGTTTGCAGATTTCCTGGAGTTTATAAAACTAAAGAATCAACAAAAACTTTAAGACTCCGTATAAACAAAACTCGCAAAATTTTTCAGAATTGAAGTACCTGACGCCGTCAGGTTATAACTCCTGACGCCATCAGAATGTTCTTGCAAAAATCTCATGTTAAGTTTCAGGAAAATTTCTGGAAAATCTTATGCCCTATTTCCCGGAAAATCCTGCAAAACATCATTATGACTCGATACAAGCATTTGACTATAACAATTACTAATATACATGCTCATTTAATATTGTAGTGAATCATGCTCATTTTTGTTCTCATAAACAAATTTTGATTTCCCTTACACTTAGCTTTTGCAAAATACCTTTATATGTAATTAAGACAAAGTTAAAAACAAGATAAAGCATTTTCACAATTTGTTTTGAAACATGATTCACCAACAATAAAAATAGAACACGCATACGAAAGCAAATAAAATCAAACAAACAAAAATCAAACAAATAAAACACATAAAACATGGGTTGCCTCCCAAGAAGCGCTTGTTTTTGTTTGAGTCACGAGTCTGACTCTACCCTTATTTAATGGAAATAAGAGAGATTTTCCCTACACTTAGGATTAAGTGCGGGTGGAAGTAGCGATACACACCATCTCGGTGGAAGTATGCCTCGTGAGGAAAGAGTGGTGGATGAATTATATGCTCAAATGGGTGTGCTCCTTTCATCATAACCTTACGTAGTTCACTTTGGTCAATGGGTGAGTTAAAGTTTTCTCCTAAAAAGGGATCATCTTCTAACAACGTTGAGAGACTCCTCGTTGGGAATCCATCTTGACCTAATAAACCCGGTTTAAACCCATAATGTTTCTTGTGATCAATCATGAATGGGTGATGTAAGTATGTAAGGTCATGGTTCACTCCTATGTCAGCTTCCTCTCTACAAGGCTTGGGGTCTACTACCTTCAACGTAAAACTACCCGGACTATATGGTTTGATGGGTGGATTGGGACCTTTTTTAATTCTTAAACTTTCATCCAAGGATGGAAGATTAGGTAACGGATTTGGTTGAGGCTCCCATTCATCAAAACTAGGAACTTCCTTAGAACTAGAAGAAAGGTCATCACTACAAGTGTTAAAACCTATGTTCTCAAGTTGTGATTGGTCCAAGGGTTCTACCTCTATTGGGGTTCCTAAAGTTTCTTCTACTTCTTCCGGGTAAGTCATGGGCAGTGTGTATGCCTCAAATGATGGTAGGACTTGTGGGGTACTTTGTGAGCTTATGTTATTTACTTCATCATTCCTTGTGTCAAGATCACCTATATCCTCAACATGTGTTTTGTTATAATCTAACCCTAACATTTTCCCAAGTATCTCAAGTGCTTCTCTAGGCATCTCAACTTCTATATCCGAATCATAAGGATCATCCTCAATATTCTGACTGCTATATTCAAATTGCCCAAAAGATTCATCATGTGTTTCTAGAGATTCATCATCATCGATCTTAAAACCTAGGTCTTTTTTATCAATGTGATCATGTTCGGCTACATCCTCCATCACATCAAGGTCACCTATGTGTTCATCCTGTATTATGGTAGTGCCTAACCATGACATGCAGCTAGGTGGCTCATACGAAACTATCCTAGGTGAAGGCTCATATGGTGTATAGGTTTCACTAAGTGAGGCATTTTGAGGGGTTGATGGAGCTCCTAAGGTGAATTCTTTAAAAGTCTTATGCACTTGGCCTCTTTTCTCAAGGTACTCAATAAAATCAATATAAGATCCTGTCCTCCTCATGTCATTCCTCCATCTTGGTATATTCAAACTGGTGTAGTTATATTTTTTCTGGTAAAACTCTAGTGTCGGACTTGGTGGATTCACGTTCTCCATAATGGTGAACGGAAGAGTCAATGGAAAGGTTTTTAGGAACAAAGACACAAAGAAAAGATAGACTACGAGAAAGCTAATAAAAAGAAAAATAAAATCTCACTCGATATGAATCTAATGAGTAGACCTAATAAAATAAATTCCAACCTAAGCGATAACTATTCCCCGGGCTGCGGCGCAAAAAACTTGATACGCGGGATTGCGACCTCGCAACAGGTTTTACCTCTCAAGGGATCTTGAGAAGCTTGCAATCCCCGCCAGGCAGTGTACCTGATCGTTGTAGTATAGTATAGTGACAAGTACCGGGGGATTGATCGTTCAACTCAGGAACAGTGTTCGCTAGGATTAGAAAGCCTACTAAACTAGGTCTAGAAGGTGAGGGATGATTCTTTTTGTATTTTTATATTTTATGAAAGCAAGTAAAATCTTGTGTTTTGAAGGAGTGGGCGGAATTAGTTGCTGGTCAACTAACCCAATTAACTACAGATGCAAAAAAAATAAAATAAAAAGAAATGAAAATTAACTAATGTAATTATGTGGTGGAAACAATACTGAGAAAAGATGTGTTTACATAGATTTCATTACTCACTAGATATATTTTACCGGTTGATTAGGTTGTTACAATTGCATGGATGACGGGTTATATTCCTTAATACTAGTCGTAGGGCCGTGTACAATATTCCCTAACTCTATAATCTCCTACTTCACTCCTATGTCGAGCCGACTAAAAGCTCCTAACATGGGATCACTAGAATTCACTTATGCATTAAATACAACCAAAAATCGTAGTACACCTCCGATCATGTTTCTTAAGACGTTCAAGCAAGTTACCAATGGAAGTCTGCCAGTTTTCTTAAGCTTAACATCGAATACAATCATCCACAACAATTATAAACAAACCATCAACCAATAATCAACATCTAAGTTTCACTACATCTAAGCAAACACAGTAAAAACCTAGCCTAACATGTTAAAAGAAAGACAAGCATAAGATAGAATCACACAACACATAGACATATCGTATGATTATTGGAAAACTTATCTTCAATTAAGCATGGATGGAACAAGGGTTGAAACCCTTGTTTTTACAGAAAATTCGTCTAGGGTTTAAGCTCTCCAAAGTTCTCCTAATGTTCCATACTTTACAAAGAAAAATTGGAAAAATATATATAGAGAATACATCCTGACGGCGTCACGTTGTAGCTTCTGACGCCGTCAACTCGCCGCCAAATTAAGGGTCGTATTGCCTAGATCCAGTCTTGACGCTGTCATGTAGAAATTGAGCTCTGGGCCGTCACTTGCAAAATGCCTAGATCCAGATTTCTCCTCAAAAGTATCTAAAATGACAAAAGGAACGATTTAGGGCAGTAATTGATCAAATAATCACGAATTGGGGCTTAAATGACCCCTTAAAAGCGGTTCACTTTTCGCCTCATCAGACAAGTTTCAACCGAGATGACAACTAGTTCTCATCATCGTGGAGACAAGTTCTAGATACGGTAGAGGAATATTCTAGTCATGGTAGAGACAAGTTCTCGTCATGATAGAGACAAGTTCTAGTCATGATAGAGACAAGTTCTAGTCATGATAGAGACAGGTTCTAGTCATGATAGAGACAGGTTCTAGTCATGATAGCGACAGGTTCTAGTCATGATAGAGACAAGTTCTAGAGTTCTCCGGTTTAGCAACTTGTCACATGGTAGTTTCCCATGTTAAGACTAGAATGACGGACGTAGAAGATCTCATTTTTTTGCAATTTCTTGCAAGCGAGATCTAATATCATAGTCGAACATAATGAGGATTAAAGTTCGATGTAGATATTCTTACAAGTTCTAACTAATAGAAACTTGTGGTATGACGAGAAATACAAGTTCTAGTTGATAGAACACTGCATGATGAGGTAGGGAGAGAATATAGAGAGAAGAAAATAGAGTGTAAAATGATGGAGAAATAAAAATGAAGGGAAATGGAGTGAAGGATTTATTGGAGTGGAGTGGAGTGAGAAAGGAAAAAGGATGAAATGGCAAAGTAGGGGAAATGGAAAAGGAAAAGGAGTTTGGAGCAGGTGGAGTGGAAAAGTATAGGAGTGGAGAAAATGGGATTTTAAACGGAGAGTAGGAAAAAGTGGGAGGAGAAGATTTAAACGGTAGAAAAAGAGAAATGAAAAGATGAGATTAAACGGAAGAGTAAGAGTATAGGATACCTGAAGGAGAATATCCTAACAGAGTTTTAGATTTACTAGATTTCTTCCCAGAGTTTTAAATTTACTAGATTTCTTCCCAGAGTTTTGTTTTCCCCCTAAGGTTCTTTTAGTCTGTTTCCTAACTAATCCTAATTTATAAGGGTGAGGTGTTTGGTTTTATTGAGATAGAGGGTTCTAAAGAGGGATTAGGTTTAAGTGTTTTCTTTCCTAAGGGTTGACTATGTATATCCTTATTCTTAGGTGTAGTTTCAGGTTTTCTCTTTTGTTTTAGGTTGTCTATTACTACCATTATTACTATTATTATGAGTATTACTATTCCTAGGAATTTGAAACCAGCTAGGGCACTATCCATAGTATCTTCTAAGTGAAATTTGCTAATGGGTATTCTAAAATTGTCAAATCCTAAGGTATAATCTAAAATCCTCGAATGTATAAGTATGGTTATACTAAGGGCTAGGTATGGGTAATCTATAACCTAAATCTACTTATTCCTATAGGGTAGAAGCTTGCTATGTGTCTATCCTAAACTAGGGGTCTGAAGGCTTAAGGTGAGGGTTATCTAATCCTAGGTTTTTCCTAATCTATATTCTAATCCTAATGTTTTCCTACTAAATCTTATCCTATAGGGGTATCTTTCTATTTATTGGGGTAGGGGTTTTGGTTTCTAGCCTAATAATTCCTAAAATTTCCTAGTCTTATTTATTTATTTTATTTATTTTTTATTTATTTTATTTTATTATTTTTTTCTATTTTTCCTCAAGGGTTTCTTATCCTAATAATCTAAGGTTTTATATTCCTAAGTTTATGTTTTCTAGAGTTATCCTAATGTTATTTCTAACCTCAAGTATAGGAATCCTAATTAAGGTTTTGGGGTTTACTAAAGGGGATTGGGGAAAACTAGCTCAGGAATCATAGTAATCTAGGGGAATAAAAGGTAGGAATATGCCTATATATGAGGATCATATATTTGCATATGGGATAGTTAGGGGTAGAATCTCTAACTAGAACGAAGATAGCTTAAGGAAAGAAATGAAGGCTTAGAGATCGGAGGAGAAAGAATTCAGATCTCTATGGTGAAGAATGAGGATTCTCACCATCGGTAAAGGAAAAGTGTTTTGAAAAGGTTAGAGTAAGGGAAGTTTAAAACAGTTTAGAGATTCTATATACCTAAGACATCAGGGTAGGTTTCCTAAGATCCTAATGGTAAGGGTTAAGGGTAGGTTATAACAAGTACCCAACTTGTTATGTTTTATGGGTTATACCAAATTTTCCTAAGGGTTTACTATTGGGTTAAGGGTGTCCTAGGGTGAAAGGCATTCCTAAGTCTAGTTATCTAATCTATCCTAATTGAGGGGTACCAGGTAGTTTCTAAATCCTAACTTGTTTTATTTATTTTCCATTCTACTTATCCTATAGGCACTAACTATTCTAAAGCATATCTCCTAAGGCTATTTATTTACTTAGGGTTTTCTAAGGTTTCCTAATTTCCTAATTCCATGAGTTAGTGTTTTCTAAGTTTTCTTCATCATTATCTATTATCTTTTCTAAAGTGCAAATCCTAAAGCAGGCAAAGGCTATTTTATGGTGATGTTTCATTTGGTTTTTCTGTATTTTAGCTATTTTAAAACGGTTTTCTTGTAAAGTCTTTCTTAAACTACTATAGTCAGGTTGATTATCTAGGCTATTATTATTATGACCTTTTTCTATCTTCTCAAGGAGATCAAGAAAAATTTCATCTAAGTTATTTAAAATCTCCTCTAATTGGTTTTCCTCATCTTCTAGAATTAACCTAGAGGGTTTTTCTCCAATTTCATCTTTCCAAAATGGAATGGGAGGGTTTATTAAGTAAGGGGTAGGGTTTAATGTATAGGGTTGCCTAAAGTCATATCTAGGGGTATAGGTAGGGATATGGTGTTTAGGTATATATGGTTCTCTCGGAAGAAAGAAACCATGGGGTTTTGATCTAGAGGTAGGGAAAAGTGGATATGTAATAGGGTTTAGGGGAGGTAGGGGTGATGTCTTAGCATAGAAATCTCTTATGTATTTTAAATGAGGGTTATTTAAAGAAGGGGTATATCCTAAAGGTGAAGGTATATCTAAACTATTCCTAGCATCTTCTAAGTTATAGGGTTTAGGGAAATAATCTAGTACATTCGGAGAGGAAAGATCATTCTCCGGATGTAGACTAGATGAGATAGGGGTAGATTGGTGGGGAGTAGACATAACTATATAATAAAGAAAATACTGTAAATCATTTAGCAGTTAAGCAGGAAATTATTATACTTACCTTAACACGTATGGTTATGGAGGATGGCAGAGGTACTGAGGACTTTCTCGGGTTTAGGAAAATAGTTGTAGTTTAGGTTTTGACATTGTTCTCTACAACTGAAGCTCTGATACCAATCTGTAACACCCCCATTTTTCACTGATCGCAGCGGATAAAGTATTTGGGGTATTACTTCATAGAATCACAGATACAGTAATAGAAAATGACTCGAAAAGAGACGTTTTGGAAATTTAGTTATCATTCATAATTATCAGAGTTTTAATTATAAAAGATATACTTTTATTTTTGATGAGGTCCCAAAAATCTAAGAGTTAGGTTGTATTTGAATGATAACCATGAAAAGTCCTCCGAGTTCAGTACCTCCTTTGGCCATGGAGCCATAGAAGTAATATACCTAGAATACATGCTTAAAAAGTCAACACTAGGTGTTGAGTGAGAATCATGGGTTTAGGGGTTAGTGAATACAAGTTCCCTGGGTTCAGTTGTTACACCCATCTGGGAAAGTGTAGGTTTTGTGATAATTATGATGCATGCACAATTATCAAGAGTGGAGTATGTTGCACTAAGATCATGAATCACACCTTAACAATCTGGGTCATGTGGGCTGCAGACCCAACATGAGGGGATGGAAGGATAACTTGCCAAAGTTATTCCTTGAGTGGATTCAAATATAGTCCTTATTGGTACCACCTAGTGGGTTGTTAATGCCAATGGGAGTTGTCAAACTCCAATAGATCTATCAACTATATTCACGTTCGCGTGGGTAAAATATCCGAAACGATTAGATTCATGAATTTTGGTTATGTAGTGGTGGCAGTTAGTTTACTCGTGCAACAACCAAAGAAAAAATCTTGTATTCGGTTTTAAGTAAAGCATTTAGCATCTATCCCCCTCACAGGGTTTATAAAGCATTTAAAGTGAAAGTTTAAAAAGATGTGAGGCTACGAAAACTCACCTGGGTTTAGAGTAATCTAAGTGATGTAAATAGTGACTCGGAAACTAGACCGCCTTACTCACGTATCCTAGTGTGTTGTTGGTTTTGGATGTATGTCAAGCTTTAGTTATCATGTTTATGTTTCTCAAGTTATTGTTTTTAAGTTTGTTAATGTTTTATATATATAACATAACACCGTTCAGGCCATTGTAATTCAGAAGTATATGACTCCTCACATGAAGCTCCCTACTATTGTATTATGTTATCAACATAACACCGTTCGGGCCATCATAATTCAGAAGTTAATACTCCTCACACAAAGCTCCCTATTATTGAGTTATGTTGTTATTAGGGTTTAGTTATAATCATATCACCGTTCGGGCCATCATATCTCAGAAGTATATGCAATAATCGTTCGAGGAGTCAGGGAACTTTAATTCGTAAACCCAACAAACTCATCAACGAAATATCCACATAGTACTCCTCGCATGAAGCTCCCTGGTATTGTGTTATGCTTCTAACTTTATTTAGGTTTTATACTTATATGATATTTTCACTTTTTACCCTTATAGTGTATATATTTACGTTTTCTACCCTAAATTTATATTACTTATATTACTTATACTAATAACTATCTATACTTGACACAACTAGTCCCTAGACTTCTATATTTTAAGTAACTAACCTTAGACTCTTAAGTTTTCTATATTTACCAGTTACACATTTAACTTTATAATATTTACGTTTTTAGTCCTTTTTAGTTTATACTTATTTTAATATCTATCCTAGGGTTTTAATATTATGCAAAACTAGTCCTTACACTTACAACTTCTAGGAAATGTCAAAAACAGTCCCTAGACTTTATAATTTCAGGAATTTATGATATATACCCTTATGCATGTAAAGTTTTGCAAAACTAGTCCTAAATGCATGTAACTTATATTTTATCTAGCAACTAAGTTTTCTAGCTTATGTTTTACTTATTTTAACTTATCTAGGTTATTTATAACTAGTGTATGACTTAAAGAAATGACTTATAGTATGCATGCAAGTATACGACTCTATCTAGGGTTCTAAAATGTAAACTAGTAAATGGAATGGTTCAAGGCTCATGCAAGGGTTCTTAAGTTATCTAAGGCATCCTAATTCTATCCTAAGACTAAACTAAAGCTAAATGTAAGACTTACTTGGTTTGGGGAGGGTTTACGTGGGTTTAAACTAGGGTTAGGGTTTTCTAGGGCTCGCTCGACTTCAAACCACAACACAACACAACCAGAGCTTCGTTACCCGACTTCTACTGCTTCTAAAGGTTTAGTACTACAGAAATGTGAAGTAGAGAGGAGAAGGAGAGGTGTGAAGAAGAAATGAGGGTGAAGGAGGGTATTTATACCCGCATAGAGGCGGTTAGAGGTAGAAACGGGGTATAGGTGTCGAGAAGGGGGAAGGGAGGAGTAAGCAGGGCTAGGGTTGATCGTGGAAGGTCTAGAGGGTGATGAGGAGCAACTATGGTAGCTAGGGGGCGGAGCTTAGGCCGGTTGTGGTGGGGGTTTGCTGAGAGAGGCGGTTTGGTGAAAGGATGTGACAAGGAGCTTACAAGGAGGTGATACACCACCTTGATTGGGTGCTTGGAGGTGCTTGTAAGCTACTTGGTGGGTTAGTGATGGTTTAGGGTGATTAGGGGTGGTTTAGGGTGGATTAGTGGTGGTTTAGTTAAGTAGGTGACAAGTAGGTGTTGTACCTACTTGTGTGGGTGCTTAGAGGTGTTAGGTTGTTTGCTTGGGTATGGCTAAGGTGTTAGGGTGCTAGGTTGAGGTGCTTGAGGTGCTTATGTTTAGGTTTTACTTGTTTTAGTTAAGTTTAGACCTAGTTCTACTTTATAAGTGTTTAAGGTTTTACCTAAGGTTTATTGCCTAAGTTAAGTTCCTAAGTGTGTTTAGTGACTAATCCTAAGACCTAAAGGGTTTATTCTAAGTGAGGGTAACTTATGAGAAAGATTTGGGAAGGTTTGACCTAGTTTTGTAACCTAAATGACCTAAGTGTGTTTAGTGATAAACTAGGGTTTATCCTATGGTTTAGTGCCTAGACTAGTGTCCTATAAGTGTCTAATAACTATTCCTAAGTTCTTATACTAAGTGGTAGTGACATATGGGGAAGTTTTGGGATGGTTTAGACCTAATTCTAGTTAATTATGACCTAGTTATGGTTTTGGGCTTATGGGGTTTTTATCTAAGTTCTAAAGGGTTTATTCTATAGCCTAATGGTCCTAAGATATCCTAATATTCCTAAGGAAACTCAGACTTAAGCCTTGGACACATTCATACTAGTTAAACTAAGCATATAAGTTCAAATAAGCACATAATCCTACTTAAGTTTTAGTTAGTGTTTATTAGGGTTTTGTGTTATGTTTAGTGTTTTAGATTGGTGAATTACTTATTATGGTGTTGTTATGATTTTATGCTTGACATACTTGGGGTTTATAGGATGTGAGTGTTGAGTTATTTGGCTTGTGTAGATACGTGAGCAGGTCTAGTGAGTCATGCAAGTAACAATGCATATAAAAAGCAAAAATTTGCCTATGAAATACCTACTATAGGTATTTGTAATGGGAATTGTTGGGAATTCTGCTAAGAGAGAATTCTGCTAAAGAATCTGCTGATGGATTCTGCTGAAGAGACAAATTCTGCTGAAGAAGTGAATCTGCTGAAGTAGAGATTCAACATATTATGTTTCTACGGATATAGTTATTCCGTATTATTTATTAGTTTGTTAGGATCTGCATGAGCTATTTTAGGTAGTGATATGCATTTATTTTATATTTAATATTGTATTAGGGTTCCTTGTGTATAAAAGAAACATATAGGTTTTATTTTATGTACGCTTCTTGAATAAAAACTCCAGGAAAAACATTGTGAGAGGAAGCAATAGAGATCCATAGAGGATCATAGTTTTATTAGTAAAAACCTTGTTCAAACTTTGATTGTTCTTTATTATTCCGCTGTGCATTCAATCATTGTTTCTATATCTTAGATTGGCCTAAAACGATTCTACAATTGGCATCAGAGCACAGGGGGCTTGATTTCTAGGGTTTATTCAAGGTTTTTACTGTTATCGTTGAGAAGCATATTCGAAGAATAAGGTAAACTCGTTTTTGAGTTATTCGAATTTTAAGGTTCCGTATTTTATTCTGCTGCTTTGATCTTAAGCGATCTATGTGAAGACAAAAGGTGTAAACATTAATCATTATTAATTAATCATTACTAATTGGTAGATTCTTCATTGGTAATCGGTTGTTGATTTATGCTGTCACATGGGATGGTTATTAATGATGATCATCTAAAGTGGGATTATTGACAAACACAATCTCGTACCTATTTAATTGTGAGTAACAATACATGGCGACAAAAGGATAAGTGATAAATGGGTCAGTGGCTGATTCACAATAGTCTGACCTCACTCTATTGAATTAATTGGTTATGTTTTAATATTATAAGTGAGGCTGTGTTGTCGTATTCTAAGTATATGATAATGGGTGGATTAATTTATGTCATGGGACAACACGTGATCTCAAGTGTTTAAAGTTTTGATCATTGGTCAGTTTTGGATCGTCGTGTACTGATTATCCTTGGTGAAGAGTGGTTTGATGCTATTAAACGTGTGTCAGTGCTTGATATATTTGACCATCAGTTTCATCAATTTCATATACCGTATCACATGTCTGTTTATTTAATTCTTCGATATAAATGATGGAGCTTTGCTGCTGTTGGGCAAACGTGAGATATTATTAATTGTTCTATTGGAATCCGATTGGTGTGTGAGGTTATTTGTGATTTGTCGCATATGGTTTTGTGGTACTGCTGGATTTATTAGTTTATACTGATAATATTTGGTCTCTGCTGACACTGCTTCTAAGCTTATTTGCTGCTACTGTTGTTCTCATTCATTTGTTGCTGCTGTACGATCAATTGCTACTAGTTTGGTTCCCACTAATTCGGTATTTCGTTCCTGCTGATTTCACTTGTTTTTTATGCTCATTAGTAAAATGGCAGAATTTAATAATGAAAGGGATCGTGCAATATTTCCTCATTTGATGAATGATGAGTACGAAGTCTGGGCTAAGAAGATGGAACACTGGATCATGAAAAATGATATGAATATCTGGAAGGTGATTCAAAATGGAAACAGCTTGAAAAGGCATAGAAGAGATCAAGATGGAAATGTCATTATTCTTCCTCCAACAACTGCTGATGAACACATTGTTGTACAAAGGGAATCAAAGGCAAGAACTACCTTGCTTAAATCTATTCCTGCTGATCATGTAGCAAATTTCCATTATATGGATGAGGCAAGTGATATATGGAATGCAATCAAAGCAAGGTATGGTGGAAAGGCTGAATCCAAGAAGATGAGAAAGGAAGCTTGCACTATATCCAAGACTGAAGAATTTGCACTGATGGGACTCACTTCTCAGGTACATAATTGTGTCTTTGGTTGTAGTGAAAAATATAATGAACTTAAGGAAGCTTATGATCAATTGAAACCTAAATATAATGAATGTTATGTAGAAGTTGAGGCTTATAAAAAGGCTTTAAAAACTTTAGAAAGACAGAAAATTTGGTTTCAAAAGAATCAACTTGCTTATGAAGAAAAGATAAGGGTGTTAGAGAGCAATTTAGAAGTTTCTCAAATAAATTTAAAACGTACTGAGAAAGAAAAGGCTAATGTAGAGCTAGAGAAACAAGAATTGCAAGTAAAATTTGATAATGAAGTGGCTAGTCGAATGAAGTGGCAAGAAGGGGCTTCAAATTTAGAGAAATTACTTGATAGTTCTCAATCTGTTAGGTCTAGAAGAGCATTAGAGTAAGATAAATATATAGATCCAGAGGAATTAACTTACCTTGATATATCTAGTATTTTAGACCCTGAACCCATCTTGCAATTTCAAGAACCTGTAAAATATGTTAAGGAAGGGGGAATGAATGCTGTACCTGGACCGATTAGAGGAGAACACATGCCCATTGACCTTTCCATTTCTGTTGACTTTGATGGATCACACCATTTATATGGCAAAAAGTCTACTGACTTACCAAACACTGATTCAAGTGACAAGTCTTCAAAGGTCAATGTCCCTTCCCCTAGTGTTGTTAGTGTCAAAAGCTCAGAGTCCAATTCTACTGAGACTACATCCTTTGCATCTACTTCTAGTGTTTCTACATCTAAGAGTAAAGCTGAGATTGAATCCACAGTTAGGGCACCCAAACAAGAACCCATTGTTGTTCAAGATTTACCTAGTTTCACTTGTAATAAATCTGATAAGAATACATACAATTCTAGGCTTCTTGTAATAAGAATGGTTGTTTTAATAAAAAGGCAAGTAATGTTAAAAAGAAATCTTGTTTTGTGTGTGGTAGTAAGTCTCATCTCATTAAAGACTGTGATTATCATGAGAATAGGATGGGTGTTTCCTATGGACAGCAGACCTCTAGACCCAAATGGAATAATGTTGCTAGTATTCCTCCTATTGTTCCCAAAGCAACACATGTAAAAACCAGCAGACCCAATCCTGCTGGTAAGCCAGTTTCTGTTGGTAGACCTTTTCCAGCCGGTTGGAAAAGACATGTTGCTAGACCATTTTATAGACCTACTAGCACTTACTTTCAGACTGGTTTTTGGCCTGGCTATTATGACCCAATGTATATAGGGGGGACAAGATGGGATAATGGTGTTAAGCCCTCAACAGGTTGTTCTTGGACACATAAAAGAAAAGGTTCATTCTGGGTACCCAAGAACAATAGTCTTTCTAAGATGCAGTGATTAAGGGGAGGCATAAGCCTAAGGGGAGGCTTATTGTTGTATTCTTTGTATACTAACCATTTTTGCAGCTGTTGGATCATTATCAGCCTAAGGGGAGGCTTAGTGTTTCTGTTGGCACTACATTTTTCTTTGGTTTCTGCTACTGCTTGATGGTATATTTTATATATTTCATATTTTTTTTCTTTCTTTCTTTTATTAGATAAAAAAAAGTAAAAATAATAATAATAATAATAAAATAAATAAAAAAATAATATAAAAAAAAATGTGTATAGTTTTTGTTTTATCTTGTTTGCAGGTACTTGTAGTGGTTAATTACCACACATATGGTTCTCAGCTCACCATGTCTTACTGACACAAGAGTTGACTAGCCCACAAGATTATGGCTTGTGGTAAAGGCTGCGGAAAACCATAAATGGTAATCAACTCACCATGATGATGACGACATTCCATCAAAGAGTTGGCTAGTCCAAAAGCAAACGGTTTTTGGTAAAGACACATCAATTCCGTTGATAGATGTAATGGTTTGCTCAAAATCATAGGGTACTCAACTCACCCATGCTTCATTGCTGAGAGTTGAAATGGTCATTAATTCACCATGGTTGCTGCCCTATTGGGTAACCAAAGGATTGGCTAGTCCTGAGCAAACGGCTACAGGTAAAGACATCTCAAATCCGTTTATGGCTGTGATGATTTGCCAAAAATCATTAGGGTATTTCAGCACACCCATGATTCACGTTCTGAGTGTTGGACTGGTTCCTAGTTCGCCAGGGTGATGTCATGATTCCACCAAAGAACTAGCTAGCACAAGAGTGAGTAGCTACTTGGTAAAGGCTTATCAAATCTACTCTTGTTGCTGCTGGTTCTGTTGCTGCTCATACTTAGGAGTTGCTGATGGTACCTTGTTCTTCAAAGATGGTTTCTAGTTGCTGCTATAGAAGTTGCTGCTAGTTCTCATATTCTGCTGCATACTTATTATGTTACAATCCTCAAGCTTCATATGTTCAAAGATTTATCCAGGAATCTTGAAGTTAACACAGTCAACATCAAGATTAGGGGAGGATTGTTGGGAATTCTGCTAAGAGAGAATTCTGCTAAAGAATCTGCTGATGGATTCTGCTGAAGAAGTGAATCTGCTGAAGTAGAGATTCAACATATTATGTTTCTACGGATATAGTTATTCCGTATTATTTATTAGTTTGTTAGGATAAGCATGAGCTATTTTAGGTAGTGATATGCATTTATTTTATATTTAATATTGTATTAGGGTTCCTTGTGTATAAAAGGAACATATAGGTTTTATTTTATGTACGCTCTTGAATAAAAACTCCAGGAAAAACATTGTGAGAGGAAGCAATAGAGATCCATAGAGGATCATAGTTTTATTAGTAAAAACCTTGTTCAAATTTTGATTGTTCTTTATTATTCCGCTGTGCATTCAATCATTGTTTCTATATCTTAGATTGGCCTAAAACGATTCTACAGGAATGATAGTAACGGGTGTTTGTGGTTGTTAGATAACTCCTCCTATTACAATAGAAGTTCAAAATCAAACAACCGAAACTTACAAGCCGTTGGGTTGGACCTTATGCTGTTAAACACCAATATCCATCCAGATATGTTGAACTGTACGGACTTGACGATAAAAGTTTTATAGTCAACGGTCACAGACTAAAATTATACCATGAGGAAGAAAGTTTCAATTCATTTTTTTTTCTTTCTTTCTTTTCCTTCTTATCTCCTTTGTTTAAACCACACTGTAAAACTTAAGTGTGGAGATATGATTAAAAAAAACAAAAAAAAAACCAAAAATATTTTCCATTTTTGTGTGTTTGTTTGTTATTATTTTGCAGATTATTATGAAGAAAAAGACCGCATTTGGGATAGCTAAGCTGTTCATGCTTTCTCATACGGCCCGGAAAGTTTCTTTCTCTTTTAATAGTTATATTTTTCCTATTTTTATATCCATTTATAAACATTGAGGGCAATGTTCAACTTGAGTACATGGGGAAATCAAATAGTAAAATATTTATCCCATAAAAACTGATTATATAATACAAACATTGCTTTCTAATAAAAATTATATGTTTTTATAAGTTATTAAGGCAAATCCACTTGGATTGACACTATAGCCAGACACAATTTAATCCACCACAAATGTGAGATAATTATAAGCCTTTTTAAGTGTATATCTGCTACACTTTCTTCAAAATATATGAGTGAGCCGACGATTTAAATTAGCTCTAGAACTTGCACTTATACATCAATAACGAATGCCGTAGTGAGATTGCATTTTTATGCTTTATAGACAATTTTATATGATATTGAGGCAAATTTAGGATTTACACCAAATAGCCATCCTATGAAAGTTATAATCTAGTTGACTACACTGGTCACTAGTATATTCCAGAAATTAACATTCTAGCGCTCATTTTTAGTGCATTTGCCACCTAGAACAACATGCTGAGCCTAAGCCTTTTCTTTGTCTAAACCAATTACATATGCTCAAAAAGAATGAAGTTTGATTGATTATTGCTGCATTATGAGAAAATTATGAGAAAATAAAGAAAAAGAAGTTATATGAAATGTGAAAAAGAAAAAGAAAAAGAATTTGAGAATTTGTGTATGTTGAAAGCAAAAGTAAAGCAAAAATCTATGTTGAAAGAATAGAGAAGAATGATCTATGAATATTGATGATCAACAACAGCTTATTAGTATATTGTTCTTCAAATCTATCAAAACAAGAAAAAAATTATCCATGCCTTATTCATACCCTTAACCCTTAAGCCAGCCCGAAAAGTCCTCATTGATATCACTGTCCAGTGCTTACGCCTTGTCGGAGTTGTATTCGTGTTCTTTGCAAGCCTATGGTAGCTATTTAGTCGTGTCTATGCAAATTGAGTGAACTTAACCCTAATTAAGTGAATTGTGTGAATCATTTAAAATAATCCTTCGCGTGGTGTCTTAAGTTATGTGTCGATGCCTTTTTAGCAAATTAATAAATCTTGATAATATATCTCCATGATCACAAAATAAATTGAATTTTATCGCTTGATTGCTTGAGGGCAAGCAATAGCTAAGTGTGGAGGTATTTGATAACGCTCTAATTATACATATTTCTCGAGCATTATATTATATGTTTTATGATCATTTAGTGTGAACTTTCGGTACTTAATAGCGTAAAATGAATGCATGTTCACTCTTGGATGCTCTGAAGCAAGAAACATTACAAAGCCCTACTATTCCACCACTTGAAGTAAATAAATAAGAAGTCTACTATGTTAGTATTTTAAAGCAAGCAAGTGCCCCGGTTTTCCAGCTAAGTGCACCGCACTTATCCTCTCGGTCAAAGGAAGTCAATAAGCAGTATTCAATAAAAGTGCGCCGGTCTTACAATCAATGTGCGCCGTACTTCCTTTGCATTTATGAAACTTTGGCGCCAAGAAAATAGCTAAGTGCGCCGCACTCACAATCATTGTGCGTCGTACTTCTCTTATCAGTAAGCCCATAAATAGAGCTCATTTGCAAGCATTTGAACTCTCCACTCAACAACCAATTATCACTAAGTAAATATAAGAAGTGCTACGTGATCCTGAGCCATCGATGGATGTGAACGAATCAGAAATAGGGGGCGTTATATACTTGTTGGTTTCGAACTCTTGGTTACTTGTGACACTTGTGTAATCCATTTGATCAATCCAATCCGTATGTCTCTTGTTTACTATTTAATCATTTCTGTTGTTATGAACTCATTAGCCATGAGAGGCTAAACCTCTTGTGATTGCTTGGATATGTGAAAATAATAAAGTGACTTATGATTATGTTTTGATCTCTATCAATTTCAAGTTTATGTTGTGAACTATTTTATCTCTAGTCTTATCACGTTTGGTTATTGAAACTGGTTGAATATAATGTGTTCCTAGCCTTTGAAAGCAATTCTAGGAACTTGTCTGCGTTCCTAGCCTTTGAAAGGAGAAATCTACTTAAGAGAATCAATAATAATCTAGACTAGATTTGGAATACTATTTTGAGATAAATCACTTGATAGATAAATATGAATCTTGAATTGAACCTACAAATTATGAAATTGCTCTTTCGATGAAAATAGCGAGGTTATAAGTTGTGCACTACTACATTATCAAACTGAGATCATACATGAACATTGTCACTAGATTATCTAAGCTATCCAAGCAATCATTAGTTTTATCATTTGAATTCTTCATTTTATCATTATCGTTACTTGTCTTGTTTACTATTCATTTTTACTTAATATGAACGAACTAAGTCCCTGTGGATACAACCTGGTCTTACCTAAATCTTATACTACCAACGAGGGTTATACTTTACCCGTGTGTTTGGTTTATTAAAATCAGTGAAACTAGTATTATAAATTTAAAGCTTCCTTACACATCACCGTTCTTCCAACAACAGTGCAAGCTTAAGTAACAAATTTGGGGAATTCTACTTCATTTTCAAGTCTGGTATATTGGGTTTACTTCACCAAGTGGTCACAACAATAGTCGACAGAATACGAGGTTGGTTTGTTAGCTAATTGGTTTAAAGGTTGAGATGTGATCAACAATTCTCATGGGATATTCGACGCTGCTGCACATCAAAGATACTTCACAATCTAAGAAAAATCTTTCAAGATCCTTCAATGCCATTCATGATTTTTCAAGATGTTTGCTTCAGACAAGATCTTCATGTGTTTATGGTCATACATGTCAATGATGCTTTCGAAAGTTCGAAACCATCATAGGGGAGAAACGTGTACTTTGATGTTATAAGATCAACTTCCATGGGGAAGTAGTTTATACTACTTTACTTAGTATGGTTTGTGAAGTATTCTACATATGGGAGAAGAATTGTTGCTGGTCTCTTGCATGTTCCCCTAAACAAATATTCACCAAAACCAATTTTGTCAAAACTGATTCAATTTATCATTGTCTCATGGTTTCTTCTTGGTTTTGTAAAATCTGGCGAAAGAATCTATTTCTCGGATTAAATCATAGATTTGTAAAATCCCATGATGATGGAACTATCCTTGAGAAAGAAAAGTGTATATCCGGATCTTAATTGATTCTAGTGCTACGGTTTCAACTTCGAAGAAGGGATAAAGTGTGTACTTCATGTATTGGATGATTTTTTCTTGATAAACTTCATGGCATTTTGGTTATAACAAAGTTTTAAGGGAATATGCACTTTTGACAAAGATCGGGATAAAACCATTATCAAAGTTCACTCAAAACATCCAAAAGGGCAAGATTTGGGCATTTAAACCACAAGATGTGACTACGGCGTTAATTCATTATTGTTTATTTGAGGTTGAAGTGAAATTTCACGGGTGCGTGTACTTAGTAGCTGAAGATATCGGGGTTGGTTGGATGAAGATTCTTTGAGATCCTTGCTTGAGCTTTTAACATTTGCAATGATGAAGAGTTGGATATCTAGTTATTTTGGTGATTCTTCATTTCTATTACCACAAAATAACTATCACTTTAAGAAGTTACGTTGTAGTGCTCCGTGTCACAATTCACACGTAGTTGTCGATAGTCAAGAGGTGATGTACGTCCTATACTTGATGGTTTGTTGGTTGAAAAGTATAAAGTACTTAGGGATTCGATGTTGCACGAACTCTCTACACCACTCTTAGTCACACATTAGTGCAAGCTTAAGTCACAAGTTCGGGTTATTTTACTTCAGTCTCTAGCTCATCATATTGGGTTTTTCTCCATCAGTAGTCATGACAAAGAGCCGACAGAATGATAATGGGGTTGGTAACGAGTTAGCATAGAGAAGTAGAAAAGAGAGAGATGACGTTTGAACACATCAGTTCAAGCCTCGTTCTTCAATGATATGACGTCTATTCACATCAGTTCAGGCCTCGCTCTTCAACAACAATGGCGTCTGCAGATAACACTTTTGGCCCCGTTCCTCAAAGAAAAGAAAGGCATACCCCTCAATGCGCTTTATCTTTAGAAGAAGAGAAATCTTCTTGATTGTGACCATTCTCATCAACAATGATATGACGTCTATTCACATCAGTTCACGCCTCGCTCTTCAACAACAATGGCATCTGTAGATAACACTTCAGGCCCCGTTCCTCAAAGAAAAGAAAGGCATACGCCTCAGTGCGCTTTATCTTTAGAAGAAGAGAAATCTTCTTGATTGTGACCATTCTCATCAACAAGCTTCATGCTTTTCCCATGTTCATTCAGTCATCAAGTGGATCTACTTCTCTTTGATTGTATTCTTATTCACTTGTTCTATCAAAAATGGCAACCTCATATGCAATTTTTGAGAGGGAGAAGTGTGAATAAACTACATGTTGATGATGTTTGTAAAATGGTCATTTGGCTCTTGTATGCACATATTTACTCCCTCTAAGGTTTAAAGTGGTTAAGGCATATTACGAGCTTCATTGAACTCTTCATTTGCTAAGCCATTGATGAGGAGACAAAAGAAAAGTTGCGTCGAGAGATTTTTTATCATCATCTTTTTCGCAGTAGTTTTGGACCTACACACATATTTATGCCGCATCTGATAAATCTCAACCATCATGAAATCTTAACTATGGCAACAATGTCTTTGCGTGCCATTTTTGAGGGGGGGGGGGAATAAGCGTATGCCCTTCTCCTTTCAACTAGGGCAAAAATGTCATTAGCATGCCACTTTTGAGGGGGAGAACAGGCGTGTGTTCTTTCTCTTCTTCCGTGGGAGGAGAGATGTGTATGCTGGGGTTATAAATCATGAAGGGATCGAGCTTAATTATTCATGTTGGGAAGATTGATGTCTACCGTTCCGAAATATTCCGTGGTTTATTACTTTGTTCAAGTTCTACAGTCACTTCTGGGATTCGAACTTGGTGTTATCATTTAGTACTTCAGTTGATTGACTGATTCAGATAAAGAAGAAGATGGTTAATATCAAGACCCTCAAACATGATCATGACTTTAAAGTTTTGAATCTATAAAAGGGAATGGTCAGTTTGAGGGGGAGCCGATTCAGAAACTTCACAAGTTATTGAAGAAGATCTTTACACACGATGGCCTAATTGAGGGGGAGCAAACTCAATTAGTCATCATCTCGTGACTCCTGAATAGTTCAGTTCAAGACTCATGAGGGTTTATCGACATCTTCTTACGGGCTGATATAAGTAGTGATAAAGTACTTCCAGTTAATGCTTCATGTACACATCATTATGATGATTCCGATTAATCGTAACCATCAGGGGAGAGAAATGTGTACACCAAGGACGCACAATAAGTTTACGTGATTGGGCTTAATGTCTTATGAAACAATTATGATCATTGGTTCAACTTGTTACTTTGGTATTATCATTTCATGTGTACATCACGGGATGATTAATCGTAACCGTCAGGGGAGAGAAATGTGTACATCAAGGACGCATAACAGGTTCATGTGACCGCGCTTAATCATTTATTCCGGAGTTGATATCCGCAGAGATGATCAGTGCTTCAACCTGTTACTTTGGTGTTATCGTTTCGACTTGTGTTGGGTACATGGGTACATTATGGGCTGATTTGGTATATGTAATATAACTGGAATGCATTTGGTGAGATGAAGATGTTGATATTCTATTCCCAAATGGACAACCTTGAAGAAGGTCGAGTCTATAGTCTGTTCTACATTTTCTGCTGTGTGTTAGAAGACTAAAGACGACATGCATTTAATTATCAAAATACTTCTTCATATTCAAGGCATTCATCAGAAAGGTTGTCAGTTTGGGGGAGAGCACTAATTAAGGGAGAGTGAAAAGTCTAAGTTAATCCCTGATTAGATGTGCTCACATTGCTCTTCAGCAAGTTGATTCTCACAGGATACATTTGAGCTAATTTTGTTCTTCTCATAAGATTTCAAGTATATGTGCGTAAAATGTGTTGCTGATTCTGAAGTATCAAAACCAGCAAGGGGGAAGGAGACATACATCAAAATGCACAACGAGTACACGTGATGAGCTTTATACTTCTTTTTAATTGAAGTTATTCCGGGAAGATAAATGTCATAACCGCAGAGAAAATCGGTGTCTTAACTCTTATCTTTTGGTGTATTATTCCAACAACATGGAGGAAGAGATGTAAGAAACAGTTTCTGATGATAAAAGAAGTACAAAATTGATTGAGTGTGTGCTTCGGATTTTTGAGCTTCATATAATGAGACTGATTGCATCATTTCAACTACTTGGGGGAAGTGTGTACGATGATAATGATAATGATTTGATTGATTGATAATGTGATTACATCGTACAAATATATAGGACAATGCATAAAATTCTAGACATGTGCTTGAGCCCGTTAGAAAATGACAAGATAATACGGGCTAACACTCCCTCGCAGTCCGAGCGGCGCAATCGCGAAAGCTCGGACTAGAGATTAAAAGCTAATAAACAATAAATTAAAGCAAATAAATAATTTGTTGATGAAGACTTTGGAAGCACATCTTCAGAAACAGGCAACACACTGGATAAACTAAAGTATCCATACCAAACAGGATAAACCAAAGTATCCTGACCAAATGGGATAAACCAAAGTATCCCTTACCAAACATGATAAACCAAAGTATCCTGACCAAATGGGATAACCCAAAGTATCCCTTACAACTAAGACAAACGGGATAACCCAAAGTATCCCCTACAAACAAACGGGATAACGCAAAGTATCCCCTATAACTAAAACAATGGAAATTACAACTAAGACTCATGCACTAACATTAAAAGAAAAGATGAGAAAATGAAAGTTGGTTCTAAAACTTCAACCCCCAAAGAACCTTCCAAACAAACGGGGCGTGTTTTTCCATAGAAAAACATAAAGATCCACATTTTTTTTTTGTTTTTTTTGACAAACAAAAAATCCTAAACAATCTTAAAAATACTTAACGAAAAACCTCCAACAAGCACTCAAGGCAATAGGACCCATTCATATTGGAAGGAGCAGTAGATCCATTCATGATGGTGATTCGTTGATATTAAAACAACTAACAATTAATTTTGTTGACTATTATTACTAAAGAAAACTACGAGTGATATTCAATGGTTGTGGTGGGGGCAATAACACAAAATAAGAATGAATTAAAAAAAAAGTACCATGATATTGGTTTAAAGGATTTTGTTTATGGTGCTCCGGACCGCCGGCCGAAAAAATTTAAGTGGATGCTATTTTTGGGTTTTAGAGGATCGTTATCCTCTGATACCATGTAGGATGATAATGATAATGATTTGATTGATTGATAATGTGATTACATCGTACAAATATATAGGACAATGCATAACATTCTAGACATAGGCTTGAGCCCGATACAAAATGACAAGATAATACGGGCTAACAAAGTGGCCTTGATGTGTTTCGAAAGCTTTAAATTTATAAGACTAGTTTCACCGACTCATTAATACACAAAAAACATGGGTAAAAGTATAACCCCCGTTTATAGTAAAGGTTTGAGGCAAGACCAGGTCGTCCCAAGAGAGGTAATAGCTTCTATTGTTAGCTAAGAGTAACAAAATTAGATTCCAATGATTGACACTTATCACTAAAACTGTTTTTGTTGGATTTAAGATTTTTGAAATGTTTTGCCAAATTATATTAAAAGTATATTTGTTAAAGGCTGAGCACATGGGATAAACAAGCACAAGTATCAAAGAAGGTACATGGACAAAGCATAGAAGTAAAACATGATTGGTGATCATGTTAACTAGTATATCTACTTGATGTAAAAGAATCTCCCTTCGGCATTTGATCCTAGATACAAAAAGTGCATAAAGTATGGTCCAAGTATGAAGTATCAAGTATGCATTTCCTCTAGTCAAGTCGGTAGACATGAGACTAGTCCTTATAAATGTTATAGTCAAGTTTAACATTTGTTTTACTATCCAATTCTCACAAGCATAGCAACGACTCATTATAGACAGACGATTCATAATATAACCAACATAATTGTATCTTTCAACCTTTAAAGAATCACGATGATCAATCAAGACAAATGATAAGAGACCAAACAATAACATATCAAATGCATATATAATAGATTCAATATTCACGATACAAATTCTTTGTTCAACTCATGGCAGAAGTGCCTTTAACAAATATAAAAGTACTACTCCATGTTCATAATAAAGTAAATGAAACAAACAAGTATTATCATCATCAGAACAAGTTTATATTGAGGTTTCCAAGTATGCTCTCATTCCAGTATTGTTCTCCAAGTATGGCTACTAACTCCAACTCCTTAGCTAGTGGTTTTTGGTGTAAAACCACGACTAAACTGCTTCTTATGATCAAGAGATGTTTCTTGATTGGGGTGTATATAAAACCATGAATTAGGCTCCTATTTATAGTTGAAATGAAAACCTAGCATGTCCATGGCGAGTTATGTCATGCAAGTGATCGGCCTCATCATTGATGTAGCTCATTAATGTAGAAACATAACTTCCATGAGAAGTACGCCGCACAATTGGTGTAAGACCGGTGGGCTTCTCTTCGCGTAATAGGCGTTCTTATAACATATAACCGGCGTACTTTAACGTGTGATTCATAGTTGCATAGTTGACCAAAGGTACCTGTAAGCGGCGTGCTTTCTACATATGATCGGCGTGCTTCAGTCCAACTATGAATAATTATCTTTAGTCATTTGTTTCATGTACTTCATGCATCTTTCCTTCAATCCTTTATCCTGCACTTTCATTCATATATTAAGTACCAAAAGTCCTAATAATAAGGTTATTTACTATATAATTTATATAATATCGGGGGTATAAATATGTATAATACGAGACTCATCAAATCCCCCATACTTAAACTTATGCTTGCCCTCAAGCATTCAAGAAAAATGTTTTTCAAAACCAAGTCTCGTATAAGTTTCAAATATATCTTTTTGTGTATCCAAGACAACCAAGAATAACATGACATGCTCCTTACGAAAGTGTATATATTTTCAAGTTCACTCAAGCACTCATAAAAATTGTTTTTGGTTATAAATTCACTCTAATAGCTCAGTCATAACTTATAGATTTACCATATGCTTGTAAGAGAAACAAAATTGCAACGACATGGCGTAAGCACCAAGTATAAATATCAAAGAGGTCGTTTATTCGGGTTATAATGTTGGGTTAAGGGTTATAAGGCATGGATTTATTTGTCAATAATTGGTGTAAAAATTTAAGTCGGGAAATCATAATTCTCTTTATTTATTTATTTATTTATTTATTTTTATTTTTTTCATCAATTTTCTTTTCACTTATTTTTTTTCCTTTTCTTTTTTATTTTCTTTTCTCAACCACATTATAACAACATATTTTTGTTATTTTCTTGATGGATAAATAGAAACGAAAAACTAAGGCTCAGAAGGGTGTATCTAGTGGATAATAGCACTAAAAGTGAGTGCTAAACGGGTTAAATTTTGTTTAGAAGACGGATGGCTTATATATTGTGTAATTCCTAATTTTTTTTGCCTCTTATCACATAAAAAATACTTATATCACACGAATGTGATCTCACTGCGGTCTGATAATGATTTCAAATACAATTTCTAGAATCACATAAATTATCGGCACACTTATAAACAAAGAAATCAAGCATAAAAGGTATATGCCAATATAGGCTCGAAATCCTCACATTAATAGTGATAATGGTCATGAAATGTGCAAATAATGTCATTAATCCCGATTCAGACTTATGATTTGTGGAAAACTAGAAGGGGGTTGAATAGTTTTAGCGTTTTAAAATCTTTTTAACTTGTTTATTTAGCTTTGAAACTTTCCGTTTGATCAAAGATATATGCACAATCACAATATATAACATGCAAGTAAAGGAAAGAAACGATCAAACCACAACACGAGTATTTATCGTGGTTCGGCTACAAGGACTCTTTTTCCTTGCCCTACGTCCACGCCCCGAGTATCCAACTCGAGAGTTTCTTTCACTAGTCAACAAGCTCCTTTCACCGGCGGAGAAAACCTTACACGTCGCTTATACTTTTACCGACACAAAGCTAGATGTCGAGTTCTTTTACAAGGGCACAACCACTCCCAACACTCTTTGTATTTTGAGGACTAAAATACTAACCACTCACTTCAGAATATACACAAACAAATGACGCGTAAACAATACTAGTTTACACAATACTAAGCTACCAAGTCTTGCAACGTTGTGTTGGAAACTTGTAACTTTAGATGACCTTGTGAGCTTCTTTGCTACAAAAGGAAACTTCACATTTACAATGTTAAAGGGTTAGAAGAAAGGCTGAGTGTGTGTGTGTAAAATATGAGCTCAAGAAGTTTTCCAAAAATCAAGTTATGGCTTGGTATTTATAGCACAACAAACTGTGTGCTCGGCGGATCAGGCGGAACCCTCAAATGGGTTCCGCCCGTGTACCCCCAGGGTACCGCCGGGTCTGCAGTAGGTTTTTGCAATTACTCTTCAAACCAAACAAGGTCTTGTCTCATAACTCCTAGCAACCAAACAATGTCACATCACTTAAAGTAAGTCAAACATGATACTTGAAAGCAACATGAAAGCAAGTCAAACACATAACTTGCCATAAATACATAATGACAAAACTTGCCATAAATGTGATGTGACTATTTCTAATTTAAGAAATAAACTTGTGTTATGTTTTATGAAATGTAAAATGTAGCAAAAGTCTTGTTTATGCAAGTCTTAAAAACTAAGATTATGTTTTGCTTAGAAACTAAAGTTTACATTTTATCGTTAACAAAACTTAGCGAAGATCGTAAAATATAAATAACGTTTTTAGGCGATATTTGTATTAACAATCTCCCCCTTTTTGTTGATGACAAAACATAAACTTTGTTTTACTTAAGAGATGAAAAGCATATCAAGTATTGAAGGTTTAATATATTTCTCCCCCTTTTTGTCGAAACAAAAAGTAGAGTAGCGAAGCGGAATAATCGCCATGCTCCCCCTTGGTCGATACTCCCCCTAAATGGAGTACCAATATGGAAAACATGGATTTTGGACCCTACAAAAAAAATGGTTAGTTGGTGATATATATATAGTCAAGCTTGTAGTTACCACACACATTGCAACCATAATGACAACACAACATTGATCAACCAACAATACACAAAAGTAAGTAGAAAGAGATTTCATTCCAAGTAAAATTTTGACTTATAAAGTCAAAAGACAAGAAATGGTAACTAATCTTCTACTTATAAACTAAAAACTAAAAAAAATAACCAAGAAAAGAAAATAAAATCCTACATTCCTAAGTTAGGGCAAACGGCCTCCAAGGGTGGTTTAGGATTTGTTAGGGTGGGAGAGTGCATCCAAACGTTCAATGACATGTTGGAATGCAAAACGGGTTTCATTTTGGAATTGGTGAAGCAAGGTTTTTATGCTTTCACCCATTTGCTCACAATTTGAGCAAACATGGGGATGGGTGGGTGAAAATGGGTTGGTTTTGGTTTCTTGGTTTAGGGGTTGGTTTGGTTTTGGTTCTTGGTTGGAGGATGGATTTGGTATTGAGTCAAGCAAGGTGGTTTGAAATTGCATTGCTTGATGAAGGTGGTTTTCAACCATGTTTTGTATTTCCTCATAAGAAGGAAAGAAAGACTCATAGGTTTGGGGTTGAGAAGGTGGTGGAGTTGGGTGATCATGGTGTTCAAAATTTGGTTCTCCATAAAGAGGACCATGGATTTCACGGTAAATTGGGTGAAACAACAACGGTTTGGGTGGTTGGTACACATGTTGTGGTGTTTGGGTAAGTTCAAGATCTTCATCAAGGTCAAGAATTGACCTTGGTGATTGGTTTGCAAAAGGTGGTGGTTGGGTATGTCTTGGTGGAAGATCATTTAAATCTTGGACATATGGGTGTGGTGATGTTGGAGGAGACCCAAAAAGTTCCATAGGTTCAATTTTTGGTAATGGTGATGGTGATGAAGTCTTTGATGGTTGAGTTGGAGCACTTGGTGGAGTTGGGTCAATAGGTGATTTAGTAGGTGGTGGAGTGTGCTCATTTTGTTGTTTGGGTGATGGAGATGGAGATGCAAGGTTCAAAAAGTGTTCATTTTTTATGGGTGAGGTGAATTCATCCGAAGATGAGGAGCTAATGTTGATGGATTGGTTTGAGCATAGTGGTTTTACACTAATCCGGGCGGTTCTACGGATGGGTCGTGATGGTTGAGAGGTGTTTGTTGACTTGGTCATTGTTAAAATGGTTCAAAGTTTCAGATTTTGTGATGAAGAAGGTGTGGTTTGATAGTGGTGAGAATGGTTTAATTTATAGTGATGAAGGTTTGTGGGAAGAAGTGTTTGGATTTGATGTAAGGCCATACAAAAATGGTGGTTCCTAATGATTTGGAAAACTAATTGTGGGTTGTCAAGTCATGGAAGTCAATCCAATGAAAATGGTGAAGTAAGAAGACAAGTTTTGCACTAAATGCTTAGTAGTTTTGGTGAATTTGTTTGATGGAAAAATCTCAGGGATTTCAAGGAGCCTTTAAAAGGGATCCTTCCTTTATGTGTGAAGGAGACTTGAGGTGGTTATGGCTATTTTTGAATTTTGGCGGGAAATGGGTTTGGGTGAGTTCTAAGGAATGCTAAGTACCTTAGTAAGCTAAACACATTGCAAGTAATGGATTTTTAGCTAAAAGGATTGGATTTTGGTGTTTGGATGTTGAAATGTTGAAAATGAAAACTAAATTTCTGCAGTTAACTGGCGGCACCCTGGGAATACACAGGCGGAACCCAAATGAGGGTTCCGTCTGGTCCGTTGGGCCAAACCTGGGTTACCCAGGTTTTGCACGGGCGGAACCCAAATTTGGGATCCGCCTGATCCGCCAGGTCTGAAAAACTTCACAGTCCGCGTTTTTGACCAGCGAAACGATTTTCAAAATTTTCGAACACTCATAAAATCAAAGAGATACTTCATTTCTGGTTAGGCAATGCAAAAATTAGACACCTAAACACAAAAATCATAGGAGTTTGACCTTGAGGTCGAGAATTTCACCATACTTAGTGAAAATTCCATGAGCATGAAAATTTGACAACTCGCCAAAAGTTGTCTTCCTGCAACATTGTTAGTTGAAACATGTTCTAAAGTGTATCAAACATTGTACTAACACACAAATACATCACAAAGATTGTTTAATCTACCAAATTGTTCCAATAGCACCTTGTGCCAAACACTCCTAACACACCCGCACTCATTGTTTGTCGAGCTTCTTCTTCATTTTTCCAAGGAATCTCCCGATGTTTTTGAACATCCCCTTTGTTTGCTTGAACTCCTCAGACTCATGAGGAATTTCCGGAAGTTGAGAAAGGTATTCTAGAGGTGGAAGTCTAGAGTTTGGCAAATCATCATCTTCACTCATTGAGGAAGAGGAGGAGGAGGTAGGGGGATGAGGACGTTTTCCTTGGGCTCTATACATTCTCTTATCACTTAGTGGGACAAAGGTATGTGGGATGAGAGAGTAGTCAAGACGAAGACGGTTTGGAGTTGGTGGAATGGGTGAAATGAACCTAAAGAGACTGGTCAAGAGCATTCCATACGGCATAGCCGTTGTGCCATGCACGGGAATGTCGGCCATTCTCTTGGCCATGTAGTAAGCAAGGTTGAAGGGTTGCCTAGTTGACAAGGAGTAGAGCATGTAGCATAGGCAAAGGTTTATATGGTCTCGGTTTCCTATGGTGCTTATTACATTGGCTCTAAGTACTTCCTCCCATTTCTTGAATTGGGGCAAAAGTTCATTACGTTCCATTCCATATGGATCCTTCTCAACCTCATTCCCCCCACGGGTTCTCCTAGTGGTGGTAGTCCTAACAAAAAGGTGGTTACGGAGGACATCTTTTGACACAAGAGGGGTGTCATAAGGATGGTGACGGTCATCTAGGGTGTCAAGGGTTGAGAGGGAGTGCAAATCGGAGTAGAGGCAAGTACCTTGGTTTGGGACCCCTAAGATTTGAGCAAACTCTTTGAGGGTGAAGGAGTAATGATTACCACTAACCCTAAAGTTGACGGATATGAAATCATATTCTCCCGTGGAGAGGGTGACGGAGGCATAGAATTCTAAGATGAATCTAGGACAAATAGGCTCGTCAATAGTCAAAAGACACTCAAAATTGATTGCGGCGAATTCGTTATAAAGGTTTGTGCCTTCTAGGAAGGATGGGTCAATGGTTCTACCCTCATGGACATAGTGTTTTTCTAGGGCTTTGAAGATGTTGACTTGGTTTGGGGTAAGGCCTTTGGTTTTGTGGTGTTTTGGTAGGTACTTGATTGTGTCCTTGTGATCGTAATGGGTTAGAGGAGGCATGATGATACCTAGAACAACAAAATTTTCACATTTTAGTTTAAGTAAACTACTTATTATGATGTGGATGTTCTAGTGTGTGCCTATATGAAAACTATATGGAGGTGCGGTTATCTTGACTCATTTTGATTCATCAAAGACGTTTTATAATGCAAGTTTTGTTATAAAACAAAAGATAACCCAAACACTCCTAGTTCAATGTAGCTTCGTTTGAATGTACCCGAAAATACATATTAATTATGTATTCCCTTTAACATTCAAGAGACATTATGCAAGTGATGTTTTGAACATAACGTTTTGATTTTGTATTCTCAATGTGAGACGAAAAATATTTGTCCTACTTGTGAGAAATTTTTGCAAAAATTTGACATGGGGTGGTTTAGCAAGTATGTTTGCACTTCCTAACTATGGGAAACATGATTAGTTTTGTTAAACACCTAATTTTTATGCATGAGTTTGTTAAGTTTAATGCATAACCCCAAGTTTTTGTTTTTGTGCAAAAATAGAATTCCTAGACTCAGATCAGGATTGTAATCAAGTTAAGATACTTACAATGATGATGGATTAGTAATGTGATTGAATGGAAGACCAGAATTTCGTGGGTATGGATGAGAGGAATGGTGAATAGTAACAGTTTTGGAAGTTGTGGTATGTGATAATGGGTGTTTGGTTTAATATAAACTAATATATAGGTTCTGCAGGTCGGCGGACACGGCGGATCCCAAATCTGGGTTCCGTCCGTTATGTCTCAGGGTTCCGCCGACTCTGGTGAGAAAAATGGTTATGGATTTGTTTTGATTTTTGTGATTTTTGTCTAATGTTCAGAACTACAATGTAGGTTCCATGAGTCCTAAGCCTAGCCTAAGAAGGTTAAAAGGTTCACGTTTAAGAGGTTTGGTGAGGATGTCGGCTATGTTGTCTTCGGAAGAAACTTTCTCAATTGAGATATTTCCTTTTTGAACGTTGTCGCGAAGGAAATGATGACGGATTTCAATATGTTTGGTACGAGCATGTTGAACCGGGTTTTTGCTGAGATCAATGGCACCTTTGTTGTCACAAAAAATTGTGATGTCGTTGAGTTGAATTCCGTAGTCGACAAGAGCTTGCTTCATCCAAAGAGCTTGTTGACATGCCTTTCCGGCCGAAACGTATTCGGCTTCCGTTGTTGAGATAGCAAGAGCCGTTTGCTTCTTCGAGAACCATGAGGTGAGACAATGTCCAACAAAAGTACAAATACCACTGGTGCTTTTTCTATCGACATAGTCACCGGCATGATCCGAGTCGGCATACACTATGGTGTCTATTCCCGTTCCTTTTGGATACCATAAACCTAAATATGTAGTGCCCTTAATATACCTAAATATCCTTTTAACGGCTTCAAGATGGGTAGTTTTAGGATCTTCTTGAAAACGAGCGCATAGACAAATACTAAACATAATGTCGGGTCTACTAGCCGTTAGGTAAAGTAGACTACCAATCATACCTCTATATTTAGTGCTATCTACGGATTCACTTTCCTCATCCTTGGTGAGTTTAGTTTCCGTGGACATGGGAGTTTTGATAGGTTTCGAATATTCTAATCCAAATTTCTTAAGCATGTCCTTAATGTATTTAGATTGGTTAAAGAAGATACCATCTTCAAGTTGTTTAATTTGGAGTCCTAGGAAAAAGTTGAGTTATCCCATCATACTCATTTCAAACTCGTCATGCATGATTTTTGAGAAATCCACACATAATTCTTGACAAGTTGATCCGAATATAATGTCATCAACATAGATTTGGACTATGATAATATGTGAATCTTTCTTCTTAGTGAAGAGAGTATTATCAACTAAGCCCATGGTGTACTTATGGTCAACTAAGAAGGTTTTAAGTCGATCATACCATGCTTTTGGAGCTTGCTTGAGTCCGTAAAGAGCCTTTTTAAGTTTGTAAATATAATTAGGTTTTTCAAAATCGATGAAGCCCGGTGGTTGAGCAACATACACTTCTTCATTAATGACTCCGTTTAGAAATGCACTTTTGACGTCCATTTGAAAAAGTTTAAAATTATGTGCACACGCATAAGCAAGTAAGATTCTAATTGACTCAAGCCTAGCTACCGGAGCAAACGTTTCATCATAGTCGATGCCTTCTTGTTGATTATATCCTTGTGCAACTAGCCTAGCTTTGTTTCTAGACACAATCCCATTTTCATCCATTTTATTACGAAAGACCCATTTCGTTCCAATTATTGTTTGACTCTTTGGTTGAGGAACTAATGTCCATACATCATTCCTAACAAATTGGTTTAATTCTTCTTGCATTGCAATTACCCAAGACTCATCTTTAATGGCTTCGTTAATGTTTTTCGGTTCAATGGTTGACACGAAACAAAAGTAGTTGCTTTCATTTTGGACTTTTGATCTTAGCGTTCTTTCGTTAATGTTGCCTATGACACTATCTAATGGATGACTTTTAGATTCTTTGACATTAACAAGTTCTTTGTTTAATAGTTCATCTTCCTTGTCATTATCTAAGATTTCTTGACTTTCAATTGCTTGGCTTTCAACTAAGTCATCATCTACCAAAGGTGATGTTTTAGAGGGAGGTGGACTTTCGTCAAATGTTACGTTCAACGATTCCTCGACTCTTAAGGTTTCTTTGTTTAAAACAATGTAAGCTTTACTATTTTGTGAATATCCAAGGAATACACCTTCATAAGACTTTGGGTCAAATTTGGTGAGATAATCCTTGGTGTTAAGAATGAAGCATTTACTCCCAAAAACTCTAAAGTATCCTAATGTAGGCTTTTTACCTCTATAAAGTTCATAAGGTGTTTTATTCAAAAATCGTCTAATTAAGACTCGATTTAAAATGTACGTTGATGTGTCAACGGCATTACACCAAAACTTTTGTGGAATAGTTTGTTCATTAAGCATTGTTCTACTCATCTCTTGTAATGTCCGGTTTTTACGTTCTACTACACCATTAGATTGAGGAGTACGTGGAGCCGAAAAGTTATGAGTAATTCCATTATTATCACAAAATTTTCCAAATTGAAATTCATTATCAAATTCACGACCGTGATCCGTTCTAATAGACACAATATTAGATCCTACTTGATTTTGAATTTTCTTACTTAGAATCTCAAATTTATCAAAAGCTTCATTTTTACTTTTCAAAAACTTAGTCCAAGTATAACGTGAGTAATCATCAACTATGACCAAAGTATAGAAGTTGCCTCCATAACTTTGTATAGCGGATGGACCAAATAAATCCATATGTAAAAGTTCTAGACACCTAGACGTAGACACCAAGTTTTTAGCCTTATGGCTACTATGGACTTGTTTACCGACTTTGCAAGCATCACAAAAGTGTTGGTCATATTTCAACTTGGGTAGGTTTCGAACTAAGTCTTTGGAGGAGAGGTTTTAGATTAGTCTCATGTTAGCGTGTCCTAAACGTCTATGCCATAAAGTTGAAGATTCATCTAATGAGGTAAGACAAAGTTTGTCTCTAGATGTTGAATCCAACTTCATGACGTATACGTTGTTCTTAAGGACACCTTTGGCTATGGTTATACCATCTTTAAGTATTTTACTACCGTTTTCACTAAAGAGGACATTATACTTATTACGACAAAGTTGACTAATACTAAGAAGATTAAATCCTAAGTTATCAACATGAGCAACATCATCTATAGAAAGGGAGTCATGAGAGAATGTACCTTTTCCGATGATTTTGCTCTTAGCATTACTACCAAACGTAACATTACCTCCATCACATTTGTGATATGTAGAGAAGAGGCTTTTATTACCCGTCATGTGCCTTGAACAACCGCTATCCTTGATCCATTCATCCGGATCCAAACAAACTTTGAGGCACACCTATTTTACGAAAAACACTCAAACATTTGGTCCCCAATTTCTCATGGGTCCATTTTGGTTAAGCATACCATTAATTTGTCCCAAATATGAAAATAGAGCATAAGGGTTCCATGGCATGTAATTTGAGGTTTGGTAATGTCCAGGAGTGTTTTGGTTCCAAACATGTTGGTAGTTTGGTCGAGCATTGAAGTTGCTCTTTGGAAAGGGGCGTTTGGGAATTGGAGTCTTAGGTCTTGGTTGAGTAGTCTTAGCTCTAAATTCATTTTTACTAAGTCCTACTCCAGTTTTAAAGGCAGATTTGGTTCCATTTTTATATGTAACTTTAACAAATTTAGAACGATCCGATGAGGATGGAGTTACTGCTGCAGCAGACCTGGCGGAACCCTCGGGGCCAACGGGCGGAACCCTAATCTGGGTTCCGTCTGGTCCGCGGGCTGCTGTAGCAGTTTTGTTTGTTTCATGTGTGTTCTTTTCTTGTTTCGTTTGTTCCTTAACGGTTTCGACTTTCCTGAAACCTAGACCTGTTTTATCAAACGGTGATTTTTGAAGTTTCATTATTTCATCCGCACATGAAATGCTCTTATCGAACTTTTTGAACTTTGTGGTTTGTTTGATTAGATCATTTTGAGTAATTTTAAGTTTTTCAACTTCAAGTTTAAGTTCTTCACATGATTTGCATGCGGTGTCAATACCTTTACTCTTTTCTAATCTCTTAGCTTTTTCTTTTAATTCATAAACTTCATTTTCTAAAAACTCCTTTTTAGTTTTCAAAAATTTGTTTTTGTTTATGATTTTTAAGCTTAGTTCACAAAGTTTGTTATATTCATTTTGTAAAGTATCATCATCTATAGAGGAGTAAGATGAGTCGGAGAGTACCTCATTTGAGTTGTGAGCCATGAGAGCAATATCATCATTCTTTGGCTCATCATCATCTCCTTCATAGTCACTCCAAGCACCGCCCACAAAAGCTTGTTGTGGTTTTCTCTTGGGTGGTTTTGGACATTCTCCTATAAGATGACTTGTGTCTCCACACCGATAACATTTTCTTTCAACTTTTCCTTTTCGATCGTCACGATCTTTCCGGAAGTTTTTCTTGTCATCTTTGGGTTGCCTAACAAACTTCCCTCGCCTACGAAAGAACTTCTTGAAGTCTCTCACGGCCATAGCATATTCCTCATCATCACTATCCGAAGTAGATTCTTCATCATCACTTGATTGGACTCTAGCTTTCAAGGCAATGGACTTAACTTTTTCTTTCTTGCCTCTAACTAGTTCCGAATCTTTTTCCATTACCATTTCATGAACTTTGAGGTTTCCAATAAGCTCATCAAGTGACATGCTTGAAAGATCTTTAGATTCTTCAATTGCCGTCACTTTTGCTCTCCACTTCGGATGGAGTGCTCTAAGAAATTTCCTGACTAAGTTCTTACTACAAAAAGATTCATCAAGTGCTTTAAGTGAAGTAATAATAGTGTTAAACCTAGCAAAAGCATTATCAATAATCTCATCTTCGGTAATAACAAATTGTTCATATTGTTGAACAAGAAGACCAATTTTGTTATCTTTAACTTGTGAATTTCCTTGATGAGTGACAATTAAAGATTGCCAAATATCTTTGGCGGTTTTACACAAAAAGACTCTTTCATATTCTTTCTTAGGCAAAGCATTGTAAAGCATCATTTTAGCTTCATTATTTTTACCTATTAATTTCTTTTGATCATCATCTTTAATGTTACTAACTACGTTATCACCATCAACAATTATATACCATAAATCTATATCTTTAGATTTCACGTAAGTTTCAAAACGGTTTTTCCAATAAATAAAACCATTTGCTTCAAAGAGTGGTGGTCTTTGCATAGATTGCCCTTCTTTGTAATTTTCAAAATCCATGGATCGTTTCAAGTTTTAAAACACAATATATTTTAAAATCTTGAGTAACGTAGCTCTTGATGCCAATTGTGAAAAACTAGAAGGGGGGTTGAATAGTTTTAGCATTTTAAAATCTTTTTAACTTGTTTATTTAGCTTTGAAACTTTCCGTTTGATCAAAGATATATGCACAATCACAATATATAACATGAAAGTAAAGGAAAGAAACGATCAAACCACAACACGAGTATTTATCGTGGTTCGGCTACAAGGACTCTTTTTCCTTGCCCTACGTCCACGCCCCGAGTATCCAACTCGAGAGTTTCTTTCACTAGTCAACAAGCTCCTTTCACCGGCGTAGAAAACCTTACACGTCGCTTATACTTTTACCGACACAAAGCTAGATGTAGAGTTCTTTTACAAGGGCACAACCACTCCCAACACTCTTTGTATTTTGAGGACTAAAATACTAACCACTCACTTCAGAATATACACAAACAAATGACGCGTAAACAATACTAGTTTACACAATACTAAGCTACCAAGTCTTGCAACGTTGTGTTGGAAACTTGTAATTTTAGATGACCTTGTGAGCTTCTTTGCTACAAAAGGAAACTTCACATTTACAATGTTAAAGGGTTAGAAGAAAGGCTGAGTGTGTGTGTGTAAAATATGAGCTCAAGAATTTTTCCAAAAATCAAGTTATGGCTTGGTATTTATAGCACAACAAACTGTGTGCTCGGCGGATCAGGCAGAACCCTCAAATGGGTTCCGCCCGTGTACCCCCAGGGTACCGCCGGGTCTGCAGTAGGTTTTTGCAATTACTCTTCAAACCAAACAAGGTCTTGTCTCATAACTCCTAGCAACCAAACAATGTCACATCACTTAAAGTAAGTCAAACATGATACTTGCAAGCAACATGAAAGCAAGTCAAACACATAACTTGCCATAAATACATAATGACAAAACTTGCCATAAATGTGATGTGACTATTTCTAATTTAAGAAATAAACTTGTGTTATGTTTTATGAAATGTAAAATGTAGCAAAAGTCTTGTTTATGCAAGTCTTAAAAACTAAGATTATGTTTTGCTTAGAAACTAAAGTTTACATTTTGTCGTTAACAAAACTTAGCGAAGATCGTAAAATATAAATAACGTTTTTAGGCGATATTTGTATTAACATGATTGTTTTGGATACGTTTTCTATAAAAACTCTTTTAGTTACTTCTAATTTTATTAACTTTTATACCCCCGTAATCGGCGTACATTACTAAAATGTGCGTTGATTTTTATTAATATATACGGCGAACTTTAGCTAAAAGCGGTGCTTTTCTCAAATTTATCTTAACAGTTTATTAAAATTTCCACATACTAATATAGGTTTTTCTTTATTTTTCAAGTTATCTTTCCCCCCCATACTTAAATTAAGTATTGTCCCTAATGCTATAGAATTAAAAACAAAGTATAACGAGAAAAATAAAGATAACGGTACTTCCCGGGTATGCTTTGTTATTCCCCGAGAATTCTACAAGTACTTGTCCATCTTTTGGACCATTCTTTCCTGCACACATACATCATCCAACAAAACAATATCCACAAAATGGTAATGTGCCCCTAACACATTATATATATATATATATATATATATATATATATATATATATATAGGCAAAGGATCACGTGCGGATGTTTTTAATTCGTGCGGATGTGCGGATAGATCTGAGCCGCCCATCCAGATCTGATCTTGACTTTTTGTAAAAAAGTCAAGATCTGACGCAACGATCACGGTACCAATTGACCATGCAAATGATTTTTTTTTTAATTTTTTTCCTTTTAAGGGATCCTTACTATTGTTGTCTTCTTTACTTTTTTATTTTTTCAGATTTTTCTGAGAACTTTTTGGTTTTGTGATTATGAGTGTTAACGTGATATTAAAGATATTATGAGTGCTACCGTGATATTAACAATATTTTACTTAAAAGGTAACTTTGATATTAGTAAAAAAAATTAATATCACTGTTTTTTTCATTACGATATTAAGAAAAGTTACGGTGATATTAAAAAAAATTAACTTTGATATTAAGAAAACATGATAGTTACGGTGATATTAACAATTTTTATTAAGAAAAAAGTTTTTATGATATTAAAAAATTAATATCACTGTTTTTTTATTGCGATATTAAAAAAAGTTACGGTGATATTAAAAAAAATTAACTTTGATATTAAGAAAGCATGATAGTTACGGTGATATTAACAATTTTTACTAAGAATGCATTGGTCCGGTGGGTATATATAACATGTTTGTATGTTCGCATTTATGTTACTATACCTTGTTTATGCATTACTCAATGTATTTAGTACCATTCTGACTAATTAAGTGCATTAAGCACTTGGTGCGACTTATAAACTGCAGAAGCATATACCTAATAGAATATGGCATGCATATATAAATGCATCGCAGGCCAAAAGTGCATAAAGCACTTTGCACACATTACTTAACGCATATAACATTCATATATAAATTAAGATTAAGCTAAATACTTGTGCTTGACTACAACATGATACTAAGCTGAGATGGATAAGCACATACTGATTGAGTGCTTATAGTTATACTGGCTGAGTGCATAAGCACATACTGACTGAATGCGTAACTGACTGAACACATAGCTGACGAGCCATATAAACATGTTAATCATCCATACAGGATGTCTTAGTTATGCACCAAGTATATACTATTACAGTCAGTTATGTGATCACATACATTTGTTTCAGACAAAGTTGGAACTTAGACCTCCTTAGTGGAGAATCGAGCCTTAGAATAGTAAATGTTCCAAAATCGGATTGTGATATTAAATTTTTTATTAAAAAAAAAGTTTGTGATATCAAAATCTGATTTTGACTTTTTTACAAAAGTCAAGATCTGATCTTGACTTTCAGATCTTGACTTTTGTAAAAAAGTCAAAATCATACGCTAATATTGCAATACCTTTAACGATGAAAATGATTTTTTTTGAAATTTTTTTCAGCGATTTATAATTATTTGTTGTTCTCTTTATTTTTTTAATTTTTTCAGATTTTTTTGAATTTTTTTCAATAAAAAAAGCTACCGTGATATTAACGATTTTTAAAAAAGTCAGGATATTTACGATAATGCTACTCCGCCTTTTTCAGATGGTTGACTAGATGGAGGGCTGAGATTCGTCTGTACATCCGCACTAAAATCCAAAAACGTACCGGATCCCTTCCCTATATATATATATATATATATATATATATATATATATATATATATATATATATATATATATATATATATATATATATATATATATATATATATATATATATATATATATATATATATATATATATATATATAATAGTTAATAATAAGATAAATTGTTTTGTTTTGTTCGGTACCATGGTGGTGATGTGGTGCAAGTGTTCAAATTGTTTGCGGTGGGTACCAACAGAGGTACCCAAATACAGACCAAATTTGTTTTTAAACATTGTTTTGAAATTGTCTTAGATCATGGCCAACACACTGGTCATCCAACCACACAAATCAACAAACAATCCTGCAAACTCACAAACCCCGGCGTACATACCAGCAAAGTACGACGGTCTTCATTCCTGCTTTTCACCATTCATTCATAGGCTCTACCTCTAGCACTTCTGGAAGGTTCCTTATCTTCCCACTTTCATATCTTAAGTACAAGAAACTCCTCATATCAACCGGTTTACACAACACATGCATACTAAATAACTCCATCTCCTCTTTATTGAACAGCCCCATACTTTTTGCAATCCTGGTAATGATGTGACCACAACACAAATATGATCCCCCAGCAGAAGCATCTCCATTTTCCAAGTATTGAGCAATGATACAAATCACATTGAGGTGCCTCAATGGGTGTTTCTTGTCAAAAGCATGTAGAATCCACAAATCCTCATCTAGAACATAATGCTCATGATAAGACCTGTGAAGGATTGAGTGTACCAACAGCTTATGCAACACCTGTAACAAAGGGTTCTTGATCTTCCATACCTTTTTCTTTCTATAAACTCTCATATCTTCTCCACTTATTTCCTTCCAATAGGCTGTTGCATCAAAACCTCCCTGTATTCTCTCTCCTTTACCAATCATGTATATTAATTTTTCATTACAAGCTTCCTATTCTGAAATCAACCCCTGCATTCTTCCAAACTGAATCAAAGATACATTCGTGCTTTCTCCAATTCCTCCAACACCAATGCATACCTGTCAGTGTGGTACAAAATCCTATCAACCTTTTTCTCCATAACTCCCAACCTTGTCTCAATTCCTTCAATTTTCCCAATCATACTATTTTTTCTTGCTCTAGGTGGTGGTGGTGGTCTCACAACTTCTGGCCCAACAACATCAGGCTTCAACTTACCCATGTCATCCACTAAATCTCTCAAAGTCACATGGTCAAAAGCTTTGTAAGTTGTAGGTGCAAAGTATGTGGCCATGTTCTCCTCAGCGAACATATCTAGTCCCTTAGCCAACCTTGTTATCAGATGACCACACATCAACTCACTATCACCCTGGCTTCCTTTCCCTTTCTTTTTCAACCAGTGAGCCACAGTCCATGAGACATTTGCATACTCACCCATGTTCTTTTTCTCAAACAAACTTAACAACCAACACTCCATCCTTTGAATTTTATCAAAACCAGTAGTTCTCTGGCAAAGCAGGTAAGTGATCATCTTGTGTAGAACCTTCAAAACATTCCTCCTTATTGTGCTCACCTTGCTCCTTGACAAAATCAAACTCTCCTCACTGCTCACTTCCCAGAACTCATTCAAGGCAGCATTTGTTATCTTTATCTCATTCCTGACACCTCTTTGAAATATTCCTCAAAGTACTCATCTGCTAAAACCTATTCTGTGTACAATCCTAAGGCTACACCAAACCTAGCCAATGTCATTGAATGTTTCCTTCCTCCCAACCTAAAGAAAATACTCTTCTCTGTCATGATCTTGTCACCCCCACTGTCTCATTAAAACTGAAAGTAGAATAAAACTCCAGACATAACTCCTTGTACACATTCTCTCTAATATCAAAAACCTTTCTCCAAGCTTCTGAAATAAAAAGCACCTCATCATCATCCTTAGCATTTACCAACTTAATGGTCAACATCTCCTCAATTTCTTCTGCATAACCAGCTTTGTTCAAAACCTCCCATTGTAGCAGATGTGGGGAATAAGGGCTCTTCTGGTACAATGTGCTCAGAACTTTGTTGTAATATCTCTTTGCTTCAGTGTTGCAAGTTCTCCATAATAAATGAGGATGAGAAACCACTGGCATCAGTGCCTCCTCCACTGTGGTTGAACCTCTCTTTCTCTTAGTTTGCCTTTACCTAGATGAACCAGCCTCAGCATCATGCTCTGCATTTTTAGTCTTAAACATTTACAAACAACCAACATTAGTTGTTAGGAAACATAGACATCAAATATATAATCAATTAAGCAAGTTTCATGCATACCGTGACCAAATTTTTCCAGAAAAGCGGCGGTTTTAGATATAAAACCGGCGGTTACGTGACAGAATTTTTCAAATTATGAAAATGTTCGGCGGTTTTTATAATAGCTCCGCGGTCTTGGCCCTCAAGACCGGCGGTTTTATTGCTCTGCACTCAAGTGCTCTGTTCTAATGTCCAAGAACCAATTTTATCCCATCTAGACATCAAAATTCTATCCTTAAAAAGCTTCTTATATCTCATAAGCAATCTCAAGTTTTCATTTAAGAATATAAGAACAATCTTTATCAGTTAAGCATCATTTACTAAAGGATTATGCATTCAAAGGCAAATTTCTCAAAATATCATTCTAGCAACTCTTAAACATGTCGTATCCCTTCTTAAACTCATGGCAAATGTTTTAGCAATCTCATTATACTACTGGCATAGGCAATTTCTCAAATTAGGGCAAAGAAAGCCCTAAATCTTTAGTGATCATAATTCTATAACTAATCAAGGGGCAAACTCTAAAATCATGTAAAGCAACATAGAATTAAGCATAAAATGTCCAAAATTCAGAATATCATAGCAAACCTTAAGTTTTTGATCATCAAAACCCTAAGAAAATTCTCAAAAGATTGACACAAGTGTAAACCTACCCTCATTGAGTTGAATTTATTGTTTTGAACTTGAAAATCACTGCAATTGATCTTTGTATGTTCGAAAAAAAACCGTCTGTTTTTTTCTTTTGTGTGTGTGTTGAATCGTTGTAGCTCGAGGTTGTTTAGACCTCATATCATCTAGGAAAAATTAATAACAAAGGCGGAATATTCAATAAGAATCAATTGTTATTCACAAAAAGGTTTCTTCGTCATCATCTCTAACAACTACTAACTTACAAACCTTAGGCGTCCATTGTAGGAACTTGACGCCTGGACATACACACACACACACACACACACACATATACACACCTTTATTAGGCGTCTAAATCTTTTTATGTGTGCACCTAAAACCTATTCCATGTATATGTTTATATAACACAGAATTATGGTTACAAAAATACTACGAAGGACTATATTGTAAAAACTTCTTTGTAAATCAAGTCTCTTGTATTTTGCATTGTCTTCATTCTTTACTTGTAGTTTTGTATTTATCAACTCAAACATAAAACCAACAATGTGTTTTTGGTACTTTTCTATTTTAGCGCGTATGTAAAAAATGATAAGTGTTCAAGTTATAAAAGCTTCCCTCGCTAAAAAGTTTGGCAACCTTAGTGAAAAGGTCAGCGGTTATTTCTGCAATTTTTCTTACAGTGTGCTATGATCTTCTAAAAAAATGGAAAAAAATCAAACTAACATCAATAGCAATCATATAACATTCACAATAGATATTCATTCATCTCTTATCAGAGGCATAATCATCAATTATAAGCTTGAGATACATTTTATTAAAAAACATGACAAAATAACATAGAAATGAAAAAATAAGAAAGGGAGCATTGTTTCAACTCCATTTTTGGTGTTACTTGGGTGTTTAGGCAGTGAAATGGTCTGGTGACATGATGTCACTCAATTTGTAGGAACCAGATGGCTTCCTCTTGGTGTCAAGAGAAGATTTAGATGATTTTGGAATTTCTTTTTCATGAGGACCATTATTCACTCCAACTTCACTGATGAGTGCTTATTCACTCATCCTTTTTAGGCCTTATTTCAGACCAAAAATACCAAATACTAACCAAAAATGCCAAAAGAATGCATGTTTTTGTATTTGTGTATGTGCAGGTACGGATATGAGAAAAATGAACAAAAACAAAGAAAAACCGACAAAAACGAGCACGAGAATGGAAAAAGGTCAAAAGCCGAAGCCGGGGAAGCCAAATGATCAAGGAAAGCTCAAATTATCAATTTAAGTCCTCAGAAATTCATCATGTTGCATAATTGATCCCTGGTCAAAGTTTGAGAGAAATGGCAATTTTAGTCCCCGCACTTTCAGAAAATGACAAAAATGATCCCTTGAAGAATATTTGAAGAAAAGTCAATATTGGTCCTTTATGAATTGAATCAAGTCAACAACGGCCCTTGGAAGTTAAATTTGAGTAATTACGGATTTAGCCCCTGAGTTTTGAGTTTGTACAAAATTGGTCCTTGTCATTTAAAACCTTACACAACAAATGAACATATAACCAGATCCACTAACTAAATAATCCCAAAGCCCAAACAACCAGCCAAGCCCAAGTACTCTACCCAGCCCACCACCCCTAATTAGTTTAACCCGACCCAACTCCCTACCCTGGTCAATACCCAGTCAAACAATAAAAATAAACACCCAATTAACACCCCGCCCAATTTCGCCCCAATTCATAATATTTACCCAGAAAACTTTACTGTAGATGAACCCTAATTTACCTCACCACTAAATTACCTCAATAACAAATGATTGGGTAATAATTACCCATTCATGAGTTCTTCTAGAAGGTCTGGCACATGTCAGGGTGTAGTCAGATGACGCGTGGACCAATAGAAGCACACACGGAGGATGCATCAAATCACATCAATCAATCCAACGGCTGAGGAGAATAGATTGGGGATCAAGTGTTATCAAACGGTTAAGAGGGGACTCAAACAAACACACCACACGGATTGGTGACATGGACCTCCTCTCTCTCAGGCTATAAATAGCTCCACCCTCACCTCATTTGAGTGAGTTAGTTTTAGGTTTTAGATTAGGTTAGGATTAGGTTTAATTAAATCTTAGTGTAGTCTCTAAAATTTAGTTCATTGTAATTTTCTAGCTTTTATTAATGTAATCACTTTATGTTTTAATGAAAGTTAAGTTTTCAGTTAAAATTTCTTATCATTTAAATTTCATTGCAATTGTTCTAAATCTATTTCTAGTTACAGTTCTCTGTTTCATCAGTGTTTTTTTAGTTTGTTAAGAATTAGTTCTGTTTAAAATTGTTCAAAAGATAGCAGTCAATAATTGTCAATGGTTATTCATGATGATGACTATGGGTCAGTTCATGCTCTTGATTCTGGGTTTATGGTGTGTTGATAAATGATTTCTGGGATGTTGTTGGAGCCTATCAAAAGATAGGCTTATGTCAAATGTCTCCCCTGTTCAGCTGGGGAATGTTAGTAAGTCTCCTTTACTTTTCTGCATTTTATTTAGCTTAGTACTGTAGCCTGTAGCTTAACTGAGTTTAGTATTGCCTATTCCAGTTATCTAAGTGCTTTTGTCCTGCTTTAGCTTTATAAACCATCTGCTGCTCATCATTATGTTCTCATTGCCTAGTTTTAGTGAGATTGCGTTTTTGAGTTATTTATGTTGGTTGCCTAATGTTACTGTTCCATTAGTCTTTACTGTAGTTTAGTTATCTGCTTGATCCTTAAGTTGGTTAGTTTAAGCTTGTCAATCAACAGTTAGTATAACCTGCACAATTCAGGGGTGTTTGGATTAAGGCGAGTTCTCAAGCGAATTTTGTGTTGATCCCAAACTTAAATTTCAAATTGCCTTACAGTTAGTTTAGGTAATGATTTAACAGTTTTATTCAGTGGGATTGATTAGTTTTAAAGTAATTTAGTAATAGATATAAATAGTATAGTTGTTATCTGTCTTAAATATGCAGTTAGGTAAGATTTCGGATTTAGGCTTTCTTTAGTGTTGCTTATGATCTAAATTGGTCCACTAATAGTCTATCTAGCTGAGCAAAACTTTGTGTTAGTCCTTCATTTAGCCAAAATCTTTTTCCACCCACTACATCAGTTACTAGCGTAAAGGGTATTTGGATCTGGCAGTTTTATTTGTGTTCCTAATGATTGATCGTTGTTAGTGTTGCATAAGTAGCCTACTGTAGGGTAATGTAAGTTAGAATTAGCAAATAAACCATAGGTCCAAGAGTAAAAAGTCAGAGCGGCAAAATACACTTAGTTGTGCAGATTTTCAATTCAATCTCTAGGCTTCAATTCTGTTTCAAAATTCTTTTGGATTATTGTTCTTGGTTATTTGACAGCTTGTGCATTTATATCAACAAGAAAATCTCACTCAGCAGTTTATTTGGTCACTTATTTATAAGCTCAAAGTTGGTTCACTGCCCTGCTCATCAGTTATTAGAACATTAGGATCTGTCATTTTCTAGTCGGGCTGCATACGTTTTTTTTTTTTGAAACTTAAACCTGAGTTTGGTGGTTGATCAAAGTTCATATACACTAGTAGTTACTATTCCTATTGAATTAGATCCTCAGCTTATTCTGTTTGATTAACTGCTTATTTCACTTTGTGTTTATTCGAGTTGTTTTGGTCATAACCTGTGTTTTAGAGCTTCTATTAGTCTGAGCACTGTTCCTATAGGGTTCATTTTGGTCAAAATACTTCTGTTTCAAAGTTGGGGGTCACAATTGGTCAAAGTAGCTTATAAATAAGCTCTTTTCAAACTGCTTATTGGGTCTAAACAGCTTATTTAAGCTCATTTTTCAGTACTTTTATTTTTCCTAAGTTTTTTTATATTATTTTAGATTTTTCAGAATTTTTTCAGATTTTTCCAGCTTTATTTACTATTTTTCTCATTAAATTGTAGTTTTTAATCAATTTTTAATGCATTTTAAATACCAAAAATTCCAAAAAAATCAGAAAAATCCCAAAAAAATCCAAAAAAATATTAGGAAATTATTTTTAGTTATTTTAGAATTTTAGAAATTTATTTTGCATTTTTCTCAATTATTTTGAATTTATTTTGAATTTTTAATTAGATTTAATACCTTTTAATTTCCAAAAATTATATAAAGAGCCAAAAAAATTAGTTTTTAGTTTTAAAATTTCTTTTTAGTCATTTTATAATTTTCAAAATTCATTTTTCATTTTTCTCATTATTTTTGCATTTTCTTTTAATTTTTAATCACTTAAATAGTTTTTAATTCATAATAAATAAATAAAAAGTCAAAAAAATATTTTTCTTTTTCTAAAAATTTTCTTTTATCATTTTTAACTTTTGAAAATTATTTCCAAGTCCGTAGGAGTCGCGTAGCTTAAAAGTCGCGTTTTATTTCTCGCGTTGACGTTTATTTTACGTTTAACTTTACGTTTTCGATTCTACGTTACGTTTTAAGTTTGTTTAGTTGATTTACATGTTTAATTAGTTATTTGTGCTTCATTTACTATTTCATTAGTATAAAATCATTCAAATCACTTTTTACCGTTTTCACGACACGTTTCACGATTCGGGAATTCGAAATTCCATTCACACCTTCGTTGGGACACGACCCGGGGAAATACTTTCCTAAGCATTTCTTCGGTAAAACAAACACTATACTAAAACGATTCAATCAAAATTTTTGGCGCCGCTGCCGGGGAAGGTTGAAGTGAATTTTTGAATATTCGTTTTTCGAAATTGTGTTTTGAAACCTTCCTTGTATATATTTTTCTATAAAAACCAAAAAAAAAAAAAAAAAAAAAAAAAAAAAAAAAAAAAAAAAAAAAAAAAATTGAAAAATCAAAAACACTTTTCCTAAAGTGTTTTCAAAAATACCAAAAATAAAATAAAAGTTACAGCCTCGTTCCGATCGAAAGAAAGGGCGTTGTAAACCAAATAAGTTTCCCAATATAATTACGCGTGAAATTAGTTGCTAATCGGATTACTTTGATTCTACGACCGAATAAGCGGAAAATACGGATAGCTTTGACATTAAATTGCAAGCTGAAGAGAGATCCATTCTTCTCTCCCGTTCCGTCGCGAGTAGATTTGAAGGAAACGGTTTACGATTAACGTAACGTTTGAAAAAACAAAGAAAATAAAAGTTTTAAGTTTTCGAATTTTGTTTTCTAAAAATAAAAATACAAAAAGATTTTCCTTTTCCAATTTGATTTTCATTTTGATTTTTCTTTTATGATAACTAAAAACCAAAAATAATCTTCTTATTCCTCTTATCATTTGATTCTTCTTTAACCCTCTAAACCGATAATTCTTTCACTTTCTCACTTATGGATTCGACGTGTTTTAAATGTGGTGAACCGTTCTTTGAAGGTTCATGTGTTTGGTGTACGTGCGAACAATGTGGTAACAATATTCACGATGGAGTTTGTTTGTTTTGTAATACTCCCGAGTATGTTCGAAACACAAATTTTCAAAACGTTCCCGATTACTATCCAACACCACCGCCGTCTCCGTTCACTTGCTTTAATTGTGGAAACCCATCCGACGAGGGATTACCGTGTGGGCAATGCTTTTGTAACCAATGTGGTTACGCGAATTGTATATGTTACGCCCCGAGTGCTGAAATGTCTTACGCTTGTGATACGAGTTTTGATAATTATCCTCAAAATGATTTCAATCATCCTTTTCAAAACTTTTATGAGCAAGTACCGTATTTTAATGGTGATTCATCAAATTTTGAAAATTGTGGGGGATCGTTTGAAAATTTTTATGAGCCGAATGCATGTTACGATTCTCATGGTTTTAACCAACCCCCACAAACTTCCGATTTTGCTAATAATATTTGTGAAATTAAATCCATGATCGAGAAGTTAAAAGAGTTGGTGGCTAATCGTTATACGCATACTCCCGAGCCTCAAGTAAAATCGATGGAAGAACTTCTTGCCGAAGAACAAAAATCTAAATTTTGTGAGTGTTGTATGTACGACGACGACGATGATTCCACGATTACAATCGTTCTTAATCCTAACAAAACTTCCGTTGTTTCGTCCGTAGAACCCGTGGACTCTCTAAAAATGGGGGACGAGCATCTAAACACTATTCCGGCAACGGAATCGGACGAATTCAATAAGTCTAGTGTTGAGAACCTCGTCCCAATCCCAAGTGAGTCCGGGGAAATTTCTAACGGAGATTCTGAAATTGTTTCTGATCCTTCTTTCACACCGGTTGAGAGGAGTGATGTCGTTTTAGACGAGATCGAAGCTTGTCTTGCTAATTCTAATCCGACGATGGTTGACGACTCTAATTTTGATCCTGAGGGAGATATCCGTTTGATTGAAGAATTATTGAATGAAGAACCGTTATCTTCTCTCCCTCCGATAAGCAATGAAGATTTTGATGAAGTTGAAAGTTATTCCGATTCTCACAACGAGTACACTACGAGTGATGAAGATTCTTGTGGAGATATCGATGATAATGATGAAGATGATGATGCGGAAATTCAAGATGAAGTACTTCGTGAAACATTATTGAAAGTTTATCTTCTCATTTCTAAGATCGAGGCGTTGAAAGATCCTCCGAATTTTTCTCCTATCCCCGTTATGGATAATGATTTCTTACCCGAGCTTGAAATTTTTCGATTTGAAGAGACGAGTAGTGGCAATCCCACTATTCATGCTTTCTCTCTTCCGGATTATGAGCGTTTTGATTTTGAAATTGATTTTGAGCTTATTTCCGATAATCCGTTACGTGACCCTCTTTTAGAGGATGTTGATCAATTTCTTGCTGCGGATGACTTGATACCACCGGGTATTAAGAATGACGAGAATGACATTCAAAGTAATATTTTTTCCGATTTACCTTCTTCTCGTCCACCGGCGAAACCACCCGATGCAGATTTTAATACGAATGAAGATAATTTTGGAGTGGTGGACGAGAATTCTGATTATGATAATCCTGTGCTTGATATCAAAAATTTTGATTGAATCGTTTTAGTATAGTGTTTGTTTTACCGAAGAAATGCTTAGGAAAGTATTTCCCCGGGTCGTGTCCCAACGAAGGTGTGAATGGAATTTCGAATTCCCGAATCGTGAAACGTGTCGTGAAAACGGTAAAAAGTGATTTGAATGATTTTATACTAATGAAATAGTAAATGAAGCACAAATAACTAATTAAACATGTAAATCAACTAAACAAACTTAAAACGTAACGTAGAATCGAAAACGTAAAGTTAAACGTAAAATAAACGTCAACGCGCGAAATAAAACGCGACTTTTAAGCTACGCGACTCCTACGGACTTGGAAATAATTTTCAAAAGTTAAAAATGATAAAAGAAAATTTTTAGAAAAAGAAAAATATTTTTTTGACTTTTTATTTATTTATTATGAATTAAAAACTGTTTAAGTGATTAAAAATTAAAAGAAAATGCAAAAATAATGAGAAAAATGAAAAATGAATTTTGAAAATTATAAAATGACTAAAAAGAAATTTTAAAACTAAAAACTAATTTTTTTGGCTCTTTATATAATTTTTGGAAATTAAAAGGTATTAAATCTAATTAAAAATTCAAAATAAATTCAAAATAATTGAGAAAAATGCAAAATAAATTTCTAAAATTCTAAAATAACTAAAAATAATTTCCTAATATTTTTTTGGATTTTTCTGGGATTTTTCTGATTTTTTTGGAATTTTTGGTATTTAAAATGCATTAAAAATTGATTAAAAACTACAATTTAATGAGAAAAATAGTAAATAAAGCTGGAAAAATCTGAAAAAATTCTGAAAAATCTAAAATAATATAAAAAACTTAGGAAAAATAAAAGTACTGAAAAATGAGCTTAAATAAGCTGTTTAGACCCAATAAGCAGTTTGAAAAGAGCTTATTTATAAGCTACTTTGACCAATTGTGACCCCCAACTTTGAAACAGAAGTATTTTGACCAAAATGAACCCTATAGGAACAGTGCTCAGACTAATAGAAGCTCTAAAACACAGGTTATGACCAAAACAACTCGAATAAACACAAAGTGAAATAAGCAGTTAATCAAACAGAATAAGCTGAGGATCTAATTCAATAGGAATAGTAACTACTAGTGTATATGAACTTTGATCAACCACCAAACTCAGGTTTAAGTTTCAAAAAAAAAAAAAAAACGTATGCAGCCCGACTAGAAAATGACAGATCCTAATGTTCTAATAACTGATGAGCAGGGCAGTGAACCAACTTTGAGCTTATAAATAAGTGACCAAATAAACTGCTGAGTGAGATTTTCTTGTTGATATAAATGCACAAGCTGTCAAATAACCAAGAACAATAATCCAAAAGAATTTTGAAACAGAATTGAAGCCTAGAGATTGAATTGAAAATCTGCACAACTAAGTGTATTTTGCCGCTCTGACTTTTTACTCTTGGACCTATGGTTTATTTGCTAATTCTAACTTACATTACCCTACAGTAGGCTACTTATGCAACACTAACAACGATCAATCATTAGGAACACAAATAAAACTGCCAGATCCAAATACCCTTTACGCTAGTAACTGATGTAGTGGGTGGAAAAAGATTTTGGCTAAATGAAGGACTAACACAAAGTTTTGCTCAGCTAGATAGACTATTAGTGGACCAATTTAGATCATAAGCAACACTAAAGAAAGCCTAAATCCGAAATCTTACCTAACTGCATATTTAAGACAGATAACAACTATACTATTTATATCTATTACTAAATTACTTTAAAACTAATCAATCCCACTGAATAAAACTGTTAAATCATTACCTAAACTAACTGTAAGGCAATTTGAAATTTAAGTTTGGGATCAACACAAAATTCGCTTGAGAACTCGCCTTAATCCAAACACCCCTGAATTGTGCAGGTTATACTAACTGTTGATTGACAAGCTTAAACTAACCAACTTAAGGATCAAGCAGATAACTAAACTACAGTAAAGACTAATGGAACAGTAACATTAGGCAACCAACATAAATAACTCAAAAACGCAATCTCACTAAAACTAGGCAATGAGAACATAATGATGAGCAGCAGATGGTTTATAAAGCTAAAGCAGGACAAAAGCACTTAGATAACTGGAATAGGCAATACTAAACTCAGTTAAGCTACAGGCTACAGTACTAAGCTAAATAAAATGCAGAAAAGTAAAGGAGACTTACTAGCATTCCCCAGCTGAACAGGGGAGACATTTGACATAAGCCTATCTTTTGATAGGCTCCAACAACATCCCAGAAATCATTTATCAACACACCATAAACCCAGAATCAAGAGCATGAACTGACCCATAGTCATCATCATGAATAACCATTGACAATTATTGACTGCTATCTTTTGAACAATTTTAAACAGAACTAATTCTTAACAAACTAAAAAAACACTGATGAAACAGAGAACTGTAACTAGAAATAGATTTAGAACAATTGCAATGAAATTTAAATGATAAGAAATTTTAACTGAAAACTTAACTTTCATTAAAACATAAAGTGATTACATTAATAAAAGCTAGAAAATTACAATGAACTAAATTTTAGAGACTACACTAAGATTTAATTAAACCTACTCCTAACCTAATCTAAAACCTAAAACTAACTCACTCAAATGAGGTGAGGGTGGAGCTATTTATAGCCTGAGATAGAGGAGGTCCATGTCACCAATCCGTGTGGTGTGTTTGTTTGAGTCCCCTCTTAACCGTTTGATAACACTTGATCCCCAATCTATTCTCCTCAGCCGTTGGATTGATTGATGTGATTTGATGCATCCTCCGTGTGTGCTTCTATTGGTCCACGCGTCATCTGACTACACCCTGACATGTGCCAGACCTTCTAGAAGAACTCATGAATGGGTAATTATTACCCAATCATTTGTTATTGAGGTAATTTAGTGGTGAGGTAAATTAGAGTTCATCTACAGTAAAGTTTTCTGGGTAAATATTATGAATTGGGGCGAAATTGGGCGGGGTGTTAATTGGGTGTTTATTTTTATTGTTTGACTGGGTATTGACCAGGGTAGGGAGTTGGGTCGGGTTAAACTAATTAGGGGTGGTGGGCTGGGTAGAGTACTTGGGCTTGGCTGGTTGTTTGGGCTTTGGGATTATTTAGTTAGTGGATCTGGTTATATGTTCATTTGTTGTGTAAGGTTTTAAATGACAAGGACCAATTTTGTACAAACTCAAAACTCAGGGGCTAAATCCGTAATTACTCAAATTTAACTTCCAAGGGCCGTTGTTGACTTGATTCAATTCATAAAGGACCAATATTGACTTTTCTTCAAAAATTCTTCAAGGGATCATTTTTGTCATTTTCTGAAAGTGCGGGGACTAAAATTGCCATTTCTCTCAAACTTTGACCAGGGATCAATTATGCAACATGATGAATTTCTGAGGACTTAAATTGATAATTTGAGCTTTCCTTGATCATTTGGCTTCCCCGGCTTCGGCTTTTGACCTTTTTCCATTCTCGTGCTCGTTTTTGTCGGTTTTTCTTTGTTTTTGTTCATTTTTCTCATATCCGTACCTGCACATACACAAATACAAAAACATGCATTCTTTTGGCATTTTTGGTTAGTATTTGGTATTTTTGGTCTGAAATAAGGCCTAAAAAGGATGAGTGAATAAGCACTCATCAAAATCCCCCAGACTAAGGTATTGCCGTGCCCTCACGCAATGTCATCACCTCACGCTTAAGAGATAAATAATTTCAAAACCTCTCTTTACTGACGTTGTAAAGTAGCAATGATGTTCAAGAGAGATAGTAAAATCATTTATTCTCAAAAACGCTCCGTTTTCCGATTTTCATGAATAACAACTACAACTACTATTTTTGTATTTTTTCATTTTTATATAGGCGACGGTTTGCTTTGACTTTCATTATCAATTCTTATCTGTTGATAATTTTCAGGGTCTACGAGTAGAAACTCTTCTCACAGAGAAGAGACCATACGGATAAAAATCGTCATCCTTGATTTTTCACAAGCTCCCAAACTAAGCGTAAAATCGAAATCATTGTTTATCAGAAGTTAGATGCTAACACTGCCCACAAAAGTTACTTGTGTATTACCTCTTGTCCCCAGATCCTTAGTTGTATCTAAAGATTTTAATTTGTGAGAAATGAATTGCTTCATATTTTCTCGTTTCGATATTTATTAGTCCGATAAGAGCACAAAATTTGAACGCTAAGTAGTTTCCAAACTTTCCCTCGAAAACCCCTGCATACAGAAATCGGGTCCACATGAAGGTCTCTGATTTAACACGATTTGTGGAGGCCCCCTTTTTATTTACGACCGAGACATACCATGTTTGATACCCGAAACGGAAGCTTTTTATTAGGGAAACCCCCGGAGTCGAAGTTTGGCATTTTTGCATAATCATAAGCACTTTAATAATACTTTTGTCCTTAGTCCTTTATTCTTTTACAGTCAACGGTTTATGAGCCGCCAAGATGTAAGAGCTTTATTATGACTTTGGATTTCTATCCGCTGCTTTTTTATAGCTTTGGATTCCTCTGCCTTTTTATTTGGCTTTGGACTATTATTATTGATATTCATAACTATATGCCAAACCCCGAGTCCTACGGCCTTTACTAAGATCACAACATCGGCTGCGAACCGGCAAGATGCAATAGTCTATTTCACCGTAACACTGGCAGTACCTCAATGTGTACCAAACCCCCATATGCAGAGATTTTGTTGGGAACGAGAAAAAACTAAGTATTGCCCAAACCGTATACCCTTAATTAATCCTAGACATCTATTATATATTGGTGACGTTTCTGATGGGAACAAGGAGGCCACAAGTACCTCTCGTGGGCTTTTTAAATCCCAGTAATGCGATCCGTGTATAGCACGAAACTTCCAAATAAACTCTATCATTCCTCGATCTCCGCAAATTTAAAATCCCAAATAATGAGATCCGCGGATGCCTAGCCATAATCTTTTGATTATTTTGGTTAAGGGAAACAAGCTAGGGCTCAACACGCCCGGTCAAGTCGGAACATTTATTTCTACTCTCGCCGGTAGGAAAGTCAAAACAAGGTGTCAAAACTTATTATTCATATATTTTTTCATTTTTTTTTTTTTTTTTTAATAAAGAGGTGACAAAAATTAAAATTTAGTTTCAAAATCTTTTTCTCGATAAAATCCACTAAGTTTTTTTCGGTTAGTTAGACATATGGGGTTACGCTGCCTCCGTTTTCCATCGTAAACATAGTGTGTATGCTTCCGATTCCGCGAAGACATCGTGGGGGAAGATAGAGTGGGTGTTCTTTGCTTTCTTACCCTTTTCTTGCCTTCTTTGCGAAAACACTCATTTTCCACGAGGTTCTGCAATTAGGGGGAAGAAATGTGCACATCAGGGACGCATAATAGACTCACGTGATCGAGCTTACATTTTTTTAATACCGGAGAGACGTCCGCAGAGATGATCAGTGGTTATATTTTAATCAAATGTTTCTCAAAAACAACATCTTATATGCTATTTTTGAGGGGGAGAAAAGTGAAAGTGATTACAACATGAAAGTTAAAAGTTGCTGAAATGTCAAATCTCATGCGAGCTAGACTCAGATTCACCCCGGAATTGACGAAACATAAAGTTAGTAAATTCGAAAAGACTTATCCTCGACGGGTAATAACATCAAGTTAGTTACTAGAGCTAGTTGTCACCTAAAAGCTGACAATGGAACTCTTTAACTAGCCACGTAAGCGTGTCTCGAAAAGGATTTGTCTTAGTAGAAATGTACCGTTTCGAGAAACTTTCTGTGAATTTGACCAGGCCGGGTAATAACTTCAAGCTAGTCTAACTAGTGATGTAAGCGTGTCTCGAATCGGTCAGGTTCACGGAAAGTGGATCAATTCAAAAGTGATTGCTCCTCCCGCATGTGCAAATTTATAAAATACTTATGAGCACATGTGCAGGGGGAGCCCTTCAAAAGTGTACACAAAAACTCTCAAAGTGTTAACCAAAATATTTGATTATCACAAACACTTTGAGAGATTTTCAATCAAAGGTTTCTTGGCTACTGTCGGAGTTATAAGGTGATTAAGATAGGAATATCCGTCCTATGATCCGTCAGAGCCGGAGGGATCTACCCAAGGACATCTCCCATAGTTAGAATTAGAAGTCCTTAGGTATGATACGAAAAAAGGAGAAATGAATAAAAGGGAAAGAAGGAGTTGAAGAATTAAAAAGAAAAGTAAAGTAAATGGTAAAAAGAAATAGCCCTCCATATGTTCAACCTTAGGGCAGACACCGGGTTCAATGTGTATGCTACTGGCTGTTGCAAAAGACAACACCGGTATTGAAGATTAAGTCGTCATGGACCCAGTGACGCAATGCACTAAACCTTCTCAACCACTCAAGTTCTCTTAAAAGGACTTGTTTCATTCTCACGGGGAACCGCATAATCTATCGACCTATCTCTTAGAGACGGTTGATATTGAAGCAGGAGACCCCTCCCTAGTCTCCGCATAGGAAACCTAAGTGTGCACTTATAGAGTCTAGAGCCATGAGATACATCAAAGATCTCTTAGGAACACTTAGCATTTCTATAACTGGTGTTCTACATCAATGGACACTAGCTGTAAATTATCGAGTCCTTCGCAGATCTTAGCAATCTGCCGAGAACGTTTATGAGAGAATTACATATGTATTTCTCAATGATTGAACGGAAACTCCTGCCAGGGTCAACATCAAGCAGCCCTGACAGCAGGTCACTTCGGTAACTTCTCGTGAGTTACGCTTAGTGTTTACGGTGGTTTCTTAGCGGTCTACAGTCGTGGAGTGATCCCCAGCGACTCACCCAGTCATTGAGCTACTTAGTAGGTCTCGTAAGCTCCTTCGGGAGTATCTGATATGGGAACGGCCTTGATAAGGATTAGAAGGAGTCTTCACACTATGCTGTTGACGATCTCTAGTTCCTTATCTGTAAGTACCGGATGTTTTATTGCTAACTGTTTACATGCAGGGTTACATCATTTCCATGGCGACGGATTCCACATGCTCATACATGCACCTTGAAGTCATCAAAAGCTCCCTCAAAGATCAAAGCAACACAAAGTTCAAAGAAAGATTCTACGCCAAAAAGGAAGAATCTACAAAGTATAAAGACTAAAGATCTTAAGTGAAAGAAAGGGACTACGTGCATGTATAAGTCAGAATTCAAATATGTATGAGCATGTTGGAATGGCAGACTACCACCACAGACGCAGAAGTGACGCATGGCAGATAACTTTATAAGATGATCACTACCTCATCAACAAAGATCAAAGTACAATGAACGATTTTGAAGACGTCTAAAGCCTTGAAAGCCTTGAAATTATACAATGAACTAGTTTTCTTTTATAATTTCCTAAAATATTATAAAAGAATTTCAAAGTTTTACTATTTGATGAAGATTGTTGGAACCATAGTTTTACTATTTGATGAAGTCTCGGTCATTTGTAATAATAGGTTGCTTTAGTTATTTATTTCTTACACTTATGTAATGTTACATGTTTACTAGACTTAAGCTTAAGTGATCCATGGGCTATAAGGCCCATACGAATTCTAGGATAGGGGGAGAGGGTGTGTTGCCCTAGCTCCTTCCCTATAAATAGATAGCTTAGGTCTTTGTAATATTTGGTTGGTTATTTGAAAACATTAAGGAAAATGAAGAGAAGAACCAGTTCGACACCAATATATTTCTTAAGTCATCTTCTCAGCAGACTTCCTCCGCACAACCTCCACCTCCTCAAGACTCTCCACCAAAGGATCCGACTCCTCCCGCTTCTTCTTCAAACTCTCACAACGAGTCATCGTCCGAATCATCACCTGAGCACTCATCCCCCACACCTTCTGAAACCGCATCTCAACAGCATTCGATCAATGAACCAAAACAACCAGTTGATCTTCAGGAGCAAGTGAACAACCTCACCAACATGGTTACCAATCTGACCAAACAAGTTAAGGATTTCCAGGAGTCAAAGCAGCTGATCGACAAGTTCTTGAACTCTGATTACGAAGGATTTATCAGAACTGCAACACATGATTTTCTCTCTGAAAATCTGGTTGATATGATTACTCCTACCGTAGCAAATCTTCTTGAACCAATCAATGACAAATTGGATCACAGAATAAGAAGTGTTACAAGGAAAATGTTGTCTACTACACCATTCACTCTTCACACCGCAAAACCTTCTACTGTGGCTCCAACCGTCCCTGAATTGTCCTTCAACGACATGCTTACCAAAATCTTTAACAGCATTGCCTCCAAAACCACACAGACTGCAGAAGAAAAAGCACTGCATGATGCTATGGTGGCTTACATATCTAAGGAGTCATGCAAAGAAGCTGCTGGAACCCGTAAACGGACAAGAAAAGATGACGATCCTGACCCAAACTCCAAAGGCAAGAAACCTAAGTCTGGAACAGGTCCCTCATCCTCTCTACAACCACAAAAGGACTCTACTCCTCCTGGAAATCAACAACAACCCTCTACTACCAGTAAAGGTCCAACCGAAGATGAAGAAATTTTCATGGAACACGCTGATGACTTCCAGGATCAACTTGACACCGTCTATCGTGCTCCACCAACTCATGATTCTCATGCTGGACCATCGTCACCGTCCAAGGTTAAAGACAAAGATGCTCCATCTAAGTCTAAAAAATCCAAGAAGAAAAGCCGTCATACATGGCTCGACAATGACGATACTCCTCTTAACGACTGGTTGACAGACATGGTTCAAGCACAACCTCCTCTAGAAGATGAAGAACCCCTTCCGGGCAATACTCTACAGTTTACCCAATTTATCATGAAGGATCTTCAGATTAACAAACTTACAAAGACAGAGCTGAGAAGAATCAACAAGGACGCACAAGACTTTCTCAAGAAAAGATCTGGGAACAAAGTCGAATACGAATTTCATTTGCAGAATATAGCCAGTGCAATGTCTGCCGAATTTGACTGGCTAAATCCTGAGATGAATATCGATTTCAGCTCTAAGAACCATGAAAAACCTTACTTCACCGACTGGACAAAACCATTGCCTTTGACAGGATTTCCAGATAAGCCCAAGTTACCCTACAGTTATTTCTTCAACAAAGATCTTCAGAATATCAAACTCACCCAAGTGAAAAACAAGAAGAAATATGCTTCATCACTCACAATCTCCGTACCAGCCGCCAGATACGAGATCCCTGCCATCGAAGAAACAACTCGAGTATTCAGCAACTCCATCGTAGCTTACGACAGAGATGCCCTACATGGTATTCAACACTGGCCAGACCGTCGTCGTCTCGGGTACACCAGCAGATTGGAAGAGAAATCTTTGGAAAATGTGAAGCATAAATCTAAGATCATCGCCATCTTGGAGATCCACGAGTCGCAACGATTTAACTACAAATTCATGCATGAAATTGTTGTTAAACAACAAGATGAAAAGAAGTACAAGTTCTCTGAAGCAGACTTTCCTGACCTGTATCTGAATGACATCGAAGATATGTATCTCGAAAAGGTTAAAGGAAGAATGCGGGGCTTCGACAGAGATGTACAGTACAACTTTATGGCATCACTACTTCTCTACATCCGACGACTTATAGTTCAAGAAAGAGTGGAAGATCTTCAACTGGGTGTGGAAAGTTATCAACAGAAGATAAATTTGACTAAGCCACAATTCACGTTTGATGGGATTTATCAAACGTCACAGTTTTCTCTCAACCAAGATCCTTTTGGTTTCACCTACATCAACAGCAAACAGCTACAAAGTTTCATGCGATACGATGAGGTGCACAAATTCTGTGATGTTACACTCAAATCTGTTCGTGATGGGCTGGTCAAAAGGTTGAATGATGATCGACGAAAGATAGCTAAGGGGGAACAACCTAGATGGAAATCCAGCACGCGAAGACAAGTTCGGAATTTTGTTTTAAAGATTGAGGAAAGGTTATTTCGACGGGAACAGATCAGACAACTGGAAAGTTACATCGGCGTCAGACCATCATTTCCTGTCAGAAACTTCGAAAGACCTGAACCCAAGTTCACTAACTTTGATGCTCCACTTCCGGACGTAGAGTAACTTGGTATATTTGATTATTTCATTTGATTGAATGATTTTTTCATAATGGCTTGTGCACACATTACAGTGCACAACCCGAATTTGTAAAGAAAGGACCCTGAGGTACGCATCAGTGCATCAATCCTAAATATAAGGAGCGAAGGCTTCTTACTTTTGAGTAGAATTAATCAAACATTTATGATTTTTCATAATTCTGCTCAAAAGGACAAGTATTTCACCTCAATAAGACCTTATCACTTGTTGAGGGGGAGCACTTGTCAAAACAAAATACTTTGCTCTAAATCAAAAGTTCTTGGTGAATCTCCCCGTAAGACTCAAAAGGCATATTTTAATCTAAATGTTTGTCAAAAACACCATTTTATATGCTATTTTTGAGGGGGAGAAAATGTAAAAGTGATTAAAATACACGAAGTCAAAGCTTTAAGTTGTATCATGTGCGAGCTAGACTCAGTATTGACCCAGGAATTGACGAGATAATACAAGTTAGTAACATCGAAAGGACTTATCCTCGACGGGTAATAACATCAAGTTAGTTACTAGAGCTAGTTGTCACCTAAAAGCTGACAATGCAACTCTTTAACTAACCACGTAAGCGTGTCTCGAAAAGGATATGTCTTAGTAGAAATGTACCGTCTCGAGAAGCTTTCTGTGAACTTGATCAGGCCGGGTAATAACTTCAAGCTAGTCTAACTAGTGATGTAAGCGTGTCTCGAATCGGTCTTGTTCACGGAAAGTGGATCAATTCAAAAGTGCTTGCTCCTCCCGCATGTGCAAATTTATTAAACACTTATGAGCACATGTGCAGGGGGAGCCCTTCAAAAGTGTACACAAAACTCTCGAAGTGTTAACCAAATTATTTTGATTATCACAAACACTTTGAGAGATTTTCAATCAAAGGTTTCTTGGCTACTGTCGGAGTTATAAGGTGACTAAGATAGGAATATCCGTCCTATGATCCGCCAGAGCCGGAGGGATCTACCCAAGGACATCTCCCATAGTTAGAATTAGAAGTCCTTAGGTATGATACGAAAAAAGGAGAAATGAATGAAAGGGAAAGAAGGAGTTGAAGAATTAAAAAGAAAAGCAAAGAAAAGGGTGAAAAGAAATAGCCCTCCATATGTTCAACCTTAGGGCAGACACCGGGTTCAATTCATATGCTACTGGCTGTTGCAAAAGACAACACCGGTATTGAAGACTAAGTCGTCATGGACCCAGTGACGCGATGCACTAAACCTTCTTAACCACTCAAGTTCTCTTAAAAGGACTTGTTTCATTCTCACGGGGAACCAGTGTAATCTATCGACTTATCTATTAGAGATAGTTGATATTGAAGCAGGAGACCCCTCCCTAGTCTCCGTATAGGAAACCTAAGTGAGCACTTATCGAGTCTAGAGCCATGAGATACATCAAAGATCTCTTAGGAACACTTAGTACTTCTACAACTGGTGTTCTACATCAATGGGCACCAGTTGTAACTTATTGAGTCCTTCGCAGATCTTAGCAATCTGCCGAGAACGTTTATGAGAGAATTTACATAAGTATTTCTCTATGATTGAACGGAAATCCTGCCAGGGTCAACATCAAACAGCCCTGACAGCAGGTCACTTCGGTAACTCCTTGCGGGTTACGCTTAGTGTTTGCGGTGGTTTCTTAGCGGTCTACAGTCGTGGAGAGATCCCCAGCGACTCACCCAGTCATTGAGCTACTTAGTAGGTCTCGTAAGCTCCTTCGGGAGTATCTGATATGGGAACGGCCTTGATAAGGATTAGAAGGAGTCTTCACACTATGCTGTTGACAATCTCTAGTTCCTTATCTGTAAGTACCGGATGTTTTATTGCTAACTGTTTACATGCAGGGTTACATCATTTCCATGGCGATGGATTCCACATGCTCATACATGAATCTTGAAGTCATCAAAAGCTCCCTCAAAAGATCAAAGCAACACAAAGTTCAAAGAAAGATTCTACGCCAAAAGGGAAGAATCTACAAAGTATAAAGACTAAAGATCTTAAGTGAAAGAAAGGGACTACGTGCATGTATAAGTCAGAATTCAAAGATGTATGAGCATGTTGGAATGGCGGACTACCACCACAGACGCAGAAGTGACGCATGGCAGATAACTTCATAAGATGATCACTACCTCATCAACAAAGATCAAAGAACAATGAACGATTTTGAAGACGTCTAAAGCCTTGAAAGTCAAAGATTAAGATGAAGACGTCAAGCAACAGTGATGACCGACCCTTAGGGGGAGTTTTTTGGGATCATACTTTTATATTTAGTCAAGTCTCGGTCATTACATTTTGTAATAAGATGATCACAACTACATCAACTAAGAACAAAGAACGATGAATGATTTAGAAGACGTCTAGATCTTTGAATGTCAAAGATCAAGACAAAGACGTCAAGCAACCTTGATGACCGACCCTTGGGGGGAGATTGTTGGGATCATAGTTTTCACTATTTTATCAAGTCTCGGTCATTTGCTTGTAATAGGTTGCTAAGGCTTGTATGTTTATTTAAAGTTAAGGCTTATGTAGCAAGCCCATGGGCCTTAAGCCAAAACACGTAAATGGAACGACATTTATGAGATTACATTTACTATCTTGTTAAGCCAAAACACATGGACTAGTTATGTAATATTGCCATAGTATAGCATGTGTTAGGCTTTATATACCCCTCCATACTTCCATGGAGGGGTGAGACTTAGTGTGTAATTTACTCTTTCATTTTCATTCAATAAAACACCTAGTATTCCCTTCTCTCTCTACTCTCTCTCTCTCTAACAATGGGTTTCATCTTCTTCCACCAAACCCGACCTCCCGAATCACAATATCAACATAAAACTAAGATCCTACAAGTGGCATCAGAGCCAAGGTTATTATTTTGTTGATTATTGTGGTTTTATCTTGTCAAAAAATCGGATTTGTTGGTTTGTACACTGTTTTGGAGGCTGTTCATCGTTATTTTTTAACTGGTACAAAATATTTTAACAAGTATTGGAAACAGTGTCGTAACAGTTGTGGTCCATTTGTTTTTTAGCTGGCTAGTTGTGATATCAGTTTTAAGTACCTTTTTCTGAAACATCATTTTTTTTGTGACTGATATTCCAAAACCGTGAATAACAAAACGGTGGTCAATAAGTAGTCAGAAACAACGGTTGAAGAAGCTGGTCGGAAAATTCATCCGAAACTGGATGAATAGTCGGTAAATCGCCGGAAAAGTCGGAATTTCTTGTATAAGAAATTCTCGATGTACTTGTTATCGAGAACATTAACTTATCGAGAACACAATACCCGAAATTTTCGAAATTTTTTTAATTTTTCGAAAAGTGTTTCACTTTCTCGATAACACTTTCTCGATAAGTTAAAAAAAAATTCTCGATAAGCCATGTTTTCGAAAATCCAGTTCTCGATAAGTTGAATATTTTTCGAAAATGTTTCATTAAGAACAAAGATGAAGAAGACTAACATTGACCATAACCAAATTACAACCACACTCGTTGACTTCAGTTAATCTCCTCATCAGTCAAATACCAAAGCAAATTACAAAAGAAAACACAGCATTACAACCACACTCGTTGACTTCTGTATCCCAACTTTAAGACTCGGACTAAACAAGAAACTACTTATAAGATCTCAATTCTTATGTTCACTTGTCACCAATCTTTTTAGACCTCATTTGTGTGAACATTTATGTCATCGATCCATGTGAAGCGTAGCTTCTTATTAATTGTACGAAACGTTTAAGAGGTTGTATAACAATTCTGTTAACACTCCTTCTTATGTTCGACTAATAACAAATAAAACACATAAGCTATCCCTACCTTAGACCTCTTACATGAGATCTTGAAGTCACGTCATGTGCTCGAACAGTTTTATCAAACCTTGGAAGATGTCCGGTGCTCGTGTGGGGTGTTGATAGCTATGGTTGCTATTTGTTGTGGGTTAGTAGCAGTTTCAAGAAGATTGATGGAGGTGATAAGATCTGAGATTGTGAAGAGATGAGTTGGTGAGATTGTGCTTTGAGTGTTGTCTGCAATACGTGAAAGAAGAGAGGCGGGTGTGATAAGATAATTAGGGTTGCTTGCTGTTTTATATCCGTCTAAATTCAAGGTGTTAGATTTGGACCGAGCACTACTTTTGGGTTGGGCCGGACATACACTAATTGGATCGTGCCGTATGTTTTGTTTGTGTAGGGATATTGGTTTTGGACTGCTAGTGAATTCGAATCTCTTGGGCTGAACAAGTTTATTATTAATTTTTCGGGGTGAACGGATAATACTACTAATAGATTGGGTTTTATATCAAAAATATGGGATAAAAAGATTATAAACATCAAATGTATTTTTAATACATTGCATAATTTTTGGTATAATATTCAGTGGAAAAAGTGGTATTTTGGTCATTACAAATTTTCACGGGAGATACAATTTTTGACAAGATCGGGAAACCATTATCAAAGTTCATTTTTAACCGTCAAAAGGCTAGTTTTGAGCATTTAACCGCAAGATGTGACTACGGCGTTAACTCTTTATTATTTATTTGAGGTTGAAGTGGAATATCACGGGTGCGTGTACTTAGCATCTTGAAGATATCGGGGTTGGTTGGATGCATGATTCTTCGATATCCTTGTTTGAGCTTTTAACCTTTACAATGACGGAGACTTGGTTATCTAGTTATTTTGTGATTCTTCTTTCTATTACCACAAAATAACTATCACTTTAAGGAGTTACGTTGTAGTGCTCAGTGTCACACGAAGTTGTGGATACTCAAGAGGTGATGTACATCTTATACTTGATGGTTGTAGAGTATAGAGTACTTAGGGATTCGATGGTGGACGAACTCTCTACGCCGCTCTTAGTCATACATTAGTGCAAGTTTAAGTCACAAGTTTGGGCTATTTTACTTCGTTCTCAAGTTCGTCATATTGAATTTTCTCCATCAGTAGTCACTACAAAGAGCCTGCAGAATGATAATGGGGTCGGTTAAGAGTTAGATGAGAAGAGTATCAAAGAGTAGAGTTGCTTATCAGCAGTTGATTCTCACTGGCTATTTTTTAATACTTCACACATAATCGGTTAGTTAGATATATGGGGTTACGCTGCCTCCGTTTTCCATCGTAAACATAGTGTGTATGCTTCCGATTCCGCGAAGACATCGTGGGGGAAGATAGAGTGGGTGTTCTTTGCTTTCTTACCCTTTTCTTGCCTTCTTTGCGAAAACACTCATTTTCCACGAGGTTCTGCAATTAGGGGGAAGAAATGTGCACATCAGGGACGCATAATAGACTCACGTGATCGAGCTTACATTTTTTTAATACCGGAGAGACGTCCGCAGAGATGATCAGTGGTTAAATTTTAATCAAATGTTTCTCAAAAACAACATCTTATATGCTATTTTTGAGGGGGAGAAAAGTGAAAGTGATTACAACATGAAAGTTAAAAGTTGCTGAAATGTCAAATCTCATGCGAGCTAGACTCAGATTCACCCCGGAATTGACGAAACATAAAGTTAGTAAATTCGAAAAGACTTATCCTCGACGGGTAATAACATCAAGTTAGTTACTAGAGCTAGTTGTCACCTAAAAGCTGACAATGGAACTCTTTAACTAGCCACGTAAGCGTGTCTCGAAAAGGATTTGTCTTAGTAGAAATGTACCGTTTCGAGAAACTTTCTGTGAATTTGACCAGGCCGGGTAATAACTTCAAGCTAGTCTAACTAGTGATGTAAGCGTGTCTCGAATCAGTCAGGTTCACGGAAAGTGGATCAATTCAAAAGTGATTGCTCCTCCCACATGTGCAAATTTATAAAATACTTATGAGCACATGTGCAGGGGGAGCCCTTCAAAAGTGTACACAAAAACTCTCAAAGTGTTAACCAAAATAATTGATTATCACAAACACTTTGAGAGATTTTCAATCAAAGGTTTCTTGGCTACTGTCGGAGTTATAAGGTGATTAAGATAGGAATATCCGTCCTATAATCCGCCAGAGCCGGAGGGATCTACCCAAGGACATCTCCCATAGTTAGAATTAGAAGTCCTTAGGTATGATACGAAAAAAGGAGAAATGAATAAAAGGGAAAGAAGGAGTTGAAGAATTAAAAAGAAAAGTAAAGTAAATGGTGAAAAGAAATAGCCCTCCATATGTTCAACCTTAGGGCAGACACCGGGTTCAATGTGTATGCTACTGGCTGTTGCAAAAGACAACACCGGTATTGAAGATTAAGTCGTCATGGACCCAGTGACGCAATGCACTAAACCTTCTCAACCACTCAAGTTCTCTTAAAAGGACTTGTTTCATTCTCACGGGGAACCGCATAATCTATCGACCTATCTCTTAGAGACGGTTGATATTGAAGCAGGAGACCCCTCCCTAGTCTCCGCATAGGAAACCTAAGTGTGCACTTATAGAGTCTAGAGCCATGAGATACATCAAAGATCTCTTAGGAACACTTAGCATTTCTACAACTGGTGTTCTACATCAATGGACACTAGCTGTAAATTATCGAGTCCTTCGTAGATCTTAGCAATCTGCCGAGAACGTTTATGAGAGAATTACATATGTATTTCTCAATGATTGAACGGAAACTCCTGCCAGGGTCAACATCAAGCAGCCCTGACAGCAGGTCACTTCGGTAACTTCTCGTGAGTTACGCTTAGTGTTTACGGTGGTTTCTTAGCGGTCTACAGTCGTGGAGTGATCCCCAGCGACTCACCCAGTCATTGAGCTACTTAGTAGGTCTCGTAAGCTCCTTCGGGAGTATCTGATATGGGAACGGCCTTGATAAGGATTAGAAGGAGTCTTCACACTATGCTGTTGACGATCTCTAGTTCCTTATCTGTAAGTACCGGATGTTTTATTGCTAACTGTTTACATGCAGGGTTACATCATTTCCATGGCGACGGATTCCACATGCTCATACATGCACCTTGAAGTCATCAAAAGCTCCCTCAAAGATCAAAGCAACACAAAGTTCAAAGAAAGATTCTACGCCAAAAAGGAAGAATCTACAAAGTATAAAGACTAAAGATCTTAAGTGAAAGAAAGGGACTACGTGCATGTATAAGTCAGAATTCAAATATGTATGAGCATGTTGGAATGGCGGACTACCACCACAGACGCAGAAGTGACGCATGGCAGATAACTTTATAAGATGATCACTACCTCATCAACAAAGATCAAAGTACAATGAACGATTTTGAAGACGTCTAAAGCCTTGAAAGTCAAAGATTAAGATGAAGACGTCAAGCAACCGTGATGACCGACCCTTAGGGGGAGATTGTTGGGATCATACTTTTATATTTAGTTAAGTCTCGGTCATTACATTTTGTAATAAGATGATCACAACTACATCAACTAAGAACAAAGAACGATGAATGATTTAGAAGACGTCTAGAGCTTTGAAAGTCAAAGATCAAGACGAAGACGTCAAGCAACCTTGATGACCGACCCTTAGGGGGAGATTGTTGGGATCATAGTTTTCACTATTTTATCAAGTCTCGGTCATTTACTTGTAATAGGTTGCTAAGGCTTGTATGTTTATTTAAAGTTAAGGCTTATGTAGCAAGCCCATGGGCCTTAAGCCCATTTCGTTTGAAAGAAAAGGGAGGAAGGGAGTGTTGCCCTAATCCTCCCCTATAAATACATTGTATCCTCTCATTAGAGAGTTGGTTGGTTAATTCATAATTCTAAGAATACTCTTTCATTTCTATTTCTCTTATTGTCTTAATCAACCATCTCTCCTTCTCATCTTATTTCTATCATTCTTATACTTGTGTTTACATAAAGTGTGACCTAACAAGTGGTATCATTCGCCGGAAGAAGGTGTAGTTATTGTTTTCCATTGATTTTGATCTTAAACTTGTTTTTTAAATCGAATTTTAGTTAAAATTTTTGTACTTTCTTGTTTGTTTCTTGGTTTTTTATCACATCTTTGCTTACAAACTTGTGTTAAAAATCAAAACAAACCAAAAAGTTCCAAACTTTCATCAAAAAATTCGATTTGGAGAATTGTACTATTTTTCTAAATCTTTTTCATTTTTGAAAAAGCTAATAAAGTTTTCAACTTTCTTAAAGATCTCATCATTTTATACTTAAAAGTACAAGAATCTTGAAATAAAAACGAGTTTTTGGATTGCTTTCTTTAAAAACAAAACCTACCAAGTTATCGAGAACCTGCTAGTTACCATTTCGAGATCTCCTCAAAGTGCACTGCCTCGACTTCGTTTGTGTGGACTCGGTATTTTCTTTCTTGTATAAGAAAGTTAAGTACTTCGACTTTTGGGAAAGTTTTCGAAATTGTATAATTTCGAAAACTGTGTTTCGCAAATTTTTGTGCTGTTTTCGAAAAACTTACATTTTTTTCGAAATCACAAAGTTATCGAAAAACTTATTCAAGTTTCGAAATCATTTTTTTTTTGATAACCTGAAAAGTTTCGAAAACCTTGTTTCTCGATAAAAGCTGAAAAGTTTCGAAAACCTTGTTTCTCGATAAAAGCTGAAAACCTTGTTTCTCGATAAAAGCTGAAAAGTTTCGAAAACCTTATTTCTCGATAAAAGCTGAAAAGTTTCGAAAACCTTGTTTTTTTCGATAAACCTGCCTATTTCGAAATCTTGTTTCTCGATAAAATCATCAAAGTTTTTTTCGAAAACCTTGTTTCTCGATAATCTGACAAAGTTGTGCTAAGTTTCTCGATAATTGGTTAATTCTACACTTTCTACAAGATCCATAATTACACAAGTATCTTTCTAAAATTTTCTTTCTAAATCTCTCCTTACTATCTTCTTAAATTTTTGGCGGGAAAATTTGAGTAAAATTTAATTTTTACAGGAGACTAAACGTTCAATTTTTACGTGAAATTTCAATTTTGGTATAACGTTGAAAATTTTGGCCCAAAATTCAAATTTTAGGCCTAAATTCAAATTTTTTTCGGTGAAATTTGGCGGCAAAATTTTTGAAACTCAAAATTTTCTTGCAACCTTATAATTGCATTTCATAGTGATTTTCAAATTTTGGGAAAGAAAATTTTTTTTCAAATTATTTTGGAGGGAAAACCAGAAATCACTAATTCGACCTTGAGTGTGACATTTTGGTTTGATTATTTCACTTACGTTGCAACAATCAAGGGGGAGAGAAATGTCATTCACAATGTCTCAAGTACCGTCTTCCAACTACCTTCCTCACCAATATTCTCATCAGCAACAACATCATCAGCAACAAAGTCACAGCTCCCTCATTCATCAAATTCTGCTCTTCGGCAATGTATCAAGGCCTCCGATGTTGCTACCAGGAACGTATACTGTTTGGAAACTGAGATTTCTACAATGGCTCACAGATCGTCCTGCTGCAGATCTCATGCTTAAATCCATTCAAGATGGTCCATACAAAATGATATTTCTTGCTGACTCAACAGGGGTTATCAGAATACAAACTGATGAAGATTTGAATACAACTGAACTTGCTCAGTACGATGCTGACAAACAGGCTGTATGGTTCATAACAGTGGCACTTCCCAACTCAACTTACATGTATATGGACTTTCAAGCTAGTGCTTATGAAATGTGGAAATATCTTGAAGCTATGCATCGTACAGAAGAACTTCATCACTTCAGAATGAAGCAAATTCTTGAATCTTGTTTAAGCATGAATCCTCTGAAGACCATTCTCCCCGCTCCACCATCTCCAGCTGTTGACCATGGATCCTTAATTTACACTCCTAATGGTCTCTTCTTCAATCCTCCGAATGAACCTGAGCCTTTCTTCATTCCACTGTACCATCCTGCAACACTACATTATAATGTGCAATCTCTTCTGCAAAATCTAGTGAAGCTTAGTCAAGTATCTTCTAAGAAAGGCAATGGCGATATAACTTCAACTTCTGAATGCTTAAACCCAATGAAAGATTCTGATGATGAAGAAGATCTTATCGAACCAAGCATGGCATTTTTGGCATATACAGAAAATATTGCAGATGTGGAAGATCATGATTATGATTCAACTCCACTCTTTGACGATAATGTTGAATACAATGCCACACTTAGTCAAATGGAAGTTGAAGGGGGTAATCTCAATGCTGTTTTGCAAAGGGTCATGGGAGATATTCCATCTGATGATGAATATGCAGATTTGGAATCCAATACAGCAGATTTGGAAACCGATACAACAGATGTGATGTTGATGGCAAACATGCAGGAATCTCACATGAATAATACATGCCCAGAGCATGATTCTGAAGATCCAATTGTGAGATTAAACGGAGAGAAAATGTATCAATCAAGGTCGCTGATGCATGAGTTAGAGACATATTTAGTGAAGAGATGCATGGAACAGTGTAGATCACTTAAGTCACACCTTAAGGTCCTCTCAAACAAAGACTTAGCAGGAACTCGTTCCGAGTATGGATTCAAACGGGCATTTCCATCACTCCTTGGAGAAGACTTTGACATTTTCACGAACATGATGTTCGAAAACGTGAATCAACTTGAAAAGCAGCTTGCATCAGAAGAAGTTCACGAGAATGAATCCAACGCCACCTTCAGAGTGATCAAGGAACAGTTTCAGCAGTTCATCAAATCCCGAATCGAGGATGAAACTTTCAAAGACATATTGATACGAGATTTGGATTCGATTGAGAAGGCAATTCTTCACAGAAGAAATTATGTCCAAAGAATGAATGAACAGAAGTTGCAGATTCAAGAAAAGCAATCTAATATGGTTGATGTGTTGGAAGCTAATTTGGTTTTCATGGATTACAATGGGACAGAATCAGAAGTGCAGGATGACAACAGCAGATTGGGGAATGATACAGATGCAGACTGTGCAGAGATCATACCCTTCTACGACTCAGAGCCCAACTTTGACAAAGAACAGATGGATGAGGAAGATGTCATACCCATCTATGACACAGAACCCTACTTTGACAAAGAGCACATGGATGAGGTACAATCTACTGTTGATCACATTATGCCTGCTAATGAGAAACAACAATCTGAGCAACCTAACTTCAGTAATGAAGGAGAGGTTGACCAGGATGTTGTACAATGTATTGACAAACGTTCTGAGTCTGAGTCTTTACATGATAATCTAATGACTGAAACATCAAATCAAACTCCTGAGTCTGAAAACCTTCTTCTCAAAAAGACCATTGCCCAGTGTCATAAAAATTTTTCAAAACTAGAGGCACATTGTATCTCACTTGAACTCCAAATGCAAAACGAATCTCAAAATTCGGGCAACAATGGTCAAGTTTCAAATGAACTTAGTAAACGTGTGGATACATTAGTTAAAGAAAATGAGCTTTTAAAAGGTCAAATTCAAGAAAAGGTGTTTGCACATGCTGCATTGCAAAACAAATTAAGAAGACTGACTGGCAATAGTGTGGATACTAAGTTTGCAAAACCATCAATCTTGGGGAAACCTCCTTCTCAAACAAACAGAAAACAATCAGTGGTTAGACAACCTACTGCATTTAAATCTGAAAGACTTAAATTTTCAAAATCTCGGCTTGCTTCCCAAGTTGTTGAGAATAACAATTTGACAAAACCAGTCACTCCACATTCTTGGCCTAAGGAAAATGCATCTGTGTCTGCTAAATCTCAACACGTGATTATACCTGGCTCATCTAGGATTAGTTCGAAAACAGTGTCTAAACCGAGCATTAAAAGTAAAGATTCTTATGACACATACGACATGTACAAGAACTATGATCTAGAAAAGGCTAGGAAAAAGGCGCTACTTCAAAAGGATGGGATTCTAGGTTCAAAACCTCATATGATGCCTTCCACTGTAGTACTGAACACTGCTTGTAGTAGCTCTCCAAAACCTAAGAGTAAACTACAAACTAATAGGAATTGGCTAGCTTCTAAGAGTAGTTGCGTAAATAATCATGTTGTTTGTGCTGTAAAATATCTTCAAAAGGGAAATTCACTTGAAAAGGCTCAATCGACTAAGACAAACAAACCCGTTGAACCAAAAGTCATAAGTCAGAAACCTAAGAAGTGGATCAACATAGGACGCAGGTTTTCTCTAAGAAGTGATGCTCCCACATTTCATTCAACTGCATCTAAAAGGAAAACATCTCCTAGATCTAACACTAGGTGGGTACCCACGGGTAGAATTTTCAAATCAATTGGTCTTAGGTGGATTCCTACAGGAAATATTTTAGACATTTGCACCAAAACTAATGTGATCTCCACAACTTCTACCTCTGAGACTAGAATGAAAACCATCGGTATTGTATGTTCGAGTGTCAAGAAGATAATTGACACTACATCTTTATGCTTCTAACATCTGGAACCCAGTTACTCTTGGGGATCCTTGTTCTCTGTTTTCTTGTCTCTTCTTTCTTTCTGTGCAGATTCAACAGGAATGGCTTCGGAACAAATCAGTTTCGGACCCGTATTCAACCGTTTAAAAGTACTTCATCATTGGCTTCTGAGCACAACAGCTTAGGACCCGTAATCAACCGTTTAAAGCACTTCAGCAATGGCTTCTGAGCACAACAGCTTAGGACCCGCATCCAACCGTCTAAACTTTCCAAAATCTTTGGCTGAACCATTGTCTCTCTCCCGTAGAGAAGTGGAAACCTCGTTTGCTCCATTGTTTGATGATACGATTGAAAACCGTCCTTCTGAGGCCTCACCAATTTCCGCTGCACATCTTGATCACCATCAAGTACCTGACACACCTCAACAAACAACAACAACTGTTGATAAAGACGGTCCTCCAATTGCATCTCCAACAACAGTAGGACAAACCGCTTCCAACTCCAGACAATCAGCTGAAGATCCATTACAACAATCAGTACCACAACCTGCAGATTATGATGGAAATGCTTTCTCCAATCCATTTGCAACGACTCCAACCGTTCCTGATATAATAGAGTCGTCTTCTCGCAATTTGGATCCGTCTGATATGCATACGTTCTATCAACATCACCCTTCGAAACATCATTGGAATTAAATGGATTTGGAAAAACAAGCTGGACGCAGAAGGCACGGTGATTCGCAACAAATCTTGTTTAGTTACAAAGGGATACAGTCAATAAAGCAGGATTTTTCATCACTGTCATCAACAAAAGCTTAGTATGTAGCCATGTCTGCTTTCTATGCTCACGTCATTTGGATGAGAACTTAGCTCACGGACTACGACTATGTATTTGACTAAATCTCAATGTACTGCGACTCAAAGTGGGCTTTTGCAATCTCTTGCAACACCATTCATCATTCCAAAGCCCAACAAAGTGCTCTCCGCTACCATTTCATCTCAGAGCATGTCGATAAGGGTATAATTAAATTAGAGTTTGTGGGTACTAAATACCAGTTGGCGGACTTGTTTACAAAGGCATTACCTCCTTCAAGGTTTGTTAATTTAGTTCACCATATTGGTATGCGGTGTTTGACTCCAGATGCTTTGCAAAATTTTCTTAAAACCTAAAAGAGTCAAACATCAAATTCTTTTTGTAAATATTCTATCATAAAGAAAATACAAAAAAAAAAAAAAAAAAAAAAAAAAAAAAAAAAAAAAAAAAAACTGCAAAAAGAATCTTCTTTCTCTGTGTACAAACTTCTAATCTTCAAAACTATGTTCCTACATTAAAACATATTTTGCTTTACATTGTCAAAATGGAACATGTTTTGAGGGGGAGAAAATTTTTTCACAAATCATGAAGTTTGCACACCTAATCATTATTCTTCATGGATAAAATGTTTCTTCATCATTCGGCAAAGGTTCTATGATCTCTCGAATTAAAATGTGCAAAAATGTTTCACAAAATAAATGCTAATTCGAGGGGGAGAAAAGAAATTTTTTGGCAAGGATTCCAATTTAACCATGTTTAGACTTCAAATGGAAAAGTAGTTAACCTTTAATGAGTAAAGTTCACAAAAGTCTTAAACTTAGGTAAAAGGACATTGTATGAAAAAAAAAAAAAGGCTCGCATCAACGTTTTCACAAATGTTCTCAAAAGTTTCACACATAATCAGATTAACAATTTTTTATCCTCGATTTCTTTTCGATTGTGAGTTTCTAATTTCTTCATTGTTGTTTTTCTAATCGTTCCCTAAATGTTTCAAATGTTTTCAACAGTCAAAAAGGCATAATCAGAAACTAGGGTTCATGTAATTATCGATCAGGGCGTTTCTTTCTTTTCTTATGTGTTTAGTCTATTTAATTATTTCATATAACTTTAGAGAACACTAAAGAATGCTCGATTGGTGTGTTTACACGATTAGAAACAACATAGGTTTGAAATCATGTGATTTAGGGTTTAAGATATAGTTGTCTTTGCTGCTACTAGGACGTTTGTTTGTACAATATTCTTGCATTTTGATGCTAACATGCGTGCTAAGTCTCTAATCATAACCCCTAACCATTTTCATAATTGGAAAATCTCGAGTGATAGAGTGAATTAATCTGTGATCTTGTGTGTTAATCTGAGAATTCTGAGCACTTAGGAAGATTTAGAATGAGCTTTTGATTCATCCGCATACTTGTTTGTGCCTGATGCATTTTCTCTGTGTGCAAGTACCTGTCATCCCATTGAAAGTCAAAATTTCAACATTCGACAAAATGTTTCTTATGGAACATATTTTGAGGTCAAAGGGCAAAATGTGTTTAAACGCTAAACTGGTAAAAGGATTCAAAATGGTGAGGAACAAATTTTTCCAAACTCTACACTCTCGTTTTACACCGGTAAAGCAAGTGTGGAGACCAAAGCAAAGTCATTCAAAACCTTTCAAATTTTCACAATCTGGAATGCTTTGGCTTCAATAAAAGAATGTCTCTGATCTGAACATCCCAAATACCGGATGTTTTCCATGCATCACAAAAATGAATCTTCAAAAAGAACCCATGAGGTTCAACTTTAGATGGAAATCTTTTTCAGATTTTAAAAATCAAAAGAGAGACTCCGGGTCTCAAACAACTTTTCAACAGTAAAAGAGTTTTGAATTTCAAGCATTCTTTGTTGTATAATACTTGATTGTGTTTTCTAAAACCTTGAGCAGAGTCGTCTCACGAATTTTCAAAAAGTATTTTATAATACGATTCAAAATTCTGCTCAAGAAGACTTTCTCTCGAATAACATTCATTATTTGAGGGGGAGTATTTTGTTTAAAGAAAACTAATTTTGTATTAAAACAACGACTTGTGCACTCATTTCAGTGTACAATTTGGTTTTCAAAGAAAGGAAAGTGCCTTCTAAACCATTTCTTAAAAACAAAACGTGCACTTTTCCTTGAAAACAAGAAGTTCTCATGCAAAGCTTATCTTAAACTCTCTTAATCTTGAGCAAAATTTATTCAAAATTTTTTCAAAAGGTTTTTTCAAAACTTTTCAAAATTTTGCTCAAGATTTTTTCAAATATTTACTCCCCAATTCGATCCACAGTTTAAAAAATGTCAAAACACATGCTCGTTTTGAGGGGGAGTATTTTGAAATCAAAATGCTTTGTCAAAATCATGTTTTTTTTATGGTTTGTGCACACATAACAGTGTACAACCCGTGCTTGTAATTAAAGGGCTCTGAGGTACGCTTCAGTGCCTCAATCCTTATATAAGGAGCGAAGGCTTCTTACTTTTGAGTAGAATTAATCAATTTTCTGATTTTCATAATTCTGCTCAAAAGACAAGTATTTCACCTCAATGAGTATTCACTTGTTGAGGGGGAGCACTTGAAAACTCATCGTTTTGGAAAACAAAAGTTCTTGTTGATTTCTCCCCATAAGACTCAAAAGGCATATTTTAATCAAATGTTTCTCAAAAACAACATCTTATATGCTATTTTTGAGGGGGAGAAAAGTGAAAGTGATTACAACATGAAAGTTAAAAGTTGCTGAAATGTCAAATCTCATGCGAGCTAGACTCAGATTCACCCCGGAATTGACGAAACATAAAGTTAGTAAATTCGAAAAGACTTATCCTCGACGGGTAATAACATCAAGTTAGTTACTAGAGCTAGTTGTCACCTAAAAGCTGACAATGGAACTCTTTAACTAGCCACGTAAGCGTGTCTCGAAAAGGATTTGTCTTAGTAGAAATGTACCGTTTCGAGAAACTTTCTGTGAATTTGACTAGGCCGGGTAATAACTTCAAGCTAGTCTAACTAGTGATGTAAGCGTGTCTCGAATCGGTCAGGTTCACGGAAAGTGGATCAATTCAAAAGTGATTGCTCCTCCCGCATGTGCAAATTTATAAAATACTTATGAGCACATGTGCAGGGGGAGCCCTTCAAAAGTGTACACAAAAACTCTCAAAGTGTTAACCAAAATATTTGATTATCACAAACACTTTGAGAGATTTTCAATCAAAGGTTTCTTGGCTACTGTCGGAGTTATAAGGTGATTAAGATAGGAATATCCGTCCTATGATCCGCCAGAGCCGGAGGGATCTACCCAAGGACATCTCCCATAGTTAGAATTAGAAGTCCTTAGGTATGATACGAAAAAAGGAGAAATGAATAAAAGGGAAAGAAGGAGTTGAAGAATTAAAAAGAAAAGTAAAGTAAATGGTGAAAAGAAATAGCCCTCCATATGTTCAACCTTAGGGCAGACACCGGGTTCAATGTGTATGCTACTGGCTGTTGCAAAAGACAACACCGGTATTGAAGATTAAGTCGTCATGGACCCAGTGACGCAATGCACTAAACCTTCTCAACCACTCAAGTTCTCTTAAAAGGACTTGTTTCATTCTCACGGGGAACCGCATAATCTATCGACCTATCTCTTAGAGACGGTTGATATTGAAGCAGGAGACCCCTCCCTAGTCTCCGCATAGGAAACCTAAGTGTGCACTTATAGAGTCTAGAGCCATGAGATACATCAAAGATCTCTTAGGAACACTTAGCATTTCTACAACTGGTGTTCTACATCAATGGACACTAGCTGTAAATTATCGAGTCCTTCGCAGATCTTAGCAATCTGCCGAGAACGTTTATGAGAGAATTACATATGTATTTCTCAATGATTGAACGGAAACTCCTGCCAGGGTCAACATCAAGCAGCCCTGACAGCAGGTCACTTCGGTAACTTCTCGTGAGTTACGCTTAGTGTTTACGGTGGTTTCTTAGCGGTCTACAGTCGTGGAGTGATCCCCAGCGACTCACCCAGTCATTGAGCTACTTAGTAGGTCTCGTAAGCTCCTTCGGGAGTATCTGATATGGGAACGGCCTTGATAAGGATTAGAAGGAGTCTTCACACTATGCTGTTGACGATCTCTAGTTCCTTATCTGTAAGTACCGGATGTTTTATTGCTAACTGTTTACATGCAGGGTTACATCATTTCCATGGCGACGGATTCCACATGCTCATACATGCACCTTGAAGTCATCAAAAGCTCCCTCAAAGATCAAAGCAACACAAAGTTCAAAGAAAGATTCTACGCCAAAAAGGAAGAATCTACAAAGTATAAAGACTAAAGATCTTAAGTGAAAGAAAGGGACTACGTGCATGTATAAGTCAGAATTCAAATATGTATGAGCATGTTGGAATGGCGGACTACCACCACAGACGCAGAAGTGACGCATGGCAGATAACTTTATAAGATGATCACTACCTCATCAACAAAGATCAAAGTACAATGAACGATTTTGAAGACGTCTAAAGCCTTGAAAGTCAAAGATTAAGATGAAGACGTCAAGCAACCGTGATGACCGACCCTTAGGGGGAGATTGTTGGGATCATACTTTTATATTTAGTTAAGTCTCGGTCATTACATTTTGTAATAAGATGATCACAACTACATCAACTAAGAACAAAGAACGATGAATGATTTAGAAGACGTCTAGAGCTTTGAAAGTCAAAGATCAAGACGAAGACGTCAAGCAACCTTGATGACCGACCCTTAGGGGGAGATTGTTGGGATCATAGTTTTCACTATTTTATCAAGTCTCGGTCATTTACTTGTAATAGGTTGCTAAGGCTTGTATGTTTATTTAAAGTTAAGGCTTATGTAGCAAGCCCATGGGCCTTAAGCCCATTTCGTTTGAAAGAAAAGGGAGGAAGGGAGTGTTGCCCTAATCCTCCCCTATAAATACATTGTATCCTCTCATTAGAGAGTTGGTTGGTTAATTCATAATTCTAAGAATACTCTTTCATTTCTATTTCTCTTATTGTCTTAATCAACCATCTCTCCTTCTCATCAAATACAGAAAAGCTTTGAAAAATACAAAAATATTTTTAGAAATTCTTTTATAATATTTTAGGATTTTTAGAATTAAATTTTTATTTTTCCACTTTAATTTTCTATTTTTCTTTATTTTTTAATTCATTTTTAATTCCAAAAATAGGAAATTAATTCTAGAAAATAAATAAAAACTCAAAAAAATATTTTTCTTTTTCTTAAAATTCTTTTTATTAGTTTTTAATTTTTAGAAAATATTTTCAAGTTCGTAGGATCATTTTTCGATATACGTTACGTTCTTAATTTTGCAGTTGCGTTTCCGTTTTTACGTTTTTAACACTTGTGCATACTTAGCTTGTAAATTCTTCATATTTCATCATTTCTTATCATAACTTGAATTCCAAAATCATATTTTTCACTTTACCACTTTTCACGACTCGATTTCGCGATTCGATTATTCACGATTCCATTCTACCTTCGCTGGGAAAACGACCCGGGAAATACTTTCACCGGTATTTCTTCGGAAATAATTTTATACTACGAAAAGACTTTATCATTCACCTTCCTCATTAATTTCTGCCCACAAAGTGATTTCTCTATACTGGTAATTAATTATGCTTCTGGTGTGTTCCATGAATATTCTTCCTAATATTACATCAGGTTCCACATCATCTTCTTCAGGGTTAACATAGAACTCCAGTTCATAGCTTTTGGTTTTCTCAATGGAATCCCCCACAGTTTCTCCTACCAACTTCATAGACAGCTTCTTATCAATTTTCTTATCTCCATTCTCCAAAACCTCATATTTTAAGTTAAGTTTAACAACATATTCCTGGGAAATTAGGTTCTTATCAAGGTCAAGGTCTAAAATTCCATCAGAGACAAACAACCCCTCAACATAACATGGTGTTACATATTTCTCCCCAACTTCATTTCCATTTCAATTCCTATGAAGTAAGAACACCTTAGTTTTCTCATTCATTTCAGGGGCATAAGGATTCATTCTCCAGAAACTCTTTCCAATTGCATCAGTGTATGGGTAAATAGTTAGCAAACCGTTGGAAAAGTCTATAACTCCCTTTGTCTGTTCTAGAAAAGTTCTTCCTAGGATCACACTATGTTCCCATTCACTATCACTGGGGTTAACATCAAATTCGACAAAGAATATGTCCCTATTCATTTGTACTAGCAACCTCTTTGTGATCTCCTTCCTTCCATTCTCTTTTTCCTCAATGCTCACCCCTAGTTTCTTCATCAATTCCTTTGATATTAGGTTCCTGCTGTAATCTAAATCAGCCACAACAACATGAGCATAATTGTTCTCAATATAGCAAGGAGTGATGAATTTCATGTAACATTCCTCAGTTTCCATACTGTTAAAAATGTGAACCCTTTGTTCATCTTCTGTAACAACTCACAAAACTCACCTAGGTCACTATACTTATAATATCCATATAACACTTTTCAGGGTAAAATTTTTGCCTTAGCTACCGGTCAAATAACAAAAAAAGTTGACAAGGTTTGCGAAATTTGGTGACATGAGCAAGTGTTAACAAATAAGTCATGGAAATGATAGATTTAGTAAGAATTTCATGAAAAAGTACAACATATTCCAAACATAGAAAAGTCTACTAATAAAAACCCTAATCACCCAATTAAGTACAAAATCCATTCGGGGTATATCTAAAACATACCCGAAATGGCCGAATTAAGCACAAAACCCACGAAAAAAACCCCTAATCTCCCAATAGTCTAAAGATTTATCATCTTCTTCAAAGATTCGAATACAAGTCAATTTTTCGCTAAAAATCCCGATTTGTGGTCTCGAAGTTTAGTGTCACACAAATTAAATACACGTCTCTTTTAATAAGTAGATGACTTGTAATATGTTTAATACTAGATTTAGTGAAATAGCACCTTTTAGTTCATTTTTATTTCTAAACACAAGTTACAGATGATAATAATATAATAGCTGGTTTAAATTAACAAAAGCAAACTGTACTACAGAAAGCATAAAGTAACAACATAGAACAAAATACACGGCTACTTACTTGCCAAGAAATCTGAATCATGCGGTAAATCTATCATCAACTAACTAAATCATTCATTATTAATTTCTTTCAACTGTGTGAGGGAGGGTGAGTGGCTACAGTTTCTGATGGTCTCATAAATAGGGGGTGTGTTGGTGGGAATTAGACAGAAATTTGACGGGAATTGGAGAAGAAAATTGGCGGGAAGTAGGTAATAAAGATGATGGGACCTGCCTGTCAACAAGAACTCGGTACAATTATTAATTGATATACTGGCAAAGTACTAGTTTGTTCGGTTACCCGAGATGATGGTAAGTAAGTCTTTCCCATGTTTCATTAGCTAAAAAACACTTGTAAAAAATTTCAAATAAAACCTTAAACGATTTACTAGCTGTTAGAAAGAAACACATATTGGAAAGAGAAAGTTTTTACAATACCAGGACATATGATAATAATCACCTTTCAAAAAATGAACTTGACCGGACCAAAAACCGAGTTGCTAAACAACATGATCCGCTACGCTTAACCCTTATATTAATGATACCTATAAAATATTTAGATCACAAATCTTAGTGTTGAAAACAGAGAAGGATCTGCTGAAACAACGCTAAATCACATCTTATTTACATATGCTCGTTATTAGAACTTGGTAAAACTTTGAGTTAGAATTGTTAGATATGAGTTAAAGCTTGCTCAATCATATTGCAGCCCGATAAGTTTTCGTAGGTGTTATCGAAATTTTTACTGCAATTCTTTATACATCTAGAAATACCTTCCTACACCTTAACACTTCATCACATAAGCTTATAATTTTAATCTCTTTTATTGTTAAATAGCAACTAAATACCATATAATACTAATACTCAACTATCAAGTTTGACTAACCAATCATATTTGGTCTTTTAATACACATAAATTCTTAGTCAAAATAAACAAGGAATTCTCGTAATATAATACTTAAGACCCGGTTTTGGGGTGTAACAAATCCGCTCCTTATTTAGATTTCGTCCCCGAAATCTATTCCACTTAACATTCACATCCATACACAAAACTTTTTGTAAGTAATTAAAAACTTACAAAAATGAGTATGAAAGTAGCCTAGCCCACATGTAGCGCCTATTGACATCCTTTTTTCTCTCTTCCACAAATCTCAAAATCTTCGATTATTTCATTGAGACAAAATGGCAACATGACTATTACGAAATCGTTGACGACTACACCTTGAACGATACTTCTGCAAAAATACAAGCCGCAAGTACAACAAAAAATAAACCGTTCCTTTATAATATAGCATGCAAAAAGTAACAATTAACACATAGAAGCAATAGAAAATAAGGATAACCCACATGAAAAAAAAATTAATTGCATTGTAGAAACAAAAAACCGAAATAAAATCATTCTACTTACCATATTGATGAGAAAAAATATAAGAAAACAATTCTAAAGAATGGATGCATTCTTTCTACTTATAACTTTATCAATCATGGTTACAACTATAAATTTAACACTAATGTTTCATAGCCATATTAGTTTAGTAGGTTGTTTAAAAAGTTACAGTATAAAAATATACAATTCCTCATAAGTATATGATGTTAGCATTAAAAATATGTATAGAGAAGTGATGGTCATTCTCATTATAAGAACTTTGTGTCGTGGGTTAAGATACGTAATAGATTAGTCATTGGGCTTTGGACTTGACAAGCTAATATGTTATGTGTCATGTTACCTAAGCCTTGTAATGTTTACATAAACCAAGTCCAAGCCCAAGCCCAAGCCCATAGAAAGCCTTTAGGGCATCATATCTTATGTACTATATAAACACCTCAAAGGCTCATTTGAGGTGTGTGCTTGTGTGTGTAAGTGTGTGTTTTGCTTATGAAATAAAGTTCTCTTTTTCATCTCTTTCTCTCCATCTTATACGCCACCTACATAACATCAAGTCACCATCTTTCTTCTTCCATACGTGCTATATTAGTGATAGAGTTGATAGATATAAGGTCCTACAAGTGGAATCAATCGCCTAACAATGATTTAGGAGTGTGTGGAAATCATTTTTATCAAGTTTTTTCTTTAAAAGTTGCGTTTTTATCTAAACAACGTGTACTTTTATTAAAAAAGTTTTGATTTTTACGTGTTTTATTGTTAAAGTTGTTGTTTTTATTGAAGTTTTAATGATTACACGTGTTTTAGAAGAGATTTGATCAAAAGAAACTTGTGGAAATCTTGTTTTTCATGAAAAAAATCGTATTTTTGCACTTTTTGGTCATCTTACACGTAATAGTACAAGCACTACCCAATTGTTTCGCTGAAATGGTACAAATAGTACATCTTACTGATTCGTTAAAATCAAGTTATAATATAGTAGTAAAGTATCGAAATGATCCGCGAGAAATACGGATCACCCGAGCGTTTCCCAGTGAAGGAGAATGGAATCAAGAATATTGATTCGTGTAATCGTGATTTGAAAAGTGGTGAAAGAGGCAAATAGTGATCAAATAATTCAAGTATCAACTAACAGCTATGAATCATGCAAAGAGTACAAGCTAGTAATGTACCAAAGTCTAAAACGTAAAAACGGAAATGCACACGTGATTATTTAAACGTAACGCGCGAAATAAAACGCGAGTTCTACGCTACACTAATTCTACGGACTTCAAATTAATTTTCAAAAGTTAAAAATGATAAAAGAAAATTTTAAGAAAAAGAAAAATATTTTTTTGACTTTTTATTTAATTTCTATGAATTAAATACTATTTTAAACTATTTAATAATTAAAAGAAAAGGTAAATAAAGTGAGAAAAATGCAAAATTACTTTCTAAAATTCTAAAATAACTTAAAATAATTTTCTAATATTTTTTTTTGACTTTTCTAGGGTTTTTCTGATTTTTTTTTGTAATTTTTAGTAATTAAAAAGTAATTAAAAATGATTAAAAATGAAAATTAAATAAGAAAAATAACAAATTAACTCAGAAAAATATGAAAATTTCAGGAAAAATAGCAAATTAACTCGAAAATCTAAAATTATATTCTGAATCTAGGAAAAATAAAAAAATGAAAAATAAGCACTGGAAGTGCTTATTAGCTTAAAAACAGCTTATTTAAGTGCTTATTTATAAGCATAGTTGACCACTAGTTGACCAAACTTTTACCAAATGCTTTTTATACTTAATTAAGCTTATAAGAACAGAAATCAGGCCTATAAATGCACAGGAACACAGTTAAGCTATAAAAGTAGCTCAAATAAGCACTTAGGAGAGCAAATAAGCAAAACAGAATAAGCCAAGACCAAATACCAAATGAAATAAGTACTATGGACTATAGTAAGCTCAGAACAATCAAAACTTTCAACTAGAGATCTATATTAAAGATTTGCAGCCCACTTTAAATTCAGGTTTTAGCCTAATCCTACATACTAAATGGTTTAAATAAGCAGTCCTAATAAGCTAAATAGTATGAACTACTGGTGGAAATCTAATTACTACTATGGGGAGAACCCAAAATAAGCAAGAACACAGACCTTAGTTGCAATCTACTAGCTTAAACTTGCCCAAGAAATGGGGTAGGGACTGATGGTGCAGGGCACCTGAGTGCCCAATCAGCCAACTTTAAGCCACAATTCTGATAAGCAAATAAGCTCTGATCCTAAATTTTCTAATTGATATTTATTAACTAGCTACTAATGATCACAATTCAACAAACTATAACTATTTCTAATAAGTAATAAATCCTGCAAAAGCATGTAGAAATCTTACCAAAATCTGAGTTATAACTAGTTTTGACTTTCTTATTGCAATGAAACTTTGACTATTTCTAAATTAAATCACCAAAATCTATTCCTAGATGTTTATTAATTAAGTTTAAACACTAAAAACTTAAATACCAACTAAAAATGCAAAGTATGAACAAGATTTTAGGAGCAGATATCAACTGTAGCAGTCCTAGTGATGAATTAAATCTAATTTTGACTTAAACTATGTAACCTACACTTTATTTGATAATACTAACTCTAATTTACCTAATATGACTTAAATGAACTAATGAAACTTCACATAAATCACTATAGCACTCAACAGTAACACAACCAAACACCCCCTTATCTGTCGAACTTCACTACATCTAACTGATTAAAACCTTAAGTTCCTACAACAATGATCAATTTAATTGACTATCCACTAATAGAGATACATTGAACAGTAACTTCAACTAAAAACCTCTCAAACTCTAATCAACTAATTCTCAAATAGACCTATGCAATCTCAGAAACAAGTTACAGTTGAATACTGAATCAAACAAGCAATTCTATTCACAACAGAAACAAAAACTTCAATGTCAATTAGCTAGATCAAACAGTAATACAACTGCTCAGATATCCAGTATGACAGATGCTTAAATGAAGCTAATAAACACAAATCAAAACAACCAGTAATACTACAAATCAATTAAGCTCAACTACAAATTATAACAACTATCTAAACTATAGAAATTTAATGAAACAGTGAATAAAATGGGACTTACAAAATCAATACCCCCTCAGCCAAACAGAGGGGGTTTCACTTTGCTTGCCTGTCTTTGGACAGGCACAACCTTCGACTTCTGAGTTAATCCTGCTAATTCCACCACAATTCACCAAAAGAAAAATAACAGTTGACTAAGTTTGACCATCAATTTTATTACCATTTACTCTAAAATTCATTCTCACAAAAGCTTTTTAAATCTAAAATGAAATGAATGAAACTAAAAAACAAGCTTTGATTTAAACTACTTTCTATGAAAACTATATTATTATTTTTTTATTTTCTGGATTAATGTAAATGACACAAAAGTATTATGAAAACTAAGATTTAACAGTTGACTTAAGCTATTTGAGATAGAACTGAAAACTATTCAATAACAACAAATCATTTAATAAGCAGTAACAACAATAAGCAGTACCTATTTAAGACAAATTTAATTCAAAATAAAGCTAAATTTCATTAAAATAAAGAAGAGTTACAATCTGATTACAACTAAGAAAACATTTTGGCAGAGCTTCGCTATTCGAAACTCCACACTCTCAATGGTGAAACAGGGGGGGTTATATATAGGGGAGCCCAAGGTGAGGGAATTAGGGTTACAGAAGGATCCAGAAGCTCAATCATGGCCACAAATCTTTATCCCACTCATCATGTCATCATCTTATCCATTCTTGGCTATTTGATCATGTGCCACGTCCCCTTGTCCAATCACAGTTCTTCAATTGGCCATGTGTGATGAAATATGTCGACATCTCTGACTTGTCAGACTCTTCTAGAAAGATTCTAGTACGAGGTTTGTGTTTTGGATTGGTACGAGGTAAAAAAAGGGAAGGGTGCAGGGTAATTAGGTGGGGGAGATGCACAGTAAAACGGGGCGCGTTGGGTATTTTTATTGTTGTTTGATTTTGGGTCGGGTTTGATATTAATAAAAGGTTTGGACCGGGTTTGAATGGTGGGGTGGTGATGGGCTGTTTATTGTTTTTGGGCTTGGGGTTTTAGGAGGTTGTTATTGGATTATAAGTATATGGACTAAGTAGTGGATCCGGTTTGAAGTGGTAATAAGACCCAAGGGACTAAACTTGCAAATCTGGAATTGTGAGGACCCATAATGCTAATCTTCCATAATATTCTTCCAAGGGTTCTTTGTGGCATTTCTTGGATATTTGGAGGGCCTGAGTTGTCAATCTTCCAAAGTATCTTCATAAGGACCAATGTTGACAATTTTTGAAAGTTGAGGGACCAAATGTGAACTTTCTTCAAACTTTATTCCCGGGTCACTTATGTAATTTCTTGAAACTTTGAGGATCCCAATTGACCATATGAGCTTTATTTAGACCACTAGCTTCCCCGGCTCCGGCTTTATTCAAACTTTTCCAAATCTAGTGCCCGTTTTGTCATTTTCTCGTGATTTTTCGTCTTTTCGTAAATATCCGTTCCTGCACATTCACAAACACAAAAACACACTTTCTTTGGCATTATTGGTTAGTTTTTGGTTTATTTGGTCCAATTTTGGCTTAGAAAAGGTGAGTAAATAAGTACTCACCAAAATCCCCCGGACTAAAGTATTGTCGTGTCCTCACGCAATGTGATCAATTCACGCTCACGAGATAAATAATTTCATAACTCTTTCTACTAACTTTGAAAAGTAGCGAGGAGGTTCAAAAGAGCTTACAAAATCATTTATTCCCGTAAATGCTCCGTTTTCCAAAATTTATTTTCTTTATTCCACTTTATTCTATTTTTGGACTTTTCACACTTCATACTTGTGACGGTTTGTTGAACTTTCATTATTTTTGCAATAATTATTAGGGTCGACGAGTAGAAACACTTCTATTTAAGAAGTGACCATACGGATAAAAATCGTCATCCTTGATTTTTCACGAGCTCCCAAACTAAGCGTAAAAACGAGATCACAGCTTATCTTCAAATTAGATGCTAACACTACTCATAACAGTTACTTAGTGGATACTCCTTACTCCCATGTCCTAGGTTTTTGTATCTCATTATTTTATTTTTGTTGAGAAATGAATCGCTTCATATTTTCTCGTTTCGATAATTTTTTAGTCCGATAGTGACACCTAAGTTTAAACACTAAGTAGTTATTCATTTTCTCTTAAGAACCACTGCAATAGAAATTCGGTCCACATCAAGGAATTTGGGGTACATACAATATCAAGGATATACGTTGCGGAGTACAATCACGTGCACCTCATGTGACTGATTACTAATCACTTATCACATGCACCTCACGCGCCAACAACTTATTGATACATACATAGCTTTTATTCAAGTACAACTTTCATATTTTTCATTTCTCACTTTTTTCACTTTTCTCATATTTTTCACTTTGTTTTCTTTGATTTTGACTTTTTTCTCATAACATCAATGGAAGCTTATCGGGTAGCTCCAAAACCACATAGATAATCAACTTTTGACTTTTGATTTTTCACTATTTGCTCTTATTTTTTATGTTCCTTGATATGTACCCAACTTCTAAAGCAAAAATTCTCTTAAGAAAATAAAGAACTAAATATTATTTAAACCGAAATACCACTAATTAACCTAGAACATCTATTATATATGGGTGACGTATCTGATGGGATTAAAAAGCCACAAGTACCTCTCATGAGCTCTAAAGAGAACCACTACTCCACGTTTATCATCTAACTTCTAAATAAACTCTATCATTTCTCGTTCTCTGCAAATTTAAAACAATGAGATTAGCAGATGCTTAGCCGATAACCAGCCACGCATATATAAAGTCAAATACGGGAACTTTGCAGATTCTTAAAAAGAATTCGCGTTTTGTAGCTCCTAATGTAAAAGACTAGCGGAAGCTTTTCAAGACGTGCATGTATAAAGCCAAGTACGGGAGCCGACAAAAGAGTAGCTCCTAGTGTAAAAGGCTAGCACAAACTTTTATGATTACCATAGGTTAAGGGAACAAGCTAGGGCTCAACACGCCCGGTCAAGTCAAAATATTTATTCCTACTCTCGCCAGCAAGAAAGTCAACAAGGTGTCAAATCACTTATTCATACTTTTTATTATATTTTTGCACAACTTTTCCAACTTTTTCTCATTTTTTTGTGCTTTTTCATGACTTTTCATTCATTTTTCTTCAAAATTTTTGAAAATTTTCAATTTTTTTCAATTTTTTTGGTTTTTTGGTGGAAAACGGAGTTACGAGAGTACATGACATGGTGAAAACTGCAAGGTCAAAATCGAATCGAAGATTCACCCCCCCGGACTAGAATGAAACATTGTCCTCAATGTTTTACGGGCAAAGGTAATCCTAACAAATATCTAGGGCCGTTTATTAAGTATGCCAAAGAAAACGTTAGTCGATAAGATTTTCGGATATAGGATTTCCATAAGCATCGATGAATGAGACTCGAGTGGAGAGAAAGACAAAACCACGAGCACGAGAGTCATCATAAATCGGGGACAATCCTGGACAATCATCACAAACAACCACGAAACACGAGATTGGAAGAGGTACCCCCTCTTCACGTTAGGTGTTAGAAATAAGAAATTTAAGAAGATGAAATGATAAGCATGGGGTGCCTCCCACGAAGCGCTTGTTTTTGTTCACCGAGTCACATGAGCTTGACTCGATCCCCGAATTAATTCGTCCTTGGGGAGAGCAGATAAAACGGCCACTTGGCAATAGAGATGCCGGGATCAAAAACGGTATCCTCACTCCCCGTGGAGTGAAGGATAAGAGAAATCACGTCAAATGTGAAGAATGGTAGAAAGATTTTTATAAGAATGAAAATCCATTCTTCATCATCAAAAGAAAATGTATCATTAACGCTCTTAGCAACAAATACCATGGGAGGGAGGGTCGGGATTGTTTCTTCAATAAACAAACTCTTATGATAGAGTGCTCCTCCCCCTGGGTCAGGATCTTCCTCAAAACAAAAAGGATCATTCTCCAGTGGAGAAATGATATGAGAAAGTTCATCGGAGAACTTCTCGTGAAAAGAATCAAGCATATGATGTGAGTCCTGGACCTCGGGTTCCATTTCAGACTCATCACTCGGAATATCGAAGATAGGATTATTTGAAATTTGATTAAAATCCGATTCAAAATCAAATAACGGATTCGTGAAAGTCTTATTGAATGCTTCGGAAACCCTTGGAACGAGGTCATCATCGTCCTCATCATCATCATCGATATCTCCACAAGAGTCTTTATCACTCGAAGCGTACTCATTGTGAGAATCGGTATAACTTTCTGCTTCAACTAAATCTTCATTGCTCATCGGAGGGAGAGAAGTTGACGGATCTTCATTTAATAATGCTTCAAGTAAACGAATATCCCCCTCCGGATCAAAATTAGAATCGTCCATTATCGGAATGGAATCATTAGCAAGAAATGCCTCTATCTCATCTGAAACGACATCACTTCCTTCAACCGGTGTGAAAGAAGGATGGAAAGAATCGGAAACGATTTCAGAATCACCGTTAGAATTTTCCCCGGGCTCATTTTGGATTGGAACGAGGTTCTCAACACTTGACTCTTTGAATTCGTCAGATTCCGTTGCCGGAATAGTGTTTAGATGCTCGTCCCCCATTGTTAAAGAGTCCTCGGGTTCTACGGGAGAAGAGATAGAATCATTTTGAGGATTTAGATTGATCGTAATCGTGGAACTATCATCATACAAACAACACTCACAAAACTGGAATTTCCTTTCTTCGGTACGAGGTTCTTCCATTGATTTCTCATTAGGCTCGGGAGTAGATGTATAATGATTAATCACCATCTCTTTCAACTTATCCATCATTGATTTGATTTCCAAAATATCATTATTAAAATTGGAAGTTTGTGGGGGTTGGTAAAAACCACTAGAATCGTAACAAGAATTTGGTTCGTGATAAGAATTTTCAAACGATCCCCCATAATGCTCAAAATTGGATGTATTTTGAAATGAATCACCATTGCAATATGGGTCTTGCTCATAAAAGTTTTGAGGATAAAACTCAAAGCTTGGATCGTGAGCGTAAGACGTGTCAGCACTCGGGGCATGGCACATACAATTGGTGTATCCACATTCATTACAAAAACATCGCCCACATGACGTTCCTTCTTCGGAAGGGTTTCCATAAGTATAACAATTAAACGAAGGTGGTGGTGGTGTTGGATAGTAATCGGGATCATTTGACGGATTGTTAAAAGATCTTTGATCATATGTGGGATAATTACAATCCCAACAAACGCCATCACGAATATCACTACCACATCGGTCGCACGTACACCACACACACAACCCTCCGAAAAACGGTTCTCCACAATGAAAACAAATTGGATCCATAAGAATTAAAAATAAGAGGGTTTGAGAAGAAGAATTGAATTTTAGAGGATAAGAAGATTATTTTTAGGTTTTATATTTATAGAAAAACAAATCACAAAAACTTTTATTTTCTTTTTATAAAACGTTACGTTAATTGAAACCGTTTCCTTCAAACCACTCGCGACGGGACGGGAGAGAAGATTGGATCTCTCTTCAGCTTGCAATTTAATGTCAAAGCTATCCGTATTTCCCGCTTATTCGGTTGTAGTATGAAGTAATCCGACAAACAACTAATTTCACGTTTTTGTTATATTGTTATGCTTATTTAGTTTACAACGCTCCTCCTTTCGGTCGAGACGAGGCAATAACTTTATTATTTTTTTGGTATTTTTGGAAATACTTTAGGAAAAGTATTTCTGATTTTTCAATATTTATATATATATATACAAAAATAGAAGAAGGCTTAACAAAACACGATTTTTTCAAAACAATGATTCAAAATTCACTTCAAGCCTTCCCTGGCAGCGGCGCCAAAAACTGATTCGTTAAAATCAAGTTATAATATAGTAGTAAAGTATCGAAATGATCCGCGAGAAATACGGATCACCCGAGTCGTTTCCCAGTGAAGGAGAATGGAATCAAGAATATTGATTCGTGTAATCGTGATTTGAAAAGTGGTGAAAGAGGCAAATAGTGATCAAATAATTCAAGTATCAACTAACAGCTATGAATCATGCAAAGAGTACAAGCTAGTAATGTACCAAAGTCTAAAACATAAAAACGGAAATGCACACGTGATTATTTAAACGTAACGCGCGAAATAAAACGCGAGTTGTACGCTACACTAATTCTACGGACTTCAAATTAATTTTCAAAAGTCAAAAATGATAAAAGAAAATTTTAAGAAAAAGAAAAATATTTTTTTGACTTTTTATTTAATTTCTATGAATTAAATACTATTTTAAACTATTTAATAATTAAAAGAAAAGGTAAATAAAGTGAGAAAAATGCAAAATTACTTTCTAAAATTCTAAAATAACTTAAAATAATTTTCTAATATTTTTTTTGACTTTTCTAGGGTTTTTCTGATTTTTTTTGTAATTTTTAGTAATTAAAAAGTAATTAAAAATGATTAAAAATGAAAATTAAATAAGAAAAATAGCAAATTAACTCAGAAAAATATGAAAATTTCAGGGAAAATCTAAAATTATATTCTGAATCTAGGAAAAATAAAAAAAATGAAAAATAAGCACTGGAAGTGCTTATTAGCTTAAAAACAGCTTATTTAAGTGCTTATTTATAAGCATAGTTGACCACTAGTTGACCAAACTTTTACCAAATGCTTTTTATACTTAATTAAGCTTATAAGAACAGAAATCAGGCCAATAAATGCACAGGAACACAGTTAAGCTATAAAAGTAGCTCAAATAAGCACTTAGGAGAGCAAATAAGCAAAACAGAATAAGCCAAGACCAAATACCAAATGAAATAAGTACTATGGACTATAGTAAGCTCCGAACAATCAAAACTTTCAACTAGAGATCTATATTAAAGATTTGCAGCCCACTTTAAATTCAGGTTTTAGCCTAATCCTACATACTAAATGGTTTAAATAAGCAGTCCTAATAAGCTAAATAGTATGAACTACTGGTGGAAATCTAATTACTACTATGGGGAGAACCCAAAATAAGCAAGAACACAGACCTTAGTTGCAATCTACTAGCTTAAACTTGCCCAAGAAATGGGGTAGGGACTGATGGTGCAGGGCACCTGAGTGCCCAATCAGCCAACTTTAAGCCACAATTCTGATAAGCAAATAAGCTCTGATCCTAAATTTTCTAATTGATATTTATTAACTAGCTACTAATGATCACAATTCAACAAACTATAACTATTTCTAATAAGTAATAAATCCTGCAAAAGCATGTAGAAATCTTACCAAAATCTGAGTTATAACTAGTTTTGACTTTCTTATTGCAATGAAACTTTGACTATTTCTAAATTAAATCACCAAAATCTATTCCTAGATGTTTATTAATTAAGTTTAAACACTAAAAACTTAAATACCAACTAAAAATGCAAAGTATGAACAAGATTTTAGGAGCAGATATCAACTATAGCAGTCCTAGTGATGAATTAAATTTAATTTTGACTTAAACTATGTAACCTACACTTTATTTGATAATAGTAACTCTAATTTACCTAATATGACTTAAATGAACTAATGAAACTTCACATAAATCACTATAGCACTCAACAGTAACACAACCAAACACCCCCTTATCTGTCGAACTTCACTACATCTAACTGATTAAAACCTTAAGTTCCTACAACAATGATCAATTTAATTGACTATCCACTAATAGAGATACATTGAACAGTAACTTCAACTAAAAACCTCTCAAACTCTAATCCACTAATTCTCAAATAGACCTATGCAATCTCAGAAACAAGTTACAGTTGAATACTGAATCAAACAAGCAATTCTATTCACAACAGAAACAAAAACTTCAATCTCAATTAGCTAGATCAAACAGTAATACAACTGCTCAGATATCCAGTATGACAGATGCTTAAATGAAGCTAATAAACACAAATCAAAACAACCAGTAATACTACAAATCAATTAAGCTCAACTACAAATTATAACAACTATCTAAACTATAGAAATTTAATGAAACAGTGAATAAAATGGGACTTACAAAATCAATACCCCCTCAGCCAAACAGAGGGGGTTTCACTTTGCTTGCCTGTCTTTGGACAGGCACAACCTTCGACTTCTGAGTTAATCCTGCTAATTCCACCACAATTCACCAAAAGAAAAATAACAGTTGACTAAGTTTGACCATCAATTTTATTACCATTTACTCTAAAATTCATTCTCACAAAAGCTTTTTAAATCTAAAATGAAATGAATGAAACTAAAAAACAAGCTTTGATTTAAACTACTTTCTATGAAAACTATATTATTATTTTTTTATTTTCTGGATTAATGTAAATGACACAAAAGTATTATGAAAACTAAGATTTAACAGTTGACTTAAGCTATTTGAGATAGAACTGAAAACTATTCAATAACAACAAATCATTTAATAAGCAGTAACAACAATAAGCAGTACCTATTTAAGACAAATTTAATTCAAAATAAAGCTAAATTTCATTAAAATAAAGAAGAGTTACAATCTGATTACAACTAAGAAAACATTTTGGCAGAGCTTCGCTATTCGAAACTCCACACTCTCAATGGTGAAACAGGGGGGTTATATATAGGGGAGCCCAAGGTGAGGGGATTAGGGTTACAGAAGGATCCAGAAGCTCAATCATGGCCACAAATCTTTATCCCACTCATCATGTCATCATCTTATCCATTCTTGGCTATTTGATCATGTGCCACGTCCCCTTGTCCAATCACAGTTCTTCAATTGGCCATGTGTGATGAAATATGTCGACATCTCTGACTTGTCAGACTCTTCTAGAAAGATTCTAGTACGAGGTTTGTGTTTTGGATTGGTACGAGGTAAAAAAAGGGAAGGGTGCAGGGTAATTAGGTGGGGGAGATGCACAGTAAAACGGGGCGCGTTGGGTATTTTTATTGTTGTTTGATTTTGGGTCGGGTTTGATATTAATAAAAGGTTTGGACCGGGTTTGAATGGTGGGGTGGTGATGGGCTGTTTATTGTTTTTGGGCTTGGGGTTTTAGGAGGTTGTTATTGGATTATAAGTATATAGACTAAGTAGTGGATCCGGTTTGAAGTGGTAATAAGACCCAAGGGACTAAACTTGCAAATCTGGAATTGTGAGGACCCATAATGCTAATCTTCCATAATATTCTTCCAAGGGTTCTTTGTGGCATTTCTTGGATATTTGGAGGGCCTGAGTTGTCAATCTTCCAAAGTATCTTCATAAGGACCAATGTTGACAATTCTTGAAAGTTGAGGGACCAAATGTGAACTTTCTTCAAACTTTATTCCCGGGTCACTTATGTAATTTCTTGAAACTTTGAGGATCCCAATTGACCATATGAGCTTTATTTAGACCACTAGCTTCCCCGGCTCTGACTTTATTCAAACTTTTCCAAATCTCGTGCCCGTTTTGTCATTTTCTCATGATTTTTCGTCTTTTCGTAATTATCCGTTCATGCACATTCACAAACACAAAAACACACTTTCTTTGGCATTATTGGTTAGTTTTTGGTTTATTTGGTCCAATTTTGGCTTAGAAAAGGTGAGTAAATAAGTACTCACCACTTACGCATAAACTTAAGCATAAAACCCTAGGTTTACGCCTAAGTTAGCTTTTTCTACGCATAAGTTTCTGATTTTAAGCATAAAACCCTAGTTTTACGCAAAACATTGGTTTTCTACGCAAAAGATTGGATTCCTACGCATAAGATTGAGTTGTTACGCCAAAGGTTCTTTAGTTACGCATAAGGTACAATTCTTACGCATAACTTTGAAGTTACGCGTAAGATTTCTGGATTTTACGCAAAAGGTTCATCCTCAGGTCTCTTCAACGTGCTACGGTAACTCAGTACTTCCCTAGCTTGGACAAGTTAGTGGAATACTTCAACACGGGATATCTTTCAAGCTTGGACAAGTTTGAGAGATTTGTTTGGTTCTTTAACCTTACGCATAAACTATAGCTTACGCTTAAGCCAAAGTTAAAGGTTGCGCATAACTTCAACTTTACGCCTAACATAAGTTTACGCATAAGCTCCAGGTTACGCGTAAGATTCAAGTTAACCATAAGATCAAGGTTTACGTATAACAACATATCATTAGAGTTGACTTTTGCTGCTTAGAACTTGATTTTTGACGACCAAACTTCAAACGGCCATAACTTTTGAACCGTAACTCCGTTTTCAACGAAATACCTATCAAAACGACCGTGTGACTGAGAAGAAGGACACGCTAAAAAAGTTTATTTATTCAACCCAAGTTTCAAAGCCTAAAAACACTCCGGGAAGAAGTTATTGAGGTTTTAAGGTTTTAGATCAAATTTTCACTACAACAACTTGCATCAACTTACATCATACACAAATCCTACTTCGTTGAATCGATCTAAGATCAACTTTATCATTCATCAATGGCAACTCAGCAAGATATTCATGCAGCCGGTGCAGAAAACCGACCTCCCATGCTGTCAAAGGGTGGTTACTCACAGTGGGCTAGTCGTATGATGCGCTATCTTAAGAGCAAACCAAATGGAAAACTTCTTATCAAATCCATTGTGGAAGGACCCTTCAAACCAAGACAAGTACTAGACCCTGGTGATCCTAATGGAACCCCCTCACCCCCACCCCGTACAACCATACTACGGAGATCAGAATGAGACTGAGTACACTGAGGAAGACAGACAACAGATTGCAGCTGATGATCAGGCATTTCATCTAGTCGTTCTTGGTATGGGAAAGAGTCGATAGGTTAATGTATGGGACAGACATCGGGAAACTGGAAATGGAAACACAATTGCTCAAAGAACTAAGCAAGTTTACTTCAATTCCTGGTGAATCCATAGATCCGTACTACCTCAGGTTCTGTAAGATCATGAATGACTTATCAAGACACAACCTCAGTCAGACGAACATCGCTAACAACACCAATTTTCTGAATGAGTTACAACCTGAATGGGGAAGATACGTCACTATTGTTTATCAGACAAAGAACTTGCATGAGGCTACTTATAATCAGTTGTACGACATCTTAAAGCAGAATTAATCTGAGGCTAATGAAGTAAGGGCTGAATTACTTGCTAAAAAGCATGATCCTCTTGAATTAATTGCTAATACACCAACACCTATACCAGTGAACACACAACAACAACCATCATATATTCAACAATCAACACCTGTCTACCAACAACAATTCTACCCACAACAACAACATGTTATTCCACAACAACAATACCCACAATTCCAAGAACCAGAATTCACTGACAATGATGAAACTACTCCTGCATTGACACAAGCATTTGCTTTTCTGACAAAGGCATTCTGTGGAAAACTAGAAGGGGGGTTGAATAGTTTTACGTCTTTTTAATTTTATTATGAAAACTTAGTTTAGTTTTAAAACCTTGTTTACTTTTAAAACTTTGATTCGATCTTATGTGAACTCAAATCTTGAACAATATGAACAACTATATCTAAGTATGAACAATAATAATAATGTAAGCTAAGTATGTGAAATCAACACATGCATAATATAAACAATTATAGCTATATACAAGAGATAAGTAAGTAAACGTTTATTATGTAATCCTTAATTATGTGTTGTATGAAAACTATACTTGATCGAAATGATCAATTATATGTATGTTACCTTTTTAGTTTGACTGTAAAAATTTTGTTTTGTGAATGAAACTTTTGTTTGATCTTTAAGTAAAATCAATACTAGCACTATATGAGCAACTATATATATACGTCTACGTCTACAAAAGTAATAACGATATAAGCAAGATAATAAGTAAGATATGGAAAGATCTAACCGCGAGACAAAGGATTTATAGTGGTTCGGCTACAAGGACACCTTCCTTGCCCTACTCCACTCCTCGAGTCACCTACTCGAGAGTTTTCTTCACTATGTCAACAAGCTCCCTTATGGCGGAGAAAATCTTACACACCAATATACACACCACAACTTCGTCACAACTTATTCAAATTTTCTACACAACTTCTTCACACCTAGTCACTACTTAATCACAACACTACTTCTTCACACCTATCTATCTTCACAACTATCTACTTCACAACAATCTTTTTCACAACTATCTACTTCCCAATATCTCTACTTCACAACTATCTACTACACAATATCTCTCTATCTACACACCTTGCTAATCTATCTTCTATCAAATATTCACAACTAGTTACACAAAGAAATAGATATAATGGATGATGCTCTAACAACTTGGATGTGGAGGTCACAACAAGTTGTAATACTTCTTCTCTTGAAGGATTGAAGTATTCTTCTCTTGCACTTGAAAGGTTTAAGCTTGAATCACTTGGAAACAAAAGCTTATGATTATATGATTATATCGCAGAATTGCTTCCCTTTGTCTGAGATGATTTCCCCCGGTAGTCCGAAGCGACACACAATGTTATCCCACACGAATCGTTTAACCTGATTGCCGGTGATGTTCACTACTGCTTTCGCCTCAATCCACTTTGTGAAGTAGTCGATGGCTACAATGAGGAATTTTAGCCCTCTCGCTGCAACTGGGAAGGGGCCTGTAATGTCAATGCCCCACTTATAGAATGGCCATGGTGAGGTAATGGGGGTTAATTCTTATTGTGGTTGGCGCGGTATTGGCCTATGCACTTGGCAGTTGCTGCATTTTTTGATCATATCTCGCGCATCGCGATGCATAGTAGGCCAATAATACCCTGAGCGCAGTGCGCGCGCCACCACGGATCGTGGTCCTGTGTGCATGGCACATGATCCCGCATGTATTTCTCGGAGAACATAATCTGCTTGGAGAGGTCCGACACATCTGAGCCAAGGTTGTAAGAAGGAACGTCGGTATAGGATGTTATTTCGTAATTCGAATTTTTGCGCTGTGCGCCGTATCCTTCGAGCGTCCTTTTGTTCTTGTGGTAAGATCCCTTTGCTTATGAAGTCGATGATAGGTGTCATCCACGTGCGATCTTGTTCTTCTATCACTGTGGATACTTCCATCTCCAAGATTGATTTGGTTTTTAGTGTTTCTACCAAGACCTGTTTTGATAGATGCGCAAAGCTTGTAGACGCGATCTTGCTGAGTGCGTCCGCCTTTCTGTTGTCTCCTCTAGGTACCTGTTTGATTGTGAACCTATCGAAGCTTTGTATCAAGGACTTGGTCTTTTCAAGGTATTGGATCATGTGTTCATCTTTGGCTATGTATTCACCTAACACGTGGTTAGCTACTAGCTTGGAGTCTACATTTGCTTCCAGGTTACGTACACCCATTTGTATTGCAATGCGTAATCCAGCGAGTAGCGCTTCGTATTCTGCCTCATTGTTTGTGGCTGTGAATTCGAAGCGCAGTGCGTAGGTGAATTCTATCCCTTCTGGGTCGGTAAGAATAAGGCCTGCGCCTGATCCATCTGCGCATGATGATCCATCTGTGAACAGGATCCATGGTTCCTGTAACTCTACCTTGCTTGTTGCAAGTGGAGTATCCGTATCTGGCTTTTCAACGATGAAATCGGTTAGTATTTGCCCCTTGATTGCAGTGCGCGGTCTGTATGAGATGTTGTATTCACCTAAAAGTATACTCCACTTTTGTAGCCGCCCTGATGCGTCAGGTTTGGAAATAACTTGCTTGATGGGTTGGTCTGTGATGACAGCTATTGGGTGCGCCTGGAAGTATCTGCGCAGTCTTTTGGCTGCGAATACTAGGGCGAAGACCAGTTTTTCCATAGCGCTGTAGTTAGTTTCCGTTTTCTTTAATGCTTTGCTTACAAAGTATATGGGAGTTTGAACAGAGTTTCTATCTGTTAGTAGCACTGCGCTGACTGCTCCATGGGTTGCCGATAAGTACATAATCAGTTCTTCCCCTGGTCGCGGTGCGACGAGTTTGGGGAGAGATGCCAGTTGATTTTTTAGTTGTTGGAAAGCTTCCTCTGCTTCCTCTGTCCAGCGGAAATCTCCCTTTTTTGTACACTTCGCGAGTGTTTTAAAGAGAGGGAGTGATTTGTCTGCGGACTTGGATAGGAAACGGTTTAGTCCTGCGAGCTTTCCGTTCAGTGATTGGACTTCTTTTAGTGTGCGTGGCGAGGGGAGATCAATGACAGCTTTTGTCTTTTCAGGGCAGGGTTTGATACCATCTGGCTCGATTAAGTACCCGAGGAACATACCTTCTGATGCACCAAATGTGCACTTTTTGGGATTCAACTTCATGTTTATTCTCTCCAACGTTTTGAACGTTTCCTCAATGTCGCGCACTAATTCTTCCTCTGTGTGGCTTTTTATGACGAGGTCGTCTACATACACCTCCAAGTTGCGACCCACTTGCTTTTCAAAAGCTGTGTCTACTAATCGCTGGTAGGTTGCGCCAGCGTTCTTTAGACCGAAGGGCATTTTTGTGTAGCAGTAGACTCCTTGGCTTGTGTGGAAGCCTGTTTTTTCTTCATCTTCCACGGCCATCTGAATTTGATGGTATCCCTTATATGCGTCTAAGAAGCATTTGAGAGGATATCCGCACAGGGATTCGACCTTCCAATCTATTTCTGGCAGTGGATAGCAGTCCTGTGGACATGCTTTGTTGAGGTCCGTGAAGTCCACGCACATCCTCCAACTGCCATCCCTTTTCTTTACCATCACTGGGTTAGAAAGCCAATCGTGATAGTAGACTTCGCGCATAATTCCTGCCTCCACGAGTTTGTGAACTTCTTCCAAAATAACCTTTGCGCGATCCGGAGCTTGGCCACGCTTCTTTTGTCTTATTGGGGAATATCCTTGTCGGATTTGTAGCTTGTGCTCTGTGATAGAGCGTGGCACTCCTGTCATATGTTTTGGTTCCCACGCAAAGATGCTTAGGTTCCTTTGCAAGAGTGCGCATACAGCTGCTTTACCTTTGTCAGATAAAGATCCTCCAATCGACACCTGTTGGTCTGGGTAGTCAGGATGAATAGCGACTTGTAAGTTTGGTATTTTTGTTGTGCGCTGTTCTGGGGTATGATTTTAACATTCTGTGTGCTGTGGATGGTACGGCGCGCATGGATGATATTCCAGGTCTTCCAATGATACCGTTGTATGGCGAAGGAGACCTGATGATCATGAAGTTTATCCATGTTTCCGTGGAGTGTTGTTCATCTCCCACGGCTACGAGTAGGCGTAGTTGTCCCATAGGCCATATCTTTTCTCCCGTGAAACCAGTTAATGCTGTTGCGGCTGGTATTAGCTGGTTTTGTATCTCGGGTTTTAGTCTTTTAAAGCAGTGTTCATACAGGATGTCTGCGGATGCTCCTCCATCGATATACATGCGGCGGATATCATGACCCCCGGTATGTATTTCGATGGTTAATGGCTCTACCACTGCGTTGTCCGCGGTGATGCTGGGGAAGGATATCTCTTTCTCTGAGGAGAATTTTTGGCTAATTTTTTGTTTTGTCTTGCGCTGCCATGATTGTACCATGTAGATGATATCAGCCTTATCTTTTTGGGGCTCTTTCGTGGCTCCAATTTTTTGCCTATCCTTCCCTTCCTTGATGCTTTTTACGAGGTGATCCATTCTGCCTTCCTTTACTAATTTTTCAATTAGCTGTTTTAGCTGGACACACTCGTTGGTAGTGTGGCCTTTTTGGCCATGGTAGTCGCAGTACCCACTCCCTATGCGCTTATTTTCTGCGGTGCGCATTGGTGTGGGTTTTGGGAAGTTCGCCCCTTCTGTTGCAAATATCTCTCTTGGAGTTTTTGTGAGGGGGGTATATCTATCATTACCTTGCCCCCTTCCCTGACCGCGGTAATTCTTTCCGCGATTGCTGCTTTGATCATTGGATTGTCTCCTAGGCTGCTCTTGTTGCTTATAGCTTGAGTAGCCTTTTTTACTATCCGCGGCCGCCGCTTCTCCTTGGATGAAGGATCTGGTGCGCTTTGTTAGCTCATCAAAGTTCTGAGGTACCCTATCATTTAGCTTCCGTATAAGCTCTGGGTTATTGATCCCATTCATGAATCCTGAGATTTTCAGTACCTCAGGGCATGCTTTAATTTGCATGCATTCATCCTTGAAGCGTTCCATAAAAGCGCTTGTGGATTCCCCTTGACGTTGCTTTACCCTAGCTAATTCCACAGGGTTTTTTGCGCACTTCTTTCGTTGCGTGAAGTTTAGGCGGAATGCCTTTCGCAACTCTTCGAATCCATTGATGCTTCGTCGTGGAAGCTGGTTGAACCATGTTCGTGCGTTCCCTACCAAGGTAGAGTTGAACATGTGGCACCACACAGGTTGTGGCCAATTTTTGATAGCAGCCGCTGACTCGAAAATTTTTAGGTGATCATCAGGGTCACCCGTTCCATCATATGTTTTCACATTGGTAGGCATGCGTCTTCTCTTGCAATCAGAGTAATCGCTGATGCGTCTTGCAAACGCGTCAACTTTTTGACGCCGCCAAGGAAGGGATAGATCTTCATCCCTTTCTTCGCGGTGCTTTCCTCTGGATTTCCAGTGCCCTGTCTCTTTGTCCTCGTTGTCCGAGGAATTACTAGAGTAGGAGTTATTTTTTCTGTGGCGCTTGCACCGGTATTTCTCAGAGGAAGAGTTTGAGGGGCTTTCACTTGGGGAGGGTCTCCTTCCCAACCTGTCGTGAACTCTCCTTCTTCTGGATTTGAAGGAGCTTGCGCTTGGCGATCGTGATCGTTCAAGTCTGTCTTCCGTTCTTCTACTACTAAGCCTGGTATGAATGTCGGAGCGTCTCTCATTACCTTCATATTCCTCCGAATATTGAATGTTAGATGGCGTGCCGAGTCTGTCGTGGACATTGGCGCGCCGTTCGCTGCGTTCGCGCTCATGATGGCGTGGTGGAGATCTTTCTGGGTCAAAATTTAGCCTGTCATGCAGGTTATGGCCCGATCTTCTTCTTGCTTCATCTTGCATGAGATTATTTAGAGTTTCGTAGTGTTGCGATACGAAGTTGTTTAACATCAACTCAGAAGCATCTTTTTCTGCTGCAAGAATTTCTCTTTCAGCACGGAGTTCCCTCTCGCGATTAGGTGCGCCTGGCGGTATAGTGTTGTCCACTATGGGTGCCGTTTGATGAGGTGTGGCGAAGAGGGTACGCTGGAGATCATCAGCGTTTGTAACCACCGTAGCGGCTTGGGCGACTTCCAAGGGTAATTCTACCGTGGTAGGAATTGGAGTTATCTCTGGTTGACCATCCGTACTGGTCATTCCGTAGATTAACCCTGAAGTCGAGCTTTTGTGCTTCTTTTTGTGCAAGTCATCTCGAGATTTATCTGGCTGCGGAGTCCGCTGCCCTGAGTTCTTGTTTTTCGTCATTCTAGTGTCAAGTTCTTAGTGTGGTCCCACGGATGGCGCCACTTGTTGCTACAAAAGTTGGGCGCTCTTAGCTTGGGCTTGGGCTCTTGTATCAACTCACTTCTTAATGCTTCGTTGGACCTGCGCACTAAGAAAATAAACAGACACCGTTAGGCTTATCGTGGGATTGTCTCCCACGATTAGACTCCGGCGTGAGAGTAAGTAATCGGTTTAGGGTTCTCGTAAAGAGTTTAGGGATTTAGTCAATCGTACCTTGAATGAGAATCGTATGATTCTATATATAGGGGCGTAGAAACCGTGTTTCTTGCTCCTTACTCTTTGCACGCGTAGTGCTTATCCGAGGAAGGATATCTATTCCATGAATAGATGATCCTTATCTCGTACCCGGTGGGTTTAGTTGGGCTTTGGGCTTCTTGAGCCCACGCCGTTGATACTGCGGCCCGTACCATTGTCATGGTAGCCCATTCGTGATGGGCTTAGGCGTTAGTAATGTGTATCGTATGGGCTCGTGGCCCACATATAGACTATACGTCATCAAGAATGGTATAGAAGATTTATATCAGAGAGTTTATAGTGCAAAAGGTAAGGAAAAATGCCAGATTTGAGCCAGTATTTATAGGGAAAAATTTACTGTTCGGGAGCGTGTCCGGTCCACTTAATTAGGGGGCGGTCCCCTTAATAATTAAGGGGGCCGCCTAGTATAATTAAGGGGGCCGCCTAATAAAAAATATTTTTTCTTCAGCTTTTTTGTCTTTTTGTGGGGGAGGTTTTTCTAAAGAATGTAGCCGTTTTTTGGGTAGAAATTTGAATTCAAAATATTTATTTTGAATAAAACATTTCTTATACATACAAAAATGTTTTGTATAAGTTTAAAAATGTTTGTCCCACTTTAATAAAATGTAAGGTTTGTAAAAATAAAAATTCCTTTGATCATAAAATGCATTAGACACTTTGTTTATTCATACCTTAAGTGATTTGGATGCTAAAGTGAATATTTACGACTAAATACTTGTTTACGTCATAATTTGTAGTTCAACGAGTTTACGTTTTGTGATTATCAAAACATAGAGATATCGAAATATGTTAATAACGTTTTTAGGCATTATTTATATCAACAATCTCCCCCTTTTTGATGATTACAAAACCTAAACTCATTAAGTCTAAAAATTAATTTTTAGACAAGTACTTAGTGAGTTTATATTCACTTCTCCCCCTTTTTGTAGAATCAAAAAGGTTATGTCGGCTAGCTTCATAAATAAAGTTAGACGGGATGAAAGCTCCCCCTTGATGTGTGCTCCCCCTTGTTCGATGGCACCAAGGGATCGAGATATGGAATGCTCACAAGAAAAATATTAGAAGCACAAGCATATATAGAAGAATATGCAATATACAAATAACAAGCATAGCAAACAAATATTAAGGATACATAACAATTAATTCAAAGTGATTATGTTAAAAGATCCTAATTTGCCAAAGAGAGTCATCAGACTTGCTTGTAACAAAAGGTTGGTTCATTCATATTTGAAAGTGAAAATCATAAGCATATAGTATGCTTAGATGGTTGATGATGGAGTGTTTGGAATGAAGATGGTTGAGTTAGGGTAAGGTTGTTGGATTAATGGAGGTATATGTTTGGGTCATGAATGTTGGAGAGTTTGGTGGTGGAGAGTTTGTAATGGAAGAGGTTGATTATGGTTTTGGATGTTGTTCAAGTGAGGGTATTGGATGTGATCTAGTGAGAAGATATTCAATCCAAGTGAAGTGTTCATTGAATGCAATGGTTTTTAGGAGAAAGATGCAACAAGGCCAATTGTTGACATGTTTTTCAACTTGATTCAAGTTGTGGGGTGATGAAGGAGAGCTAGAGGAAATTTGTTATTAGGGATGGATGATTGGACATCAAACATAGGGATAACATGTGTGTTGGTAGGAGGTGGTGATAATTCTTTTGGTGATGGAGACATTTTTTATTATGGGTAATAATTGATGGATGATGGTGAAGGTATGGTAGAAGAGGATGTTTCATGATTTGAGGGTGTTTTGGTTCAAATGGATGGAGTTTGGGTGTGTAGTTGGATGATTGACCAAATTGATAGGGATTGTGGTAGGTTTTATTGAAGTTAGTTTTTGTGGTTTGGGATGAAGGTGGATGTTTGGCCAATGTGGTAAGGTTGTATAAAGGTTCAATGGAATATTTTTGGATGTTGCATTGGTAGGTAAAACACGATGTGAGGTAAGCAATTCGAGTATGGAGAGGAAGGTGGGTGATGCAAATTGCGTTGTGCAAGGTGCATAGTATTAAGGTCACGAAGATCATGGAGTTGGTCAAGTTTTTCACAAGACTTCAAGGTTTCCAAGGAGGATGATTGGGATTGTTGTTTTGAGATTGAACATGCTCTTCATATGGCTTATGTGGGTGAGATGAAGGTGTATTTTTGGGAACAAGGATGGATGTTTGGTTATTATGATGAGGTTTGCGAAAGTGTTCATTTGAGTGAACATGAGGTTTGCGTGTGTAATGGTTTAAAGGTTTGAGTGTAAGGTAGAAGGATATGAGGTTTGAGTGTGTAAAGATTATGAGGTTTTAGTGTGATGTAGAAGGATATGGGTGAGTAAAGGTTGTTTATATGTAATGTTGGTGGGAATAAGGATGTATAAACTTTGATAGAAGGTTTAGGATAAAATAGGTTTGTGAATTTTGGGAAGTGTAGGATGAAATGGGCTAAAAAGAAACAACATCTTCGACCATCAGATGGCCGGTCCCCTTAATTGGAGGCCGGTCCCCTTAATAATTAAGGGGGCCGCCTTATGATTTAAGGGGGCCGCCCATCTGGTGATTCCCAGATTGCCAGAAAAGGGTTTTTGGTAGTGGATTGCAGAAAGGTTGTGTTTTTGGTTTCTAACAAGTCCAACTCTTTGAGGCAATAAAGCATATACTAATTATGTAGCCAAAGCATGTTAACCAAAGAGATTAAGTAAACAAGCAATTTCATCTAGCATGCAAACATACTCATCAAGCAAGTAAAATATAAGTGCTAGGAAACAATAAGCAACATCAAGTATTTCATAACTACATAACTAGGAGGATGAATCTTAATGTGTATCAATGTGCAATAAGTGGGTAGTTATGATAGCATGGATTTCTAGATTTGTTACAAACAAAGTCTTAATAGACAAACCATGGTCCTCTTGATTTTGATTTAGTTCACTTATAAGTGTCATTTATATAAATATAGATGAAAAATATGAGATCACCATGCATGATTTAAAGAGACGTTTTTAGCATTATTCAACAATGTTTGAAAGTATGTTTTCACGTAGATGTGAGAGTTATTTGACTAGAATAGATTGGGGTTTTACTTCAAAATGTGTTAATGAAAGGTAAAGAAAATTTTCCCAATCTTTGGTTTTGATCAAAACAAAATTGTGGATATTGATAGTGAAAACATGTTATTTCAAAGTGGGATAGTTATTTGAAAAACTATTTTCCAAAATGTGAGGTTTTTGCATATTTTTAGATATATTAGATTTTTTACGACAAATATCATTAATCATATATTTTAAAAGATGTTTATTAAAGATCTCATACTCAAGAGTATTGGTTAAGCCTATTATTATCTCATGCTATCGTTCCTACACATCCTATGATCCTAAAGGAAGTGATGACGATAATTTATATGTTAGATGCGAGAGTGTTGGATGGGGTATAACCTAACATCTATAGTTCCTTTGTTTTCGCACGCTTATCTAATTTAATGCCATAGTCTACGAGAGCTTGTTTCATCCATAGTTTTCTTACGCGAGGGATCTAATCCTACTTCTATATTTACGATTGACAAAATTATCAAAGATTGAGATTCCTTATTTCGATTCCAGAATAATTGAAGAAACCTCTGACATTACTTGCGAATACTCGAAATGCTGCCAAGATATCAGTATCCTTGGTTCAAGAATCAGTTTTATTTTTATAAGGGCTTAAATCACTTCCACTTAACTCATTTCACTTCATCACCATGAGTTTGTTAATAGTGGATATAGAAGATTTCCATTTTCTATTTTGTTCGGCAATGAACAATTTTATCTTATTCCTAGGAAAGTCAACCAATGATGTTTCTAGGTTATAAGAGTATGAGCTATTATGTAAATATATATGTATAGCTAAGCATTAATCTAACTAATCATTTATCTAAGCATGCAAATTATAGCGATGAACTTAAAAGAGACGCGTACCTTTTAGTCTTCAATGGATTTTCTTCAAGCACTTCAAGTGACAATGTTGACTTAAAGAAGTCATTTGTAGATGAGATTCCAACTTCTTCGAAGATTGACAACTTAGCCACCTGGTCCCCATTGTCTCATTGGTCCAAAGTTGTTTGGTCCAAACATATTTAACATTTGGCTAGGATGCATGCATGGTGGTAATATTCCCCAAGGATTGTAACTTGGTTGATAATTCCACATTTGATGACTAGTATTATTGTAGTTTTGTCTATTTTGGTTTCTTCTAGGTTGAGGGGTTTTAGACCGAGGATGAGGATTATTTGGTCTATTTGGAGGTGGAGTTTTAGATCTTAATTTTGGTATAGACAATCCGGTGTCGGCTTTTAATGATGGTTTATAAAAACTTTTTACTTCCTCATCACTCGCAATAGGCATTTTTCTATCTTTTATAAGTATATACTTAGGTTTTGACTCTAATGGTTTTTGTTTACTAGATACACATTCAAACTTTATATTTTTATTTCCACTAGTTGAAACATTAGTTGAGGTGAATCCTAGACCGGTTTTATCTCCCGAAGTTTCTTGAACACTTATTATTTTCTTAAGTGAGTTACTACCATTTTTAAACTTGTCAAGTTTGAAAATTTTATCTTTAAGTTTTTTGTTTTCATTTTTGACCTCTACGCATGTTTTACATTCTATAAAAACTTCTTTTTCTTTTTCCAAATGTTGTAGTTTAATTTTTAATTCGAGTACTTCATTTTCTAATAGATTATTAATATGTTTTAGTGACTTATTTTTAGCTATAACCTTTTGACCTAATTTGCATAACCTATTATATTCACTATCTAGGTCTTTTTCGTCTAATGATAAATTTTCGTCACTAAAGTATTCGGTTTCGGAATGTACCTCACTTGATGTCTTGGCAATAAGACACCTTTCTTCCTTTGTGGTTTCTTTCTCATCTTCATCGCTATCACTCCATGCTCCTCCAATGAATGCCTTTTGATTTTGATTCCTTGACATCATTGGACATTTTCCGATAAGATGATTTGGATCTCCGCATTTAAAGCACTTCCTTTCACTCTTGCAACTTTCGTCGTCATTATTTCTTTGAAATGCTTTTCTTTCATCATGTGGTTGTCTAATGAATCTTCCTCGTCTTTTGAAGAATTTTTTGAAGTCTCTTACGACCATGGCATATTCTTTGTCATTACTTTCGGAGGTTGAGCTATCCTCATCACTAGATTCTTTCCTAGCTTTCAACGCAATTGAGTTGCTTTGCTCTCTTTTTCCTTTGATCATATCAGAGTCTTTCTTTATTATTGCTTCGTAGACTTTCAAGTTGCCGATCAACTTGTCAAGTTGAAGAGTTGACAAGTTCTTTGATTCTTCAATCGCCGTAACTTTAGCTCGCCATTTTGGATGAAGAACCCTAAGAAATTTCCTAACAAAATTCTTACTAGAAAAATTCGCATCAAGTGCTTTTAAGCTTGTGATGATAGTCTTAAACCTAGCAAAAGCATTATCTATTGATTCCTACTCCGGAATCGTAAATTGTTCATATTGTTGAACAAGAAGATCTATTTTGTTATCTTTAACTTGACTATTACCTTGGTGAGTGATTAGTAAAGAATCCCAAATTTCTTTTGCGGTTTTACACATAAAAATTCTTTCATATTCTTTGCGTGGTAACACATTATAAATAACCATTTTAGCCTCATTATTTTTTGCTAGTTTCTTTTTCAAATCATCATTTTGTTTTTCAAAAGATACAATTTCATCCTTTTTAGTTTCAAGATTATATTGAATAGGGGGAAAATCACCAAAGGTAATAACATGCCAAAGATCAAGATCTTTTGATTTCACATAAGTTTCGAATCTATTTTTCCAATATAAAAATCCATCACTTTCAAATAGTGGTGGTCTTTGCATAGATTGCCCTTCTCAATATTTTTCAGATTCCATAGATCGTTGCAAGTTTTAAAATACAATATATTTTAAAAATCTCGCTTGACGTGGCACCTGATACCAATTGTGGAAAACTAGAAGGGGGGTTGAATAGTTTTACGTCTTTAAAATTTTATTATGAAAACTTAGTTTAGTTTTAAAACCTTTTTTACTTTTAAAACTTTGATTCGATCTTATGTGAACTCAAATCTTGAACAATATGAACAACTATATCTAAGTATGAACAATAATAATAATGTAAGCTAAGTATGTGAAATCAACACATGCATAATATAAACAATTATAACTATATACGAGAGATAAGTAAGTAAACATTTATTATGTAATCCTTAATTATATGTTGTATGAAAACTATACTTGATCGAAATGATCAATTATATGTATGTTACCTTTTTAGTTTGATTGTAAAAACTTTGTTTTGTGAATGAATCTTTTGTTTGATCTTTAAGTAAAATCAATACTAGCACTATATGAGCAACTATATATATACGTCTACGTCTACAAAAGTAATAACGATATAAGCAAGATAATAAGTAAGATATGGAAAGATCTAACCGCGAGACTGTTGGGATCATAGTTTTACTATTTATTCAAGTTTCGGTCATTTAATGTAATAGGTTGCTAGGGCTTGTATATTTATTTAAAGTTAAGGCTTATGTAGCAAGCCCATGGGCCTTAAGCCCATTTCGTTTGAAAGAAAAGGGAGGAAGGGAGTGTTGCCCTAATCCTCCCCTATAAATACATTGTATCCTCTCATTAGAGAGGTGTTGGTTATTTGATTATCTTAAGGAAACTCTTGCACTATCACCTTTCATATTATCTCATAATCAACCAATCTCATTTCTCATCTTATTTCTTTCTAAATCATACTTGTGTTTACAAAATGGTGACCTAACAAGTGGTATCATTCGCCTAATAGAGATTGAAGTGTGTTTCTTGGTATTAACGTGGGGTTAAGGGTATTGTTATTCATATTTTTTGCATTTTTCTTTGTTTCTTTCACTCAAATCTTGAAGCTTGGACAAGTTTTAAGGTTGATATAGTGATTTGAAGCTTAGATTTTGCATAAAGTTTAGATCTTTTAAGGTTTTATCACATTTCTTATAGTTTCTCACGATTTTATAGCTTCTTTGATATTGGAAAACTAGTTTTTGGTAGCAAAATCTTTCATATTTAGTGTTTTCTAAGGGTTGGGGAAGTTATTTGATCATTAGAACCTTATTTCTAAGCATTTTTCTTCATAAAATTTGAGATTTTTCAAGTTTCTGACCTCCTTACGCGTAAGTTTCGTGAACAGTACGATTCAACAGCTGTCTACAGTACTTTTTGTCCCTTCTACGCATAAGTTTTGGTCAAAACCCTTTTCTTACGCGTAAAACTGGTCAAAACCCTCTTTCTACGCGTAAGTTGCGATTCCTACGCATAAGTTCTACGCGTAAGTCCACTTTCTACACTTAAGATCACTTTCTACGCGTAACTTTGGTCAAACAGATCAGTTCTACGCGTAACTTTCTACGCATTAGTTCTTACGCATAAGATCATATCTTACGCGTAAGTTTCAGAGTTCTACGCATAACTTCATTCAAAGGTCTTCTCTTCGTGCTACGGTGACTCAGTACTTCCCTAGCTTGGACAAAGTTAGTGGAATACTTCGACTACGGATATCTTTCAAGCTTGGATAAGTTTGAAAGATTTGTTCGGTTCTTTAACCTTACGCATAACTTGATTCTTACACATAAGTTTAAATCTTACGCGTAAAGGGAGAATCTTACGCATAAACGTATTGTTTACGCATAACATCCTCTCTTACGCGTAACATTTGAGTCTACGCATAAGATTATTGTTACGCGTAAGTTTTCAAGTTACCCCAAGGAACGTGCATTTCAATCTTCTAAAAGATCCATCATAAACACAAGTCTCTTTCTACTCTCTTCTTACTTATTTTCAAAAAAAATAATAATAATAATAATAATAATAATAATAATAAAAAAAAAAAAAAAAAAAAGTTTTTTGGCGGGAAAATTTGAGTAAAATTTAATTTTTATAGGAGATTAAACTTTCAATTTTTACGCGAAATTCAAATTTTGATATAACGGTGAAAATTTTGGCCCAAAATTCAAATTTTTAGGCCAAAATTCAAATTTTTTCGGTAAAATTTGGCGGCAAAATTTTTGAAACTCAAATTTTTCTTGCAACCTTATAATTGCATTTTAAAGTGATTTTCAAAATTTTGGAAGAGAAAATTTTTTCAAATTATTTTGGAGGGAAAACCAGAAATCACTATTCTGACCTTGAGTGTGACATTTTGTTTGATTATTTCGATTACGTCGCAACAATCAAGGGGGAGAGAAATGTCATCTACAATGTCTCAATCATCTTCTTCCAACTATCTTCCTCACCAATATTCTCATCAGCAACAGTCATCAGCATCAGTACCTTCTTCCAACTATCTTCCTCACCAATATTCTCATCAGCAACAGTCATCAGCATCAGTACCTTCTTCCAACTACCTTCCTCACCAATATTCTCATCAGCAACAGTATCATCAACAACAAAGTCACAGCTCCCTCATTCGTCATATTCTGATCTTTGGCAATGAATCAAGGCCTCCAATGTTGCTACCAGGAACGTATACTGTTTGGAAACGGAGATTTCTACAATGGCTCACAGATCGTCCTGCTGCAGATCTCATGATTAATTCCATTCAAGATGGTCCATACATAATGATACTTCTTGCTGACTCAAAAGGGATTATCAGACTACAAAATGATGAAGATTTGAATGCTGCTGAACTTGCTCAGTACGATGCTGACCAACAAGCTGCATGGTTCATGACACTAGCCCTTCCCAACTCAATTTACATGAATATGGACTTTCAAGCCAGTGCTTATGAAATGTGGAAATATCTTGAAGCTTTGCATCGTACCGAAGAACTTCATCACATCAGAATGAAGCAAATTCTTGAATCTTGTTTAAGCATGAATCCACTGAAGACCATTCTCCCTGCTCCACCATCTCCAGATGTTGATCATGGATCACTAATCTACACTCCAAATGGTCTCTTCTTCAATCCTCCGAATGCACCTGAGCCTTTCTTCATTCCACAGTACCATCCTGCAACACTACATAATAATGTGCAATCTCTTCTGCAAAATCTAGTGAAGCTTAGTCAAGTATCTTCTAAGAAAGGCAATGGCGATATAACTTCGACTTCTGAATGCTTAAACACAATGAAAGATACTGATGATGAAGAAGATCTTATCGAACCAAGCATGGCATTCTTGGAATACACAGAAAATATTGCAGATGAGGAAGCTCAGGATTATGATTCAACTCTAGTCTTTGACGATAATGTTGAATACAATGCCACACTTAGTCAAATGGAAGTTGAAGGGAGTAATCTCAATGAGGTCTTGCAAAGTGTCATGGGAGATATTACATCTGATGATGAATATGCTGATTTGGAATCCAATACTGCAGATTTGGAAATCGATACTGCAGATGTAATGTTAATGGCAAACATGCAGGAATTTCACATGATTAATACTGGCTCAGAGTATGAGTCTGATAATTCTGTAGATCCAGTTGTGAGATTAAACAGAGAGAAAATGTATCAATCAAGGTCGCTGATGCATGAGTTAGAGACATATTTAGTGAAGAGATGCATGGAACAGTGTAGATCACTTAAGTCACACCTTAAGGTCCTCTCAAACAAAGACTTAGCAGGAACTCGTTCCGAGTATGGATTCAAACGGGCATTTCCATCACTCCTTGGAGAAGACTTTGACATTTTCACGAACATGATGTTCAAAAACGTGAATCAACTTGAAAAGCAGCTTGCATCAGAAGAAGTTCACGAGAATGAATCCAACGCCACCTTCAGAGTAATCAAGGAACAGTTTCAGCAGTTCATCAAATCCCGAATCGAGGATGTAACTTTCAAAGACATATTGATACGAGATTTGGATTCGATTGAGAAGGCAATTCTTCACAGAAGAAATTATGTCCAAAGAATGAATGAACAGAAGTTGCAGATTCAAGAAGAGCAATCTAATATGGTTGATGTGTTGGAAGCTAATTTGGTTTTCATGGATTACAATGGGACAGAATCAGAAGTGCAGTATGACAACAGCAGATTGGGGAATGATACAGATTCAGACTGTGCAGAGATCATACCCTTCTACGACTCAGAGCCCAACTTTGACAAAGAACAGATGGATGAGGAAGATGTCATACCCATCTATGACAAAGAACCGAACTTTGACAAAAAGCAAATGGTTGAGGTACAATCTACTGTTGATCATATTATGCCTGCAAATGAGAAACAACAATCTGAGCAACCTAACTTCAGTAATGAAGGAGAGGTTGACCAGGATGTTGTACAATTTCTTGACAAACATTCTGAGTCTGAGTCCTTACCTGTTAATCTAATAACTGAAACATCATACCAGACTCTTGAGTCTGAAAATATTCTTCTCAAAAAGACCATTGCCCAGTGTCATAAAGATTTTTCAAAACTAGAGGCACATTGCATCTCACTTGAACTTCAATTGCAAGACGAATCTCTAAATTCGGGCAACAATGGTCAATTTTTGAATGAACAAAGCAAACGTGTGGATACATTAGTTAAAGAAAATGAGCTTTTAAAAGGTCAAATTCAAGAAAAGGTGTTTTCACATGCTGCATTGCAAAACAAATTAAGAAGACTGACCGGCCAGAGTGTGGATTCTAAGTTTGCAAAACCATCAATCTTGGGGAAACCGCCTTCTCTAACAATCAGAAAACAATCAGTGGTTAGACAACCTACTGCATTTAAATCTGAACGACCCAAATTTTCAAAATCTCGGTTTGCCTTCCAAGTTGTTGAGAAAAACAATTTGACAATACCAGTCACTCCACATTCTTGGCCTAAGGAAAATGCATCTGTGTCTGCTAAATCTCAACACGTGATTATACCTGGTTCTTCTAGGATTAGTTCGAAAACAATGTTTAAAACGAGCATTAAAAGTAAAGAGTTTTATGGCAAATATGACATGTACAAGAACTATGATCTAGAAAAGGCTAGGAAAAAGGCGCTACTTCAAAAGGATGGAATTCTAGGTTCAAAACCTCATGTGGAGCCTTCCAATGTAGTGCAATACACTGCTAATAGTAGCAAACCAAAATCTAGGAGTTCTCAACAAACTAATAGGAATTGGCTAGCATCTAAGAGTAGTTGCGGAAATAATCATGATGTCTGTGCTTTAAAATATCTTCAAAAAGGAAATTCACTTGAAAAGGCTCAATCGACTAAGACAAACAAACCCGTTGAACCAAATGTCATAAGTCAGAAACCTAAGAAGTGGATCAATATAGGACGTAGGTTTTCTCAACGAAGTGATGCTCCCACATATCATTCCACTGCATCAAAGGAAACCATCTCCTAGATCTAACATTAGGTGGGTACCTACAGGTAGAATTTTCAAATCGATTGGTCCTAGGTGGATTCCTACAGGAAAGATTTTAGACATTTGCACCAAAACTAATGTGAACTCCACTATATCTACCCCTGAGACAAGAAGGAAAACCGTCGGAATTGTGTGTTCGAGTGTCAAGAAGATAATTGACACTACATCTTTATGCTTCTAACATCTGGAACCCAGTTTCTCTTGGGGATCCGTGTTCTCTGTTTTTCTTATCTCTTCTTTCTTACTTTGCAGATATAACAGAAATGGCTTTCGTATACTTCAGTGCGAAACCCGGACTTAATCGAATGGCTTCTGAGCACAACAGCTTAGGACCCGCATCCAACCGTCTGAACTTTCCGGATTCTTCGGCTGAACCATCATCTTACTCGTAAAGAAGTGGAAACCTTGTTTGATCCATTGTTTGATGATACGATTGAAAAAACCGTCTTTTTGAGATCTCACCAATTTCCGCTGCACATCTTGATCACCATCAAGTACCTGATTCATCTCAACAAACAACAACAACTGTTGGGAGAGACGGTCCTCCAATTGCATCTCCAACAACCACAGAACAAACCGTGTCCAACTCACGACAATCAGCTGAAGACTCCATACCTATATCAGTTCCACAAACCGCAGAGCATGACCCATAGGTGTTCTTTAAGCATTCTTTAACCCGTTTGCATCGGCTCAACTCATTTCTGACATTACTGAGTCGTCTACACGCAATTTGGATCCTGCTCACATGCGAGATAATTACCATTATCACCCTTTGACACAACATTGGATTTAAATGGATTTGGAAAACAAGCTGCACGCAGAAGGCACAATGATTGGCAACAATTCTTGTTTAGTTACAAAGGGATACAGTCAATGAAGCAGAATTGTACATCACTGTCATCAACAAAAGCTTAGTATGTAGCCATGTCTGCTTTCTATGCTCACGTCAGTAGGATATGAACTTAGCTCACGGACTACGGCCATGTCTCTGACTAGATCTCAATGTACTAAGACTCAAAGTGCGTTCTCTGCAATCTCTTGTAACACCATTCATCATTCCAAAGCCCAACAAAGTGCTCTCCACTACCATTTCTTCTTAAGAGCATGTCGAGAAGGGTATAATTTAATTAGATTTTGTTGGTACTGAATACCAGTTGGCGGACTTGCTTACAAAGGCTTTTTCTCCATCAAGGTTTGTTGATTCAGTTCACCATATTGGTATGCGGTGTTTGACTCCAGATGATTTGCAAAACTTTTCTTAAAAACTAAGAGAGTCAAACATCAAACTCTTTTTGTAAATATTCTATCATAAAGAAAATACAAAAAAAAAAAAAAAAAAAAAAAAAAAAAGAAAAAAAAAAAAAAAAAAAAAACTGCAAAAAGAATCTTCTTTCTCTATGTACAAACTTCTAATCTTCAAAACTATGTTCCTACATTAAAACATATTTTGCTTTACATTGTCAAAATGGAACATGTTTTGAGGGGGAGAAATTTTTTTCACAAAATCATGAAGTTTGCACACCTAATCATTATTCTTCATGGATAAAATGTTTCTTCATCATTCGGCAAAGGTTCTATGATCTCTCGAATTAAAATGTGCAAAAATGTTTCACAAAATAAATGCTAATTCGAGGGGGAGAAAAGAAATTTTTCGGCAAGGATTCCAATTTAACCATGTTTAGACTTCGAATGGAAAAGTAGTTAACCTTTAATGAGTAAAGTTCACAAAAGTATTAAACTTAGGTAAAAGGACATTGCATGAAAAAAAAAAAAAAAAGAAAAAAAAAAGAAAAAAAAAAAAAAAAAAAAAAAAAAACAGGCTCGCATCAATGTTTTCACAAATGTTCTCAAAAGTTTCACACATAATCAGACTAACAATTTTTTATCCTCGATTTCTTTTCGATTGTGAGTTTCTAAATTTCTTCAATGTTGTTATCTAATCGTTCCCTAAATGTTTCAAATGTTTTCAACAGTCAAAAAGGCATAATCAGAAACTAGGGTTCATGTAATTATCGATCGGGGCGTTTCTTTCTTTTCTTATGTGTTTAGTCTATTTAATTATTTCATATAACTTTAGAGAACACTAAAGAATGCTCGATTGGTGTGTTTACACGATTAGAAACAACATAGGTTTGAAATCATGTGATTTAGGGTTTAAGATATAGTTGTCTTTGCTGCTACTAGGACGTTTGTTTGTACAATATTCTTGCATTTTGATGCTAACATGCGTGCTAAGTCTCTAATCATAACCCCTAACCATTTTCATAATTGGAAAATCTCGAGTGATAGAGTGAATTAATCTGTGATCTTGTGTGTTAATCTGAGAATTCTGAGCACTTAGGAAGATTTAGAATTAGCTTTTGATTCATCCGCATACTTGTTTGTGCCTGATGCATTTCCTCTGTGTGCAAGTACATGTCATCCCATTGAAAGTCGAAACTTCAACAATTGTCAAAATGTTTCTCACGGAACATACTTTGAGGGCAAAGGGTTAAATGTGTTAAAAGGCTAAAACTGGTAAAAGGATTCAAAATGGTGAGAAACAAATTTTTCCAAACTCTACACTCTCGTTTTACACCGGTAAAGCAAGTGTGGAGACCAAAGCAAAGTCATTCAAAACCTTTCAAATTTTCACAATCTGGAATGCTTTGGCTTCAATAAAAAGAATGTCTCTGATCTGAACATCCCAAATACCGGATGTTTTCCATGCATCACAAAAACAAATCTTCAAAAAGAACCCATGAGGTTCAACTTTAGATGGAAATCTTTTTCAGATTTTAAAACTCAAAAGAGAGACTTCGGGTCTCAAACAACTTTTCAACAGTAAAAGAGTTTTGAATTTCAAGCATTCTTTGTTGTATAATACTTGATTGTGTTTTCTAAAACCTTGAGCAGAGTCGTCTCACAAATCTTCAAAAAGTATTTTATTATACGATTCAAAATTCTGCTCAAGAAGACTGTCTCTCGAATAACATTCATTATTTGAGGGGGAGTATTTCGTTTAAAGAAAACTAATTTTGTATCAAAACAACGACTTGTGCACACATTTCAGTGCACAACTCGAGTTTCAAAGAAAGGAAAGTGCCTTGCTAAACCGTTCTTTAAAACCAAACGCGCACTTATCCTTAAAAACAAGAAGAAGTTTTTCATGCGAAGCTTATCTAAAACTTCTTAATCTTGAGCAAAATTTTGAAAAAATTTTCAAAAAGTTTTTTTTTAAAACTTTTCAAAATTTTGCTCAAGATTTTTCAAACCTTTACTCCCCAATTCGCTCCAAAGTTTAAAAATTGTCAAAACACATGCTCGTTTTGAGGGGGAGTATTCAAAATCAAAATGCTTTGTCAAAATCATGTTTTGATGGTTTGTGCACACATAACAGTGTACAACCCGTGCTTGTAATTAAAGGACCCTGAGGTACGCTTCAGTGCCTCAATCCTTATATAAGGAGCGAAGGCTTCTTACTTTTGAGTAGAGTTAATCAATTTTCTGATTTTCATAATTCTGCTCAAAAGACAAGTATTTCACCTCAATGAGTATTCACTTGTTGAGGGGGAGCACTTGAAAACTCATCGTTTTGGAAAACAAAAGTTCTTGTTGATTTCTCCCCATAAGACTCAAAAGGCATATTTTAATCAAATGTTTCTCAAAAACAACATCTTATATGCTATTTTTGAGGGGGAGAAAAGCGAAAGTGATTAAAATATGAAAGTTAAATGGTGCTGTAAAGTCAAATCTCATGCGAGCTAGACTCAGATTCACCCAGGAATTGACGAAACATAAAAGTTAGTAAATTCGAAAAGACTTTTCCTCGACGGGTAATAACATCAAGTTAGTTACTAGAGCTACTTGTCACCTAAAAGCTGACAATGGAACTCTTTAACTAGCCACGTAAGCGTGTCTCAAAAAGGATTTGTCTTAGTAGAAATGTACCGTTTCGACAAACTTTCTGTGGACTTGACCAGGCCGGGTAATAACTTCAAGCTAGTCTAACTAGTGATGTAAGTGTGTCTCGAATCGGTCTTGTTCACTGAAAGTGGATCAATTCAAAAAGTGCTCGCTCCTCCCGCATATGCAAATTTATTAAAATACATATGAGCACATGTGAAGGGGGAGCCCTTCATAAGAAAACGTAAAACTCTCAAAGTGTTAAACAAAATGTTTGAAAAACACAAACACTTTGAGAGATTTTCAAAGGTTTCAATGGCAATTATAGGATAGTCATGGAGTTATAAGGTGAGTAAGGTTAGGAAATAACCGTCCTATGATCCGCCTAAGCCGGAGGGATCTACCCAAGGACATCACCAATAGTTAAAACTAGAAGTCCTTAGGTATGATACGAAAAAAAAAAGAAGTGAAGAATGCAAGGAGAAAGAAGGGGTTGAAGAATTAAAAAGAAAAGTAAAGAAAAGGGTGAAAAGAAATAGCCCTCCATATGTTCAACCTTAGGGCAGACACCGGGTTCAACTCATATGCTACTGGTTGTTGCTAAGGCAACACCGGTATTGAAGATAAAGTCGTCATGGACCCAGTGACGCAATGCACTAAACCTTCTTAACCACTCAAGTTCTCTTAAAAGAGCTTGTTTCATTCTCACGGGGAACCAGTGTAATCTATCGACTTATCTCTTAGAGATAGTTGATATTGAAGCAGGAGACCCCCCCTAGTCTCTGTATAGGAAACCTAAGTGAGCACTTATCGAGTCTAGAGCCATGAGATACATCAAAGATCTCTTAGGAACACTTAGTATTTCTACAACTGGTGTTCTACATCAATGGGCACCAGCTGTAAATTATCGAGTCCTTCGCAGATCATAGCAATCTGCCTAGAACGTTTATGAGAGAATTACAAAAGTATTTCTCAATGATTGAACGGAAACTCTTGTCAGGGTCATCATCTAACAGCCTTGACAGGTCACTTCGGTAACTCCTCGTGAGTTACGCTTAGTGTTTGCGGTGGTTTCTAACGGTCTACAGTCGTGGAGTGATCCCCAGCGACTCACCCAGTCATTGAGCTACCTAGTAGGTCTCGTAAGCTCCTTCGGGAGTATCTGATATGGGAACGGCCTTGATAAGGGTTAGAAGGAGTCTTCACACTATGCTGTTGACGATCTCTAATTTCTTATCTATAAGTACCGGTTGTTTATTGCTAACTGTTTATTTTCAGGGACATATCATCTCCATGGAGACTGATTCCGCATGCTCATACATACATCTTGAAGTCAACAAAAGCTCCCTCAAGATCTAAGCAACACAATTTTCAAAATTAGATTCTACGCCAAAAAGAAGAATCTACAAAGTTTAAGGACTAAAGATCTATGTGAATGAAAGGGAACTACGTGCATGTGAATGTCTAAGTTCAAAGGTGTATGAGCATGTTGGAATGGACGACGACCACCACAGACGCAAAGTGACGCATGGCAGATAACTTCATAAGATGATCACTACCACATCTATTACGAACAATGAACAATGAAGCAAAAGAACACCCACTCTCTTTTGAAGACGTCTTAAGTTATACGAGTCAAAAGTCAAAGACAAAGAAGAAGACGTCAAGCAACCGTGATGACCGACCCTTAGGGGGAGATTGTTGGGAACGTACTTTTATATTTATTCAAGTCTCGGTCATTACATTTCGTAATAAGATGATCACAACTACATCAACTAAGAACAAAGAACGATGAATGATTTAGAAGACGTCTAAAGCATTGAAAGTCAAAGATTAAGACGAAGACGTCAAGCAACCTTGATGACCGACCCTTAGGGGGAGATTGTTGGGATCATAGTTTTACTATTTATTCAAGTTTCGGTCATTTAATGTAATAGGTTGCTAGGGCTTGTATGTTTATTTAAAGTTAAGGCTTATGTAGCAAGCCCATGGGCCTTAAGCCCATTTCGTTTGAAAGAAAAGGGAGGAAGGGAGTGTTGCCCTAATCCTCCCCTATAAATACATTGTATCCTCTCATTAGAGAGGTGTTGGTTATTTGATTATCTTAAGGAAACTCTTGCACTATCACCTTTCATATTGTCTCATAATCAACCAATCTCATTTCTCATCTTATTTCTTTCTAAATCATACTTGTGTTTACAAAATGGTGACCTAACAGAGACAAAGGATTTATAATGGTTCGGCTACAAGGACACCTTCCTTGCCCTACTCCACTCCTCGAGTCACCTACTCGAGAGTTGTCTTCACTATGTCAACAAGCTCCCTTATGGCGGAGAAAACCTTACACACCAATATACACACCACAACTTCGTCACAACTTATTCACACCTTCTACACAACTTCTTCACACCTAGTCACTACTTAATCACAACACTACTTATTCACACCTATCTATCTTCACAACGATCTACTTCACAACAATCTTCTTCACAACTATCTACTTCCCAATATCTCTACTTCACAACTATCTACTACACAATCTCTCTCTATCTACACACCTTGCTAATCTATCTTCTATCAAATATTCACAACTAGTTACACAAAGAAATAGATATAATGGATGATGCTCTAACAACTTGGATGTGGAGGTCACAACAAGTTGTAATACTTCTTCTCTTGAAGGATTGAAGTATTCTTCTCTTGCACTTGAAAGGTTGAAGCTTGAATCACTTGGAAACAAAAGCTTATGATTATATGATCAAAGGGTTTAAGAGAATGGTTTAGAAGATTTATATCAGAGAGTTTATAGTGCAAAAGGTAAGGAAAAATGCCAGATTTGAGCCAGTATTTATAGGGAAAAATTTACTGTTCGGGAGCGTGGCCGGTCCCCTTAATAATTAAGGGGGCCGTCTAGTATAATTAAGGGGGCCGCCTAATAAAAAAATATTTTTTCTTCAAATTTTTTTGTCTTGTTGTGGGGGAGGTTTTTTCTGAAGAATGTAGCCGTTTTTTGGGTAGAAATTTGAATTCAAAATATTTATTTTGAATAAAACATTTCTTATACGTACAAAAATGTTTTCTATAAGTTTAAAAATGTTTGTCCCACTTTAATAAAATGTAAGGTTTGTAAAAATAAAAATTCCTTTGATCATAAAATGCATTAGACACTTTGTTTATTCATACCGTAAGTGATTTGGATGCTAAAGTGAATATTTACGACTAAATACTTGTTTACGTCATAATTTCTAGTTCAATGAGTTTACGTTTTGTGATTATCAAAACATAGAGATATCGATATATGTTAATAACGTTTTTAGGCATTATTTATATCAACAATCTCCCCCTTTTTGATGATTACAAAACCTAAACTCATTAAGTCTAAAAATTAATTTTTAGACAAGTACTTAGTGAGTTTATATTCACTTCTCCCCCTTTTTGTAGAATCAAAAAGGTTATGCCGGCTAGCTTCATAAATGAAGTTAGACGGGATGAAAGCTCCCCCACGTTCGATGGCACCAAGGGATCGAGATATGGAATGCTCGCAAGAAAAATATTAGAAGCACAAGCATATATAGAAGAATATGCAATATGCAAATAACAAGCATAGCAAACAAATATTAAGGATACATAACAATTAATTCAAAGTGATTATGTTAAAAGATCCTAATTTGCCAAAGAGAGCCATCAGACTTGCTTGTAACAAAAGGTTGGTTGATTCGTATTTGAAAGTGAAAATCATAAGCATATAGTATGCTTAGATGGTTGATGATGGAGTGTTTGGAATGAAGATGGTTGAGTTAGGGTAAGGTTGTTGGATTAATGGAGGTATATGTTTGGGTCATGAATGTTATATATGCTAAACATGATCCTCCCGTCGTTCGGGATTCTGTGCAAACGATCGAACTTGTTGAAGAGAGCATAACTAAAATGAAACAAAAGAATCCGGATTTGAAACCAATTGATTACACCAAACTGAACAAACTTTCTGGAATCACTTTTGTTCCAAAAAAAACAACCATCAGAGTTTTCCAAAAACCGGCCATTCTCAAAACTAGTTTCTAAAAAAGTAGTTGCTTCCAAATCGCTTTCAAACATTTAACAGATGTATTCAAACAACACTTTTAACACAAGTGCTGCAAGAGGATATCTTGATGATCTTAAAACCAGAGTTGGGCAGCTTAAACGACTTTAGAATCTAAAACGAGACTAAATGAGATCAATTGGAATTCCATGGTTCATTTACAGCTAAAAAAGATTCTTGAGAGTGAATTTGCTCCTCAAATTAACAACATTCATGCTCGAGTGATTCATTTTGAAAATGCTTTTTTAACTGAAACAACTAACTTTGTCAAGGACCATAAATCTCCGATAAAGAAGGCTAATGAATCCTTTGAACAAATCAATGTTTTGGAAAACTTAAATGATTCTCTCTTTGAAGCAGTTCTGTCTACTGATATTATGTCCATCATTTTACAAACATATTCTGTTCAAGACGATGAACGACTAAGAGCTGAGACCTCCGCAATTGTTTCAAAATATGAACATGCTCTTATCAAAATTAAAAAGGAAAATGTGTCATATTTTAAACAACTTGATCGGAAAAGCGAAAATGCAAGTATGACAAATTGTCGTATGAGCGTGCCTTCAAGAACATGAAAGAGCAAAATGATCTTTTGAGGGTTCAGCTTGAAAGTATAAAAGGGAAGGCTGTGGACACTAAGTTTGCAAAACCATCGACTTCGGAGGAACCAAATGTTTCAACAACAGTTGAAAAACCAAAAATGTCAATTTCTCGGTTTGCTCTAAAAGTCGATGAGATTAAGGATTTGACAAAACCACTCACTCCACAACCCTTGCCCAAGAAAAAGGAAATTGAAAAGATTGTTGAAGAACAAAAACTGGTTGTTGAAAGAAACACAAAAATTTGCTTGCACATGGCTTTTCTAGGAATAGTACACCGACTGTGACCACAAAAACTGTTAAAGAATCTGTTGGTTCTAATGACTTGGTCCAAAATCACCATCTAGAAGAAGCTAAAAAAGGCACAAATTCGAAAAGATGGAATTTTAGGTACAAAACGTAGAGTGATGAATTCTACAAGATTCCAAATCACTGCTTGTAGTAGTAAACCATTACCTAGGAACAATCAACAAAAGACTAGGGATTGACCTGCATCTAAGAGTAGTTGAGAAAAAGAAAATGCTATGCACGTAGAAAACAACACTAGAAATGTTGAGTCTCTTTCGAACAAAAAGCAATTTCTAAAAGACTGTAGTGACAAAGTTAAAGTTGTTGTGTTAAACAAGGATGTTGAATTTGTCTGTCCTACATGTCAAAAATGTGTTTTTTCATCTAATCACAATGCATGTATTGCACAATTTATCAAGAAAGGAAAGTCAAGTGTCAGGACACAATCCACTAAGACACCAAATCGAAACAAACCCATTGATAAGAAGCAAGAGGTTAAGAAACCTAATAGGTGGATATCTACAGGATGTAGTTTTTCCAAGACTGAGACTTTTGCTGCATCTGATAAGAAAACTACGTCTAGATCTTACCTTAGGTGGATTCCAATGGGAAAAGTTTTTAAAACAATTGTTCTTAGATGGATTCCCACAGGAAAGAGTTTTGATAGTTGCACCAAGACAAGTAATAGTGCAAATCATCGGGATAAGGAAGTAGCAACCATTACAACTGTTGATAGTCAACACCCTCAAAGTGATGATTCATGTACTTCTAACACTGTTATTTGTGAAAACTCTTCGTCCTTGATTGTAGGTGCTTCAACTATTTCAGAACCCAGATCTTCAGAGGGTTCAAATTCTGTAAATTCTACAAAATCATTCTTTCAATATTCTATTTTTGATTTTCCATTTGTTTTATAAAAACAAAAACAAAATACAAAATTTGAAAAACCAACAAAAAAAATATATAGAAAAATTCAAAAATCCAAAAATATTCTTCTCACGACATGTCTCTCGTATAAATCAATATTATGTACATCTCTAGAAATTTCATTCAACAATGATACGGATATGTACAGATACTTGAATGGAAGTTCTTTAAAATGTTTTTCTAAAACATGTCGTTTCTCAAAAGTTTCTTCACTATAGCTTTCGTATACTTCAGTACGAAACCCGTACCTAAATGATGACTTCTGATTATTTTCAAATCAAGGACTCGTACGTCCAAAGATGAAATCATTTTCAAAAGTTCAAGTATAAACAAACGAAAAAGATTTCAAACATAAACTCATTTTCAAAACAGAATTCTTGAGCACTTTTTCAAGATTGTTCAAAAGATTTCTCAAAATCTCTCAAAATTAGTGCTCAAGATAACTCCCTCCATACCCTTAATTGATTTTAAAATGTGCTATCACTAAAGGGGAGTATAAAAACAAAAATGTTCTAATTTCATGCAAAACCAAATCTGTCTATCTCTATAAAAAACTTTTTCTTAATCAGTTGATATCAAAAATATCACGATATGCTATTTTTGAGGGGGAGAAGACATGATTAAAATGTGATAAAAAAATGATCAAAGATTGTGACTGAATCTCAAAAGAGCTCAACTCAGAAAGTACCAATGAATTGACGAAGCTTAAAATATCAGTAATCGAAAAGACTTGTCCTGGACGGGTAATAATTTCAAGCTAGTCTAACTAGTGATGTAAGCGTGTCTCGAATAGGACTTGTCTGAGTAGAATGTACCGTATCGAGAGACTTTCCTTGGACTTGACCAGGATGGGTAATAATTTCAAACTAGTCTATCTAGTGATGTAAGCGTGTCTTGAATCGGTCATGTTCACTGAAAGTGGATCAATTCAAAAAGTGCAAACTCCGCCCGCATGTGCAAATTTCTTAAAAAACACATGAGCACATGTGAAGGGGGAGTCCTTCATAAGAAACCAAAACTCTCAAAGTGTCAACAAATATGTTTCATAATCATAAACATCTTGAGAGATTTTCAAATAAATGGTTTTATAGCAACAATAGGATAGTCATGAAGATATAAGGTGGCTAAGGTTAGGAAAAACCGTCCTATGATCCGCCAGAGCCGGAGGGATCTACCCAAAGACAAATCCAATAGATTAGAATTAGAAGTCCTTAGGTATGATTGAAAAAAGGAGTAAATTAGAAAGGATAAACAAGGGGTTGAAGAATTAAAAAGAAAAGTTATGAAAAAGGGTGAAAAGAAATAGCCCTCCAAATGATTCAACCTTAGGACAGACACCGGGTTCAACTCATATGCTACTGGTTGTTGCTAAGGAGACACCGGCATTGAAGACAAGATGTCATGGACCCAGTGACGCACTGCACTAAATCTTCTTAACCATTCAAGTTCTCTTAAAAGAGCTTGTTTCATTCTCACGGGGAACCCTGCATAATCTATCGACCGCTCATTACGAGCCATGTTGATATTGAAACAGGAGACACCGCTCCAGTCTCCGACGACTAAATATGCACTTATTGAGTCTAGAGCCTCGTGATAACATCAAAAGATCTCTTAGGAACACATGATACTTCTACGCTGGTGATCTAACATTAAGGACACCAGATGTAAACTTAAGAGTCCTACGCAGATCTTAGCCATCTTCCAGAACATTTATGAGAGAATTCACAATAGTGATTCTCAGTGATTGAATGGAAATTCCTGCCAGGGTCAACATCAAGCAGCCCTGACAGTAGGTCACTTCGGTAACTTCTTGTGGGTTACGCTTAGTGTTCGCGGTGGTTCCAAAACGGTCTACAGCCGTGAGGTGATCTCCAGCGACTCACCCATTCGTTGATCTACTTAGTAGATCTTGTAAGCCCTCTCGGGGGTATCCGAATTGGGAACGGCCTTGGTAAGGGTTAAAAGGAGTCTACACACTATGTTGTTGACGATCTCTAATTCCGAACCTGTAAGTACCGGTTGTTTATTGCTAACTGTTTACCTGCAGCAACACATCACCTCCATGACGATAGATTCCACATGCTCATACATACATCTCAAAGTCAATGAAAGTTCTCACAAAGATCAAGGCATAACAAAGGTTAAAGAAAGATTCTACGATACAAAAGGGAATCTACAAAGTAAAGAGACAAAGATCAAAGTGAAAGAGCGGGAACAACAAATGTATGTATCACAACGACTAAAGACGTATGAGCATGTTGGAAAAGTATACAACCAACGGAGTCTAAGAAGTGACGAAAGGCAGACAAAAAACGATGAAAAGTCATTTATCAAAGATCACAAAGCATGAAGGAACAAAGACTAAAGTCTATTCTACAACGATACACAAAGTTCAAGACATAGAACACAAAAGACCTAATCACGTGGAGCATCATTCGAATGACCACCCCTTAGGGGGAGATTGTTAGCATTAAAAATTGTATAGAGAAGTGATGGTCATTCTCATTATAAGAACTTTGTGTCGTGGGTTAAGATATGTAATAGATTAGTCATTGGGCTTTGGACTTGACAAGCTAATATGTTATGTGTTATGTTATCTAAGCCTTGTAATGTTTACATAAACCAAGTCCAAGCCCAAGCCCATAGAAAGCCTTTAGGGCATCATATCTTATGTACTATATAAACACCTCAAAGGCTCATTTGAGGTGTGTGCTTGTGTGTGTAAGTGTGTGTTTTGCATATGAAATAAAGTTCTCTTTTTCATCTCTTTCTCTCCATCTTATACGCCACCTGCATAACATCAAGTCACCATCTTTCTGCTTCCATACGTGCTATATTAGTGATAGAGTTGATAGATATAAGGTCCTACAAGTGGTATCAATCGCCTAACAATGATTTAGGAGTGTGTAGAAATCGTTTTTATCAAGTTTTTTCTATAAAAGTTGCGTTTTTTTATCAAAAACAAAAGCAACATGCAGATACAATACAAAAGCAATATGAACCAAAAGGGACATATGATCATAAAAGGGTTATTCAATGAAACAGTTTAAAGGAAAGATGTAATCAAACAATTAATAATCACAATCGCTAACAGTTGTACATACATGGTAAGTTCAATAAGGTATATTCAACGCATAAGATCAATAGGTAGGTTTAGGTTCAATGAGAAAAAAGGTCCCCGTGACAATTTTTCATCAAATACCCATTTTATAGCAAAAAGGTCAAATAAAAATAAAAGTTGACAAGGTTTGCGAAATTTGTTGACATGAGCAAGTGTTAACAAATAAGTCATGGAAATGATAGATTTAGTAAGAATTTCATGAAAAAGTAAAACATATTCCAAACATAGAAAAGTCTGCTAATAAAAACCCTAATCACCCAAGTAAGTACAAAATCCATTCGGGTATATCTAAAACATACCCAAAATGGCCGAATTAAGCACCAAACTCACGAAAAAAAAACCCCCTAATCACCCAATAGTCTAAAGATTTATCATCTTCTTCAAAGATTCAAATACAAGTAAATTTTTCTCTAAAAATTCCGATTTGTGGTCTCAAAATTTAGTGTCACACAAATTAAGTACACGTCTCTTTTAATAAGTAGATGACTTGTAATATGTTTAATACTAGATTTAGTGAAATAGCACCTTTTAGTTCATTTTTATTTCTAAACACAAGTTACAGATGATAATAATATAACAGCTTGTTTAAATTAACAAAAGCAAAGTGTACTACAGAAAGCATAAAGTAACAACATAGGACAAAATACACGACTACTTACTTCCCAAGAAATCTGAATCGTGCGGTAAATCTATCATCAACTAACTACATCATTCATTATTAATTTCTTTCAACTGTGTGAGGGAGGGTGAGTGGCTACAGTTTCTAATGGTCTCATAAATAGGGGGTGTGTTGGCGGGAATTAGACAGAAATTTGGCGGGAATTGGAGAAGGAAATTGGCGGGAAGTAGGTAATAAAGATGATGATGATGGGACCTGCCTGCCAACAAGAACTCGGTACAATCATTAATTGATATACTGGCAAAGTACTAGTTTGTTCGGTTATCCGAGATGATGGTAAGTAAGTCTTTCTTATGTTTCATTTGCTAAAAAACACTTGTAAAATTTTTTAAATCAAACCTTAAACGATTTACTAGTTGTTTGAAAGAAACACATATTGGAAAGAGAAAGTTTTTACAATACCAGGACATATGATAATAATCACCTTTCAAATTATGAACTTAACCGGACCAAAAACCGAGTTGCTAAACAACATGATCCGCTACGCTTAACCCTTATATTAATGATACATATAAAGTATTTAGATCACAATCTTAATGTTGAAAACAGAGATGATATGCTAAAACAATGCTAAATCACATCTAATTTACATATGCTCGTTATTAGAACTTGGTAAAACTTTGAGTTAGAATTGTTAGATATGAGTTAAAGCTTGCTCAATCATATTGCAGCCCGATAAGTTTTCGTAGGTGTTATTGAAATTTTTACTCCAATTCTTGATCCATCTAGAAATACCTTCCTACACCTTAACACTTCATCACATAAGCTTATAATTTTAACCTCTTTTATTGTTAAATGGCAACCAAATACCATATAATACTAATACTTAACTATCAAGTTTGACTAACCAATCATATTTGGTATTTTAAGACACATAAATTCTTATCCAAAATAGACAAGGAATTCTCGTAATATAATACTTAAGACCCGTTTTTGGGGTGTAACAAATCCACCCCTTATTTAGATTTCGTCCCCGAAATCTATTCCGCTTAACATTCACAACCATACACAAAACTTTTCGTAAGTAATTAAAAACTTATGAAAATGAGTATGAAAGTAGCCTAGCCCACATGTAGTGCCTATTGACATCCTTTTTTTTCTCTTCCACAAATCTCAAAGTCTTCGTTTATTTCATCGAGACAAAATGGCAACATGACTATTATGAAATCGTTGACGACGACACCTTGAACGATACTTCTGCAAAAATACAAGCCGCAATTACAACAAAAAATAAACCGTTCCTTTATAATATGGCTTGCAAAAAGTAACATCTAACACATAGAAGCAATAGAAAATATGGATAACCCACATGAAGAAAAAAAATTGGTAGCATTGTAGAAACAAAAAACTGAAACAAAATCATTCTACTTACCATATTGATGATAAAAGATATAAGAAAACAATTCTAAAGAATGATGCATTCTCTCTACTTATAACTTTATCAATCATGGTTACAACTATAAATTTAACACAAATGTTTCATAGCCATATTAGTTTAGTAGGTTGTTAGAAAAAGTTACAGTATAAAAATATACAATTCCTCATAAGTTTATGATTTTGGAAATTAAAGTACTGTAGTTATCAATGATTTTGGAGATTAATTTCTATGATTTATTAGTTGTACAATAGAAAGCATCAAGTCCTTATTTTAGTTGGACACTAGCTAAAAGACCAAATACGCATGGATACAAAATAAAAGCAACACGCAGATACAATACAAAAGCAATATGAACCAAAAGAGACATATGATCATAAAGGGTTATTCAATGAAACAGTTTAAAGGAAAGACGTAATCAAATGATTAATAAACACAAGCGCAAACAGTTGTACATACGTGGTAAGTTCAATATGGTATATACAATGCATAAGATAAATAGGCAGGTTTAGGTTCAATAAGAAAAAGGGTCCCCGTGACAATTTTTCACCAAATACCCATTTTATAGCAAAAAGGTCAAATAACAAAAAAAGTTGACAAGGTTTGTGAAATTTGTTGACATGAGCAAGTGTTAACAGATAAGTTATTATGGAAATGAAAGATTTAGTAAGAATTTAATGAAAAAGTAAAACATATTCCAAACATAGAAAAGTCTGCTAATAAAAACCCTAATCACCCAATTAATGTAACAACTCGCATTTTCGGATTACTATTCATTTTTACTATTCACTTTATTATTCACTTTCACTATTCACTCCCAAAATGTTTATTTCATATTCTCGTAAGTTAAACTATTTTAATGATAATCCGAGAATTTGACACTCGTCGGATCATTTCTGCAAAAATCACAAAACCGTGTCCGAGATTTACTTTTAGGTTTAAACGTCATTCCAACATCCCGATATGTCCATAAAACACTATAAACAATAGAAATATGATTTTCTCTCATTTAGGACAATTCCAAAAGTTTTGGAATTTTACGTTTTCCAGTTCAGCGTTTTACGCGAATTACGCATTTTAGACCCGCGTTTCCAGTTTTAGCAGCGTTTAAGCAACCCGATAGAACTTATCACTCGTTAAATATGATAAGATAGGTTATATTAATAAGTTCTAACATATTTATTAGTTTCATATTTTTAGGATACCCGATTTTAAGTTTCATGACTTAACGACTTACCGTTAGTGATTACCGAGACCAAAACTGACTCCGTAAAAGCAAGATATTATCAAAACTCATATCTAGTCATCCAAGAGAGACCTTGGACGAAATTTTATGCTAAGTCACAAGCCTTGTTGGCTTGTGATAGGCCTTGATCACTTAAGATAAGTCTTGGACTTTTAGGATACATATATATCAAGTAAACTTGGTCACCAAGTTTAGGCACCTTCCTAACACTTTCCTAACCTCCTCATTCTAGCTTATATATACTTCCATTTTATGATAAGAAAACTCATTTCCTTCCTTTCTTCATCACTAAAAACGCCACACACATAAATCCCTAGCACCATGATCCTTTGATCTTCAAACTACAAGTTACACTACAAAGTTCAAGGTCTTAGTATTCTCTACCTAGTTCTTAAGTTTGTTTGGTGATTCCATGGTTGAATTAGGAGCTACACAAGGTGATTAGGGGCTGAGTTAAATGGTTTTCACAAGGTCTATATCAAGGCTAGCAAGGGTTTCAAGAATTATGGTGAAGGGTTTGCAAGCATAGGTTTAGTGTCCTAGTTTCATACTTGACTTCCTTTCTTTAGAAAGCCAAAAGTTGTAAGAAACCCTATTACACTTTCTTGCTCAAAATAATTTTCATGCTTATTATGTTTCTTTCATGCTATATATTGTCTTGTTATTGTGTTCATGATAAATAAAAACTAGTAAAACAAGTTATGGTATATATATGTTAACTTATGTTATTTAGACAAGTAAACTAGTGACTTTTATGGAGAACCACGACCAAAATAGTATAACTATGATATTTGACACTTACCTACTGTTAGAGAGGACTTAACAAGGAAAACATAGCAATTTGAATCACCCAAAACGAGTACCCGAGTCAAAAGTTATGACCATTTGAAGTTACCAAAACTTTACGGCAAAACTGCCAAATACCTTTTTGTGACAGAATTAAACACGCAAAAAGAGGCCCTTCTGGTCCGTTTCATCAAAAAGTTAAAACACGAAAGTTGTCCGGAATGATGTTTTCTACAGAAACTTAGTAGCACGAGTCCAGAAAACCGATAATGAATGATATTTTCCTTAATTTCTTAACAGACTTTTAAAGACCAAAGTTACTATATTATTGGTTATGGCTAAGTATAACCAAGGGGTCTAATGACCTTATAGCCGAGACCACAGCCATGGCCAAGGCCAAGGCTGAGTCTCAAGATCATGGTAGCCATGACCAAAGCCACGGCAAGGCCACGGCTAAGACCTCAAGTCTTTCTAAACCAAAATCATTATAACTATTATACATGTTTTACATATTGAACACTACAACACTTGGGAGCTTCATGTGAGGGGTTCATTAAAGTAAGCCGTCGAGATGAGTTGTGGATTTACGAATTAAAGTGTCCTGGCTCCTCGAACGTTTACTACATGACCTCTGAATTATGATGGCCCGAACGGTAGTAAGAGATATACCACCTATACATGTTTCATAAACCACTTATATTCAACGACTTACTCTATATACTAAGTACTACATCATGAACATTATGCAAGACATATATAGGCAATCCTTTGTATTCTTAGACATTACTCAAACCTAAGTCGCAACGTCATATTCTAGGTTGCGCGTAGAGACTTCCTGGCTTAATCCATCGATTCTGTTATACGTTTTGATATCATTAGTTCAAGGTGAGTCATAGCCCCTACTCTTTTCGTACTTGTTTTAACTCTTTGGGGGAGATACATGCTCAACTACTTACATATTATGCTTGATTACAAAAATACTTACTTGCTTGATTTACATACATGATTGCATTTACATAAATACTTGTATACATACATGATTGCGTTAAACATGATTGCATTATTCTTGATTGCATTGGCAAAGGTGACTAGACTTGATACAAGCATGCATCCCAACCGTGAGTTGTTGGAAGGCCATTAATTTGGATACATCCCAACCGTGAGTTATTGGAAGGCCACTAATTTGAATACATCCCAACCGTGAGTTGTTGGAAGGCCATTAATTTGGATACATCCCAACCTGGAGTTGTTGGAAGGCCATTTATTTGGATGATACATGATCGTTATACTATTTTCATACTCAAAACATATATGCTTATAACTACTATGCTGCACTTATACATGTCTTACTCATACAATCTTTTAGCAATGGGTTGTGAACACACAGGTTGCAAGTGTTGTATGGGCGGGACTTGCAACTGAGTGGATTCACAATGCCTTTGCTGTGTGAACATTCTTTAAGGCTTTTCAACTGTTTTAAGACAAACTCTATGAACTCACCAACCATTGTGTTGACACTTAGCATGTTTATCTCAGGTTAGTAAGGCGATAGCTAGTGCGTAGAACTTATAGTCAAGCTGCATATTCTGAAGACTTACGCTTTTATCATTTACCATTCAAAACATTTTGTATACATTTATGTATCATACTTTGGAATCTCATGTTTGTAACTTTGAATTCATTAATCGAATGGTAACTTTTCAAAACGTCTCATTTAGAGGTCGTTTTCTATATCTTGTGCTTTGTATTATGAAGTAGCACCCCAATGACACAGTCTTCCGCTGCGGTATTTTGGAGGTGTTACAGATTGGTATCAGAGCTCTGGTTATAGAGAACTTGGTTGCATTTAGTGCCTAGACTATAACTACTATATACGCTGAGACCTTCCTCTTTAGTTGCCTTACACACACTACATACGCATATGCTTTTGTTAGATGTTGGTTCCACGCTGTTAAATGATATGACTTTAGTATTATAAGGAACCCCAGAATTTAGTCGAGTCATTAAAAACATGGAGCTCAGTAATAACTAATTATTTAACTTGATCTTGTGACAGTTCTTGTTTGATGAGACACAAGATTTGAGTTAAATAATATTATTACTTAGCTTTAGGGATTTGATGACTTGATTATCTTACTATCTATCTCAGAAAGCGATTTGTGTCGGAAATTCTTAAGTAGGATGATTTAGAATCTCCTTATTTAAATGGATTGGGACGCCTCTTTATTTAAATAAAGAAATTGTAAATCACCGAACCAAAAGTTTATGAATCCTTACTTACATAAATTTGGACGCTTCTTTATGTAAGTAATGAGTTATAAATAAGTGGGCTTATTTGCATCGGATACGACTCCTTAACCACAACCTTAGACGAATCAGAGTGAGCACCACTATATTAGAGATCCTGAATTCTCTTAGACACACCGTAAGTAGTTAACATCGACAGAACTTCGGGACGAAGTTCTCCTCAAGGGGTAGAGACTGTAACAACTCGTATTTTCATATTACTATTCACTTTACTATTCACTTTCACTATTCACTCCCGAAATGTTTATTTCATTTTCTCGTAAGTTAAACTATTTTAATGATAATCCGAGAATTTGACACTCGTCGGATCATTTCTGCAAAAATCACAAAACCGTGTCCGAGATTTACTTTTAGGTTTAAACGTCATTCCAACATCCCGATATGTCCATAAAACACTATAAACAATAGAAATATGATTTTCTCTCATTTTAGGACAATTCCAAAAGTTTTGGAAATTTACGTTTTCGAGTTCAGCGTTTTACGCGAATTACGCGTTTTAGACCCGCGTTTCCAGTTTTAGCAGCGTTTAAGCAACCCGATAGAACTTATCACTCATTAAATATGATAAGATAGGTTATATTAATAAGTTCTAACATATTTATTAGTTTCATATTTTTAGGATACCCGATTTTAAGTTTCATGACTTAACGACTTACCGTTAGTGATTACCGAGACCAAAACTGACTCCGTAAAAGCAAGATATTATCAAAACTCATATCTAGTCATCCAAGAGAGACCTTGGACGAAATTTTATGCTAAGTCACAAGCCTTGTTGGCTTGTGATAGGCCTTGATCACTTAAGATAAGTCTTGGACTTTTAGGATACATGTATATCAAGTAAACTTGGTCACCAAGTTTAGGCACTTTCCTAACACTTTCCTAACCTCCTCATTCTAGCTTATATATACTTCCATTTTATGATAACAAAACTCATTTCCTTCCTTTCTTCATCACTAAAAACGCCACACACATAAATTCCTAGCACCATGATCCTTTGATCTTCAAACTACAAGTTACACTACAAAGTTCAAGGTCTTAGTATTCTCTACATAGTTCTTAAGTTTGTTTGGTGATTCCATGGTTGAATTAAGAGCTACACAAGGTGATTAGGGGCTGAGTTAAATGGTTTTCACAAGGTCTATATCAAGGCTAGCAAGGGTTTCAAGAGTTATGGTGAAGGGTTTGCAAGCATAGGTTTAGTGTCCTAGTTTCATACTTGACTTCCTTTCTTTAGAAAGCCAAAAGTTGTAAGAAACCCTATTACACTTTCTTGCTCAAAATCATTTTCATGCTTATTATGTTTCTTTCATGCTATATATTGTCTTGTTATTATGTTCATGATAAATAAAAACAAGTTATGGTATATATATGTTAACTTATGTTATTTAAACAAGTAAACTAGTGACTTTTATGGAGAACCACGACCAAAATAGTATAACTATGATATTTGACACTTACCTACTGTTAGAGAGGACTGAACAAGGAAAACATAGCAATTTGAATCACCCAAAACGAGTACCCGAGTCAAAAGTTATGACCATTTGAAGTTACCAAAACTTTACGGCAAAACTGCCAAATACCTTTTTGTGACAGAATTAAACACGCAAAAAGAGGCCCTTCTGGTCCGTTTCATCAAAAAGTTAAAGCACGAAAGTTGTCCGGAATGATGTTTTCTACAGAAACTCAGGAGCACGAGTCCAGAAAACCCATAATGAATGATATTTTCTTTAATTTCTTAACAGCCTTTTTAAAGACCAAAGTTACTATATTATTGGTTATGGCTAAGTATAACCAAGGGGTCTAATGACCTTAAAGCCGAGACCACAGCCATGGCCAAGGCCAAGGCTGAGTCTCAAGATCATGGTAGCCATGACCAAAGCCACGGCAAGGCCACGGCTAAGACCTCAAGTCTTTCTAAACCGAAATCATTATAACTATTATACATGTTTTACATATTGAACACTACAACACTTGGGAGCTTCATGTGAGGGGTTCATTAAAGTAAGCCGCCGAGATGAGTTGTGGATTTACGAATTAAAGTGTCCTGGCTCCTCAAACGTTTACTACATGACCTCTGAATTATGATGGCCCGAACGGTAGTAAGAGATATACCACCTATACATGTTTCATAAACCACTTATATTCAACGACTTACTCTATATACTAAGTACTACATCATGAACACTATGCAAGACATATATAGGCAATCCTTTGTATTCTTAGACATTACTCAAACCTAAGTCGCAACGTCATATTCTAGGTTGCGCGTAGAGACTTTCTGGCTTAATCCATCGATTCCGTTATACGTTTTGATATCATTAGTTAAAGGTGAGTCATAGCCCCTACTCTTTTCCTACTTGTTTTAACTCTTTGGGGGAGATACATGCTCAACTACTTACATATTATGCTTGATTACAAAAATACTTACTTGCTTGATTTACATACATGATTGCATTTACATAAATACTTGTATACATACATGATTGCGTTAAACATGATTGCATTATTCTTGATTGCATTGGCAAAGGTGACTAGACTTGATACAAGCATGCATCCCAACCGTGAGTTGTTGGAAGGCCACTAATTTGAATACATCCCAACCGTGAGTTGTTGGAAAGCCATTAATTTGGATACATCCCAACCTGGAGTTGTTGGAAGGCCATTTATTTGGATGATACTTGATCGTTATACTATTTTCATACTCAAAACATATATGCTTATAACTACTATGCTGCACTTATACATGTCTTACTCATACAATCTTTTAGCAGTGGGTTGTGAACACACAGGTTGCAAGTGTTGTATGGGCGGGACTTGCAACTGAGTGGATTCACAATGCCTTTGCTGTGTGAACATTCTTTAAGGCTTTTCAACTGTTTTAAGACAAACTCTATGAACTCACCAACCATTGTGTTGACACTTTAGCATGTTTATCTCAGGTTAGTAAGGCGATAGCTAGTGCGTGGAACTTAGAGTCAAGCTGCATATTCTGAAGACTTACGCTTTTATCATTTACCATTCAAAACATTTTGTATACATTTATGTATCATACTTTGGAATCTCATGTTTGTAATTTTGAATTCATTAATCGAATGGTAACTTTTCAAAACGTCTCATTTAGAGGTCGTTTTCTATATCTTGTGCTTTGTATTATGAAGTAGCACCCCAATGACACAGTGTTCCGCTGAGGTATTTTGGGGGTGTTACAATTAAGTACAAAATCCATTCGGGTATATCTAAAACATACCCGAAATGGCCGAATTAAGCACCAAACTCACGAAAAAAACCCCTAATCACCCAATAGTCTAAAGATTTATGATCTTCTTCAAAGATTCAAATACAAGTCAAATTTTCTCTTGAAATCCCGATTTGTGGTCTCAAAATTTAGTGTCACACAAATTAAATACACGTCACTTTTAATAAGTAGATGACTTGTAATATGTTTACTACTAATTTTAATGAAATAGCACCTTTTAGTTCATTTTTATTTGTAAACACAAGTTACAGATGAAAATAATATAACAGCTTGTTTAAATTAACAAAAGCAAACTGTACTAGAGAAAGCATAAAGTAACAACATAGAACAAAATACACGGCTACTTATTTGCCAGGAAATCTGAATCGTGCTGTAAATCTATCATCAAATAACTACATCATTCATTATTAATTTCTTTCAACTATGTGAGGGAGGGTGAGTGGCTACAGTTTCTGATGGTCTCATAAATAAGGGGTGTGTTGGCGGGAATTAGACAGAAATTTGGCGGGAATTGGAGAAGGAAATTGGCGGGAAGTAGGTAATAAAGGTGATGGGACCTACCTGCCAACACGAACTCGGTACAATCATTAATTGATATACTGGCAAAGTACTAGTTTGTTCGGTTATCCGAGATGATGGTGGTAAGTCTTTCCCATGTTTCATTAGCTAAAAAACACTTGTAAAAAAATTTAAATAAAACCTTAAACGATTTACTAGCTGTTAGAAAGAAACACATATTGGAAAGACAAAGTTTTTACAATACCAGGACATACGATAATAATCACCTTTCAAAAAATGAACTTGACCGGACCAAAAACCGAGTTGCTAAACAACATGATCCGCTACGCTTAACCCTTATATTAATGATACATATAAAGTATATAGATCACAAAACTTAATGTTGAAAACAGAGAAGGATCTGCTGAAACAATGCTAAATCACATCTAATTTACCTATGCTCGTTATTAGAACTTGGTAAAACTTTGAGTTAGAATTGTTAGATATGACTTAAAGCTTGCTCAATCATATTGCAGCCCGATAAGTTTTCGTAGGTGTTATTGAAATTTTTACTGCAATTCTTGATCTATCTAGAAATACCTTCCTACACCTTAAGACTTTATCACATAAACTTATAATTTTAACCTCTTTTATTGTTAAATGGCAACCAAATACCATATAATACTTTTATTTAACTATCAAGTTTGACTAACCAATCATATTTGGTCTTTTAATACACATAAATTCTTAGTCAAAATAAACAAGAAATTCTCGTAATATAATACTTAAGAACCGGTTTTGGGGTGTAACAAATCCACCCTTTATTTAGATTTCGTCCCCGAAATCTATTCCGCTTAACATTCACATCCATACACAAAACTTTTCGTAAGTAATTAAAAACTTATGAAAATGAGTATGAAAGTAGCCTAGCCCACATGTAGCGCCTATTGACATCCTTTTTTTTCTCTTCCACAAATCTCAAAGTCTTCGATTATTTCATCGAGACAAAATGGCAACATGATTATTATGAAATCGTTGACGACGACACCTTGAATGATACTTCTGCAAAAATACAAGCCGCAATTACAACAAAAAATAAACCGTTCCTTTATAATATGGCATGCAAAAAGTAACATCTAACATATAGAAGCAATAGAAAATAAGGATAACACCCACCTGAAAAAAAATTGGTAGCATTGTAGGAACAAAAAACTGAAACAAAATCATTCTACTTACCATATTGATGATAAAAGATATAAGAAAACAATTCTAAAGAATGGATGCATTCTTTCTACTTATAACTTTATCAATCATGGTTACAACTATAAATTTAACACTAATGTTTCATAGCCATATTAGTTTAGTAGGTTGTTAGAAAAAGTTACAGTATAAAAATATACAATTCCTCATAAGTTTATGATTTCGGAAATTAAAGTACTATAGTTATCAATTATTTTGGAGATTAATTTCTATGATTTATTAGTTGTACAATAGAAAGCATCAAGTCCTTATTTTAGTTGGACACTAGCTAAAAGACCAAATACGCATGGATATAAAATAAAAGCAACACGCAGATACAATACAAAAGCAATATGAACCAAAAGAGACATGATCATAAAGGGTTATTCAATGAAACAGTTTAAAGGAAAGACGTAATCAAATGATTAATAAACACAAGCGCTAACAATTGTACATACGTGGTAAGTTCAATATGGTATATACAATGCATAAGATCAATAGGCAGGTTTAGGTTCAATAAGAAAAAGGGTCCATGTGACAATTTTTCACCAAATACACATTTTATAGCAAAAAGGTCAAATAACAAAAAAAGTTGACAAGGTTTGCGAAATTTGTTGACATGAGCAAGTGTTAACAGATAAGTTATGGAAATGATAGATTTAGTAAGAATTTAATGAAAAAGTAAAACATATTCCAAACATAGAAAAGTCTGCTAATAAAAACCCTAATCACCAAATTAAGTACAAAATCCATTCGGGTATATCTAAAACATACCCGAAATGGCCGAATTAAGCAACAAACCCCTTTTGCTATTAAATGGGTATTTGGTGAAAAATTGTCACGGGGACCCTGTTTCACATTGAACCTAAACCTACCTATTGATCTTAGAGAAAAGTTCAATGCAGAACAAGATTTCTTTAAAGAACAAAGTAAGCAATCATGACCATTGATTAACTTTGATCCAATGGCTAGATTTAATCATTATTTAAATTAATAAAAGATAGAGGGGGCGTTTTTGTAATTTCTCACTCACCATTCTTTTATTCCTACACTCATACACTCACCAGTAAAAACACACACAAACCACCATAAACCCATCGATCTGACGTTGATCGCGCCACCAATCAATTTTTTCGGCGAATTCTTTTTTCCAATGATTGTATGTGTGTGTGTGGGAGGTGGGGGTGGGGGTGACGGGATTTGTGGCGGCTGGATCTGTGGTCGCCGGATCTATATATGGCAGCGAGCTCGTTGATCTGCCATATCTTCGTTTGTTTTGATCTTAGAGTGAGAAGAAAAAGATGGTAACTGAGGCTATGAGTTGTTGATTTTTGGTTTTAGAAGTTTGGTGGAGCTTTATCCTGAGAAACATTAAATCAGTTGTTGGTTGATCTTTATGAAAGTGGAAGGGTTGTTGATGCAGCTATGGTGTTGTCAGTGTTGGCGTATATGGGGTTTAACCCTGAACCAAGAGTATGGAGTCAGTTTACTGAGGTATTGTGTAGGAGAGGAAGGTGTCAAGACCGAAGATTGGGGTGGAGGTGACGATGGTGATTAGGAGGAGTATGGTGGTGAAGGTGATGGTGGTTGTCATTTTGTCCTTACAGTATGGTGGTGAAGATGATGAGGCTTATACATACATAAGATGAAATGCATAATAATAGTGGAAATGAGGAAGAAAACATGGTTACACACATAATATATTTACATTATTTTGTACGGTATATATTATAATTCAATTTAAGTGGGATTCTCAATGCACCTCACACACAACCCAATTAAAGTTGAGGCTTTTTTCAGTATTCCAAGGTGCATGTTTTAGACCAACAATAAAAAATTAAAAAGTGAGCTTTTAAACTATCTACAATGAGCTACATTGTTTAAATTTTAATCAAACAAGTATATAAAAAGCTAGCTAGTTTGTGTCATCTATCATCATTTTCTTTAGTAACAACAAAAAAAAATGTGATTTACACGCGAATCACATGTGATTTCATACGAATCACATGTGATTTACAAACGAATCACAACAATAACATAATCACTTTCTAGATTAAAACAGAATCACATGTGATTTCCACGCGAATTAAAAAAAAAATATCACATATGATTTAATAAAAAAAATATTATTATTAACATTTACTTTAGTAACTTTTTTTTTTTAAAACTAGACTTCTTGTAGTTAGTTTTATGTATTTAGCTTGTTTTAGATCACATGAAAATGAACACATGTGTACTTTGAGATGTTTGGATTCTGAATAAATGCACTCTTTTGTTGTTCAATTTAAATTTTGTGTTTTCTTTATTTTATTCTTTTGTTAGTTTTGACCAAACCAGAATGTGAAAAACCAAAGACAAAAGTTATGACGTTAATATTTGTTTGTATAATTTCTACGATGATTAAATCACATGTGATTTACACACGAATCACATGTGATTTACACACGCATCACATGTGATTTACACACGAATCACAACAAAAAAACAGAATAACGTGTGATTTACTACTTTCCAGATTAAAATAGAATCACATGTGATTTACACCCGAATCACATGTGATTTTAGTCGGCTCGCAATGCCGAGTCGAAAAACCAGACTAAAAAAACATGTGATTTTTACAAATCACGTGTGATTTTCCTGAACGAAAATTTTGAAAAAAAAAATCGTCGAAAGTATATACTAGTGCATATCTATAGAAAGATAATTTAATTCTCAGAACAAATAAAGAATATAATTTTATGAGAGAATCACACGTGATCCACCAAAGAATCACATGGAATTTTTGTACAAGTTACACGTGATTGTTGTAAAAGTATCTTAGAACTAATAAAAAGTGTACACTTTAATATTTTATGAGAGAATCACACATTATCCACCAAAGAATTAAATGGGATTTTGTACAAATCACATGTAACATTTACAAATCTCAAAACTAATAAAAAGTGTATACTTTATGAAGATTACATGTGATTTATTTCTTTAAAGATCACATGTCACTTGTGAAATCACTTGTGATTTATTTTTTGTAACCTGGGTTTTCGACTCGACATTGCGAGCCGGCTAAAATCACATGTGATTTTGATGTGATAATATTAAAGTCATGTGGGAGTTAATTATTTGGATTTTGGAGTCGGTGTGTATAATTGAGAATTCATCAATTGTTTTGATGACAAGTGGTTAATAGAATCACATGTGATTCACAAAAGAATCACATGTGATTTTGTACAAATTACATGTGATTGCTGTAGAAGAATCTCAAAACTAATAAATAGTGTATTTTTAATATTAATTGTTTCGATGCATAATCACATGTAATATTATGCCAAACAAAATAAAAATACATGTAAATCACTTGATTTATATTTTTCATAGCAAAACACTACAAGTCTACAACAAGATAATCACATGTGATTTACTCCTTTACATATATCAAAACACAATCAAATTTGGTTCATGTTAAAAAGTCTAATGACAACTACTACTCAACCTCAAAGAGTAAAAGCACAAATCTTAGTGTATAGATTAGCACGGCTCAGTGAAGTTTAAAGTGATTCAACTTCACTTCTCAAAAAGTCAATTTCTTTAGTCAACTCCAAGTTAGTATTAGTTAACATCAAACATTGTTCCTTGGCATTTTCTGCCTTTATTTTTGTGGCTTCCTTTAATAAATCATAATTCTTCACTTAATTCAATGTTTGACTCGGTCAACTGGGCTACCTTCCCTTTTAATGATTCTATTATATTCCCATTTCTGTTACACGTTCTAGTCGTTTGCAGCATTCACTTTCCTCAAGTTAGTTTCGGATGCATTCACTTTTTCTTTTAAAAGTTTGAGCTTTTTCCGCAAGGTTGATACTTCAAGATTATCCAATCACTTTCCGGCGACAAAACCACCGTCACCGACCTCAACTTTGAATCACTGAATTCGACATCTGGAACGTCACATCTTCACCTTCATCTAAACCGGTGATTGTGTGTGAACGACGACGGTGATTCGTCTGATTTTGTGTGATCGACGGTGATTTTCCGGCGGTGATGAGAGAGAAAGGTCCAACGGTGTTTATTTTGAAAGAGAGAAAGTGAATCTGTGTGTGTTATTGACAGAGAGAGAGAAAGTGAGGTATTAAATGAGAAGAATGAGATATTTTTAGTGAGAGATGTAGAATTACTGATTTGCCCTTATTTGTTATATTCTGCTTTTATCTCTGTCGTTGGATGAAAACAAAATGGATGGTTGGGATCTTGTAATTTATTCTTTAGATACTCCTTGTTTGTCATAGATCTCAACTCATTGATCTTATGCATTGTATATGCCTTATTGAACTTACCATGTATGTACAACTGTTAGCGCTTGTGATTATTAATCATTTGATTATGTCTTTCCTTTAAACATTTTCATTGAATAACCCTTTTATGATCAAATGTCCCTTTTGGTTCATATTGCTTTTGTATTGTATCTGCATGTTGCTTTTAGTATCCATACGTATTTGATCTTTTATCTAGTGTCCAACTAAAATAAGGACTTGATCCTTTCTATTGTCCAACTAATAAATCCACGAAACCCCCCCCCCCCTAATCACCCAATAGTCTAAAGATTTATCATCTTCTTCAAAGATTCGAATACAAGTCAATTTTTCGCTAAAAATCCCGATTTGTGGTCTCGAAGTTTAGTGTCACACAAATTAAATACACGTCACTTTTAATAAGTAGATGAATTGTAATATGTTTACTACTAGTTTTAATGAAATAGCACCTTTTAGTTCATTTTTATTTCTAAATACAAGTTACATATGATAATAATATAACAGCTTGTTTTAATTAACAAAATCAAACTGTACTATAGAAATCATAAAGTAACAACATAGAACAAAATACACGGCTACTTACTTGCCAAGAAATCTGAATCGTGAGGTAAATCTATCATCAACTAACTACATCATTCATTATTAATTTCTTTCAACTGTGTGAGGGAGGGTGAGTGGCTACAGTTTCAGTTTCTGATGGTCTCATAAATAGGGGGTGTGTTGGCGGGAATTAGACATAAATTTGACGGGAATTAGAGAAGGAAATTGGTGGGAAGTGGGTAATAAAGATGATGGGACCTGCGTGCCAACAAGAACTCGGTACAATCATTAATTGATATACTGGCAAAGTACTAGTTTGTTCGGTTATCCGAGATGATGGTAAGTAAATCTTTCCCATGTTTCATTAGCTAAAAAACACTTGTAAAAAATTTAAAATAAAACCTTAAACGATTTACTTGCTATTAGAAAGAAACACGGATTGGAAAAAGAAAGTTTGTACAATACTAGGACATATGATAATAATCACCTTTCAAAAAATGAACTTGACCGGACCAAAAACTGAGTTGCCAAACAACATGATCCACTATGCTTAACCCTTATATTAATGATACCTATAAAGTATTTAGAGCATAAATCTTAGTGTTGAAAAAAGAGAAGGATCTGCTGAAACAACGCTAAATCACATCTAATTTACGTATGCTGGTTATTAGAACTTGGTAAAACTTTGAGTTAGAATTGTTAGATATGAGTTAAAGCTTGCTCAATCATATTGCAGCCCAATAAGTTTTCGTAGGTGTTATCGAAATTTTTACTGCAAGTCATGATCCATCTAGAAATACCTTCCTACACCTTAACACTTCATCACATAAGCTTATAATTTTAACCTCTTTTATTGTTAAGTGGTCAACCAAATACCATATATCTATCCATCCTAATATAAGATTGAGTCCCCTTATAAATGTGGAGGCTCCAAGACTGCATAGTGTACAAGCTCTCTAATGCATGAAATTTATTGCAAAAATATGAAGAGGCTCCATTTTTTGTGTCGTATTCATTGCAAAAATATGAATAGGCGATGCCTTCAATGCAGCTTTCATTGTAGAATTATTTATGCATTAGTATAGAATTAAAAGTTGGTTAGATGAAGTGCAAGGGTTGTCGTAATTGATCATGGTATTTAGTATAGAATAAAAATTGGTTAGATGAAGTGGGTTGCCGGATAATTTGTGATTTAACCTAATCCATGCCTATATACACCGGCCAAAATCAAATGCACAAACACAAAAGTTCGAATCTTCATTCCTCCTACTTTATTTTTTAATTTATTGATAAAATTGTTTCTTGATTTTCTTTGATCAAATTCATCTTTGTTCTCCTTTTACTAATATTTTTTCTTCTTCTTCAATAGGTACCATGCATGTATGGTAACAAAACTTTGTAGAGCTCCAATCACTCAGCAATGTGCAAGAGATAAAGTACCTACTGTTACAGAAGACCAAGAAGAAGATGACGATGGATCACAAGGTTATGATCTCGCATGTGATTTTCTCCTTTTCCTACTTTTAAACGATTCTAAGCATTTTCACCATGTTACAGGTTATTAAGGATCTGTATCCATCCAAAAACACAAATACTCTACTAAACTAATACATGTATTCTCATATCGTAGATACTAGGATGAGAGACGTGTCTAACGTTCCCAGAAGAAGACATGCTTCGCCATGAGGATTTCAAGAATTCAAAAGGCGGACACAAAAAAGGTAATGTGGTGATAGAGATGGGAAGAAAAAAATGAGCATCATTTCATGATTAAAATTGCTTAAACCTCAATAATTGTGCTTACAGGTTACATTAACACGTGCACTTGAACATATATCTTTCACTAGCTACAAAATCCGAATATACCCATACAAATTCCAGTATAAAGATTGAAGGTGACTAGAAGTTTAGTTCCACGGTTTGGTGAAATTGGCAAACGCGGCTTGGGCCACATCTCCTGATATGTTATTAAGAGGCAAGGAGTTGGTGTTTGTACCTTGGTGACAAGAAGTTTGCACATGATGCATTTTATTTGGAAAATATTGATTTGGAACAATTTAATACGTGTATATCTTTTGTAGTTTGTGTCTTAATTTTCATTTTCATTTCTTAGAGGGTGGTTAGTATTACATTTTTAGAAGGCTTATGAGCTATTGCACGTATTTAACATAATAATGATAATTTATTGGTGTTCGGATACAGAATAAAGTGAGAACAACTTATTCATATTTGCTTATTTTGTGATTATATAATGTATTGCTTAAATGAAGTTGTAACATTTTCAAAGTTAATTAATAGTGTCTCATATAATAGCATGTAAGCAAGAAAACACTTAAAACAAAAAATTCATTGTTTCGTCGGGTCCTAATGAAACTATAATAGGGTGCGTTTGGTTTCCTACTAAGGGAATCAAACTATCACTATGAAAGTGATAGTTTGTGTTTGTTTAGGATGTTTGGGCCCACAACTATGACTATGAAAGTCTAATATATTACATACTCCATATACAACTCTTGAGAGGGGAATGGATCTTTCATAGTTGAGGGACCCACCACTACTATCAAACTCATACCCATTGTCATTCCTCGCAGCATACCAAACGCACAAAACTATCTTATACAAGTGTCACATGAGGAAAATTCAAATGCATACCCATTTTTTTGTGCATACCAATGGACAAATCCCCACCCTCCATCTTTTTTGATCTAATGGCCTAGATTAATCTAAGATTTTATATACTTAACCTTAATACTCCCAACTATATAAAGCCTTTTCTTTTCTTTTCTTTTTTTCATTCGCTTCATTTTTTACACACACTTCATGTGTGTGTTTCCTCCGCTCTCATTCCTTCCATTCATAAATCAGTTATATTACCATTCCGATCATCATCACCGTTCCGATCATCATCACCATCACTATTCCGATCACCACCACTGTTCTAATCATCATCTCATCGTCACCATCAATGTTCCGATCACCACTCCCATTACCATCACTGTTCTGATCGACAGTTACCGTGTCTTTCATCATCACCGTTCCGATCACCATCACCAGCACCACTCCGATCACCATCACCGTTCCGATCATTATCATCATTTTTATGGCTTCTTTTGATCTGAAATAAGTGTTTGTTTCAAAAACATATTTGATTGATATTTTTGCGGTTGATAATGTTGTTGAATCAGTTGGTAATTATGTGAATCAAGTTGTTAACATTTCTTCTTATCAAGTTGCACACCAAGTGTTTGATGAAATGTGTAAGTAAAAAATATTTGATAATTTTGTTATCTGCTTTTGTAATTTTGCTTATTAATTAAGTTGTTAGTTGAATTTATGTTTTTAACTGCATTTGAATGCTGTTTTTGTGTCTAATTGTGGTTTTGAATCTGCTTTGTAGCATACGTTTAGTATCACCAGTGATATTTGAAGTTGATGATTATAAGCTGGTTTAGTATCACCAGTGATAATTGTTAGTCTGTTTATTTATAAGTTGTTTATGTTAAGATGTTCAATTTTCTTATATAATATTTTTGACATTTTGATGAGGATGAAAATATAAGTTTATGGGGATAAGCTGTAAGTATAAGTTACTGATAAGTTATTAATTATAGTGCAATATTGCTTTTTATTTATTAATTAAGGTGTAGCTTACATTGTTTTGAAGTCTTTTCTGTGGTGCTCTATTTAAATGCTTGCACTGCTACCAAAAAAGCTTATGAAGTTCTTGGCATTTTTCGTGTTGTTTCTGAGTTTAATGTTGAGTATGTAATGAAGATCATTATTGGATTTTACACCAAGGTATTAATTACGTACTTTTTATGTACAAGATGGTTTTTGTGCCTTTCACTGTAATAGACAAACACAATAAATGTTTTTGCTGATGGTATATGTGTAGTATCACTAGTGATATGTTTGATATATGTGTAGTATCACCAGTGATATGCTTGATATATATGTAGTATCACCAGTGATATGTTTGATATATGTGTAGTATCACCAGTGATATGTTTGATAATTTGTTTCTTATTGTTGTAATTACGGATAAGCTGTCTACGATTCTGGACTTCTTTTGTAGACAACCTGAGAGAGCTAAAGTCAAAAGTTGAGACTGATTTGCCAAGTCTTCCACCCCGAAAAGTTTGTGATATTGTTCAAGATTTTGTGGGTATAAAGAATCCTCCTAAAGGACATAAGAATGACCGTATTAAGGGTGGACGTGAGAAAGCTATTGAGAAAAGTAAGAACCAAAAGAAGGGTTGTAATATTTGTAGTTTAATTGATCATAATAGACATACTTGTCCAAACAAGGGAAAAGTTTCAAATGTCAATGGGGCGGCGTAGTTGAAAGTGGAGGCGGTTTCTTAGTCGCTGCAATTGAAGTATTAGTTTGTTGATTGATTGATTTTTTTTACTGAATTGTTAGGTTTATTTAATAGCATTGCTAATTTTATCCTGGACTTGTATATCATTTGTGATACTATAAAGTTTTTTTTCTTTTTTTCTGAATTGTTAGGTTTACTCAATAGCACTAGTAAAATAAAGCTTAACAAGTAAACAAAAAAAACCTATAAAATATACAAAATTTCACAAGTGATAATACAAATATCACTACTGATAATACACATATACAGTTCAACTTCAAATATCACTGGTGATACTACAGGTATGTCACTTTTCACTTTTCACATTACCATATTAAACTAAATACCACTCAAAACTTTATCAAACAAATATTCACAAATCAAGATGGATTAAACAATTGCTCGCTATGGCCCATTTCTATGAGTTTGAATCTCTTGTGAAAAATAACATGATTCAGTCAAACTAAATACCTACTATTGACTTCCAACTTGTCAACTATACACATTTATTTATAACCGTATAGATTAAAACATAACAACGCAACTGTTTTCATCAACTTGTTTTATTTACTTTTGTTCTTCAACAATCGTCCCCTTCATTGGTTCATCAACCAACACCTTCATTTTATTCCTAGATGCTTTCGAGGGAATCTTTGATATCACATGTGATATCACAGGTGATACCACCTGTGATATCACAGGTGATATCAAGTGATATCACTGGTGATATCAAGTGATATCACATGTGATATCAAGTTATATCACAGGTGATATCAAGTGATATCACAGGTGATATCACTAATGATATCACATGTGTGTCAGTTTTCTTTTATTTATTGACTCAATTGTGGTGATGGAGTAACTTGTGATATCACAAGTGTTTGAGCTTCTTCAATTTGGTTGTGGAGATGTTGTGCTTTCTTCAACGACAATTGCACTTGTTGTTGATTCTTTTCGTTTAATGAGGCTGTTTTTTGCACATGTCTCATCCAAATCTGCATCAAAAAAATTTCATAATTTTTGTTAGTGTACGAATAGTTCATTTGTTTTAAATATCATATGTCAAACAAATAACTATTTGTTATCACAATAGATATTCTACCAATCAACAATAATTTAACTTTTATATCACATGTGATACACTACCAGTCAATATTGTTTTCAAATACCGCGGTAAAACCTTTTGAAACATGCACAATCATTAAACATACAAGTCCACCACAAATCAAACAGAAGCATCACAATATATCTTTTGCTTTGTTAAACCTAACTTTTAATCTCTCATATTATCACATAAATCATCACAACATCACAAATTATCAAAAATTAACTTGTAAAACACATTAATAATGATTCTATAACAGTAAAAACTAAAGTATTCGTTGTTTTAGATGTCGATTGTTTCATTTTCGGTGTGCTTTATGTGATTTGCACGGTTAAGTCAAATACAAATATCACTAGTGATAATACACATATACAGTTCAACTTCAAATATCACTGGTGATACACACGTATGATACTTTTCAGTCACACATTTCATCAAACACTTGGTGTGCATCCATGTATACAAAGTTTTTTACTCAGAAACTCAACCAAATGTAAACACTAAAAAACACAACTAAATAATTAGTCAGAAGCATCATACCTTCATCCCGAGATTCAGTAGGTTCATTTTGAACCGGTTTTTTCGTGGATCTGCTTGTGCACTCGATGATTCATCCATTTTTGTGTTTTATTGATGATTTGAACGGTTAAAAAGTGGTTACTTTAGATTTGTTATGGTGGTTTTTTATGATGGTTAGAGAGAAAAAGTGGGTTTTTTGTGATATCTGATGTGTGGAAAGTGAGAGGTAGGGGGTGGGGTTGGTGAGGTAAGTTTGGTGAGTTGGCCAAAATGGACCCTCCGTGTTTTTTATTATTAAATGTCATTTTTTTAAATGAAGGATTCTGATTGGTCCATTGATATGTGAGGGTTTTTGAGTTTGCAAAATAAAACGCCTCAGTGTCACATATAGTATAATGTAAAACTATGACACAACTTAAATAATCATAGTTTAGTAAGTTAAATCCGGAGTTCAAGTTGTATTGGTATACTACCATCTTCTCTATGTCAATCGCATTTGTTTTTCTAATTGCATTTCACGGGTACAAAGCCGATTTGCTTGGAAAACAAGTATTAGTTATATAAAGCTAAGTAAGATACAATAAGCCATGCATAAGGAAGTTGAAGCAATTTTTTGGCTGAAGTGCAAATGGTGCCAAAAGGCTCGACACCCTTCTTTACCTCGAGTGGTACTATATTTGATTATACATTTTGTTAGAGCATGCCCATACGTAACTCATGTTAAAACTTAACGCAGTACCACGTAAGCGCCACATCAGCTTTTCCACTTCAACTTTAACTCAGAAAAAAACACCCACAACAATAACTCAGCTTTAACTCAAATATTTTCAAATTCTACCCTCAACTAAAACAAACAATTCAATTAATAAACCACATAACATTAAAACTTAATTTCTTACAATACAAATTATAAAAAACTTAAAATAACAACAACAACAACGATTAATAGAAAAAAAAAAAAAAAAAAAAAAAAAAAAAAAAAAAAAAAACGAAACATAAGAAATTAAACCATACGAATTAAAACTGCTTATTCGTCGTCTTCGGAATATTCTTCTTCTTGTTGTTGTTGGTGTTGAAGACGTTGTTGCCAAACATGCTCCATAAGATCTCGTTGGTGTTGAGTATGCACGCCTGCATCGCGCATTTCCCTTGTCTTGCGCCTCTGCGTATCACACCTGTCGATCCACCTTTCTTGATTCAAATGTGGTGCCGGATCTACCCACATTCTTTTATACTCGCGGAGTGTAAATTTTTGATCTTTTAGAATCATTTTATGCAATATAATGCATGTATACATGATTTGTTGGGAATTATATTTATTGATTTGATGATACAAAACAAGAAGAATGAAACATGAAGGGCTTGAAGTGACAAGAAGGAATTCTACAAAAGATGGGAAGGACTTGCTTGCAAAAGAAGTTTTATTTATTAGTCCTTTGTAGTATTTTGTAAACCCTGATATCTCTTTATATAAAGAGATCAAGGGTGTAGGATTTTATTAATTAAAGTCTTCCACAATGTAGACGTCTAATAAAGGTGTGTGTGTAACCTAGGCGTAGGAGATAAACGCCTAGGGTTTAGTGTTTTAGTTTAGATAGCATGTTCTACTTGATCAAGGTAGAACAACATGTTAAGTAATCGTTAGAGAAGTGAATGATAATGAAAAACCTTGTTCATAATAATGATTGATTCTATGTTTGAATATTCCGCCTTCATTATTATGTGTTCCTAGATATAATATTAGACCTCGTCTAAGAGTTACAACGATCTTATCAATTGGCATCAGAGCTAGGTTAGCTCGTGATATCTGGGATTAAACAAGGTTTTAAGTCGACATAAGCAGTTTTTAAAAAAGTCAAGGTAATCGATTTATATATTTTTTTTGGGTATCGACTTTCATCGGAATTTATTATTAGCTGTGATCTAATATGGCAATATGTTATTAATGAATTGTCGTCAATTGGATGGTATATCAAATGTATTGATTGGCCAACAAAATTACCTCGTACTTGTATTATTGCACTCATGATCGGTACAATTAATTAAGGGTTGGCGTGTATTGCATGCTTGTTTATTGGTGCAATTAATTTGATTATTGGTGGAGAACAGGTTATAGTGAGTCGGTTAGTACTAATAACTCACAGGTCAGTGGAAGATTTGTCGTTTGATTCTTGTGGATTCTGTTTGTGGGGTAGAAGATTAGTTAATCGAATTGTGGGGTACAAGTTTATACATGGCCGGTTTGAATGATTCTAACCTCGTATTGCAATTAAGTGGGCAAGCAACATGGGTCGTGGAGATAATTTATGTTGATTAATTTTGTGTGGTAACTGGGTTTGTCGCACTTGGAATGGTCAAAACGTATAACAGTTATTGATCCCTCACAACAAATTACTGCTGCTCTAGAACATACTGCTTTGTCCAAGGTGCTGCTCGTATATATTTAAAAGTACTGCTCTTGAATTGAAAGTACTGTTATGTTCAATGTACTGCTGCTTCAAGGTACTATTCGTTTAAAGTATCACTGCTCGTTCAAAGTACTGCTAGCTATTTGAAAGTACTGCTAGTTTTATGAAAGTATTGTCGTTGAATTTTGACTCTACTGCTACGAGTATGTTTAACCTACTGCTGCGTTTAGATGATTTATGAAGACAATGCATGATTTACAAGCAGTGAGGGGAAGCCGAGATGGGTTTTTATAAGATTGGTTCTACTTTGGCTCTCAGCTAATTATGAGCAGTTTATTAGTTTACACACACAGGAAGATTATTTGGTTCACACACACAAGATGGTTAGTTGGTTTATGTTCTTAAAGGTTTTAACAAGCTCGTCTTTGTTCATATTGGAAGAATTGATTACGAAGGAGATTGTTTATCACTTATTTGAAGTTGAAGTGGAGTTTCTTGGATAAGTGTTCTTATCATACCTTATAGTAGGAGGTAACTTGTTTGTGCGTTAAAGTTGTGACAAAGACTTGATGAATCTAGCAAATTGGTGTATTATTTACAAACTGAAGGTGCTTAATGTCACATTTGCTATCACTTTAAGGAGTTACATTGTAGTGCTCAGTGTCTCATATTAGTTGAGGATTTCGTCAAGAGGTTGCGGTCTACTCATATTTTTGGTTCTTGGTATGAGTTTGGAGTCACATGGTTAGTACAAGATATAAGGCACAAGTTTGGGTTATTCTACTTCTTCATCAAATTCGTTATACTTGATTTTTTTCATCAGTGATCATTACAAAGGGCTTACAGATTTGAAGAATTATGAAGATGATTAACACATTGGTTTCATGGGAAGTATCTTATTATGTGTTTAATCATTTGATGTTCATGCACCACTCGAGGGGAAGTTTTTGATTTTTACTACTATTGATTAGTATTACTACTGCTAGTTGGAGTTTCTATTGTTTTGGATTCATTTTTAGTAAGCATTTTGGTGTTCTTCATGGTGGGCAATTCGAAACATTGGAAGGCTTTGATTAGGAGTGTGGTATTGGTTCGTGGTGGTCAAGATCATTATTTGCATACGTTCCCTATTTGTTGATAACAAAAAGGGGATGAGATGTTAGAAGAGATGTTAGAGTGGCATGGCATGGCTTAAGGGGAAGACAAGATTGTTTCATTCATGGCGAGATTTAATTATCTCAACTTTTCTACTTCGTCTAGGGAAGTTCGTACAAGAAGGTGTTTGTTTTGTCATCATCAAATAGGGGAAGATTGTTGGGAATTATATTTATTGATTTGATGATACAAAACAAGAAGAATGAAACATGAAGGGCTTGAAGTGACAAGAAGGAATTCTACAAAAGATGGGAAGGACTTGCTTGCAAAAGAAGTTTTATTTATTAGTCCTTTGTAGTATTTTGTAAACCCTAATATCTCTCTATATAAAGAGATCAAGGGTGTAGGATTTTATTAATTAAAGTCTTCCACAATGTAGACGTCTAGTAAAGGTGTGTGTGTAACCTAGGCGTAGGAGATAAACGCCTAGGGTTTAGTGTTTTAGTTTAGATAGCATGTTCTACTTGATCAAGGTAGAACAACATGTTAAGTAATCGTTAGAGAAGTGAATGATAATGAAAAACCTTGTTCATAATAATGATTGATTCTATGTTTGAATATTCCGCCTTCATTATTATGTGTTCCTAGATATAATATTAGACCTCGTCTAAGAGCTACAACAATCTTATCATGATTCTTTGTATCTTGACAATTTCCCATGCACGTGCCGGTTGCTGTAGTATACCCCAACGTCCTTGAAGCACGCCAAAAGCACGTTCGATATCTTTGCGTGCACTTTCTTGCTTCCTTTTAAAATAGCTATGTTTCTCATCAGTCGTTGCCGTGAAAGATTTGACGAAAGTTGCCCACTGCGGGTAAATTCCGTCAGCTAGGTAATACCCCTGTTCATACCTTCTTCCATTTACTGTATATGGTACCCTTGGGGATTCACCAGCAAGAATGTTGTCAAACAAGTTAGAGTTATCTAAAATGTTAATATCATTATTTGCCCCTGCCATACCAAAAAAAACATGCCAAATCCACAAATCATGTGAAGCAACAGCTTCAAGCATTAACGTTGGGTATCTTTTATCACCCCTACCAAATTGCCCCTGCCAAGCTACCGGACAATTTTTCCACGCCCAATGCATGCAATCAATACTACCAAGCATACCCGGAAAACCATGTTGACGCTCATGCAATTGATAAATATGTTGCATGTCGGACCATGTTGGTGTTCTTAAAAACTCATGCATAAACAAATCCATAACACACATGTTAAAATTATCAAGACAAAGACGTTGAGTAGACTCACCCATTTGCAAATACTCATCGAACGCATCTGGGGCGGTGCCATACGCCAATTGTCGTATCGCAGATGTACACTTCATAAGTGGACTAATACACGCTCGACCTGTACAATCGATTCCTGTCTTAAAGTATTGAAAGTGGTCTGGAATAACATCGGCTTCGTAAGACTCAATACCGTTCACTATTTGCATAAATAGTTTCCGGCTCATACGAAACCTCCTACGAAATTTACTGTGCTTATACTTACAACCTTCAACGAAATAGTCGTTTTTCAAACGTTCTTCAGCAAGCTCACGTTCACGATGTATGTTGATACGGGGCACATGAGGATGAGCTTCTTCTTCTTCTAAGCATTGTTGTAGCTCGTACGCTTGAACCATAAACTGTATGTCTTCTTCGTCATCAAGGTCTGACCAACTCGGATCAAAATCGTTATTTTGATTTGGATCCATTATGAATGAGGAAGGTTTTTTTTCTTATAAAGGAAGTATAAAAGAGTAGAAAATTAGTAGTGGATGTGTGAAATATATATGTGTGTTAAGTTGGTATTTATAGTTGGTTTAAATGGTTTAAAAGTAATTTTTGGGTGAATTTTAAAAACTAGCCGCTTTTAATTATTGAGGTGGTGAAAGTGAAAATTTTTTTTCAAAAAAAACGGCTATATATTGGAACGTTGGAGGGGGTAAAACAATTTTTTTTTTAATTCAAGTTTCACGTCTAACGCTGCGTTAGCAGGCTAACGCAGCGCGTTAACGCGCCTCTAACGCAGGCACCAACTACTGTAACGCAGGTTAACGCCGGGCAAAATCCCCTTTAACGCATGCCCTGCGTTACGTATGGGCATGCTCTTAGCATTAAAAGATGAAATCATTTTCCATTAGTGGCAACGATATAACGTTTATGAGTCTTGTACGAGTTGTAATAAATTAGTCTAGTAATATTAGGCTTGGACAATTTATTAGATGGACAAATATAATGTAAATGGACTATGTAAGTTACTAGTTCATAGTTAAGTCTATCAAGAGTCCAAAAGCCCAAGCCCATTTTACCACACATCTTTTATATAATAAAACAAAACTCCTATTGGGAATTTTTCATTTCAAAAAAATGGATTCATACCTTATTTAGTAATAATTTTATTTTAAAAAAAATATTATTTTCTTATTAGGTTATATTTTATACTTATCCATAACACAAGTAGAAGATATATACAAAAAATATAGATAATATATAATTAACAATAGGATTAAAATTTTTAAATAATTATCTTTAATAATAAAAAACTATAATTAAACTTTATAAATCAAACAAAATAAAGATTAAATTATTTGTTTTTTAATAAATAAAAATATATGATTCAAAAAAATTTAAAAAAAATCTCACACGCGCACGGGCATTAAAACTAGTACACCAAGTATAAATACCCCTCATATCTCACATGAGAGGGTGGATGAAAGTGTGTGTATAGTGTATACAAGTGTGTAGTTACTTTTTCTTCAAATTCTGTCTCTTTCTCTAATAATATTTCTCTTTCTAAAACCCTTTTTTCTTCTCTAATCTTTGCTTCTAAATCTTTATTTATGTGAATGATATTGATTATTGTGGACCAACAATTAGTATCAAGCGCCTAATGATGATTTAGGAGTTTAATTGTGTTCAAAAATCTTGTTCTTGAAGAATAATCTTTTTGTTTGATAGTACTGTTATTAAAAAAAAAAGAGAGATTTTTTTGTTCGGAAGTTTTTTTCCCTTCGCAAATAGTACTTGTACGAGTGAAACAAAGGAGAAATTCTATTGGTTCTTTTCTTTGTTGTTCACGTGTATAGTTCATTTCCTTTCATTAGTATATTACAAAAAATATTAAATTCATGTCAGAGGAATTTGAATGAAACTTTTTTTTTTTTCAACATATCTCTTTTCATTAGTAATCACTAGTTATAATGCTCGCGCACGCGCGGGGTTTTTCTAATTTTTTAAATAATGAATTTTTATATATTAAAAAACAAATAATTTAATTTTTTTTGTTTTATTTATGTTTTTTAAAAAATCATGTCTTTTCACAGTTTAGTGGCATAGCTCCGTTTGGATTCACATCAAACAATGAGTTTCTTTTTGAAACTTGTGGCAATCATTTAGTTTTTTATGGTACAGTGGCAGAGAAGGTTAAATTATCACAAACTGAAGTAACATTGATTGGTATAACAAAAATTGTTTAGTATGTGGATAGTCTTGTTTGGATAGGACCTGCTCAGTGTGAGATTCCAACATCGCTTTGTGAATTGAAAGATAATTTTTTACTTTGGTGAATGGTCAAAAAGGCTACAAAATACTGAAAATCGTATTTGCTCTTTATATCTATGCTACAACTTCTTTACGTGATGCAATCTTTCTATAATATATGCACAGGCCGGGTTAATTGCAAATTAAAGTAATTGGTTTCAGAGGAAGAAATGTCAGTACACTTATAATCTAAACAAAAACACTTACTGGAAATCAAACATACCTGAGTAGAGATAAATGGGTGTGTCATCAGCATGATTGATTTCTCATTAACCCTAATTCATGAACCACAAAACAAAAAGAATCGATTGAATGAAGTTATTAGGATTGACATCTAAAATATTTGTGTGACATTCAGTACCTTCTGCATTAGTTAAACAACCATTTTAGGAATTTCTGGTATTCCATTCTACAAAACAAAAAACTTTTTTCAATCTTCATAATAAATTTAGATATAGAGCATTTCATAAAAAGTCAAACCACATCAAAATTGCAACTTGAATCTGCATGAAACATGGGTTATGAATGGTGTAGTAGTTGCGGTGCACCTGGGTACTGATAACCGGCATTGGGTCCCATGTGAGAGTAATTTTGATGAGGGTAAGGTGGCGTAGAAGGTGGTCTAGGCTGTGATGGTAGTGGGGGTTGAAGTGGCATATGAGGCATGCTACTAATATGCAAAGGCTGCTGTAATGGGGTGCTTGCAGCAGACATTGTGGGTTGAAACACCGATGGTGGCTGGCTAGAATAATGAGGCGGAAGAGCAGACATATTTGACGACTGTGGAGATGGCATTGATGTTGACTGAGCATTAATCGAAATGACGTCTGTTATGCTGCATCGATTGTAAGGGGTCTGAAGGTAGCAGAAGGTTTAAAGGAGACTCTTTTATGACTATTGAGTTAAATCGGTTGAAAAAATTCAAAACAAACACATAATGAATGACTAAGATATGAAGAGCATTACTCGAAAAAGAATTCAAGCACTTGATGCTAATATGAAAATAATCAAAGTTAATGTAAATAAACTTTATAAACTTACAATACGATTTGGGTTCAACTCAACATATGCAATATGTTCTTTTTGTTTCCATAGGGCACCACAAAATCATCATTTTCTTGATCACTTCTGTCAGCTTTAGTTGGTCATGAGCGGCGTGCTCTTTTTCTACCTGATTTTGCATTCGTAGAATCATCTCCTTTAGCAGCAGCTGATCCGCCACTTTTTCTCTGGGATTATTTACTTTCAAAATCTCTAAGCCTGAATGAGATTACCAACACCGGAAAGGACATTAAATGAAGGGCATGAATTAAAAAGTATAGATCTCTTCTAAATTAAGAGAAAGGTTGTCGGTTATTGGTGTTCTCTCTTTGGATCTACTCTTTTGGAGAAATCGTAGGGCAATTCGAGATGGAGAATGGCTCAGTTATTCGATCCATTTATGGTTCTTTAATTATTTCACTATACATAACCGATTTCTTAAATGTACGGGATCTAGAAAATTTGAAGTTTAAAAACCTTCTTGACCTTGATTTCACAATATGCAAGATGAACCACCACCAACTCCTTTGTCGCACTCTTTGCGTACTCCAACATTAATTGAAGGTAAAGTTGGATCGATAATAATTGTTACCTGAACTGGATGAGTATCTACTGATGCTGGTGGCAAAACTGTAGGTTCAACTTGAGGTACGTAATTACCCTTTTAAACAGCACGAATACAAACTGTGCCATGCCATTCGTATCGACACATGGATTCCCTGCACATAAACAAAATATATCAGCTACAGTGTATTTGCATTTCATTACTAATACAGGATAACGCTATAAACTACATCCAGTTATCTCCATATAAGCTCCTGAGTTTGTCGGACAAACTAAGGTGTCAGAGGAATTACATATTTTTTTTAACTTTACATAAGAATAACCTATTTTGACCCACTGCAAAATGATATTTTAAATAGACATATTGTTATTACAATTAGAAAAACGCATAGTACCCCTTCACCTGCTCAACAAAGGGGAAATGGAATAGCCAATACACAACCATATATTTTGAAAACCGCATAGCAATTCATTCATGTACCAGAACCTGAAAAAGTAACAGCTTGCCTATATTCAGCGAAGAGTTAATGAAAAGTCAGACGATATGTGTGCCGAAAGAAACATACGCGTAATGGTAACAAATAAGGCTCAGATGAATGTATACAATAGTGTCACCAGCTAACTGACATGGCTGCAATCACACATTCGATGTGACTGCCTTGCCAAGATACGGGGCTAGGTAAAGTACACACAGTAGTTGGGAAATCATCATCATCGGAAGCAAGACAACATAGTGGAAGGATCATCCCAGCTAAGTAAAACGCAACATATTGGAACCTTAACAGGCCATAGAAGAAAAGTACCTCAAACTAAAATAGTAGTTCATGGCACAGCCCTGTACCATCTATAAACACTTGTAACTAATGACTATATATATTATGATGCGGCCAAAATGGTAGTATTTTGTTGCACAATTTTCAGTTAGCGCAAAATTTGGTCCATTAGTTTCCGGCCACCTCGATCCTTCCAGAGTTCAAACATACATAGACAAGCATATGAGATCTTCTAAGAGACTCAGATAGACAGTGGATCAAAAAAGCAGACACACCCTCCCTGACAGCAACTTCAGGATGTTGCCTTGCCAACACACGAACCATATCATTTTGACAAAACGTATTTGAATTCATCATAGCCATTTCTTGATTATCAACTTGTCAAACTATATTACTCATAAGAAAATAGTATAAATCATTTGATTATTACTCATAAGAAGGTGTAAAGTCTATTATATATAACATATAGGTGTAAAGTTATATAGGTGTAAAGTCTATTACTTCTGAGTATATACCAGCCAAGTTTTCTACAATTGGCAAGTATAAATCATTTGATTATTAGTTTTTAATTATTATGATATTCAATGCTATCTAACAACCGAAGCTTGACAATATCTGATTGAAAAAATACCAACTTCTTAGGGTGTCCAGTACATGCTTCTTTTCCATAAATGCATGTATGTCATACGTGTGGCTTGAATTATGGATGAAAAAGTAGGTTTTTATTTTCTCACCAAATAGAGCAAGAAGGGAAGTGGAATCAAATTGTTATTTTAAGAACATTCTTATTAACCATTTCAAACTAACCATGCTATTTTACTGTAAGTGCATATAAAATTTTACTGGAAGGCTTTTCTCTACCTTAAGTGATAGTTACATAAAAGTGAGCCAGAAAAGCTTCTAAATATAATTGGATAGCTCATTTAGCAATTGTGCTTGGGTTAGTTTTGGTAGTTCATGTAGCCTTCTATAGTTGTTTTTACTGTCAGTAGCAGTGTAGCATAGCTCAGACTCTTTCATGTTCATGCAACCAATATATTTTCATTTTTTCAAAAAAAAACCAATATATTTTCAAGAACTTTATTATAAAGTAACAATACAAAAGCAACTATTAGCTAAAAGTTTACCTGATATGAAAATACCAACTTCTTATAGGTGCACCAGTTCTCCCGCCCCCACATGTGATGCTCTTCCAGTTGGTATGGCCCGCATTGGCCGAATCCTCATCTGTGAAGCCGTAGGTGACTGTGTATCTATTGTAGCTAATCGCCCACATGGTGTTTTGGATATGCTTGCGACGGGAATAATGTCAGTGGTTTCATAACGGTCTTCTAAACTCAAATGACAAACAGTTATAGCATTTTTTTTCCGCAGATACTCTATAATTTTCAAACGCAAGCGTTTAATCATGGTGATTTGAAAACAACCTAAAGGAAAAAAAAAGGCCTAAAACTCCAGATGCAACTGTTTAAGGACCAAGCAATAGGTTGCTGGACATTCCCAAATAAAGTGACCATGTTATAAACCAAAGTTCAGAATATTTTTCATTGGAAATTATTGAGGAATATAAATGATTTGGAGTAGAAAAAAGTGAATATTCAAGACCATCAAGGACATGTTTGTGACAGGGATGGCACAATTTATCATCTCAATTGCTTTTATTAAGTGGAATCTGGCTTTTACAATAGGTTTTTAAGGGGTTGAAATACCATGTATTTGAGAATATGTCAAAGTTTGATGTTGAAAAGTGAGAGCCTTAATAGTAGAGGTGGAATGAAGGCCAGATTATTACACAGACTTGATATCACAGAGTGCATAAATTATTTGTGCGGCTGCATACACTACTATGTACATTCTATAGGTACATACTGAGAGATGGTCAAAGGACTTGCCTGCTTCTTTCATACTTGTTCACTATTTTTTTTTTTTTTTTTTGCTTCTTTGATTCAGGCTCCATTTCTCCTGCTTCATTGTGTTGGAAAAGTTCTTTTCTAACCACCTATCGGTTGTCGTTTTGCTGCTTTCTGTAGGAGTGTCCTGCGATGTTAGCGGTGTTGATGGCGGTGGGGTTTATGTGTTGCCTTCATTGTGCATTAGTTTATATATAGTATGTCAACTGAGTAATGGTGCGAGAAAGTGTTGGTATACCTGTATTCAGGAGCCGGCGTCGTGTCGTATTTGTGACAGTACATGGTCGTGTGCATAATTACCTTATGCCATAACTTGAATAATTATTTCATCGTTTTCTTTCAGAAGAGCAGTGGCATCACTTCTCTTATTTTGCTATCTTCATAGCGTATCCCTTTCCCTCGTGAGAGCATAAACCTCAGTTAACATGTAGCAACCATATATTAGAAGCATTAGCTATGTGGTTATGCAAGTTATCAAGTATAAAAAGATACGTTAAATACAAAATAACTTATAGGAAACTACGTACTTTCTTATTAATTATAGATTTTAGGTGCTCATTCTCATTCATTAGCTTTGCAATTTCATCAGCTTTTGCCTGTACCACATAACTTATGAGTACATAGATAATATTAACGTCTAGCAGCTCCATACGATACCTGAGCTTGTCTAGAAGCTCCCAAAAGTGCAGCCTCCATCAAAGAACATCAAAGAATGAATATATAGATACAACAAAAATAAATATCGGACATATAACATACTCGCTAAAAAAGCTGCAAAAAGAGACAAAGAGCCTAACATTCCAAGACGAGCAATAACAACCACCATATCTTGATCAAAATCAGTAGCAATTGCATTTGTACACCAAAAATTAAATTGTGACAATGATGATTCAAGATTACATTCTAGATACTGAACTTATAAACCAAACACAAATACATATATTATATACAAATCAAAAATTAAACTCACGAGTTAGAGCAAAACCATTAAAATCATAAAATTAAAGACAACCATATACCTGTGTAAATTTTATAAATAATTCAAAACCACCAATTCTCTTTCTCATTAATCTTCTTGATCACATCTTTATTAAAACCTTATTTTTTTCCCCAAACCGGAACAAAATTAATAGCAAGATTACAAACCCTTTTAGACTATAGCTAAAAGCCCTATATCAAAATAAAAGAAAATCAATAAATTAGATATTAAAAATCATACCTTTAGGCCACTAAAAGAGTTTTTATTCTTCCATAAACAATTTATCTTCGGAATCACTGCAAAGAATATTAATTTGAAACATATTTTCTTTAATTTGTTCTCAATCGCCCAATTTTAGAGTTAGGGTTCGAATTAGAATATTAGGTTGGAACTGTGGATAGGTGTATCGAATTGTTGTGTAGTTTTGTTTTTGTAAATTTTAGATTGGACCCCTATGGTTTTGTAAATCAACCCCATGTTTTTTAAGTTTTCTTTTTTTATATTTTTGACACATATATTTTTGAACTCAAATTTTCTAGAAAAACGAATTTATAAACACTATTGCCAAATAAGGAAGTATTTAGATTGTTTTAATTAAATATGCTTAAAAAGAAAAAATAATAATTAAAAAAATATTACCTAATAAGGAATAATTTGATTTTTTGAAATGAAAAAGTCCCCACTAGGGATTTTATTTTATTAGGTAAAAAAGATGTGGTTCCTTTTGCGAAGAAACTGAACTACGAAGAAAACGGATATATTTTTTGCCTGGTACCTTTTGTTCGGAAAAGAGCTACTGCGAGTGAAAATTTTCTGAATAAAGATATTTTGTTTTTTTTATGTTATTTTTTTGTGGTTAGGGTTTTGGTGTGATACCAAATTTTGCAAGACTTTTCTTAGCAAAATTTTGTGTGATAGCAAGGGTTTTGTTGTGATAGCAAATTTTGCAAGACTTTTCTTAACAAAATTTAGCAAGGGTTTTGTTGTGATACCTATTATTGTGATAGTGTTGTGATAACAAATCTTAAGAGACTTTTGTTACCCAAGTTTTTACAAAAGAAAACTCTGCCAAAAATTTTTAAAATTTTTGCGATCCGAGACTTTGGTGCGACACGAGACTTCATTGTGATAGTAACTTTAAGAGACTTTCTTGTGATACCTTCTTTTGCTAGATTTTCTTGTGATACCAAATCTTAAGAGACTTTTGCTACCCACGTTTTTCAAAACATTACTCTGGCAAAATTTCAAGAAAATATTACGTGACTAAAGTTTAATTGAGCTTATCCTTAAAATATCTCTTACGATACAAGGCACAACAAATATTCAAAGACTATTCCACAACTACAACAAATCAAAACACAAATCAAATCAAGAACAAATCAAGAACACAATCACTCCTTAACTATCAAAGATCCATTATCATTTCACATAACTTATCATCATGACTACGTTTCAAGTTGATATTGCCAATGCCGGTTCCGAAAACCGTTCACCGATGCTTGCTCGTGGAAGCTACATCTAATGGAAAAGTCGTACGATCCGGTTCATCGATGAAAAGGACAATGGTGAATTGCTTCTAAACTCAATTTTCAATGGACCATTTGTTCGTAGAGTGGTTACTATACCTGCTAATCCAAATGGAACACCTCCAACTCCTGAAACTACTCGTGAACAACTGAATGTAGACTTGTCACCTGATGAAGCTGCTCAAGTAAAAGCCGACAAACAAGCTATGAACATTATCTTGTATGGGCTATCTAATGACATATTTGCTTTAGTTGATAGCTATCCGAATGCATTCACAATATGGAAGGCTGTTGAACGTCTTATTCAAGGTACGGAAATGGGTTTACGTGAGAAGAAGCTACAACTATTGTGGGAATACGAGTAGTTTACATCTGAACTAGGAGAATCTTTAGAATCATACTATAACCGTTTCTCCAAGATCGTCAATGACTTAAACCGGAACAATATCAAGCATAAAAATCTCATCTTCAACATCAAGTTTCTTCTGTCTCTACAACCAGAATGGAAACGATTTGTAACCCAAGTTAAGCAGTCTAAGGACGTACATGAGATTGATTTCCATCAAATTTCTGATATCTTGTTACAAAATCAGGACGAAGCTAATGATGTGAAAGCTGATCTTTAGAGACGTAAGCATGATCCACTCGCACTTGTTGCAAGTACTACTATTCAACCACCAACATCACACATGAATCATGCTGCTACTACACCTCATTCATACAAGTATCAAGCACCCGCACCTTCTCCAACACAGTACAATGGATATACACCGTCTGGATACGCATTACCTGCACCTACTTATTCTTCATCTGCATATGAGGCACCTGTACCTGTTTACTCAAGTACTCAACCACTGCTTATGTAGCACCTGCTCCAACCTACACTTCTAACGTGTATGCACCTGACCGTCCCTATTCTCCATTACCACAAGAACATACTTATTCACCATTACCACCTGAGTACACAACACCGGAAGCAACTGGAGTTGTTGCAAACCCAGAAACCGATCCATATCAAGACCTCAACACTGCCATGTCACTTTTAACAAGAGCTATCACCCGTAACTACTCAACACCCACAAACAATCAATTCAGATATTCATCAAATCCAAGGCACACTGTTGGTTACAACCAGTCACGGTTTCCAGCACCAACAATGAATTATGCATCTCCACATCAAAATGTCAGGAATATCATGGCAGTTAGTAATACTGGGATGACTGGAAGTTTTGGAACTGGGAATACTAGATATGGGAATATGGGAAATGGGAATGCTATTGTGGGAACTACAATGAATGGGAATATGAATGGGAATACAAATGCAGTTATTCGTTGCTACAATTGTAGGGGTTTTGGACATCGTGCTAAGGAATGTAAAGAAAAGCGTAGGGTTCAGGATTCTGAGTATCATAAGGAAAAGATGTTGTTGTGTAAGAAGGATGAAGTTGGGATTCCCTTGACGAATGAGGAACATGATTTTCTTGCAGAAGACGAATACGGGAATATGGAGATAAGTGCAAACTGCATTTTCATGGCAAATCTGCAGGAGGTTGTATCAGACTTTGAAGCTGATATTGCACTACCTAGGACACAGACAAAATTTCTGAGGTACAAAATTCAGCCGATACTGAATATAATGTGTTTGATCATGAACGAACACATCCTAAACAACCTGAATCCATCGGAGATACATATAGGGAGGATCAGAATGATAACAATATTACTTCTGCACCTTTAGATATGACTCCTAATGCAAGTCAGCTTGAATAAGATGTATTCGATCGTGAACAAGAACGTGCTATGATTTTGTCCTTAGTAGAATCGTTAAATGTTAAAATTGCTAAATGTCATGCTATCAATGCTGAAAATATAAAGGCTAACGAGGTTTTAAAAAAAGAGCTTGAGAGGTATAATGTAACACCCCAACCCGATAAGGGTAGAAGTATTACATTACAGTGACATATCAGAACAAACACAAGCATATGATTCATACATACAACGAAATTCAGGGTTACAAATGAAAATCTGAAACTACAAGGTTACAAAACAATAAATACTATGTCTAATAAAGTGAAACTTCATCTAATCGTCTCTAGTCCAAAGCACGGTCTTCTAAGTCCAGTCACACTCTCTTCCCATAACCCAGCTTCCTACTAAAACCTGCCGCAGGAAAAGGAAATGCGGCTGAGCTTAAAAAGCCCAGTGAACAGATACATATACAAAGCAATGATAATGAAATAGAACTGAAATATAGTGCATTGGGGAAATAGAATAAGGAATAGATAAAAGAGTAATAGAATAGAAAGAAGAAAGAATAGTCATCTACCACGAGCCCAGAAACTCAAAGTCAATCTCAACATCAAAATCTCAAAGTCATAATCACACCATCAGAGGGGATACCTCTCAGGCAACCAGATAATATGAGGGGCGTCCTCATGTATCATAATAGTGGAGTAGCTAGCTCCCAGAAATTGTGAAAGGCGTGTATTGCACACAACACCAGTCACCTCAAAGTCAACTCAAAGTCATAGTTAAATCCACTAAGCATACATATCTAGGATTGCAATCCATACGCCCCTTACTCAAAGTCAATCTCAAAGTCATATACTCAAAGTCATAATAGCCGGCAGATAATCATAAAAAGGGACGGCGTGAGAAATCACTCACCCACACATGAGTCATGCCAGTGGTGCATCACAGACATGCCTATGGTACCTCCATAGGTAGGGAAACGGAAATGACTCGGGTATCAAACTAAGAGTCAGGTCTCAAAGTCATGCAAAAGGTCATATAGCAAAAGTTTATCTCAAAGTCATCTCAAAATCATATCAGAAATAGTATTCAAGGTCCATTCAGAGTTTATCAGGTCAAGGTTCATATTCAAAAATCAATTCATGGTTCAGTTCAAAAGTCCGTTTCAAAAGTTTCTATTAAAAGTCCAATTTAAATAATCTTTTAAAACAGTTTTCATAAAAATGGTCTTTCAAAATATAGGGTTCATGAAAGTTAAATAACCTTTCTTTTAAAAAAGAATTTTAGCATCATTTATAAACATCTTTTCAAATCGGTTCTTCTCAAAACATTTCCATGGCATAATTAAAAAGGTTTTCATAGCATGGTTTCATAACGGAGGTCATATCAAGTGGGATCAACAGAGAAGGTTCAAGTAAAGGGGATCATAGCAATGGCATCAATTCGGGAACTAACGGATCAGAATATGAAAGAGATCATGAGAAACCTTTTGAGAAAGGTCAGAATATCTGTACCTTAAACCGCAAGTGCACACATGACAGAAACATAAAGGTCGAAAGCAAAACTCCTTCTTCAGCGAATCTACACGAATTAATGGTCGGCTTGTTATTAATAACTTATTCAATTCAGATTTCTCATTTTAGTCGGCTTTCCAGTTTTAGTAACTTTCCATTTAAAGTGACTTTCCACTTTTAGCAGGTTTCCATAAATAGTAAGTTTCCACTTTTAGAAAGTTTCCATAATTAGAAAGTTGAATCATTATTAATGGAATCAAAGTATCTTTTGATCTTTTTACTCATTTGGTCCTTAGGTTTCATAACTTTACATTTTATACCCTTTACTTTCCAAAATTACACCTTAAACCTTTTAGTATTCAAAGTTACATATTAAACCCTTAACTTATCCATTTTACATAATGAGCACTTATTTTATCATATTATAGGAATGGATACTTAAGTATTCATAATTTACACATTAAGTCCCTCAAGTTATTAAAGTTACATATTTAACCCTTTAGTTTACAATTTCAATCTTTAATTACCAATAATTACATATTAACCCATTTAATTACCAAAATGACACAAAACCCCTTGAATACTTTTAATTTCTCAAAACAGCTCCAAGTTTCTGAAAATTACATTTTTAGTCTCTCTCTTTTAATTATTTCCAAAACAAACCCTAATTAATCATTAAATACATTTTAATCCATTTATATGCAAAAATTACACTTAACACCCTCATCTTATATTTTTTTTGAAGAGTATACAGCCCATAATAAGTTTCAAAAATAACCCTGTAGTTTTAAAGTTCACAAAACTCACCCAAAACCTTTTTAGCCAAATCGTATAAACCAAAAACATAGATTTTAGAAACCCTAATCCTTAATTCTCAATCATCATCTCATCATTAATATCATTAATTAACACCATTTCCAGCCCTAAACCAAAACCCTAGGGCATACGACTTTTATTTCTCCTTTTTCTTTTATTATAGCTGATTATTTACATGGTTCCAAAATAATTGTTTTAGGCCTTAACAATTCGAACCAACATTTTTCCCAGGTTATTATGATGGTATAGAGTCTAAATAAAATAGGTTTCAAGCCTCAAAAATTCGGATTCATTTATTTAGGTTTTGTATACGTTTTTAGGGTTTAATTAGCCAAAGTGATGTCGAGCATGCACGGATCGATTCAACCATTTTAATTGATGTTTATAGGATGTAAGGGACCTGAGAAAAATACCAAACCAAGGCTTGAACGTGGGGAGAGGGCTGTACGATTTGTTGTGTACGCGTATGGACAAAAATGAACCAAAAATCCACACGACTCCAAAAGCTTCTCCACGACCTTTCTATCATTTTTCCCAGAGTATACATGATATGAGGATTATGATAAAAATCATAAACGAATTTTAGGGAGGTCGAACAAATCAGAATCGATCTTACCTTGTTTTTAGGGTTCGACAAAAGAAACCAAGACCACGATCGTACCAAGCTTCAACAATTCGAATGGGTATTTTTCTAGAACTTCTTGGATGTTGTTTGATCACAGAAAAATGCCTAGGAATGATGGGGTTGTCGAATGGAGGCTGTGAGAATTTCTTGTGTGTTTTATTTTGGATCGGCAAATTAGGGTTTGGGAGAAAAATGTATGGATTGACTTTTAAAATAAGAAAACCATGTGATGAGGGGAGGGCCTGGTCCAGAAATTTCGTGATTATAGGTGGGAGAATATTGGGTGATAATTATCTTCCATATTTAGATAATATATATCTTTTAAAATCAATTTAAAGCAAATATAACACATTTTAAGTCATTCGGCCCTATGAGGGGTATTTTGGTAATTTTCCACTTGTATAAATGTTAGATGAAATTGTTAAAAATATTTGGTATCATAACTTATGCATTGTTAGGAGTTTAGGATTTATTTGGTACTTTAATAAGCTTTTAATAAATTTTTAAACATGTAGGGGCATTTTGGTCATTTCACTTGCTTTCAGATTTTAGGTGTTACAACTTCTTCCCCTCTAAAAAGAAAAATTTCGTCCTCGAAATTTGAAGTCGCAAAGTTAGACGAAGTCGTAGTAAACCGCAAAAGGTCATTACCAACATTCTCACGCTCGGGGAGGTTCTTCCAAAAAGATCTTCAGACCAATTAGTTTCTCATGACTCGTAACTATTGTCAAAACAGTTTCAGATTTCCCAGAAAGGCATATCATACTGAATTTGAATCAAAAGGATAATGTACCAAACATAACGGATGATAAACGAATTCTTCAGGAAGAGGTATAAAAATACATAGGATTTTCATCGAATTAATTAGGCGAATCAGATGAGAATACATTGAATTGTAGCAAACATGGGGTGATATACGGTTTAACCCTTCAGCTTCTCAGATAGTCTCGGCTTTTAGATAACCCTCCAAGGTATTCTCATAAACAAACAAGTCTCGTTTCCTCACAGTCCATAATAAGATATTTTACTCATAGCAGATCATAATGAACAACTTCAACGAATGTGAAACGTATACGGACAGAAAGCATATCGTTAGATATCGTCAACGGCAGAATTTCATAATGGAACCTAAGATCCTTATCAGAAGTTGCAAAGATCAGCAAAACACGTGTCGAGAGTCCAAACGTATCGAATCGTATAACAAGGACATCATATCAAACGTATAGGTAGAATGAACCTAAAGTCTCACTAAACTCAGATGATCTTGATCAGATGCCAGAATTCTAAAGCTTCTAAGGCACTCCTCGAAATATCACATGCCCACCATAAGTGCACGTTATATGATGTAAGTATTATCACGTTGGCCAGGCGTCATAATACTGGCATCATATACATATGCCCTCATGCTGGTCATACTTTATCTCAAGTCGTGAGTCAAAACCACCTATCTTAATCCACCTAGTACTTCTACAGTCTCAAAGATCACCAAAATCAAACAACATAACTAAGAGAACGAAATTACTCGAAGAGTAACGGAGATCCGAGAATGTCATTCAAAATTAAGGTACGTCATCAGTAACGTTAATTCTTTACAGCATCATCTCGTCTAAACACAATGTCCGCTTCAAAATCCGTCCACTCATTTACAAATTTCAAAATTTCTTCCAAGTTGGAGTAGTCTGTTTATTCTTGTCCGTCTTACCTCATGATTAAGAAAATATAAAATTCGAGTCTGGTTCCTCAAGCCTTCAGCAACTCTTCTTGGTACTGTGGCGTCGTAGCGGCAGTCTCTGACACGATCACTGTGCATCCCTCCATCCGCAGGTCTGCTTCTGCTCTCAATTCATCTTAGTACAACTAAAATGAATAGAGAAACAAGACTGCGTGTCTTCGACAGGTCTTCTGTCATGGCTCCAGGTTTTAAGGTACATGATGTTGTTGTCGACTCCAGGTTGTGTGTTTGAATGGTTCGTCTTCTTTGGTCTGGTTGTCTTGGTGCCCAAACTGAAAACTTCACGTGTTGCATGATGTATGATTGAGCACTATCCCAGTTCCTCTCTTCTTCTTATATGCTTCTCCCATGGTAATGCTTGTCGCAACCATCTTCTACGACTCTTCCACCAAGTTTCTAACTCCGATAACGATCTTCGATCTTGGTCCTTCTTGCGAAAGTTCTGTCTTTACATTATACAGGGTAGTGTTGTCTATTATGCTTTCTGAACGTCAATCAAATTTCTCTTCCAGAACAAAGGGTCGTCTCACCAATAATCTCTATGTTCTTCTTTCGTTTTAGAACACAACACAATGTCATACTATGACAATTTGTCCAAAACACGCGAAAAACATGATTATTTTAGCCAACACCATTGGCATCATTCAAGTTCATAAATGTTATAACGAGTACAACGGCAACTTCAGAAATCATCTCAGGGAATTTTTACATCGCCTTCTTTCTTCTTTAGGAACTGAAATACTTTCCAAAGGTTACTCTCGGTTAGTTAACCCCCTTCTTAGAAGTTTTTGTGGTTGCTTCTTCAAATCTAAAATGATGCAATCAGACGCGGAGTTTCAAAGGAAGACCAAATAAGTCTAGAAGTACTCATCGCACGCTAAACAAAGAACACGTGCAATGAACACACTAGACTTGGGGGACTTGATGACCTGTAGTACGGATAGCAGACCTACTGGGCCTGGACTGTATTATACACACGGGCCTGAACTATTTCATACAAACTGGCCTGGATCGCATCACGCACAACCGGACTCCGGCCCTACAAACAAAACTAGGCTCTGGCCTAACAACCCGACAAACCGGGTATGACTAAAGCCCGGGCCCTGAGCAAGGCACAGTCCGGACATGTACAGACCACTTTAAGTGGCACTCCCGAAGTACGCTCGCGGACCGCCCCGCAATCCGGAAAGTGACCTACGTCCACGAACATTGGTTAAGCTGTGGACCCTCGTCCGACAAGGGTCCCATTTCGGCCGCTACAACGATATGCGAAATATTAGAAAACCCTAGTATTTCCACCGCCTATAAAAGGTAATCTCGACTCGCACTTTTGAGGTATGACTTTCTCACTCATCATGATACACACATATTTCTCTGACTACATGAGTACTTATTCTCACGCCGAAGCTTAATCGCGGGGTCCGTCCCCACGATAAGGCTAACGGTGCGTTTTTACTTGTGCAGGGAATCAATCTATTACTTGGATTAGTGCATAAGCTATACAACGGACGATCCATCAAGGTCGGCCCAACGCGGACTAAGCCCAATCTTAACCCAGCCACACTTTTTTTGCACTAACAATTATAACTTAAGAATTTAAAAAATAGTAGTGTTGTTAGACAAAATAAAAGAAAATTGCACACACAAAGCAACGCTATACACCGTCGATGTTATGCGCGGATAATCGTTTAGTAATATATAACAAGCCTAACTTGAGCTCTTGTTAACCTTAAAGTTATGTAGCTTAAACTCAGCTCTCTTGCAAGTCGTAAGCCTATCTTTTACTCGGTTAAGAGTGGGGCTTGGGGAGTCACTCGGGAAGCCCGTATGGCAGCTTACCGTTCGAGAACACCCCCTACTCTCTCTTTCTTGTTTGACATCTTTTTGCCGATACAAGTGAACGAAGGAGAAAATTTAGTGCAAGGAGAAAGAATAATGTGTTATAATCAAGGTTATAAATAGCACGAAATGTGGCGTGGCATGACCAAGCCTCACGTCTTTGCGGTCAAGGCGAATCTTTTGAGTTTATAAGGCATTTTATGTTTGTGAGAAATTTATCAAGCGCATTTAGGTAAGATATATAATGGTGTATATATTGTTAATTAGTTTCCGTTTAAAAGATAAAAGAAAGTGTAGTAACTGTTTAATGAAAAATGAAGGAAGATAAAGAATAATATAAATGTATTTTACTTGTTACTCATCTTTTTATATAAATATCGAATAAATGTTTTTGGCTATTCCAAGTAACAAATTTGAATTTTTGTTAGTTTGATGTACTTTGTGACTTTTTTTTGCCTTTTATGAATAATAACAGTGTTAATAAATTGAAGTGCAAAAGGACCAAAAATAAAAGTTTTTTTTTAACTCAATTTGAAAAAAAAAAAAAAAATAAAATAAAAATGATTCTATACATATAAAAAAGTTGGAATAGCAACAGAGAGACCACTCTACCGGGAAATGAAACAGCCGCCCACACCCATCATCTCTAACCCCAAAACCCCTTCCCGCCAAATCCCCTCTTCTCTAATTCCCGCCACACTCATCATCACTTCATAAACCCCTCTTTCCCACTCCACTCTCTCTCACACACTGTTTTCACACACACACACAAACAATGGCATTTAAACGTCCATCCAACGGCCGGTCACCGTTAGTCAACCCACAGCGTCAAATCACCTCCTTCTTCTCCAAATCACCCTCCCCATCACCATCCCCTCTTTCAAACTCCAAACCAAACCCTAACCCTAAATCAACACCATCACCATCACCATCACCATCAACACTCCAACAACCCAAAATCACCAAAAAAATAACACCTACTCAAAAGGCGAAACACGGCTCCGAACTCGTTAACCGTAGGATAAAAGTCTACTGGCCGTTAGATAAGAACTGGTACGAAGGATGTGTCAAGTCATTTGATGTGGATACTAGCAAACATTTGGTGCAGTATGATGATTCTGAAGAGGAGGTTTTGGATTTGAGTTGTGAGAGGTTTGAGTTGGTTGAGGAAGAAAAGGCGAAAAAGTTTCGCAGATTGAGGCGGTTTTCGATTGAGGAGGAGGAGGATGAGGAGAAGGTGGGGGAGGGAAATGATGATGATGATGATTCAGAGGATGAGGTTTGGGAAGTGAAAGGCGCGAAAGAAGTGGTAGTTGAGGATGAGGAAATGGAGGATTTGGATTTGGTTAATGAGGATGAGGAGGAGGAGGGGGAAGAAGAGGTGGTTGTTACGCCGGTGGTTAAGAAGCGGAAGAGTGTTTCGGGTGTGAAGGTGGATTCGGCTAAGAAGGTTAAGAGCGAGACGCCGATTAGTCAGCCTGCAAGTAATGATAATAATAATTTGTGTGTATTTTGTTGTGAATGGAGTTTGAGTATTTACAAGAGTAGAATTGAGTGTGGATTGTTTGAATGCAGGTGTAAAGTCGCCTACTTTTGTAAACAATGATGTAGTTGGTGATAGAGCGGACAGGTTTAACGCACGAGAGGAAGAGAAATTTAAATTTCTTGGGAAGTAAGTAGCCGAGCTTTTTCTTCTATGTTGTAATTGGTTTGAGTTTATTTAAACAAGCTGTTGTATCACTGTATGCGATGTGGTTAATGATAGCAAAGCTTACTTTAAGTGATTTTATATTAGAGGAAGCGTTAACTTTAACAATTTTAGCCTCGTGATTTTACCCTTAGTGACCCGATATTGTCATATGCTTATCTGTATATCTTGTGTTGGTTTGCATTATTATAGTTGAGAATCTAATGCCAAGCCACCCTTTCATTTAATTTTATAGTCCATCTACAGAATTGCAGATTAGTTGCCGCGCATTTTGTTTTTGCTTTTTGTATAAAATTGCTACATGTACTTTACCTAAGCATCGTCTATTGCAGGGACCGGAAGGATTCCAATAAGCGATCTCCCGGAGATGAAAATTATGATCCAAGGACTCTGTACTTGCCACCCACCTTTCTGAAGAGTTTAACAGGCGGCCAGGTATGTGTTGCGTTGTCTTTAATTGTCGACTAATAAAGGATTAAAAATTATTGCCATATGCAAGTAATTGAAGCTCTCTGATATTTGTTAAATGCAGAGGCAATGGTGGGAGTTCAAGTCGAAACATATGGATAAGGTTCTATTTTTCAAGGTAATTGATCTATCTGCAATCTTCAAATAGTTCTTGCATAGATGTCTGCTAACTTCATGTTTACTAATCAGATGGGAAAGTTTTACGAGCTCTTTGAAATGGACGCTCATGTTGGAGCGAAAGAACTTGACTTGCAGTATATGAAGGTAAAACGACTTTTTTTGATGTATTTATTGTTTATGGGGCTAGCTTACTATTGAAATAGAACTATGGTCCATGTTGAGTGAAACAAGATAAAATGGGTGCTCTTTGTGGTGAGGATCTAAATCAATTTCTTTGGCATATATCAATTTTCTTCTCTTTTGTTTACTGTATTATTTGAAGGATAGAAGTTGCTTTTAATTTGAAGAAATGCATAATGTTGAGTTTACAACTTAAAACTCAGACACTCGCATTATGGAAAGTGGACAGAATAAGAACTTGATTAATATTTTGACCTGCTCAACAATGCGAGGTTGGGTGTAAATCTACTGCAATGTCATCGAGTAATGATCTGAAGAAAGTTAGATTATAAATTAAAACTTAGCTCACGTTAAAGGGCTGCATTCAGTATCCAAAATAAATACCTATTGTAGATTGGTGAATTAAGACATTTATTATCTTGTTTAGTTTCCCTTCCCAGTGTTTGCTGTGTTTTACAAGTTTATTGTTTCTCAGGGAGACCAGCCACATTGTGGATTCCCAGAAAAGAACTTTGAAACAAACGTGGAGAAGTTGGCTTGCAAGGTATTTATAAAGTTACATGGACCTCTTTAATTTTTTTTATACATAATAATCTTATATTATTGTGGAGAATATTTATTTTTGCTGCTGTGATGGACAGGGTTACCGTGTTCTAGTTATTGAGCAGACAGAGACACCAGACCAGCTTGACAAACGTCGAAAGCAGGATGGTTCTAAAGACAAGGTTAGTAAACACCGGTTAACCCTACAGCTTCTTTAAGGGACTTGATATCCTGTTCTTGACCATTTGTATCTGTTTTGTAGGTTGTAAAACGTGAAATATGTGCAGTAGTCACCAAAGGAACATTGACTGATGGAGAAATTCTGTCAGCCAATCCTGATGCTTCTTATCTGTTTGCGGTTTCTGAATGCTCTCAAGGATCAGGGAACCAACAAGATGATAGAATATATGGTGTTTGTGTCGTTGATGTTTCTACAAGCAAAATCATCATTGGGCAGGTGTGAACTAAATACAGAATCTGATTTTCGTGTTCGCTCCTTTTTGTTTGTGTATATATTTTAAAATTTTTACTTTCTTCACTTTTCGGGCTTTGCTGCATTCGGTAAAAGATTTTTTTTTTTATTATTTTTTATTTTTTTATCACTGGTGATGGCAATTCAGACCAATGTACTTAAGAATGGGGCAAATTTGGCTGTGTTTCATCTCAAATGGAAATGGGTCTTAAAAACTTAGCTAAAGTGGAACGGTAGAACTGGTTATAAGCCACTCACACTTTTTTTATGCATACAAGCTCCTAAATTGATATCGTTTGCAGCTAAAGCCAACTTGACCTGGCCCATTCCAACCTCAAACCTATATTGGCCTATTACGTGTCTCACCCATCTTTCCATCTTTCTTAATCACCACCGAGAAGTGAATTAAAAGTAGTGCATTATAACTGATGCTTTCATTTTACAGTTCAAAGATGATTCAGAGTGCAGTGTGTTGAGCTGTCTATTGTCTCAACTAAGACCAGCGGAAATCATAAAACCTATCAAAATGCTCAGCCCTGAAACTGAAAAAGTACTTATGAGACAAACAAGAAGGCCCCTTGTTAATGAATTGATTCCACTCGAAGAGTTCTGGGATTCTGAAAAAACCATTCTTGAAGTCAAGGAGATTTATAAGCGAATCAATAATCAATCTGGTTCATCATTATTAAATGAATCTATCACATGTGCTACCAAGGATGGCCTACCTGAAGCTCTCTCTGAGCTAATGGATGCAGGAAAAGTTGGCAGCTATGCTATCTCAGCCCTTGGGGGCACTCTATTCTACCTGAAAAAGGCATTCCTGCACGAGTCACTGCTTCGGTTTGCCAAATTCGAGCTACTCCCATGTTCTGAATTCAGCGATTTAACAAAAAAACCATATATGATTCTTGATGCAACTGCATTAGACAATCTTGAAGTTTTTGAGAACAGCGTAAATGGAGACTCTAAAGGGTAACTTCTGCAATATATTATTCACAATTTTACCAGTTGGTTAATCACCCTAATATGTTATATTTGTCAATGCAGGACATTGTATGACCAACTAAACCGTTGTGTGACAGCATTTGGGAAGAGGTTGCTTAAATCATGGCTTGCTAGACCTTTATATGACGTAGACTCAATCAAGGAACGCCAGGAAGCTGTAGCTGGTGTTAAGGTTCTCTTGTTTCTTACATTGCGTCACATATACTGATTATTTATGTATTTTTCTTTATACAGTCTTGCAAACCACATATTGTTTCTAATGTATTTTATTATAGGGAGTTAATCTGCCTCATTCACTTGGATTTCGTAAAGAGTTGGCCATGCTTCCAGACATGGAACGGTTGCTTGCACGCATCTTCTCTTGCAGGTAAACACCAGAACAATCGATAACACATTATTTATCTACTTAGATTTCAATTTTCTTAATAATGTTTATTTTGATTTGATATGAAACAGTGAAGCTAATGGTAGGAATTCGAGTAAAGTGGTTCTCTATGAGGATGCTTCGAAGAAACAACTTCAAGAGTTCATATTAGTTCTCAGTGGCTGTGAAGTAATTATAAATGCATGCTCTTCACTAAGTGTCATTCTGGAATATACTGATTCTAGTCTGCTGCATCGCTTACTAACACCTGGTATAATTATGATCGATTACTTTATATTTCTTTGACACGATCTGCTATATCTAACTTGAACCGTTGCTACTGTATGCAGGTAAAGATCTGCCTGATGTTAATGCTGTTCTTATGCATTTCAAGAATGCTTTTGATTGGGCGGAGGCAAAAAAATCAGGGCGTATAATCCCTCGGGACGGGGTTGATGAAGTATACGACACAGCTTGCGGAGTTGTTACAGATATTGAATTAAATCTGACAAAGCACTTGAAGGAACAAAGAAAACTTATTGGAGATTCATCAGTAAGCTTACTTGCTTGAAATGACTCATTGTTATGTTTTTTTTTCCAGTTTACCATACTAATTATGTCTGTATGATGCTGTCTAGATCAATTATGTTACTATTGGAAAAGATTCATATCTTCTTGAAGTACCTGAAAGTTTGTGTGGGAGTTTGCCTAGTGATTATGAGCTACAATCATCTAAAAAGGTAAATCTTGTAGCCTTAGTAACTATGTTTAGCGTCTTTGTTGCTGCCCTTAAGATATGACATGTTAATTATTCAAAAGCCTTGCACCCTAATTTTCTGCTGTTGATTTATAGGGTTTCGCACGTTACTGGACTCCCACTATCAAGAAGCATATTCGGGAGCTTTCAGATGCTAAATCTGAGAAAGAGTCTAAGCTGAAAAGCATCATGCATAGATTAATTGGGCGCTTCTGTGAGCATCATATTAGCTGGAGACAGCTGGTTGCTACAGCTGCAGGTGTTTATCTTCACTTTACGTTAAATAAATGAATGAAAATTTGCAAGTTTTTGTTTCTGTTGGCTTGGTCAACTCAATGACAGCTTTTTATTTTCTAGAACTCGATGTCCTGATCAGCGTAGCAGTTGCCAGTGACCTCTACGAGGGACCAACATGTCGTCCACTTATTGTGGATCCATCTACCGAAAATGAAGCACCATTTCTTACTGCTAAGAACTTGGGGCATCCTGTGCTCCGAAATGATACTCTCGGTGATGGAACCTTTGTTCCAAATGATGTTTGTATTGGTGGTTCTGATCATGCTAGATTTATTTTACTTACTGGTCCGAACATGGGTGGGAAGTCTACTCTACTTCGTCAAGTTTGTTTAGCAGTGATTTTGGCCCAGGTGAGTCCATGTTGTCATGTAACATCTCTAATTTGGCTTTTTTTAGTGATACTTACCATAGTAGTTCTGTTTCAGGTGGGAGCAGATGTGCCAGCAGAAAGCTTTAAGATGTCCCCGGTTGATCGTATCTTTGTTCGGATGGGTGCAAAAGACCATATTATGGCTGGCCAGAGTACATTTTTGACTGAGCTTTTGGAAACTGCATCTATGCTGGTATGTTCTGTATCATTTGTATGTGAGGTTGTAATTTGACCAATCTAGCTATAGGTCGATTTGGGTTGTTTAAATCGTTAAAGGGGTTAAGCTACAAAGAAATGGGATTAACTAAAATATACTTAGATTATTCTATAACAATATAATCCTATTGAACACAAGTTATTTATAAAATAACCAAATGGAATTAAACAAATGCCCGCTGATTGACCCAACCCGGCACCTGTTTAGTATTTACCCATCTTACCCCTAACTTGATTTGGCTTGTTACCTATTCCGCACCTGCCCTTTTTTCCATCTGTAGTTTGCGTATAAAGAATCTATGTGGCATAGTTTCTCCTCTTCATATCTTAACTTGAAAAAGTCGTGTACACTTAAGCTGATGAGTCTGAGAGACTTAAAATAGATTTAAACTTTTTCATTTCACTAAAAAAGTTCTCGATATAACAGACCAAGAGTTTTCCATTGTAGTTTTGCTGTCACACATTGATAAATCCAAATATTACGTGTAGATTTCTTTAAATAATCGTCCATTGCCAACTTATCTTTCTAAATCATCTATTGTCATTGGTGTTTATAGTGATCTTTTTTTTTATTATGTTTACTACAGTCATCAGCAACCCATAGTTCACTTGTGGCATTAGATGAACTTGGACGAGGGACAGCCACGTCAGATGGACAAGCTATAGCGTATGTTTTATATTACAAAATGATGTTTGTACAGTTTTTGTACCCATTTATATATTCTTTTTATTATCACCGGTTATCATTTATCATACTCCAACTGTTTGGTTGTAGTGCGTCAGTTCTTGAATACCTTGTCAACAAGGTCCAGTGTCGGGGATTATTTTCTACTCACTATCACCACTTAGCGCTGGACTATCAGCAAATTCCCAAGGTATGCTCTTTTGCTCTCTAGTTTATCCATTTGGAACTTTTCCATTTTTTAAGCATATAAAACAATTTTTTTTTGGAGGTATCGACATTTATGAAAACTTACCACTTGTTTTTGGCCATCTAATCCTAGTGAACCAAATAAGAAGCATGAACTTAAACAATCTCTTTTTTTTTTTTTTTTTTTTGGCCGTAGGTTTCCTTGTGTCACATGGCATGCCGAGTTGGAGATGGAGTCGGAGGTCTAGAGGAGGTAACGTTTCTTTACAAACTGACACATGGTGCCTGCCCAAAAAGCTATGGTGTCAATGTTGCACGTCTAGCCGGTAAATTCCTCTCTCCCTGTGAATTTGTCACAAACTGTAGTGTCCTGCGGAACTTCAGTTTCTTTATGCTATATTTGTTCTTTTAGTTCTGTTCTATACTTTCTATAATGATCCAAGTGAAAAGCATAACACGTTGAAATGCGCTTCAGGTCTTCCTGATAATGTCCTTCAAAAGGCAGCAACCAAGTCAGAAGAGTTTGAGACAATGTATGGTAAGAATAGGAACCATTCTAATTCTACCAATAAGTGCTGGAAAGACGAGATGATGGTCTTTTTGCAGAGCTTAAGGAATTGTCTTGTAGATACACGTTGTGGTTCTTCAGCTGATGGCATATTTGAGCTACAAAATAGGGCCAAGATACTTTTGGACCAAGAGTAGCATTATTGGCAAACGCTTGTATGAGTGTCCGCATGTAAGTTTTGATGATATACTAATATGATTACAAGCGCTGCCTGATATAAGTTTTTGTAAGCATCAGCTGTCTAATCCACATGTAGATAGAGTAATGAATGGAAGTATGGAACCATTGATTAATGGACAATTTTGTGCTATAATGATATCTGTACTTGAGGCTGTACATTGCTTTTTTAAACTCTGAAAAGACGGCCTAACCGTTTATATTGATTCTCTTTATCTTTACAATTCATAATGATTTGCATCTATTAACTAGAACATATGAAAGTAAAAAACTAAATCTTTTTTCTTTGGACTTGAACCCGGTTGTAGAAAAACAAATTAAACTCTTGTACCAATCAAACTATCGGTCATGTATATCAACTATATGTTCATGCTCCTCCAATGTACCATTGTTAGAATCCTGTGTAGAAGAAACAACATAAAATCTTAGCACAAATTATGCAATGTATCATTACACAATTAAGAATCCGGAACAAACCTGATGTTGACGCCTGATGCTGTTATGGACCACATCGATCATCCTCATTATTATGTACATCGGAAGCAATATCCCACAAGCCTTAATAAGTAGCAACTGCGAACAAACATGTAACTTTTAAGCAATCATTTCAATCAACTCATATTACAAAGGTTGGTAGGAGCAACGTAATGGTCCTTACTGTTAAAAGAGTAAACGGATAATCTCCAGTTTCACCGATTAGCACCCCAATGAAATGTCTGATTAGTAGAAGGATGGTAAACTGCACGGAAGACAAAATTATGAATAAAACAGAAAATCTTATGTAATCTTATGAGTGTGTACCATGTCAATGTACATTCAATTTAAGGTCACATGGTCTCATACTCTCATTATAGCTTTGCCATATTTGGGGAATCCTTAACATACCTCACCATGTCATGGCCAGTTTAAAGTTATTTAGTTTGGTCGGGTTGTTACAATAAGCTTTCATTTGTAGCTACTCGGCTAGCTACTCGCATTCAACGCGTAAATATATTGCACTGTTCACCCTCAACTTCTTACTTGTTCTATGTTTTCGAATCAAAATAACATAAATTATTTTTTGCAAACATGGTCACATCAAAGTGTGGGAATCTTAATGGTAAACAGTTGTTTGTCAATGGTGTTATGGCAATTTGTCTAAAAAAAAAGTTGTCCAACCGCGTGAACATTAAGGCCTTAGACTTTCAAACCTTAAATACCAAAACTTCAAGTCAATGTGTCATTCAAATGCATGTTACCTTAGACACACTATTCCCTTGAGTATAATCTAGATAAAATGGTTTAAAAGAATAAACATACTTTGACTTTGAAGATCACTAGTATCATTTTTGTAAAGCATATTAGATATATTAGATAAGCTAACATTGTATAATATTGTGTTTAATAGACATCTAAGTAGTATATAATTTAAGACATGCAAATATAGAATCAAGATTCCATTTTTTTAACAAATTTTGGATAACTACTAAATCTAGTCCAATAATTGTGATATATGTTTATTACTTACTCCGTATTAAACCCAATACTAAATGGTCTTTGCTTATAAAAGGTTTATCAAAGGTGCTCCTCAACCAAGTAGTCGAGTAATTTATGTGCGAATTTGTCGTTTTAAAAATAATAATAAACCGAACTTACAATGGAAGCCAAGGATCTGCACATAGAAGCAGTTGTATCGGCAGCCGATGAACACTCTTCATATTCTCTTTCGACCAAGCTTTCTTCCTCACCAACTGTGTCTTCATCTTCATTTGTTCTTGGAACTTCCAAACTTCTTCTATTATTATAAAAAAATACGTTTTAAAACAACTAGTAAGATTAAATTGTACAAACAAAATCAATAACACTAACAACATTGTCCCTATGCTAGAATATGTAGTTTCCTAGAAGGGGACTACAATACTACATCTTGAATAATTGTTTTTCTACATTGTTGGGTTAAAATTAATAAAATAAAAACTTGTCTTGTTGATTGCAATTTAGGAATATTTGCGGTGAATTTAAAAACTTGTTTATTAGATATTCTATTTGGAGATGGATTATCAAAGATATGGGTGACTTTCTCTTCCACATTAAGGGATCCAACCCATAGTTAGCCACACATAAAATAAAGACATCTAAGGTTCTAAAGAATTATGAGCTGTCAATTCAAATGCAAACAGCTAATGTAATGTGGATGTCTTAAGGAAAATTTCTCACAAAATATAGATTGGAACTCCACTAAAAATATGTTTCATTGTCCAATAATTATGGAAAATGACAATATGATTATGTAAGTTATCCATCCATATTGCAATTTGCAGCTAAGAGTCTAAGACATGAAAAAATATTGCTAACTGAAAAGGACAATCAAATGATATCCATACATGTTAGCATGTTTATGTTAGGCAAATACAACAAGGCAATATCTAGCTTTCGCACGAGTTAGGACCCCCACCAACATAACTTGCGAACTAACAAAATTATGAGTTCAAGTCTTATCGTCATAATGTCTAGACTCTAGACCATAATGTCTAGACGTATGCATGTCATCTAAAAACGTCGTGATCATGTCTTTACTCAAGCATAGTAGTTGGCATCAGTAAACGGTAAATGACGACAAGTAGAGAGAAGAGTAATTACGTACCGAATAGTGACTCGAGTGTCTAGCATGGGTTGAGTGGGTTTCTTGGGTGGTGGGGCTAAATATCCCGGTTCGAAATTCTGCAATGTTAAAACAAGTTACATGTCATTTTCAGTTGGTATGGGCTTCTTCTTTTGTGGTACATTTAGTCATTTCCAAAAAAAATTGTTTTCAAAGCAACTAAGATTTATAACTAACTAGCTAATCATGATTTCATTCGACTTTTGGTTCTAGGCATAAAGAACAAGATATTTTCATACTTAATATGTCGATAAGAAGTGTATTAATTCAACATCTGAGAAAAAGACTTCACATATATATACATATGGGTCCTTATGTTATTTCATGAAACACGACAAAAACTGATACATACATGCAAATACTAATATTTATGAATATGAAACAATCGTGTACGATTTATTTTCTGTTGTGTAGCATGAAAAAATGTTGTAGCAAAGATGACGCATCAAGAGTTCAAGACTCATGACTTTCAAGGTGTTAATATTTATTATCGGTTATCCAAACAAATAATTTAAATACAAAATGTGGGTCCAATTTTTTGAAAAAGTTATTTTTGCCGGAAATAAGTTTTTAAAGCAAAGTTTGTTGGTTCTTTTGCCGTTTTTAATTGAAATAAATGAGAAAATGGTCACGTCACTAGAAAATTTATAAATAGAAAGTGATTGATCCAATGATAAATCATAAAACCGTATAGAGATGAATATCAATTTATCAAAGATATACATGAACCACAATATTATTATTAAATTAATAAGGAAAGAAAGTATAGAAGATAAGAGCCTATTTACGTGTCTTTAATAAGTTGACAAGGAATATAAATATGAATATACATACACATTTCATTTCTTGACATTAAAGTTGAGTATATGTCATATGTTGAGTCATTTAGCCTTTTTCATTCATCATCATATAGTAAACATTTAAGTACACTTTTATATTATAAAACCATTTTCATATTTTATACTATAGCTATTTTTATAGTACTGGTTAAATTTAGATATTTACAATGAAGAAGAAAGCAAAGTTGAAATTGAGATTGAAAAACAAATCAAAACTTATTCAACGAATGAACAAACTAACTTCTTAGAACAGCACACATGTCAAATTTCATCCATTTTTATAGACCTTTTTTCTTTTCATGAATAATTCAAAACCAAAAATGAATCATCACTGGTTCAAAATTTATTGTACTGCAACAAACACGACAAACCAAACGCCAATATAGCAAAGATGAAAACTATGTCAGATTAAACTACGATCAGAAACTAACCAAAATAAACCATTTTCAAAATATTAAAACAAACATAAATCAATGAATTAAAACTAACCTGAAGACAAATTTCACAAATAGTGTTTCCTTTTTCATCACACCATCTTTGTACACAATCTCTGTGTGCAAACTGATCATCAAAAAAAAAAAATGGATTAAATTTTTTTTGTACACATATATATAAAACAGTCTCTCCAGCCGCAAAAGGTGTGACTGTCTATATCTCACCTCATGACGCAGTGTTGAATATTATTGTTATTGTAACGATTAAGTTTTTTTTTATAAAAATTTAAAAAACAAGACAAAAACTAAAAACATAGATATATAAATGTTACCTTAACGGTTCCAGAACAAGAACAAGGTGATTCCAATGATTTGGAGCTTTCGAACTCTGCTTCATGACAAATTCTACAACATATAACTTCTGATGATGAGTATAAAAACTGGTGATCATGATAATCATCGTAAGAAACAACGTTGATTGTCACTTCTGTCATCGTATGATTATTGTATGTGTGTTTTGTATGTTTTGTTAAGAGAATTCCCTCGTTGGCTCTGTTTTTGTGGAAAGTTTTTGGGCTTTAAAGATGAAAGTGGAAGAGTGAATTTACGGATTTGCCCTTGGTGTGTACACTACTACTCGCCCCGTCTAATACGTATTTAATGTGAAATTAGTTGTATAAATATTAGTTGGACTACATTTTATTTAAGCGGTGTTACCGTGTTGCTATAATTCATATGTTAATTCTTATTTATTTTTATTGTTTTAATAATTGTTCTTTTTCTTTGCTTTTATTTTTTTGAATTTTTTTTTTTATTATTATTTTTTTAATTCCAACAGAGAAAAAAATATAAAACTTTATAAGAAAAGATGATAGTATATTATTAGAACACGAATTTTCCTTTTTATATCATAAATTAAGATCTGGTTTTATCTTGAATGCCAAACTCACACGTTCATTTATGCTATACACATTATCATATATCGACGACATGGATTTGATTTTTAATTTTAACATGATTTGAACACACAACTTATAAAGTTGAAAATGAACAATCACACGGATAAAGTGGGTCAGAGAGTACTAATAGTAGTACCCATATGTATGAGTTTTCTCACTATTCAGTTTTTCAGTGGGATAAAGTGATTTTGATTGTGATTCTAAAACTATTAGGATACTTAAATGACCATCAGTTCCGATCCAAATATTTTGTAATACAAATGATTATGGTGTAAAATATTCATTCTCATTGTATAGAAGTGTTAGGAGCGTATTTTTGAATTTATATACGGTGAATTGTTTGAGAATTCTACAAATAGACTATGAAATAGATTAATATTTAGGGAAAATTGTCCAGAAATGCATCAAACTTGCCACTTGTTCCTATTGTATGGTGTGAACTTTTTTTTTTTTCCTATTATATACACGAACTTTCTTAATCTTCCTATTGTATACATGAATCTGACGTGGCATTGAGTTAACTAAATAAATTTACATGAATCATCCCTGTGGCTCAAAACAATTACACCATTCGTCCTTGAAACAATTGCATAAAAGGTCCCTGTAGCTCAAGAGTTAAAATATTTGCATCGTTAGTCCACCCACCATCGCCACCGCCACCTACCAACACCCACCGCCACCACCCACCACCTCCACCCACCACCGCCACCACCACCTACCAAACCACCACCGCCACCCACCACCACCACCGCCCACTACCGCCACCCACCACCACCACCGCCACCTACCAACACCCACCACCACTACCCACCACCTCCACCCACCACCGCCACCACCACCTACTGCCACCACCACCCACCTCCACCTCCGCCACCCACACCCACCACCACCTACCGCCACCACCACCCACCACCTCCACTCACCACCACCACTACCACCCACCGCCACCTACCAACACCCACCGCCACCACCCACCACCGCCACCACCACCCAACGCCATTAACACCACCGCATCCACCCACAACCACCCACCATCACTACCACCCACCACCACCACCACCTTCATGCTTTTTAAACTACTTTTTTAGGTGGTGGGTGTGGGTGGTGGGTGGCGGTAGTGGTGGTGGTGGGTGGTGGTGGGTGTGGGTGGTGGGTGGTGGGTGGTGGTGGGTGTGGGTGGTAGGTGGTGGGTGGTGGTGGGTGGCGGAGGTGGAGGTGGGTGGTGGTGGCGGCGGTGGTGGGTGGAGGTGGTGGGTAGTGGTGGTGGTGGGTGTTGGTAGGTGGCGGTGGTGGGTGGAGGTGGTAGGTAGTGGTGGTGGGTGTTGGTAGGTGGCGGTGGTGGGCGGTGGTGGTAGTGGGTGGCGGTAGTGGGCGGTGGTGGTGGTGGGTGGCGGTGGTGGTTTGGTAGGTGGTGGTGGCGGTGGTGGGGTGGAGGTGGTAGGTGGTGGTGGTGGGTGTTGGTAGGTGGCGGTGGCGGTGGTGGGTGGACTAACGATGCAAATATTTTAACTCTTGAGCCACAGGGACCTTTTATGCAATTGTTTCAAGGACGAATGGTGTAATTGTTTTGAGCCACAGGGACGATTCATGTAAATTTATTTAATTAACTCCATGTCACGTCAGATTCATGTATACAATAGGAAGATTAAGAAAGTTCATGTATATAATAGGAAGATTAAGAAAGTTCGTGTATATAATAGGAAAAAAAAAAAGTTCACACCATACAATAGAAACAAGTGGCAAGTTTGATGCATTTCTGGACAATTTTCCCTAATATTTATGCATAGTTGGTATAAATAAATTGTCACGTTTGCTTAGCACCCAAACTTCTCAACAACAATAATACTAGAAAATAAAAATCTCAACGACACATAAAAGAAGTCCATTCCAGCTATTTATCTATTAACTACTTGACATAAAATGGAACTTACTAAAAATTTATACAGATGATTATATGATTATCACAGTTTCTAAACACCATACATACATCTAAAAAAATCATCACCTACACAACGTTTTAATATATCATTAGTTGAAATTTTTAAGTATAAAAATAGTTCCTTAACTAGGAAATGATAGTTGTTCATTATTAGTTGAAAAATTATGAAGTACTCCGTAATATAATAAGCTAAAACGATACATTTGTTTAATAAGTAGTAAGTACATTATTTGTTCGAACGATGTTAAGCCTTATCTTATTTTAATTATTGGTAGAGTTGAATATTCAGTTACATGTTTTAAGTAGCGAATGAGATATATCCAATTATCCCGAATTTTTGTCAATATACTCCCACCACTGAAACTATATTTTATTTCTTGTCACTTTCATAGTTTTTATATTTGATTTGATAAGAAAGTACTAGAAGTTGTGGGTTTCTAAAATGATTTGACCCCTTGGTAATTTATTAATCATATACGGTAAGAAAAAACGACTTTTTATTTTTTTTTCATTTACATACCTAAACGGCTAAACAGTACACATCAATGCATCATTAGTTAGTTGTTACTATTGGGCTTAGTCGCATCGAAAGTAATCGATTCAATATTCTTCTTTTGAAAATAAGTCATAATAATTATGATTAAAAGAAAATAAAATTTAAATAAGAAGGGTGAAAATAAACATTATTCGTACATTTCAAATACACCTTAAAAGATAGTTGTATCTCTTTTTATATTTTCCTTTCATTTGAAATATGTGGTTAATTTTTTTTCTTATTCATCTCATTTCAATTTCTCTTCTCACTAGATCTATTTCCATGATAAGATTACAAAGTTTTTACAGAAATATTTTTATAAAGTAAGTGTCGTCCTAAATTAACTTCGAATTCATTCTCTTTTACTTTTTTAATGAACAATAATGTGCAAGTCAACATAATATATAGTGTGATTTTATAAATTCTTATTGAAAATCTGTTACTACTATTTTTTTATTATTATTTTTTTTGGCACGACAACAGTGATGAAATTACACTGTATGCATCTCTAACCTCTTTCGTCTTAAAATGTTTAGTTTATGATTATAAACACACCAGTTTATTAAAAGCATAGTAATAGTTTTGCAGGTAACTAATCAATTAATGTTTAGGTTAAAAAAATTAATTAATATCTTTTTAAGTTTAGGTTAAAAAAAAATTAATTATTATCTTTTTAAATTTTGTAATAATAACTATAAATGAAAGTAATACAATAAACTCGATTAAATTTGTTTATTTATTCTTTGTAGTGGTCGTTTAGAAAACCGTAAAGAAAATATGGAAAAATAACTCGAAACGGATATAAAGATCCTCAACAACTTTATCATTTAAAATAGATTTTTGATTTGTATAGCATACGTAAGTCTTCCATATAAGTGTAGACGGTTACTAAGTAACCATATTATTAACCTACAAAAGTCCAAAAGTTTTAAACCATGGTCTCTAATAGTAATGAGGGATGTGGTTCAAACTTCAAAGGTATGCAGTTATTATTGTTAGAAAAAACAAGATAAATGTTTACGTATGGTATGCAAATCAATATCAAAATGGATTGGTTTGGTTGTGTTGTTTGATTTTTCGTGTTAAACGGTAAGGACCCGATGTGTTGATGAAGACTAAAAAGTTCGGGTAACACTTAAACAAACAATGTGTAGACTGCGTGTGAGTCAATATTTACCCAAGTGTATAAAACTTGTGAAGTTTATGTGTGAAGCCTTCTATTTATAGAGAGACAAGTATGGTTTGGAGATAAACCCTTGAGAGATGATCAACGGCTGTGAATAAGCCATGTGTTGAGCATCTTAGGAGCAGACAAGGAGGAAAGGCGGCCTTTCTTCCTTAGTTTTTACAGGAGTGCTTTGAAAATCCTCAAAAACTTTATCATTTAAAATAGAATTTTGATCTGTATTGCATACGTAAGTCTTTCATATAAATGTATACGGTTACTAAATAACCATATAATTAATCTATAAAAGTCCAAAAGTTTTAAACCATGGTCTCTAATAGTAATGAGGGATGTAGTTCAAACTTCAAAGGTATGTAATTATTATTGTTAGAAAAAAACAAGGTAAGTATTTACGTATGGTATATACATGAGTATTAATGTGGATTAGAATGGTGGTGTTGTTTGGTTTTCCGTATTGAATGAATGAATGGTAACACTTAAACAAACCATGTGTAGACTGCGTTTGAGTTAATATTTACCCAAGTGTGTGAAACTTATGAAGTTTGTGTGTGAAGTCTTTTATTTATAGAGAGACAAATAGAGTTTAGAGATAAACCATTAAGAGATTATCAACGGTTGTGAAGAAGCCATGTGTTTACCATCTAAGGAGCAGACAAGGAGGATTGGTGGCCTTTCCTCCTTGGCTCATACAGGAGAGTGATTTGCTTCCTATATTATTGGTTTGTCTCCCGCTGCCTTATGTGAGATTCGTACTGGAAAAACTCGCATTTTTTTTCAAGTCATTATTTAACCACTTACTTTTATCATTTATTTAACGTAAATTAACTTTTACGGATAACTGGATATGTTATCCCGCGTATATCATAACACGTACTTTAACTTGAACCAACTGTAGACTACGCTTAGTCTACATGTTTTAGACATTTTGATTTCCTTACATACATATTTTATATGTCACATTTTTACTTTTCCATTTTAACGAAAACCTTTGCACGTTTTGCGTTTTTAGCTTATACCCGCAACACCTTTACACCTTAGCTTTAATACTCTTACAATTAGCATTATACCCAACCTACACTATATTATGCCACTAATCTCTTATAATTCTCATAGATAACACATCTAAGACACTTATTAGACACATGTAATTACACATATGCATGTATTAGTTTTATAAAACTAAACCAGAATTTCTCATCTTTCATTTAACTACAAAATAACTCACATATTTTTCTCCCTCCTCTTGTGTTGATGTAGCATCCACACTCCAAAACCACACAATCCATTGTCATTTTTCTAAAGCTCTTATGATCTAGTTTGAGGTTTAGTATTACTAGTTACTTTCCTTGGTTCATTTCTACCATAAACTATATCAATCTCATCTTTTTTCATGGGTTCTTTTGAATTATAACAAGGGTTATTGCTAAGATATTTGGGTTGGTTGAATCAAGGTTTACAAGGTCTTTAAAGGGTTTGGTTATTTATTTTGGAAGCTTGGGTAAATTTGTGGTTTTATTGTTCTTGTTCTTGTTCTAGTTATTTTCACATCACTACAAAACATTGTAAGGAAATCATCACATATCCATTTTATACCTTTATTTATGTGTTTACATGTTACATATAGTTATTTTGCAAGATTCAGCATTGTACTTGGTAAACTAAACTAGAAAACCATTGAAAACATGTTTTTGTTCATAAGTTTCTGTGACAGATTTGACATGGGGCATAAATATAATCTTCTACACTAATCAGTGGATTTCCAGACTCAGAGAAAAATATGTAGTTATAGGTCTATGTCTTAGCTTCAATTCTCAGGGGTAGCTCGTCCTATAACGATACCCGATGATTTAATTAGAAAAAAATGGCGAAAGTGTCCTAAATTTGCATAAAATATTTCAAATGGTAAAAACTCAAAAATTTTGTACAGAACCAACTGTTTGGGTAAAAGAAAAAATATAGATGACACTTTAACTTAAACGTGGCTTTTCGAATCGATTAAAATAGAGTTGCAGATTAAAAACTAGAACTGTTTTCATAGGACTGTTTTACACAGAAAATAATCTGCTTTGACATTAAGGTTAAATTGATAATTCCACACAGGTTATGATAATTTTAGAATAGTGGGACCCACAAAACTGATTAGTTTACTCAAATATATTTCTGTTAATGTAAAAACCAAGTCATAACTCTTTACTGTTTAGGAGAAACGGACTTTTTTATATCTGATAAATTATGTAAACACCAATCAGCCCTTAAGGTTCCAACTTATTAAACTTTCCGAACTTGTCAAAACTAGTTTTTACCATGTTAAAAACTATATAAACGCTAAGTACAATGGTATAATCGATATAAAGGCTTTATAAAACCCATTAGCATACATACGCATATTATTAACAACTTAAGACGCAACATTATATTTAGGTTGCTCTTAGGGTATTATTGGCTTACTCGTCACTTTATTTTCACTCTTGCTATCACTTTACATAATGTGAGTTTATAGCCCCACTTTTACATGTTTATACTAGTTTTGAATTACTTTGGGATGAGATACATGCTCCTTTATTTAATGGTTTCTAAAAAATACTAACTCGTTCAAGACATTGTGAGTTTAATAGCCTAACGTTTACTTGTTTATACTTGTTTTCAAATACTTTGAAGTGAGAATATATTGCTTGCTTTTATCTACGGACACAAGTACTTTAAACCATTATACATTTTATACAAGACCGAATGTACCGTGTAACAAGTTCGAATGTGTTGGGCAACAAGACCAAATGTACTGTGTAACAAGTCTGAATGTACCGGACAACAAGATCGAATGTACTGGTTAAACATACTACTACATACATTTTATACATGACCGAATGAACAGGTCAAACACACATTAAATCTTGTGGTCCGCACTTGACATTTACATTTACATAAACCTATGAACTCACCAACTTTATGTTGACACTTTTAGCATGTATTTTCTCAGGTCCGTAAGGAATTAACTTTGGCTTGGAGCATTAGAGTCGTACGACATGTTTGAAGACTTTGATGCATTACATTTACCATTCGATAATATTTTAAAAATGCTAATGTTTCATATTGGGACCTAAACTTTGTACAATGGTATCTTTTAAAAAATGTCTCATTTAAAGGTCGTTTTATATGACTTGAACTTTGTACAATGAAGTAACACCGTCAGTTGCCTTCCGTTGCTGCACTGATTTTGGGGGTGTTACATGTACATCTTAACTGTTAGTGACAGTTGGAGACAGTTGTCTCATGCGTATGAACTATGCAGCCTGAGAGATTTTACCAGGTCTAGCTTGACATGGTTTTGTGTGGTTCTTGTCATGAGTTGACTCGGGAATCTTAAGTAGATGAGCTTGATTTGAGTGTATAGTTGATATTGATACACTATCAGTAAAAAAAAAAATGAAGCAAATGACGACATGTCATCAGTCTTGTTAATGTACCATTCAACTCGTGAAATAAGAAAATTATTCTCGAGTGTTGAATTGTTTAAAATTCAGTCTTGATCATGGGTAAAAAAAAAAAAATTAACACTTAATAGTTATAAGGTCATTTTCAGTTATGTGTTTCCAGAAAGCTTTAGAAGTAAAAAAGCATTTTCTAATTACATTTTAACTCCCAAAACACGTCATATTCGACCATATACTACAATCTTGAACTTTAAAACATTTTCATACTAAATTAACTTATTTCACCCATAATTATCCATCTACCATGCAAGCTCTATAAATTAATACTCAATTAAATAATAAACTTTCTAATATATTAATTAATAACTTTTTTAATTAATAAATTTAGATGATTAGATGAGTATTAATTTATAAAGTTTCTATTATACATCACTATGAGTGTATATTTGTAATAATTAATCATTTGGAGTAGGGCTGAGCATCGGGCGAAAACCGGACCGGACCGACCAAGACCGGACCGGACCGAGGACCGAGAACCGGAAAAACCATAGACCGAGACCGGACCGAATATGGTCGGTCCGGTCTCGGTCCGGTCCGGTCCGGTCGGTCTTCGGTCGGTCCGGTCCAATTAGGCAAGTTTTTTCGGGTTTTTGGTCGGTCCGGACCGGACCGGACCGGACCGAGGACCGAATTTGGCAAAAAGCTTAGACCGAGGACCGGACCGAATGTGGTCGGTCCGGTCCGGTCGGTCTCGGTCCGGTCGGTTTTGTCGGTCGGTCCGGTCCATCCGGTCCGTTTGCTCAGCCCTAATTTGGAGAGTGAATAGTGATCCTTCATATATAAATGTTTTGAGAAGCATTGTTAAAGTAGTTTTTGATACTTCCTTATTTAAATATAGAAAAAATGATTGAAGAACATGAATAAAAATGGCTTAAACAATATCGTTTTCTTGAATAGTTTGATAGGAAGGAAATGAAAATGATATTGGCGACCATTGGTGGGTGGAGTGACTCAACAATGGATTGGTACCCTTAAGATAAGATCACTATAACTTATTGAATATACAATCTTGAAAAGGTGATGTGCAACAGGATTGGTGACGTTTTTGGCTTAAAACGACCACACAAACTAAGATATCAGGGTTTATTTATTTGAAATTGAGTGGTGTAACATTAATTTGACGTGTAAATAAATTTTATTTATAATTTTATCTAGTAAAATTCTCGACTAAAAATTGTTTGTTTTATATAAATTAAATGTTCTCGTATAAGTACTTTTCTATTGTTTTAAAACCCGGGTTTAACAGGAACCGATTGGATCACAAGAAGCTGGTTTTGAGTTAAAAGTCGGATAAATGGGAAATCAGAAACTCGTCCCGTCAGTTAGAAATCTAGGATATATATATATATATATATATATATATATATATATATATATATATATATATATATATATATATATATATATATATATATATCGATAGAGGGATTTAAAGTTATATAAAAGCATATTAGCTATATGAGTGACGGAACCAGGATCAAATATAACCGTGTGCACAAACATTTTGAAACCGTAATATAGAAACAGATTTCGATAGACCGGGTGCATTTACAATGCATTTAAGAAAAATTAATGTTTTTTTTTTTTCAAATTTAACACTAAATAAAAAAAAAAAAAATAATAATAATAATAATAATAATAATAAAGGTTTCAGGACCGGCGAAACCCCGGTCCCGTCCCGACTATGAAGTCAACAACAATGGGAACCATCTTAATATATACGGCGTATCACTTTGTAGTATGATTTAATACTACTATATTGTTTTGTTTATATGTGATTGCAAATTGTTTCCCTTTTCGCTTCCTAAAATTGTCTTATCTACTACAATAGGTTTGTTTGTTTTAATGAAGATATTCCATTAAAAGGCCAATCTATGCCAGTGTTATGTCCTTGTAAATATTGATCACGGGCACTTGTTAGTTGCTTTATCCTGTTTTAATAGTGTTTGATAGTCATTATTTTTGTATTTCAGTTTAATTTTCATTTGGTGACATATTCTATACTTCAAAAACAATAAAATGTTTATGCCTATGTTGAATAATTTACATCACCTTCCAAGATAAGACTGAGTTGACAAAATGATGGAAGTTCTTTTTGTAAATAGGACCACACGAGTCAAATTTTTTATCTCTTCTTGTATAGCAGAAAAGCATAAAAGTTTAGCTAAACATAGTTTTAACAGCTACTTTAAAAACATGATATACGTGTAGATAAATTAATAGTATATTAAGTTGGCCGAGAATAATTGTAGTAAAAAGAATAGGTGATTAGCTTTAGTATACAAACCATATACGCATTTTATAACACTTGACGATATTCGCGCATAACAACAATATATAGTATCATTAATTTATGTTTGCGTACTTAGTTGTGAAGTAAGTGAAAGTTGAGAGAAGTTTGTGTGTTAAATTGTACTATTAATAATTAATAGATTGTGTTGATTTTTAATGGTTAGTATATTTTAATCTAACAATATTATTAACTCTTTAAGATTTTAAGAGTTTTAAGCAAAAATCAATGTTTAATCATTTATGCTTTGTGTGTAGTATAGATCTTAGCTACGTCCTTCTTTTGGATATTTCTAACTTGTGCTACGCTGCTACAAGTTGTCGAGCATTAAACGAATTAAAATTGCCATACTAGATATTAATGGGCTTTTACATTTGTGAAGTTTATTAATTTTGCCATTGTTTATATAGATATAAATTATTTAAAAATTTAATGTTTGAAAACTTGTGCACCATGTCACAAGTTAAAAAAAAAAAAAAAAAAAAAAAAAAAAAAAAAAAAAAAAAAAAAAACACTTTCCATAATATTACTTATTTGTAACCCTTTTAAGTATGTACCATTAAATGGTTAATAACGTCGATACTCATATATACCAGATTACATTGATCATGGAGATCCAACATTTTCATGTCAATCATGTGGTGCACTACTATGGTATGCCGAGACTCTCCGAGGTGCAACAAATACCAGTTCCAAGTCGTATTCAATATGTTGTGGTAGAGGCAAGGTTAAGTTGGGACAAGATGTTAAACAGCCACCTGAGTTGCTTAAAAAACTTATTACGAATCAACACCCTAAAAGCGCGTCATTCATAGATAATATCAGGCGTTATAACTCAATGTTTGCCTTCACTTCCATGGGTGCTAAACAAGACACTTTCGTTAATGTTGGACGTGGTCCGTATTGCTATCGCATACAAGGTGAAAATTACCATTTAGTAGGTACTCTTTTGCCTAAGCAAGGAAAGGAGCCAAAGTTTTCCCAACTGTATATCTTCGATACTGAGAATGAGATTAAGAACAGAATGCAAGCTGTCAGGTGCAATTTATATTACAACTACATTTTTTTTCTTTACATTAACACATACACTTTGTATTTTCATTAATAAATTGTACTTACCAAATACTATACAATTTTTTTGTTACAGCAATGGACCTTCGACATCTTCAAATACAAAATACAAATGAGTTAGATCACAAACTATCTTCAGATATACGTGACATGCTTGATTCAATTAATCCGTTGGTCAAGGAGTTTCGTATGGCTGGTGAACGTATCAGGACTAAGGATGATCAAAGTTTGAAGCTTAAGCTTATTGGTACAAGGACGCGAGATGGTAGAGACTATAATCTACCTACTGCATCCGAGGTGGCTGCGTTAATAGTTGGAGATTTTGACGAAACCAAAAACAAAAGGGATATTATTCTCCATAGACAAGATGGCGATCTTAAGAGGATCAGTGAACTGCATCCCTCCTATCTCGCAATGCAATACCCTTTGCTTTTCCCTTATGCCGAGGATGGTTATCGCACTAATATATTCCATTTCGGCATAACGGACTATGATGAAAAAAACAAAGGAACACGTGTTACAATGAAAGAGTGGTTTGCTTATCGCATACAGGAAAGGCCAAACGAATTCTCTATGATGTTAAATGGAAGACGTCTGTTTCAGCAATTTATTGTAGATGGTTACACAATGATCGAGTCTGAAAGGATGTCATTTAATAAAAAGAATAATAAGGAACTTAGAAGTGAAACGTACTATAAGCTTGCAAAAGTTGCAGAGAATCCAGAGTCCGGGGTTTAATTGCGTGGCAGAAAAGTGGTGTTGTCGTCGTCATTTACCAGGAGTCCCAGGTATATGATGCAGAACTATTTAGATGCAATGACTATTTGCAAGTTTTATGGCTATCCAGACTTATTCATAACCTTTACACGCAGCCCTAATTGGCCTGAGATCAATCGTTTTATGGCTAAGAGAGGTTTGAAATCCGAGGACAGACCGGATGTAATTACACGCGTATTCAAAATTAAGCTGAACTGTCTTATGCATGATTTAAAATATCGACGGACGTTTGGACGTGTTAAAGGAGGTAACCTCAGTATACATCTTGATCATTTTTACTTTATGTCTCACATATTTTACTTTATTATCTTATTGATTAATTACATAATGTATTCTTTAACGTTGCAGCTGTTTACACGATTGAGTTTCAAAAGAGAGGACTACCGCACGCTCACATCTTGCTATGGCTTAAACCGGAAGATAAGATAACCACAACAACAAATATCGATAAGTATATATCAGCGAAAATACCAAATAAGGATGAGGACCCTGAGTTGTATCAGATTGTTATGGATCACATGATGCATGGCCCATGTGGCGTTGATAATCCAAGTTGTCCTTGCACTGTTGATTTCAAATGTACCAAGAACTTTCCTAAGCAATTTAACGAAATGACAGTCATTGATGACAATGGTTATGCAATATATATAAGAGAAGAAATGGCAAAAATACTATCAAGAAAGGTGGAAAAGATTTGCATAACGGTTTTGTTGTTCCTTACAACCCAGGATTGCTCAAGCAGTACCAATCACATATCAATGTGGAATGGTGCAACCAGGTTGGGTCAATCAAGTATTTGTTCAAGTATATCAACAAAGGTCCTGACAGGGTTACTGCTGCTGTAGATGGCGAAGAAATCGACGAAATTAAGGATTTATATGATTGTAGATATCTTTCGGCTTGTGAAGCAGCTTGGCATATTTTTGGATTTGATATTCACTATAGGACTCGAGCTGTTGAACGTTTGCCATTCATTTGAAGAATGAACAACCCGTCATATTTGATGAAATCGATAGCATTGACTACACACTTGAAAAGTCATCGGTTAACGAGAGCACATTTATACAGTGGATGGAATTAAACAAGACCGATACGTTTGCACAGACATTGCTATATGTTGAGATTCCTAAATTTTATGTTTGGAATCCGCAAAAAAAAAATTTGGACTTTAAGAAAAAGAGGTGAAAGTTTAGGCAGGATTCATCACGTCCCGCCTTCTTGGGGCGAATATTTCTACTTACGTGTATTGCTAAACAAGGTGAGAGGTGCGCAGAGTTTTGAAGAGATCAGAACATTTGATGATGTGGAGTATCCCACGTATAGACATGCATGTTATGCTCGCGGTCTTTTGCAAGATGACAAGGAGTACATTGATGGACTACTGGAAGCGAGTCAATGGGGGATGAGCGATTATTTGAGATCTTTCTTTGTCATGCTACTAATTACAGATAGTATGTCTCGGCCAGAGGTCGTATGGACGTGGAGCGTGTTGAGCGCATCAAGAGGAATGACCCTGGTATGTTCTATTCATTTTTTACCACCTCATATAGTGAACATACACAGACGCATACACCACCTAATAGTTACATAACTATATTCACAACATATAACAGATTTGTATATTAACTTTTTGTTATTTGACGTTGCAGAGCTGCAGCTTTCAGACACGTAAAAGTATAATATATGTTTAACTTATATCGAACACATGCTACTGTGTAACAATAAGAGTTTAAAGAACATCATGAAAATGCCGTATCCGAATGACGAATATACGATGGAAGGTTATAACAGACTGATATTTGACGAGACAACGTACAATAAAGATGAATTAAAGGAGCAACACAAGACATTGTACGGTAGCTTGACATCTGAACAAAAGGGTATTTATTAAACCGTTATGGACGCGGCACAAAAAAACAATGGTGGAATGTTCTTTGTATATGGATACGGTGGCACTGGGAAGACATATCTTTACAAAACTATGTCTGCTGCTTTACGTTCAAAGGGCGAGATAGTCTTAAATGTGGCTTCAAGCGGTATTGCAGCTCTTTTGTTGGAAGGAGGAAGGACTGCACATTCTCGGTTTGCAATACCGATTAAGATAGTCGATGATTTAATGTGCAACATACCGATTGACAGTGACCTTGCTGATTTGATACGTCAGGCAAAGCTCATAATATGGGACGAGGCTCCTATGCTACAGTCATATTGCTATAAAGCATTTGATAGGACATTACGAGATATTTGCAGGTCAGACGATAATCAACCATCTACCCGTGTTTTTGGCGGAAAAGTCGTTTTGTTTGGTGGTGATTTTCGACAAATTCTTCCATTGATTCCTAATGCCAGCCGTAATCAAGTCCTACATGCCACAATGAACTCATCTTATCTTTGGCAACACTGCAAAGTTATGAACTTGACAGTGAACATGAGATTGACCTCTGGATCTAATGAATCTGAGAAAAAAGAGATACAAGATTTTGCGGATTGTATTTTAGACATCGGTAATGGAAAAATTGGAGGCAAAAATGAAGATAACGCCACAGTTGTATTTCCAGATTCAATGTTGATTCAAGACTCTGATGATCATGTTGGATCAATAATCAATGAAACATACCCACATCTGAAACAAAATTTGTGGAGCGTTGAGTACTTTTAGGAAAGAGCCATTCTTGCGCCAACTCATGAAATGGTCGATAGGATAAATGACCGGATGTTGGATTTACTAGAAGGAGACGAGACGCTATACCAATCATCAGATTCTGTTGCTTTGGATGATAAAGATACCAATTTTGATGACTCTATATACACGACAGATTTTCTTAACGGTATAAGGATGTCCGGTCTTCCACATCATGCAATAAAGCTAAAGGTTGGTACTCCCGTAATGTTAATGCGAAACATTGATCAAAAAGCTGGATTGTGCAATGGAACAAGGCTGCAAGTACTACGTTTGAGAGTCAATGTAATTGACGCAAATATCATATCTGGTGGCAACATTGGTAAGATTTGTGCTATTCCACGTATGATAATCAGTCATTCAGACACTAAGATGCCATTCAAATTGAATAGAAGGCAGTTTCTAATTCAAATTTGTTTTGTCAAAGGTTGGTTTGTTTTTGCCAAATCCGGTATTCTCACACGGTCAATTGTATGTCGCTACTTCACGAGTAAAGAGCAAGCGATGATTGAAGGTTCTATGTTTAGATAAAGACAACAACTATTGTAACTACACTTCAACTGCGGTTTATAAAGAAGTGTTATGTCGTATTTGAATAACAATTATTGTTTTTGTACTTTCAACATATGCACTCTTTATTTAAAAAACGACAAGGTTTTCAAAATGTTTAATATTTTATCTTTTTCATTTTTTTCCGCTTATCAATGTTTATTTTCTTCCTGTTAATATCATCTATATTATTATGAAGCGAACCGGCCCATCAGACGGGTTATGAAGCTAGTTGTTTATATAGATATAAATTATTTAAAATTTAATGTTTGAAAACTTGCGCACCATCCATGTCACAAGTAAAAATAAAATAAAATAAAATAAACAAATAAATAAATAAATAAATAAATAAACCGCTTTTAATACTTGAGTCATACATTTTTACATAAAATATCGGTTATCCATCGCAATGTCAGGATATAAAACAAAACCTTGTTTGCTTCAAATATGTGACAATAACCTAAAAAGTTGAAACATATTCTGTAATTAAGGGAGGAGGAGAAAAAAAAAAGAAAAAAGGTATGGCTATTTATAAAAAGGAACTGTGGTAAATAAGATTAGATAGTTTAGTGAAGGTGTGTAGGATTAAAAAATGAAACATGGAAGTATTATTAAAATGAAATTGTGGCCACTTGGAGTAGTGGTGTTATGGTATGTGGTGAGTTGACAAAGTCCACACGCTTCTAATTTGCCACCAATGTCTTCGTTTCTGCCACAACATACCTAGAATCATATATTCAAAGTTCAAACACTTGTGTGTGTACATATGGCAATTCCTTAGCTTCTTATTTAACCATATTATCTTCATTTTCTTTTCTAAGGAATCACGTAATTGTTTATAAAACTTATCATGTACTCGTATATATATATATATATATATATATATATATATATATATATATATATATATATATATATATATATATATATATATTTTGGAACAAACTTATGATGTACTTGATGATAGGTTTATATGAAAGCTATTTAACGTTAATCGTGAATATTTCATACTACGTATGTTATTGCGCTTAATTTATGTTTTTATCAATCATCACAATAGCTTTTTGGCTTAGCACTAACAAGATGGCTAATCATAAAGTTGTATGCTATAAGCCGTGACATAGACAAATGTACATTAACCGATAAATACGTGAGTCTTTATTATCAAAAAAATATCTTCATCAATTACCATAATTTAGTTGAGATAATACAAGTTATGCTGAAAAAAAATAAAGCAAAATAAAAGGGGCCATTATTATTAAGGTCACAAATGAAGAAAATTTTATGTGAGTGGGATTAGTCATTTATGATAAGAAAGAAATTTTTCTGTGTAAGTTGTAAAGCAACTTGGTAGGTTACATACTTACATCAAAGAATACAGAAATTCAACAGAAGAGATTTTTCAAATTTGGTCACTTCAAAAGCTAATTATTTTTATTTAATAATTTTTATTCTTATTTTTATAAAAGGACTTCAAAATATGTTTAAATGAGTGAGTGATATTTACTGATTGTTTTAGTAGCAAGTTTATTCGGCATATTGAACATGTAAGATTAGGAAGTAAACACATATTGAAAAAAAACTACGGGTGCGCTTGGTTCGAATAGGAGAATAGGTGTGTTTGGTTTATAAAAGGGTTTGGATTTATATTTGGTTTTGGTTTAAGATTTGGATTTGATGTAAGATTTGGAGAGAGAAATTATATTTATTAAATAGATTTTAATAAAATTAAAGGTAAAAAAATTATTTAAAAATAATTTATATGTATGTGTGTGAGAGAGAAAGAGAAAAATTAAATGAAATATGTGAAAGAGAGAAAAAAACTCACCATGCTCGGTTTTAGTGAGTCCGTTGCACTATTTGAATTAAACACCCCTCAACCAAACAACAAAGTTTTAAAAGCAAAACTTGTTGTTGCTTTGCTCAAATAGGAGAATAGGAAAGTGGGACTTAGATCATATGAGTGAAATAAGGTAATGAATTTTCAATACCCCCAATTTATTAGGTAATGAGGTATTACTCACTTTCAAGCAATGATTGACTACATTATATGCAACCAACCATTAATTTTTGGGGGAGATGATTTGCACACTCTTATATTTGATTGGGACACTCCAAATAGTGTATTAAACAGTTGTACTGTAAATATAATCTGTTTTAACTGTTTTTACATTGAGTGTCTCAATCAATTTTTTAAATGTGCCAATTAATTCCTTTAATTTTCATTACTTTTGTCATTCTTTACCATCTAAAACATCCCACCAAGCACCCCTAATAATATGAACACTTATTTTAAAGAAAATATTAGTTAAATATGCTAAACCCGCGTTGTATGACTTGTATTCAATGGCCAAATGGTACTAAATTTGTTCCCATCTTATATAAGCATGTAAAGATTTTTTTCTTTAATTCAAAAATATGTACTCTCTCTGTCTCAAAATTATTGTCTCTTTCTAAATTTTTTGTTATTTCTTTTTCAACTTTGACTTTAAATGTTTTTATTTATGTTATACAATTTTTGATAAAAATTATACCAATGAAAATACATTTAAAACTCAATCCGTTCATATATTTTGTATCAAGTATTATTTAATATAAACAAAAATATTTAAGGTCAAAGTTGAAGATTAAAGACTGAAAAAGTCAAAAGGGGACAATAATTTTGAGACGGAGGTAGTAACTTTTTTCTCTTTAATTCAAAAGATTGTAAACTTTTCAAATTGCATCTATTGTTATAAAATTATAAAAGCGTGTGAAGTTTATTAATAGATGCTAAAATGTGGTTAATGAGATTGTAAAAAGTGAGTTACTTTGTGGAATAAAAAGTGGTATACTCCCTCCGTCTCATAATAATAGTCCATATTTTCTTTTATGGATGTCTCAAAAAGATTATTCATTTTGCATTTTAAGTAAAAACTAGGGAATTTAGTTAAGGAATATTCCATTTGAGTGGATGAAAATTATATTAGTCCCACTTTTATTAAACTTTGGGATTTTTGTCTCATGACAATAATTTTGAGACGGAGAGAGTATATAATTATATATGTTCTTTATTTTAAAAGAATAGGAGTAAAGTAAGGGCCGAACCCAAGCAAGTCAGAAGTTACAAGAAATCAGTGTACATTTCAATTAATCAGTTAGGAAGTGACTGACTGAAGTTTAGCAGTTAACAATCTCATTGATTAATATACTTTAACCAAAATTGCTAGAGTAGGCCGAAAAGCTATTAAAAGTCTAATACCAACAATTAACATAAAGTTGACTAGTTGAGGGCCCAAGGCTAAATTTTGTATGGCAATAAGATACTCTTATCTTCTAACAAATGGAGCTATCATAATTAATACGGAGTACGACTAACCAAAATATTAACCCAATCGCAAACGAAAAAAAAGCTAGACTAACTCTAGAAGAAAAACGTCATAAAGTTATAAACTTTGATAGCTTTTTGAGGTCATGGTAGATTTGAATATTGCAAGAATATATTTTCTTGGCTTTAATATTATTGTTTTTTCTTTTTTCATCTCGTTTTTTTTAACGGCAAATGATATATATGTAAAAAAATAAAAACTCTAGCAACGAGCTGAAGTATTTATTAGACAAATATTTATTAGACTCATATTTATTTGTTCGTTATAAAACTTATCTAATACTTACGGGTTAAACTTACATAGTGCCGCATTTAAATGTGTTTTTTTTATTTTAATATTTCTTTTATTTATTTTAACTAGTGATTTAGATGTCACTAGTTAGACAAACTATTTTTTTTTTCAGTATATTCAAAAATAGTAACTACAAAAATATTTACTAAACCTAAAAAACTAATCTACTCCTTCCGTCTTAATTTTATTGTCCATCTTTTCTCAGTATATTCAAAAATAATTGTCCATTATTAAAAATAGTAGTTTGAATTTTTAGTTGTATATCATATTACCCTTAATAAAAATTGATAATTAAAAAGTTTTTAAAAATCAATGTCAAAGGCTAAATCCATCTTTTTAGCTTTCGTAGAAACCAAGCAGTAATTTATGCATTTTTTTTAAATTATGTGTTTTTTGTCAGTCAACAATAATTTTGAGACAGGAGGAGTAATAGTTAGTTAAGGACAAAAGTAAAACTTTGAAGAAAAAAATGTAAGTCATAATAACTGTTAGGTTTTGCTAAAAAAATGCATAACTTGTGATACATAAAGTACATTGAGAGATTAAATTAATTAAATGAACAGTTATTATTGAAAGAATAAACAAGTAATGCATATTTGCATACTTTAAACATAGCCTTAAAGTTATGTACAACATCTTCCATAACTATTTTATGACGGGAGGACTACAACAAATTAGATCGAGTGAATAGGGATTAAGGTGTTGTTATTTTATTAAGATGTTCAGGATTTTAGAGGATGGCGAAAAGAAAATTTAATAAAATTCGTGATACACTTTAATAAAAATGTCATATATTATTGTTTTTTCTTACACTAAAAAACTGACATTTTTTTTAATATTAAGATAGAGATCTAAGGTTTTTATATTGTTTAACTTTAAAGTGGGAGAGCAATTCGATTTTATAGTGAAAGGTGCACTTTAATAAAATGGTCGTAAAAGAAATTTTTTTACGCTAAAAATTTATATTTTTTGGCAAAGCATGGAAATCATCACCACCCCCTAATCAATAAGTAGTTCCGCCCCTGAAGATGTTTCAAGTTTAAATCTGGTTATCACGTCATACTGTTAAAAGGTGGCTAAAAGTTTGAATATGATCAATCAGATAATGTTGTTTGTTTTTGTTAAATTGTTTGAATGATTTTAATTTGCAAAATTTATATATAAAATCATCGCATTGGAATGAATAAGTAACTTCTATAAAAATAAAACAAAATATTTTTATCAGACATTTAACATATTCAATAAACAATTAAATAATTTTTCTAAATATATATAAATTTATGATAATAAAACACTATCACACATCATCATAATAGATAATAAGACAAGTATTCCATCGAGAAAATACATCCTTGTGGTATACTCAAATCTTGCTTTTTATCCTCGTGTTTTTTTTGGAACAAAACCATCCTCGTGTTTTAAAGTTGGCACAAATACATCCCTCCGTTAGTAATATCAGTTAATAAGGACTAACGATGCAAATAATTTTCCGTTATCTCCTAACAAGAGTTAAAATATTTGCATCGTTAGTTCTCATTAATATTTGCATTGTTAGTCCTCATTGACTATAGAGTTAAAATATTTGCATCGTTAGTCCTTGTTGAGTTAAAATATTTGCATCGTTAGTCCTCATTGACTATTCTTACGTTTTTATCCTTTTTCGTCCATTTTTCTTACGTTTTCGCCCGTTTTATCCGTTTTCGTCCGTTTTTCTTATGTCTTTATAGGTTTTTATCAGTTTTCGTCCGTTTTTATACGTTTTCATCAATTTTTCTCATGTTTTTATCCGTTTATTTTGTTTTTCCTCATGTTTTCATACGTTTTTATCCGTGTTCATATACTTTTATTCGTTTTCGTCTATTATTCTACGTTTTTGTACATTTTCTTATGTTTTATCTGTTTTTATCCATTTTTATACATATATATAGTATGAAAGAGGGTAAAAGTATATGGAAATGGATAAAAATGTATGAAAACTTGACATTTGATAAAAATGTTTCTGTATCAATTTTAAATCATGATTTTGACCCCTTCCTGATATGAATCATCAAAAGTATAAAACATGAAAGTCGTCCGAAATGATGTTTTACATCAAAATTCGCGATATTTTATTAGGTACAAGGCAATATATCTGATCGCATCTGACTTGGTAAAAAGTTAATGGCCAATAAAACATTTTTTTAAAAACAAAACACCATAGGTATAACATAAACGGTTAAATATATATACATGTTTATATTCCTACGTCACATAAGATCTTGTTATGTAACCACTAACTCAACTTTTTCTTTTTGCTAATCATGTTAGTCTATCTAATTTAGTTACAACCTCTTTACCTCACATTTCACACTACATGATTAGACTCGTAACAAGAATACACCATCTAACATGACTTTTCTAACATGCATGTATATTGCTTTTTATTTAAAAGAAGGTATATTTTTCTTATTAAAAAGAAGGTATGATTACCGTTAATAGCAGAAGTTGCAAGATCAATATCACAATTTGGTAGAAAAAGTCGAGTAAAAGTGATTTTGAAATAATGGGACCTAGTGGCCGTTTCTTCAACCAAACCTTCCAGTCCACCCATACTCCATAATATACTACCTTTTCACAATTACTATACACTTTTATTTGTCTTTTGTCATGATGAATTTTTCTATATCCCACACAAATAGGAGCTATACATGATTACAGGTTTACTTGTGAGTGAACTTTTAAACGCTCCTATTGGACGATGGTTGTTTTTTAATTTATGTGAAACATTCGTACCTCCGAAAGTGAAAGGAAATTTATATAATATTGAAGGTGTCAAAATGAACGGGTCGAGTCATATAGAGGCATCCAGATGTGCTTAGTTGACTTAAACTACTTTTCTTGTTCATAAAATCAATTTAGGGTTTTGTTAACCACGATTCATGGGTTTTGTTAACCACAATTTTAGGGTTTTAGTGTTTATTTAATGCAAATTTGTTAATTAAGGTATGTTTAAACACAACTCCATAGGTTGTGGTTAATAAAACCCTAAAATCAATATTCTTATAATCACAAAAATCTAACTTCTTAAATAACAAGATTTAAGAGGTTTTGTAAATTAAAAAGTACATTTTGGGTCACTTTTGACTCGCTTGACTCATTTAGTTCCCGTAGTTTTTTTGACTTTTTCATATAATTTAGATCACCACTGAGGATGATAATATGTTAGATATGTTCAACATTGAGGATTACCAACCTTTTAAAAATTAGTCAGACAAGGAGACTTATATATGAGTTTGGTTTACCAAAGATTAAAAAACAAATTTAAATAAACCAAAGATTAAATTGGACAATATTAGCCACTTACGTATTTTTCAATCAAGATGAAAAAACTCATTTACATTACTTTAATATATATATATATATATATATATATATATATATATATATATATATATATATATATATATATATATATATATATATATATATATCATAAATCATTAATAATTAAGACCATAATGTCGAGCATAAAATCGTCTTTCGTTAGATGCAGTTATCCATACTTTCGACGAACTTTTTTGTTTAAGATTTTTTTTTTTTTTTTTTTTTTTGAGAGTTGATATTTACTTCCTGGAGAATCACATGTGATTTGTAATATGAAAATCACATTCGATTTGTGATTTGAAGTTTTAAACTCGCATCACAAATCACGTGTAATTTCGTATTGTCTAATAGTTAATAACTATAAAAACACAGAAGAAACTTGTTTGTTGAATATAGAAGTGGCCGTCAACTGAAAGATTAAAAAAAAAAAAAAAAAAAAAAAAAAAAAAATCGTTGTGATGTATATTTTTGTCGCTTAAAGATTTGTGCATTTGAAACTTTTTTTTTTATTTATTTATTATTATATTTTTTTTTTTAATGAATGCCATGATTTGTGCAAACTTTGATTTTTTGTTGATATTTATTTAACTCACCCCACTTATATATATCCCAGTTGTAGATCTGAACAAAACTTGCACCAAAAAGTGCAACTAACCATCAATATAAATTATTCAGAGAAAAAATATTCAAGAAGCAAGAGAGGTCAATCTCATGCAAGAAGAATAAGCAAACTTGTATTGACATAGGTGAAGGTTTTGAGTCTCAATGTCACCAGTGATAAGTTCCTAACAGATGGATATTTAGACATGGTACTATGGTAGTATAAAAACTGTAAGGAATCCAGGGAAAGGGCTTGGCATCTATTTTGGGACGATCAAAAGAGATTTTACGAATAACAAGTCATTCAAAGAGTTTAAGCAAATCGCTCATGTGATAAAGAATTATAACAGCCTTCTTTACATTTGTGGTTCTGCGGTCTAGCTCAACTTAAATAGCGCGATTGTTTAAGCTTTATGGTGCTGGTACACTTTTTGCTAACCGCGGAATGATTTTGTATCAATGGGTATCATGGTCAAATTAAAGATAGAAGGCGTTTCAATGAGCTCAAATCAAAAACCAGAAGTGAGCTCCATAATGTAACCAATAGTAGTTGTTTCATACCTTTTTTATGTTTCCGTAGATAGTTTTCTGTGGCTTATATGAGAGATTCCATGCCAATTGCCTTCGGTTTTGCATAGTCAATCGGACATGTTACCGATATCAAATGTGCCTCCCATGCTCTCTTTAACTTTTCTTAAGGGAACACACTTGCATACATTTATATATTTCCTGTTTTTTACCCAGAAAAATACAACAATAACCTGGTCAAAGTTACCACCCCTATAATTTGATGACTCTTACAGCTTTAGGCTTTGTAACATGAAATCAAAACAACGAAAAACAATCCATGACTCTTTGTATCCTTAAATCAAGATACCCAACAATGGATTTCCAACAAAAACGGCCATATAAAGTTCAAATATTTGGTGTGTTCGTATGAGCCGTCAGATTCATGTTCTGAAACTCGGAAACATATTTCCAAACCATCTAAGACAATAGCAACTGCGAAACTAGTCAAAGGCAAACTAGCATTTTGGTCTACAACGAAAATTTTACACATCATCAAATATAGAGTACTTTCTTCCACACAAAATCCCACTAACCAAATGAATCAAAATCAAATTAGGGAAATCACAATATTCATCCTTACCTTTTATTTTTTTGTTTTGTTTTGTTTCCCACATACTTCTTGCCTTTATGTCTTTCACCATCATCTACTTGATGTACTGAGAGACCCATTTAAATCCATCACCATAACCCATTTTGCGTACAATACTGCACATAAATACCTCCAAAGGACGGACGCTCGAGTCTTGAAGATTAACCTTTCCCTTGCCAGTGGTTACACCAGAGAGTCCAAGATGGTAGCGCAACTCATCCTCTGAGGCTGCATAAGGTATGTCAATCTTGTTACCCAATATCAGGAATGGAACTGCAGCTAGGTTTTCATCAGAAAGAAGTGCATCGAGTTCCTTCTTTGACTCTGCAAACCTTTCCTTGTCGTAGGCATCAACTAAATACACCACTGCATCAACCTGTAACACGCCAAAAATAGTTATAGTGAATTTTATAGGTCTTATTATGTCTTCCAGTACTCATAAGAGATATGGCACTGTAGTATATAGAATGATGAGATCAAAATATTATCTCATTTATGGATTAAACATAGGAATAGGAAATTCAATCTTAACTGGATTGAATGAATGTGATCCAAAAAACGCTTGTAATGTTGTTTTGTAAGTTCTCTCTAGTTTCTTGCTAGAGTTTTTATATATTGCCGTTCAAAAATTGTGGGCTGGCCCGGCGCACAGGGCCCCATATTTTGGAGGGGCACCATATTAGTAAAGGCCCACTATATATGAAGACTTTTATAGAGCCCAACATTAAGCCCTATATTCGAAAATTGTGTGCAGTCATTAAACCCACTGTAAATGTGCACAACTACGAAAAAATGAGACAGTATACCCCCTAATAATTCAGAATTTCAGATCGATCAACGACACCACAGTTAATCTAAATTTGCTCAATAATTCTTTTGCTGTTGAGATGTAACTTTTAGCTTCTTTTGAACTTTTGTGAGTTTATCTTTAATGCCTGTTATAAATTAGTAACTAGATAATTATTTGCTACTTGCCTATTTGATCAGATTCTATTCAAGACAACAAACTATTATCCTAAGATAATTTCTTTTATATTATTTTAATTGAGACGTTGATTTGTTGAAGTTAGTTTAATTTGTATGCATATTGAGTTCTGGTACTGCAAAAGCGCGCAGTTGACCAAGTCAAAGCTTAAAGGCGGGGGTTCGAATCTGGACTCCAACTTGGTCAGCCAGTGTTGCCTAGGTAATTTACCGGGATATGCCTTCCTTGTTGGGTGGGGGGCTCGGTACCAAAAAGGTACACGGACTTGAGATGGTTCCGCCAAATACCATTTTTTATTGAGTTCTGGTAGGATAGTGCTCATGCATAATGAGTTTTAGTTGGTTACAATAAGTCGATCAACTACTTTGGGGTAAAAATGCTCAGATAATAACACTATTCAATATTATATTGCTCGTTGTATGAGTATTCTTTTAACTAAAATATTTTTTGTAGTATTGATGAACCTTTTTACATGTGTCTAATATTTACACACCGAAAAGGCCCAATTTTCATCATAGCCAAGGGGAACCAAAAATACGTGACCGCCCTGTTAGCTTCTAATAACAAACAATGAGTGCCGTACCCATGAAATTGAAAGCTTGCAAAATGAGAGAAACTTTTTTGCGCCAAAATGATGAAATCTTATGGAGTAGGTTTTGCCGTACAATTGAAAGAAGACAAGATGACTTCTAATACCTTGAAATTGCATGCCTAAACAAACTGATGAATAAGCCCAAGTCCTATTTAAAACTGAAAGAAACCCTCGACTGACGACTCACCACTAACATACTGAAACTGACCATGAACTTCTTTAGCAAACTGTAGCAAATCGTGCTTGAGACCACAAAAGATTTGGAAAAAACCACTCAAAAAGTTAATAATCAATTGCACGCAACGGTTGTCAATGTGAAGCCGAAACTAAATCGAGAAATTCGCTTACTAAAACCACCATCACAACAAATCTACCAACCCATCCTATAAAACCTCATCGTGCAAGGCAGGTTGATATTGAGTAATAGTGAAGTTTCATTGTCTGGGAAGGTTGGTTCATTATTAATTGCAGAAGCATGAACAAAGTAGGAGGTCAAGACAGCAGGTGGCAAGACCTATAAGACAGTCTCGAATAAATTTTTGGAATTGTGGTGGTGGCTGTTGAGTGACGAATGATGGTTGTCAAAATAACCTAGCCGGCTGGGAGTCCGAGGCACGTGAACATATATTATAGTTAGAGCTCTTGGTATGTTAACGTGATACTCGCGTTATGGTCTACGTGGCATGTTCTTAACTTGAGTTATGGCCAAGTTATGATACCGTGTGTTTTGAGTTATGGCCTACGTTGCCCTTTGAGTTACGGTGGTAACGCTACGTTAGTAGCAATCTTGAATTAAAAAAATAATGGGATTAAGTCGTAGAATAGCAATGTACTTTTTAAAGTATACCGTTTTGGTACGTATACTTTTTTAAAGTTATAGAATAGTAATGTACTTTCATAAGTGTTCCAATTTGGTACGTGATGATGACGTGTCACGCTATAAAATGGTGCCACGTGTCAGACTTTCAGGTATGACACGTCATCGTCACGTACCAAATTGGAACATTTATGAAAGTACATTGGTATTCTACAACTTTAAAAAAGTACACGTACCAAAATAATACACTTTGAAAAGTACATTGCTATTCTACGACTTAATCCAAAAAAAAAAAAAAAAAATTACAAAACATCAAAACATGTCCCTCACCAAGGTTTACATGTTCAAACGGTTATTAAAAAAAAAAAAAAAAAAAAAAAAAAAAAAAAAAAAAAAAAAAAAAAAAAAAACTACTTTTGGCCCCTATGTTTATAACGGCTAGTTCATTTAAAACAATTACACAATTGCCCCTTAACGGCTAGCTTCTATCTGAATTCAAAATCTTCTATAAATACAAATGTTTACATGTTAGTTTCAAACACTTTCCATACACTAAAAAAAAAAAAAAAAAAAAAACACCACACAAACACCCCTTATGGCTTGTTGTCTCCCACATTCTGTCAAAGAAATGCAAGTATTTATTCAAAAACAATGTGATAAAGATGATGCTAATCGTCAAAAGGCTATTATTGAGGTTATCAATCAGTTTCAGCATGCAAAAGCAAAAAAAGAGCGAACGAGACAATGATACGCCAATTGCAGAGACATTTCTGCCGAAAGAAAAGCTTTGATAGACCAATTTTTGAATGAGGAATCTAGGAAAGACGAGGCCATTAGTGACATGCTGTGGGGTTGTGTTCAACAGGTACAAACCAACATAAGCAACAAAATCAAGTGGAGCTATCAAGAAAACAAAGATGTTGGTTCTGTTTCACAACAATTGACTCAACTTGAGCTAGGTGCATTAAGTTCATCGAATGCACCTACATTTATTAAGCAACAACTGTCTCCCCCATTTACGGGTTATGCTGACAAGGCAGATAATCCTTGGAAATTAGCGTTGGCGAAGAGACGTTCAGAGAATTTGAAGCAAAGCTTCAACAAGAATGGGAGGAGAAACTAAAAAAGGAAGAACCAGAACATAACGCGTTCATTGGGAGTTTCCTGGGTATAGGTCTCCTTCGTATGATTCTGCATGCGGGGAGCACTCATATTAAGAAGCAGTATCGTATTGTATTTTAGTCCATATGTTTTTATTTCCGTATCGTATTTCGTTGCGTAATGTTTATGTAATGGGTTTATGATTATTAATAAAGTAATAGGTTGTTTATTAAATAACGGTTGAATTTGTAAATTTTATTATTTAAAAAAAAAAAAAAAAAAAAAAAAAAAAAAAAAAAAAAAAGTCCCAAAATGTTGAGTTATGATAAGGGGTGTTTTTTGTGAGTTAAGGTTAAAATGTTAAAGCTGATGTAGCGCTGACGTGGCGCTGAGTTATGAGTTAACCCAAGGTCATGACACCCTTGGCTCTTACAAGCTTTGATTATATGCAAGGTAGGACCAACTTAAGCCTATATGGTTAGTACTTAAAGAGAAAGAAGTATCCGAGTAGGATACTCCCTAAATTTCTCTATACATACAACTCTTGTCTAAATGTAAGCATGTAACTTAAATTCATTTACTTTTACCACCGGTTATTATTCATGCGTGTGTGTCAGATCCGTTTCCAAACACTAGCATCACTCTAAGACATATTAGTCTTGTACTCCGCCCGCCTCTTCTACTAAGAGAGTTAACCCTTTTTCTAAAGTGGGAGAGATCGTGGTTTCTGATTCTGAAGATGAGGTGGTTGCTAACCCATTTGATGAGTCTGCTAATCTATTCGGTGATGGCTAAGAGTTTGAAGATGATTATGATGACTATGACTACGAATCAGGTTTATGATCTTCCAGGGAATTTGGATGCCTTTAATGCCATGTATGGCACCAAGCTTCAAGGTCTTAGGAAGTAATTTTATTTCGTTATGTCCTATGTTATCATGTGAGTAGTGGTTTGTTTTCTTGTTTAGAAAATAGGAAGTATCTTGTTATGTAAGCTTTATGCCTATGTACGGGCTGAGATATGGGATTTCACCCATATCCATTGTACTTAAACGTTTTGGTTAATATATTTACCAGGGTGCAGGATTACTCCCCTTTACCCAAAAAAGAAGAAGCAGAATACCTGCAGATGGTACCCCCGGTGTTGTGATTGAAGATAGTTAGATATGACTCTGTGGGAGATCAGAACAAACAGATCTAGGTAAAAAGAAAGAAAAACACTTAAAGTGACGATACATTGAGCCAAAAAAGTCAAAGACCCAGAAGTGTTTTTAAACTCTAAGATCAAATCCTCTATTCATATTTTACGTTCTTCAGCTACTTGTGTTTTCGTGTATCCCAAAACAAATCTCCACACAGTCAACATATCAATAACACATGAGACGTATATTATTCAAAGAGCATGAAGACGACACAATCACATAGGATTAAACTCAGGAAAGGTCCTAAAAGTTTTGTTTGTTTAGTAAACTCTGACAAGAATATGATCAAAATTACAGCAGATTTATCTAAGATCTATATTAGTAACTACATTGGAGCGTATCATTTCTATTTGCTCAAGATCTATACACAGAAACAAACGTATTCCAATTACAACTACTATATATTAAAAAAAGAAAAAAATGATTACCTTGGCATAATAATCTTTCCAGACTCTGCGAGCAATCTGATGACCACCTAAATCAAAAGCTTTGAACTTGATTTTGCCAATACTCAATTCCTCAGATGTCGGATGTTGTGTCGGTTGATGTTGTACTAATCTCTGTTTCATTAAATCATTTCATTACATTAAAAATCCAGATCCGCATATAATTGAATCATTAGATTAGATCAAACAACAGTAAAAAGAAAACAACAAACCTCGTCTTTGAGCATATGAAGAAGGGTAGTTTTGCCGGCATTATCGAGGCCAAGGAACAAGATCTTGGCTTCTTTTTGCCATAAACCAAGGGAAGCCAAGATCCCATAAAACCAATCAAACAAAAACATTGTTTTGCTTTTGTTTGTTTGATGATTTTGATAACAGATCTGAAAGTAGGTGGGTGGTGTGATGGGGGGTGGATCTGTTTATGACCTTGTTAAAACAACAACAACACTTGTTTTGTTTTTGTTTGGTTTGTTGTGTTTGTCTAATGCGACAATTTTTTTTTTCTATGGTTCACGTGCTTCCGCCTTTTTCCCGGTTCGTTCATCAATTCGGGTGTTTGGGTTAAAATTTACAATGCGTTTGGTTTATGGGTTTTATGATTAGGTTTAGACTCAAAGTTAAAATTTATTTTTTATTCTTTTTTAATACTCTTTTCGTCTCAATATTATTGTCTATATTTCTTTTTTAGGATGTTTCAAAATAATTATCCACTTTTCCTATTAAGTAAAAACTAAAGAATCTTGTGAAAGAATATTCTATTTTAGAAGGTATGCTACATCCACATAAAATCTCCACAAAAAACTCTCACTCGCTGACGTGTCAGCGGGTGATTGGTCTTTTGTGGGATGTGGATCCCACAAAAGACCAATCACCCGCTGACACGTCAGCGAGTGAGAGTTTTTTGTGGAGATTTTATGTGGATGTAGCAAAATCCCTATTTTAATGGTTGAAAATTATAGTGTCCCCACTTCTATTAAACTTTGTGATTTTTCTCTCATGACAATAATTTTGAGACGGAGGGAGTAATAAATTTTAGGGCCCGTTTGATTTGAAGTTGGGGTTCACTTTGGGTGTGGGGCTTATAGATGGGTGGTTTAGGATTTGGTTTAAGTAATTAATAAATGTTGTTTGGTTATTCAATAAATGATGTTTGTTTCTCATATTTTGATACGGAAATGCTATGAGGAAAAAGTCAAATCAAATAAAATATACAATACTAGCATCTTATAACTGATACAAATATAAACACCAAGAGACAATTTCATTATTGAACACAAAACATACAAAAAAAAAAAAAAAAAAAAAAAAAAAAAAAAAAGACCTTTACCAGATTCGAACTACCAAATACAAATCTAAAAAAATATTTACAATAACCTGGGAACAAACTTAGCATAAGGGAAAAGACATAGGCTTTTAAACCTCAAAACCACCACATGCTTTGGCGCTCAAAAGTCAACATAAACCTCCAAAAGGTAACAAGAATTGCTTAGAACCTACGCTATTAATAAACTGCAGCAAAACATACATATTCGAACACCGATGGTCATTTTACTTTCTTTACTCCACAAGTTGTCATGAAATCAAATAAGCATCATGGAGTTGATGTTTCTCTCCAGGTATTAAACATTTGATGTGCTAAACCATCTCTAAAGTTATACCATTCATCGGTCGAACTGATATGTGATAAACAAGCTTCTTCTACTATTTTTTGTTCATGCTCGATCTTGTCTTCTTCATCTTGTTCCAACTTTTGTGGATCAACCCTCATGTATTTCCTTATTAGATTGTGTAGAAGACAACATGCTAGAATAATGCGGACTTGAGTACCGATCGGGAAAAAGGAAGGGGAAGCTAATATCTTCCAACGCCCTTTTAGTAATCCAAAACATCTTTCAATAACATTTCTAGCTTTTGAATGTTTCATGTTAAAATATTCTGCAGCGCTCTGTGGTCGATGACCATGAAACTCGTTGAGATGATATCGTTGACCTCGAAAGGGGGCTAGAAAGCCGGGAGCATTGCAATATCCAGCATCCACTAAATAATAACAACCTTCAAAATTCAAAAAGTAAACAATTATCTTAGTTTAAATACACGTTAAGATATAGAGAAAAAGAAATATCTTCCGCTTATACCTTGAGGAATTTTAAGACCATCGGGCCTACTTATGGCATCCCTTAGCACTCGACCATCATGTGCTGAACCCTCCCAACCGGGCAAAACATATATAAATTGCATGTTTGGACAACAAACACCCAATACATTTGTTGCTATGTCTGCTTTTCTAGTGCGGTACCTTAGTTTCATGTAAAAATACTCTATTAGGTTATTTTCAAGCTTTTCTTACACATGTATCAAATTGTCAAAACATGGCAATGTTAGTAAAATAACAACAGAATGCTTTAAAATCATTTTCTATCAAAAGGGTTATTAATATCCATCAATTTTTAATCATTTGCAATTTTCCAAATTGATATAGCATAAGGTACTGTGTTTTGTGAAGTATACTAAAAAAGCACCCACAAAAATGAAACATGACTACTTTCAAAGCCGCAATCAGTTATAACATATGATGAAATAATGAGATGTAACAATATCATGCTAACAAGATAAAACCATGACCTTCAAGTAAGAATACATGGTACAGGTCATGGCAAATACAAAATAGACCAACAAAAAGTTAATTACTCCTTAATCTATTACCAGCACTTTTCTTCTTATTCATTATATTCAAGCATATACCATAATATCGAGTTAAGTCACTTGGAGCCTCAATGCCTTATGGCAACTAATTTAGCATAAATAAGGCTTTTAATTTGTTAACAATATATATATATATATATATATATTGATTCGCCTCAAACAGTCAACTAAGTTTACCAGGTGATGGTCAACCAAGTCAAACGTCTAAGGCAAATGCTTCCAAGGAATACAGTGTTTTCCCGGGTCGTAATGTCCCAACGAGGTGTGCGATGTTTTATTATAAACGAATCTGTGATTAGTGAAAGTGAACAGGTAAGGGTATAAAAGTGTGTGTGTGTGATTAACTAGGGTTTTATAACTTAAATTAACTATTAAAACGATTACGTAAAACCTAGATATCTAAAACATATAAACGTACACCAATTTAAAATCAGACGCGATTGCGTACTGAGAAAAAGGTGAGTTTTAAGAAAAATAAACTATAAGGGTTAAAAATGAAAATTCTATAAACTTAAACTTAAAATAAAATTAAACTAAAAATAAAACTATTTTTTTAGATTATTATATTATTTATTATTAATTATTTAATTAAAAACTTATTTAACTAGTTATTTAAAATTAATTTAAATAAAAACTAAAAATATTAAACACTACAAATTAAACTAAAAATTTATAAAAATAAATTCTAAAACTTAAAATGAACTTGAAGAAAGTATAAAAAATAAAAATAAATCTTTTTGTCTTTTTATGAACTTTTTATTAATTAAAAACTATTTATATTATTTAAACTATTTAAACTATTTCAAATTACAAATAATATTAAACTAACTTAGAAAATTATGAAAATTTTTATAAATCTAATTAACCATAATAGGAATCCTAAAAAATTATAAAAACTTTATTTTATATATTTATAAACTAGTTAACTAATTATTATTCTATTTATTAATTAATATCTAATTAAACTATTTAAATTATGAAAACTATTAAATGAACAGTAAAAATTATAGAAAAATTACTAAAATTATATTATGACTTATTAAAGCTAGGAAAAATATAAAATATAGGTGTTGCTATATAAAAATTAATTATGCTATTTATAACTTACTTATTTATTAATTATTAATAAAACTATATTTAAATTCTAATTAATATCAAATGACAATATAAAAATCTAATAAAATTATTTAAAATACTTTAACCTATAAGGAAATTAATAAAAATATAAAAATACAGATTACTTAATAAAAATATAAAAATGAAAATTAAAATTTAATTAAATTAAATAGAAACTATCACTTATTTTTATGTTGTATTTTCTGGATTTTTTCTTTTACCAATCTATATTATACCTAAATATAACTAACTTTTACAAAAACAATAATTTTAGAACTTAAAAATAAGCTAGTTATAAGCTATAATCCTAGACAGTTGACTTTAGTTGACTTAATTGGGAAATAAGCTCAAATGAGCTTATGTGGGGCCCACCTGGGTGTTTTCTGGTTCTAATAAGTTTGATGGACTTGTCAAAGCTTAATTTAGCTAAATAAGCTCAGTAGATAAGCCAATAAGCTAAATAAGCTAATCCAAAAACCTAAAATCTACACAGACTGGGGATAGAATTGATAGCTTATTCTAGGTGGGGTCCACAGGGGTTTAGGTCAAATAAGAGGTCAAACCTAAGAGTCTACTAGGAGGGGGGTTGAGGGAACCTAATTAGAGTGACTGGGGCCCACTGATGTGGTCACAAAACCACCACAAAGTGGTGGTTGTGGCCTGGTTATCTGCTGCACAGGGGATGGTTACTCCCTGCAGCTGTGTTGGGGGCAAGGTGGGGCCCACATATAATTTTCTAAAAATTAAAGGATGATAGAATCTTAAAGATGAGCTGGTAGGCAACTAAACCTCAAAAGCTCATAGTCCAAAATAAATCACAAAATTCAGAAATACACAAGCAAGTTTTGTGAAAACTAAGAACAAGTATATTTGACTTTTTCTAAGAACTTGGAAATTTGACTTTTTTGAACTTCTAATCTATCCTACTGATTAGATAAGCTATATTAAGCTATAAATTAATTAAATTAAGCTACAATAACTATTATTGTATTGATATGGTGTGGTATGGACCTAGATAACCACCACAGTTAACTGTGGTGGTAGTAATCTTGTGATTTTGACTTTTACCACTTGGAAACTGATTTTTAAAGTTTACTAGACCTAGATTAGCCTAAGGTAAATAGATGCAAGCAGAAACAACAACAATTAATATCCTAAGCACAGTGAAATGGCATAAACCAAACACCCCTTAAAAACTTAAGTTACACTATAACTTTTATATATTAAATTACAACTACTAATTTTATCACTAAAACATATTAAATAAACTTAGTAAAAGTTATTGAAACAAAAATAACATCCAAGAAACAACAAGAACCAACTATGCTCAATATCAAATTAGTGACTTACATTGGTATGTGACTGAGAAACAAAGAACCATGGACCAAAATCTTTCCTAACAGGTCTCCACAGACCTACTAACCCAGGGCAATCCTTTATAAACCCTGCTCCATCTTCTTGCTCATTCTTCATTGATTTTTGATTATTTTTTTATTTATTAACTATTTAATTTAATATTTTTGGAATTTTTTTCTTTATGATCCTAGACTGAGTTTTAGGGTAACTAATGACTTAAAAGAACTTTGTCAAAGCTTATGTGAGCTGAGAGAACCATAGTAACAACTAACAATAACATTAAGCTACAAATGAGATTTTGATCAAACTTGAAAATTTCATAAACTAAGATATAATCTGAAACTTGAAATTAACTTTAGCTAATGATTGAAATACATAACATTAACTGAGAACAAGTGTTTGAAACTGAAATTACAACTGAAAATAAAGTTTACACTACCTACGGCTAATTTACACTAAGCTACACTACTCCTAAACTAATACTCTTTCATCACAGCTTCCCATCTCTTTTGTAGCTCTTTTCTGAGCTTGTGGGACCCTCAGAGACATATCCCACCAATTGTGAGCCCTTAGATTGGTCAATCTAATCCTAGCCGTTTAAAAGTTTCTTGGCGCCAAAGTCTTTAGGTGTCAGATTAATGCGTGGAGAAGTTGTCAAGGGTTTTGGAGGTATGTGGAGGTGGAGGGTAGTGGATAAGATGAGTGGGGAGCAAGTGTGGACAGGTGGATGGTGGTATGGTGGAGCAGAGGTGGAGATGGTGGTTTGGGAGGGAAAGTGGTAAAGCTGGGGTGGTTTTGTGGGTTTGACCGAGGGTGTTGACCGGGTATTATTTAATAACGGGGTGTTGGTTTTGGGCTTGGTGATGGGCTGGAAAAAAGGGTGGGTTGGATTAAGATAGTGGATTGTTTGTTTGTTTATTTATTATACATAGGTCCGTTTGGTTTTTAGGTATGAAATCACAAGGACCACTTTTGTAATTTAAGCAAAGTTTGGGGTCTGAAATTGTGACATTCCCATAGTTTAATCACAAGGACCTATCTTGCCACCAATGAATAGTACACGGGTGTATTTGATATTTTTCATGTTTTAAATACCCGGGTACTAAAACTGACAAACCGCCAAACTTGAGGGACCTTTTTGCAATTTCTCCAAACTTTTCACATAAGGACCAAACCTGCATAAGATAAATAGTACAAGGACCAAAATTGAATTTCTCAAAGTTTTTACATCCCAGGGACCATTTCTGTCAAATTCCAAAGTACAGGGACTAAACTTGTAATTTTGTGAAACTTTGCACCAAAGGACTAAATGTGTAATTTTATGATTAAAAAGGACCTTTGATGACTTTTTCAAGTTTTTAGAATGACCAGGGACTAGTTTTGCCAATTTATGAAACTTGAGGGACTGAAACTGCCAATTATGCAAACTTTGTACGTTTTTCATCTGTTTTTGCATATTTTGCATTTAAAACATATAAAACACACATTTAAGATATTTTAAGTATTTTGATACATATTTGAGTGTTTTTGTGTGTTTTGGCAGCTCAGATTTGTATAAAATGATGAGTATTTAGACACTCATCAATCCCCCACACTAAACTATTGCTAGTCCCTAGCAATCTATTGAGAAAAACTTAATGGATTTGAAAAACTCTTTACCAAAAGCCATCACTTCTGGAGTAGCCAGGTGTAAGAACTGTGGCACACCTGATAACCGTGTGATTTTGAGCAAACCACCAGCTGTCAACGGATTTGATTAGTCTTTACCAAAAGCCGTTTGCTTCTGGACTAGCCAACTCTTGATGGAATAGTCAACATCTTGGTGAGCTGATTACCAATTATGGATTTTCCACAGCCTTTACCACAAGCCATAATCTTGCGGGCTAGCCAACTCATTAGCTTTTGAGGATAATGGGGAGTTGAGGAACCATACAATTTTTGGCAAATTGCAAGCCATAAACGGGTTTGAGTTATCTTTACCAAGAACCGTTTGCTCCTGGATTAGCCAATCCTGTTGTGGGTTAGACATGGAGGATTGATACCATTTGTTGTATTTAGTGCAAAACACTAATACCAAATGAAAAATTTTTAAATTTTGGCCATTTTTGGGAAAAAGGGCATAAGTGATCAAATTCGCCAGAATTTCCCCCCCACACTTAGAAATGAATATTGTCCTCAATATTCAAAATCCCGGCTATTATGCCGAGTTCTTGAACGTAAAAAGATAACATTTAAAACTAAGTGGGGTAACACAACAATTATTTTATTTTTCTGTATTTACAATTTTCAAAGTTTTTCAGATCTATATACGAAATGTGGGGCACACCCCCACACTTAGATGTTAGAAAGGGTAAGAAATAGGAGTGGGGTCCACTCACAGAATTATGAAGAATTTATCAGTTTAAGGATCCTTTTTGAGCGTAGGAAACTTACAAAAGGATACGAAGATTCTTTTTAGATTTTATATTTTATAATGTTTTTGTATTTTTAAATTTTTATATATATATATATACAAAAGAAAGAAAATTCCTAACAACCGCCCCTCGAAAGGGAATCTGGGTCTGACAGAGCTCAGTAACTGTAAACAGCCAACAACCAAATGTTGTAACTGAGGGACTATCAAACTGTGCAAGTTGTGTGCAAGGGAAAAAATGTTTTTGTATTTTATATTGTTTATGAAATGAAATATGATATAGTATATGTAATCACTACCTCCCAGGCTTGTGTCAGGTTTACCACGCAAGCTAATCACTTGTGAATGATTAACTGTAATAAATTTGTCCTGACAGCCCGGAAGTTGAATGATAAAGTATAATGTACATACAAGGATAGAAAGGTATTTTTGGTTTTTTGTGTTTGTTGAAAACTAATTTTAAAATGTTTTCGGAAACTGTTTTTGGTTTTATATTATAATATGAATTTTATCAAAGATAAACAACATTTAAACTAATATGCAAGATTCTAGGGTCTAACAACATCACAATGCTCATATTGAGATAATCAAATGTCAAGTTGACTTTCTAACATGCTACACCACTTAATTGAAGCTATCACTGTGTCAAAATAATCATATATGGCATATATCAAACAAGAATAACACCCTACACAACCTCTAACACAGTTAAACCATTAGATCCAAACAACCTTTAAATGAAACCTAATTAAGTTACAAGAACATGAAACTAACAAATAATAACAACAATTTAACATTTATGCAAGGTTATTTAGATCACACAATCTCACAGTACTCATAATGAGATCATCAATGTGTCAAATTGACTTTCTACCATGCTATACCCTTTGATTAACATTTCACTGAGTTATTTAGATCATATATGCAGTATATCAAACAAGAACAACTACAAAAACAATCCTTAACTCAGTGTAACTATCCAATCTAAACAGCCTTTTAATGAAATTAAAACGAGTTTTTCAAAGCATAGAACTGTATAAACTAATTTCATCCAATCCAGAGATCATAATTTGTCAAGATTCAAATCTTTTTAAGCATAAACATGTTGTCAAGCAGCTTAAGCCTAGGATTATCAAAAATTAAGTATATTGACAGTTAAAATACTATTGCAAACCATAGTCAAATTCCAAAACATAAACGCCAAATATATTGCTAAATTATCATTAAGAAACAATAAATAACTAAGAAAGGTAAAAGATGGTAAATATAAAATGGGTGTATATCCATAATCACTAATACGCAAAAAACGTTTAAAATAAGCGCACAACCTCCCCGGCAGCGGCGCCAAATTTTGATTCGCCTCAAACAGTCAACTAAGTTTACCAGGTGATGGTCAACCAAGTCAAACGTCTAAGGCAAATGCTTCCGAGGAATACAGTGTTTTCCCGGGTCGTAATGTCCCAACGAGGTGTGCGATGTTTTATTATAAACGAATCTGTGATTAGTGAAAGTGAACAAGTAAGGGTATAAAAGTGTGTGTGTGTGATTAACTAGGGTTTTATAACTTAAATTAACTATTAAAACGATTACGTAAAACCTAGATATCTAAAACATATAAACGTACACCAATTTAAAATCAGACGCGATTGCGTACTGAGAAAAAGGTGAGTTTTAAGAAAAATAAACTATAAGGGTTAAAAATGAAAATTCTATAAACTTAAACTTAAAATAAAATTAAACTAAAAATAAAACTATTTTTTTAGATTATTATATTATTTATTATTAATTATTTAATTAAAAACTTATTTAACTAGTTATTTAAAATTAATTTAAATAAAAACTAAAAATATTAAACACTACAAATTAAACTAAAAATTTATAAAAATAAATTCTAAAACTTAAAATGAACTTGAAGAAAGTATAAAAAATAAAAATAAATCTTTTTGTCTTTTTATGAACTTTTTATTAATTAAAAACTATTTATATTATTTAAACTATTTAAACTATTTCAAATTACAAATAATATTAAACTAACTTAGAAAATTATGAAAATTTTTATAAATCTAATTAACCATAATAGGAATCCTAAAAAATTATAAAAACTTTATTTTATATATTTATAAACTAGTTAACTAATTATTATTCTATTTATTAATTAATATCTAATTAAACTATTTAAATTATGAAAACTATTAAATGAACAGTAAAAATTCTAGAAAAATTACTAAAATTATATTATGACTTATTAAAGCTAGGAAAAATATAAAATATAGGTGTTGCTATATAAAAATTAATTATGCTATTTATAACTTACTTATTTATTAATTATTAATAAAACTATATTTAAATTCTAATTAATATCAAATGACAATATAAAAATCTAATAAAATTATTTAAAATACTTTAACCTATAAGGAAATTAATAAAAATATAAAAATACAGATTACTTAATAAAAATATAAAAATGAAAATTAAAATTTAATTAAATTAAATAGAAACTATCACTTATTTTTATGTTGTATTTTCTGGATTTTTTCTTTTACCAATCTATATTATACCTAAATATAACTAACTTTTACAAAAACAATAATTTTAGAACTTAAAAATAAGCTAGTTATAAGCTATAATCCTAGACAGTTGACTTTAGTTGACTTAATTGGGAAATAAGCTCAAATGAGCTTATGTGGGGCCCACCTGGGTGTTTTCTGGTTCTAATAAGTTTGATGGACTTGTCAAAGCTTAATTTAGCTAAATAAGCTCAGTAGATAAGCCAATAAGCTAAATAAGCTAATCCAAAAACCTAAAATCTACACAGACTGGGGACAGAATTGATAGCTTATTCTAGGTGGGGTCCACAGGGGTTTAGGTCAAATAAGAGGTCAAACCTAAGAGTCTACTAGGAGGGGGGTTGAGGGAACCTAATTAGAGTGACTGGGGCCCACTGATGTGGTCACAAAACCACCACAAAGTGGTGGTTGTGGCCTGGTTATCTGCTGCACAGGGGATGGTTACTCCCTGCAGCTGTGTTGGGGGCAAGGTGGGGCCCACATATAATTTTCTAAAAATTAAAGGATGATAGAATCTTAAAGATGAGCTGGTAGGCAACTAAACCTCAAAAGCTCATAGTCCAAAATAAATCACAAAATTCAGAAATACACAAGCAAGTTTTGTGAAAACTAAGAACAAGTATATTTGACTTTTTCTAAGAACTTGGAAATTTGACTTTTTTGAACTTCTAATCTATCCTACTGATTAGATAAGCTATATTAAGCTATAAATTAATTAAATTAAGCTACAATAACTATTATTGTATTGATATGGTGTGGTATGGACCTAGATAACCACCACAGTTAACTGTGGTGGTAGTAATCTTGTGATTTTGACTTTTACCACTTGGAAACTGATTTTTAAAGTTTACTAGACCTAGATTAGCCTAAGGTAAATAGATGCAAGCAGAAACAACAACAATTAATATCCTAAGCACAGTGAAATGGCATAAACCAAACACCCCTTAAAAACTTAAGTTACACTATAACTTTTACATATTAAATTACAACTGCTAATTTTATCACTAAAACATATTAAATAAACTTAGTAAAAGTTATTGAAACAAAAATAACATCCAAGAAACAACAAGAACCAACTATGCTCAATATCAAATTAGTGACTTACATTGGTATGTGACTGAGAAACAAAGAACCATGGACCAAAATCTTTCCTAACAGGTCTCCACAGACCTACTAACCCAGGGCAATCCTTTATAAACCCTGCTCCATCTTCTTGCTCATTCTTCATTGATTTTTGATTATTTTTTTATTTATTAACTATTTAATTTAATATTTTTGGAATTTTTTTCTTTATGATCCTAGACTGAGTTTTAGGGTAACTAATGACTTAAAAGAACTTTGTCAAAGCTTATGTGAGCTGAGAGAACCATAGTAACAACTAACAATAACATTAAGCTACAAATGAGATTTTGATCAAACTTGAAAATTTCATAAACTAAGATATAATCTGAAACTTGAAATTAACTTTAGCTAATGATTGAAATACATAACATTAACTGAGAACAAGTGTTTGAAACTGAAATTACAACTGAAAATAAAGTTTACACTACCTACGGCTAATTTACACTAAGCTACACTACTCCTAAACTAATACTCTTTCATCACAGCTTCCCATCTCTTTTGTAGCTCTTTTCTGAGCTTGTGGGACCCTCAGAGACATATCCCACCAATTGTGAGCCCTTAGATTGGTCAATCTAATCCTAGCCGTTTAAAAGTTTCTTGGCGCCAAAGTCTTTAGGTGTCAGATTAATGCGTGGAGAAGTTGTCAAGGGTTTTGGAGGTATGTGGAGGTGGAGGGTAGTGGATAAGATGAGTGGGGAGCAAGTGTGGACAGGTGGATGGTGGTATGGTGGAGCAGAGGTGGAGATGGTGGTTTGGGAGGGAAAGTGGTAAAGCTGGGGTGGTTTTGTGGGTTTGACCGAGGGTGTTGACCGGGTATTATTTAATAACGGGGTGTTGGTTTTGGGCTTGGTGATGGGCTGGAAAAAAGGGTGGGTTGGATTAAGATAGTGGATTGTTTGTTTGTTTATTTATTATACATAGGTCCGTTTGGTTTTTAGGTATGAAATCACAAGGACCACTTTTGTAATTTAAGCAAAGTTTGGGGTCTGAAATTGTGACATTCCCATAGTTTAATCACAAGGACCTATCTTGCCACCAATGAATAGTACACGGGTGTATTTGATATTTTTCATGTTTTAAATACCCGGGTACTAAAACTGACAAACCGCCAAACTTGAGGGACCTTTTTGCAATTTCTCCAAACTTTTCACATAAGGACCAAACCTGCATAAGATAAATAGTACAAGGACCAAAATTGAATTTCTCAAAGTTTTTACATCCCAGGGACCATTTCTGTCAAATTCCAAAGTACAGGGACTAAACTTGTAATTTTGTGAAACTTTGCACCAAAGGACTAAATGTGTAATTTTATGATTAAAAAGGACCTTTGATGACTTTTTCAAGTTTTTAAAATGACCAGGGACTAGTTTTGCCAATTTATGAAACTTGAGGGACTGAAACTGCCAATTATGCAAACTTTGTACGTTTTTCATCTGTTTTTGCATATTTTGCATTTAAAACATATAAAACACACATTTAAGATATTTTAAGTATTTTGATACATATTTGAGTGTTTTTGTGTGTTTTGGCAGCTCAGATTTGTATAAAATGATGAGTATTTAGACACTCATCATATATATATATATATATATATATATATATATATATATATATATATATATATATATATATATATATATATATATATATCAAATGTCCTTTAGTTGTTAGAATTTTATATAAAACAAATTTGTTGCTGAGACTTAATAGAGCAAAAGAAATCTATCTGACCCATCTTTCATTGAATTTACAAAAAAGAAGTTAAGTGGTGCAAGAAGTTTCAAGGCCACACCAAGAGATATAGAAGCTGGAAAAGGGGAAAAAGGCATTCGACACTGAATCTACTTCAAATGAAACCCAATTCACAAAACATATTACAGTATAGTACATTAAAAACACTAACAAGTGAATTAATAAAAAGCACCTACAAAAATGAAACATGACTATTTTCAAATATAACCTATCATGAAATAATGAGATACAACAATTTAAATCATACCGTACAACAATTTAAATCATAGTCATTCGAAATTAAAAAAGGTTGTACAAAAACAATTGATAAAAATTAAAAATCAAGCACTAGTTTTCATTCTTTTATTGATTATAATGATTTATCTAATCTAAACCAAGAGATCGACTACATGAAAATAGAGTTTTAATTGATTACCTGTTGGTGTGTTGAGAGAGTTACAATTGTGAATTCCTGATCATGAAAGTTTATGTGGGAAAAAAAAACATTATTTATGGATCTTTGTATGAGAGAGAAAAAAGTAGTGGGGACATAACATAGGGATTGAGATGAAATCCTACCCCTCTTGCCGGGGTTTGTATATTACCAATAACGAGGATGTGATTCCTAATTTTTAAGCCCAACCCCTTTAACCAAATGACATATATCAAACCCAATCCCATACTTTAGAGCCTACACCCGGGAACCAAACGGGCCCTTATTTTAAATCATTTATTAAATTATAAATACTTGGTATTTTATAATATATTTTCTCTCTCCTAAATCAAATCCAAATCCTAAACCAAATTTAAATCCAAATCCAAATCCAAATCCTAATCCTAAACCCACCTACAAACCAAACGGGCCCTAAGTACGCTCGTTTACTATAGCTTTACGATAGCGTATAAGAGTTTTAGCCCAAATGCATATAGCTCATACCACTATAACCGGTCTATAAGGTTCAAAACCCCACATACAGTGTTTAGGAAATCAACATCCCACGCAGATATCGACTGAACACAAACACTCTTGTCTGGATAACTAATTCCAGGGCAAGAACATACATGTAATATTATCCCCAAAATTGTTGCGAGCATATGCCATGTGTAACTACCTCATTTATGCATAGGTAGTGTCGCGGGTATTTTATTAATACATGCAGAACTTTCCAAAGATTCTGGTAACCACCCAAGTCAAGGATGTTACGACATGGGTCATTCTTGTCTTTATTTCGTGCACCTGCGAGTATCATTAAAAAGTTAGAAAGTGTGAGACAACGGTTTTTTTGGGGGGTACTCGCAAGAATAAGAAGATGACATGGGTTAGATGGAATGTTGTATTAAAGAAGACAAAAGCAGGTGGGCTTAATATTGGCAGCTTAAAAGCTTTTAACTGGGCTTTACTTGGCAAATGGTGGTGGCGGTTTAGAGTCGAAGAAAACCGACTATGGGTTAAAATTATTAAAAGTTTATATGGAAGTGATGGCGGATTGACCGAGAATAATTATAGAGTTGGACGGAGTGGAAGTACATGGAGTAGTATTGTGAAAGCGGGAAGAGTCATAGATCAGTCGGGTGTAAACTTTTGTTCCTATTTTGGTAGAAAAGTAGGAAATGGGTATAATACTCATTTTTGGTTGGATAAATGGGTTGGTGAAAATGTAGCTTTATGTGAAAATTTTCCAAGGCTTTTTAGACTAGAAATTCATAAAGATATTTCGGTTGGAGAAAAAAAATGCTGGCATGGTGATGGGTGGGCGTGGGAATGGAGCTGGGCGAGAAATCCAAGGGGTAGAGCTATAAGTGAACTCATGGAATTGTCGAGGTTAACTAACTCTTTTATTCCTAATGTACAATTAGATTCATGGAGCTGGTTGCTTGATGATAAAGGTATCTTCACTGTTAAATGTCTTAGAGAAAAGATTGATGAAGGTGCTCTAAACTCCACGGTTACAACTCATAAGACTAAGTGGAACACATACACCCCAAGAAAGATTTGCATCTTTGTGTGGTGGCTCCAACATCGATGCCTTCCTGTTCGCTCATGGTTTCCACATATTGGTATGGATCTCAACATAGTTCTTTGTCCTCATTGTGATGCAAATGTGGAAACTTTTGAGCATTGTTTTATGTTTTGCCCAAGAGTTGTAACAGGATGGGAAAGAGTATTTAAATGGTGGAACATGGGTAATTTTAATGTTAGGTCAATTAGAGATACAATTAATCATGCGGGTCACAATAACTATAACGTCTTGCAAAAGAAGTGTTGGCAAGCGGTTTGTTGGGCAATGTTGTACTTAGTATGGTGTCTTCGTAACAAGAGAGTGTTTCAAAATAAGATATCAAACCTATCTACAATATGCGACGAAGTACAAGTTCTTGTGTATTTTTGGATTTCACAAAGAGCAAAAGGGAAAATTAAATCCTGGAATGATTGGTGCATTGATCCTATAAATGCATCCAAAGGTTAAGTATATGTTAGTTTGGTTTAAGTGTTAGAGATCGTGTGCAGCATTTGTGAAGATGGTTTCGTGGAGCTGCAAAGGGGTTGAAAAGTTTGGAATGGTCTTCGGATCAGAAGTTGATACGTGGGAATCGCACCAGGCTTTACCTCTCAAGGGATCTTGAGAAGCTTACAACCCCTACCAGGCAGTGTACCTGATCGTTGTAGTATAGTATAGTGACAAGTACCGGGGGATTGATCGTTCAGCTAGGAATAGTGTCGCTAGGATTAGAAAACCTAAATACTAGTCCTAAAGGTGAGGGATGATTATTTTTGTATTTTTATATTTTTTTAGAAAAGCAAGTAAAAATCTCGGGTTTGAAGGATTTGGGCGGAATTAGTTGCTAGTCAACTAACCCAATACTAAAGATGCAATCAAAATAAAATACTAGAAATTAAAATAAACTAAATTATACTAAGGTTGTGAGCAATAAGTGGAGAAAATGTGTTTACTTATATTTCACTACTCCCTGGATATCTTTTACACGTTAATTACTTGTTATAGTTGCGTGGATGATGGATTGTATTCCTTAATACCATTCATGGGGTGGCGCACTTAATTCCCCAATCCTATGAGTGCCTACTTCACTCCTATGTCGAGCCGGCTAAGAAGCTCCTAACATGGGATCATTAGAATTTACTCATGCATTAAATACAACTAATAAAACCTAGTGCATGTCAGTTCATGTTTCCTAAGACGTTCAAGCATGTTACCATTTGGAGATCTACCAGTTTTCTTAAGCCTAACATCGAATTCATTCATCCAATACAACTATAAACAAGTAATCAACACATAATTAACATCTAGGTTTCATTAGATCCAAGCAAACACAAGATAGATCTAGCCTAGCATGATGGAATTAAGACAAGAACAAGATATAGACAATCAACACATAGACATATTGATTGAATTAAAAGAATACTTATCTCAATTACACATGAAAGGTATCAAGGGCTTAGAAACCTTGAAAAACCTGTAAAATTCGTACCAAGTTCGTACTTAAGGTTTCTCCAAAACTTCTCTCTTTTTAATGTGAAAATTAAAAACTATATATAGGAAATAGGGTCTGACGGCGTCAAGACAAATTTTGTGACGCCGTCATCTCGCCGCCAAAATAAATCTCGGACTGCCTTGATCCAGATCTGACGCCGTCAAGTGTTATATGTTTCCAGGCCGTCATGCATTTTCCTCTTAACGCCCTTCTTCGTGACGCCTTCAAATCTGTACTGGATCGTCATGGAAATTACTCTTGACGCCGTCAAGATTTTCTTCTTGAAGCCGTCACCTACTATTCCCAGCAAGGAAAATTAAGACTTTGGCGTTTTCTTCACTTTTATGCTCAAAAAACGTCCGAATTGCTTCCTTTTCCAGATTTCTCTCCCAAAGTACCTAAAATCACAAAAGGAACGATTTAGGGCAATATTTGATCAAATAAATTCAATTCCGGGCTTAAATGACCCCCTAAAAGTGGTTCATTTTTCGCCTCATCATATACCCTTACACTTGAGATTTGCTTGTCCTCAAGCAAATGCGCTTTTATTCTACTCAAAATACAAGTTAGGGGTCATTTAACACTAATATAAAAGTAATTACAACAAATAATCGTTCCACTAAAGACCAAAGACAAGCACGGAGGTCATACACTAGCACCTCACAAATAGTGTTTAGATACTCACATCTCTCGGGTGTAATAAAGTATAAATTACAATATGGAAACGGAAGATGTCTCTCACTACCTGTCATAGCAAAAGAGATTACCATAGGCTTGGGAAAGGATCAAACCTCCACCACGTGGCGTAAGCACCTATGATAAACTATCAAAGAGGTCTTTTAAAGGGTTGTAACGTTAGGTGTAGGGATATGAAATACATGGTTTTGTTGGATAAAGGAAGTTTTTACTGGTGGCGAGTTAACAATCTTGGTTAATTACATGTACAATATGGCATTGCTAAGCCAAGACTAGACTCGACTTAAGCTAATAAATGAAAAATAACAAAAACATAAAATGAACATAGAATGAAAAGGGATGGTAGTCCGTATGTTTTTTCTTTTTTTTCTTTTTCTATTTTTCTTTTCTTGATTTTTCTATTTATATTTTTTTTTTGATTTTTTTTTTTTTTTGATTTTTTTTTTGTGCATACACTCTTACCCTACCATCCAAAATAATACATCATAGGGAATAAACGTTCCCCTTACACTTGAATTTTTACATACTTTACAATAAACTAATCTAATGACTCGAATTAAGAAAATCAAAACACTTGGAGTACTTTTAAGATTAACGTACATACGGGGGTAATAAATGATGTTCTTCCCCATTACTCCACAAAATAAGTACTTTACCCATGAGTCCTAATCGTCCCAAAACAATATGTATAAGGATATGACTCGACTTAGCAACCATGTAATCAATTAGATAGTTAACTTAGGGTTTAACAAATAACAATAATGCACTAAAAATGAGCGCATACACGGAAGGCTAAGGCGATTTGGTTGTACATTTAAGTGGGGTGTAACAAATTCTTCCTTTAAGTAAAATGCTTAAAGTTAGAAACGAAAAGATAGGCTCGGAGGGGTGTACTAAGGGTTTCGTGTACTAAAAATGAGTACAACGCTAAGGGTGTGGGAAAAATTAGTTTACTTAAATAGTCAAGTAATATGACTTAAATGGTCAAGTAATTATGATACTGGTTTAACACAAGGGTGATCCTAATGCCTCTTATCATGTAGTAAATCCTACTACACGAATGTAGTCTCACTAGCAGTCTCGGGATGCATCACTAACGCAAGTTCTAGAATCTAAATGCTACCGGTACACTCATAAGCACTAATAGTAAATGCTTTTCCTATCAAATCTAAAGGCGAACCTCACATATTTGGGTGGAAATTTTTTCTGAATGGTACGGTTATGTGCTAGTCATACAATCTCCTATCCATGAGACGCTTGCTATGGCTAAAGTTTCACTCCTAAATGTTGTAAAAAAATTTAAATTTGGCGCTAAAATTACACTAACAAGTATTTCTCATAGTTTTATTACACATCTACCATTAAACAATACAAACTCAAGCGAAAGTGTACATGTAAGGTATCATCATTTTACCCTCCCCTTACACTTAAGATGAACATTGTCCCCAATGTTCAAGTAAAGAATGTAAAAGTGAAAAAGTAAAAAGAATAAAATCAAATACTCCCCTGATTCTCTCGGTATGGATCATAAGGTGGCCAGGTTAAATCTTCCTCCAAGAAAATGAACAGTCAAAGCTTCCCTTCCGGAATATAAATCATCTTCTTGTCATACATAACCTGTAAATCCTGAGAAAACAGACAAAAACAACCTCGCGTAAAATCGGCGGCATCCTATATAAGTTACTAAATCCTAGAAAACAAAATAAGATATAATGCTTGTGGAATGAAGTTTGCAGATTCCCTGGAGATTATAAAACTTAATAATTCACAAAAACCATAAGATTCCGTTAGAAAAATAAAACCGGTAAAATTTCCAGATTTTTACACGTGACGCCGTCAAGAATTAATTCTTGACGCCGTCAGAAGTGACCTGCAGAAATTCTTATGTTAAGTTTCCGGAAAATTTCTGAAAAAACTTGGTCCTACTTCCTGGAAAATCCTGCAAAACTTCATTATGACTCAATACAAGCATTTGACTCTAACAAATACGAATATACATGTTCATTTAATATTGTGGAGAATCATGATCGGTTTGTTTCTTAAAAACATATTTGGGGTTTCCCCTTACACTTATCTTTTGCAAAAATACTTTTAGGTGGAGTTAAGACTAGGCCAAAACAACAAAGTAAAGTATTTCCACTATTTAGTTTAGAAACATGATCAACCAACAATAAAAATAAAGTATGCATACGGAAGCAAATAACAAACAAACTAAATAAAATCACACAAAACATGGGTTGCCTCCCAAGAAGCGCTTTTCTTTATTTACGAGTCTTGTAGCTAGACTCAAGGTCATGGGTTACTACGTGACCTCGTCGTTGGTTCCACTCTCTAGGTCGTCTTCTAAACTAGTATCGCTTTCATAGTGTAAGTACCTCGGGTCTTCGAACTCGAAGATATCTTTTCGATACTTAGAACCAAGCTTACTAACATCCTTAAAGAATCTACATGATAAATTAGAAGTGTTCTTACACCCTCTCCGAACATCTTCATCGCACAAAATAAGTTGGGAACTTATCTTATCAAGCCCGTCACAATCGATTTCCTTAAGGTCTCTTCTCTTGTATGGCGTTTGGTATGAAACCCTCCTAATTCAATCAACGAAGGTCATAATTCCGTTTCGGTCATCAGTTATCAGATTAGTGATCTCGCAAAAGGGTGCCCCAAAAATAATTTGTGATAATCTAGGGTCGACATAGTCTTCGATGTTGTCCACGATCGTAAATTCCATAGTAAATGCCATATTTCCTACAAACACCTGGATTTCATGATCCTTACCAACCACTTTCTCTCCCTTGTAAATCATTCCCCATCTGCAGATATTGTTATAATGGAATAAGGACATAAAATTCTTCGGTAGGAATACGTTAATGTAGATGTTATCGAAGTACTTATGACCGATCATGCAGGGGATTTTATGATTATTCGGATCACGTCGTCTTATCTTCCCCGACTCTCCATCCTTCGACCCATATAGATTCCCCTCAAGAGAAGGACGATACTCGTACACCTCCTCATTACCCCTACAAAAAATTACCTTCTTAACACCATTGGTGAATAATGCACTACCATCTTTCTCATTAAGGATCACTCCCGATTCATTGATAAATGGTTTCCCAAGAACAAGGTTGGTTAACGTTTGATTGGTGAGAGGGTCCACGTCATCGACCACGGTGAGGTCAGTATTGTAAACAAGCTCTCCAATCCTGATTGATAAATTTTTCATTACTCTCTCGCACGCAATGCGTTCTGGGAAGGCTTCGTGGTATAAGGAAAGGGGGATTATGTTGACTGTGAAGCTAGGATCTATATGACTATCGGTTAAGAGCTTTTCCTTAATGGTGCAGGAGATCTTGAAAACTTTAGGGTTGCTTTCCTTAGTCCTATCGCTACTCCCACTAGTAACATCCTCCATTTTTCTCTCGGGTTCCTCTATAATAGATTTACCCAAAATGGTTGGATTTCTCTCATGCTCTTCCGATCTCTCTTTCCCTTCATCTGATTTGCCAGATTCTCGCGCGGTGTACTGCTCGGATGAGTTGGTAGGTTTTCTGGCCGAATCGTGGTCTACCCTTAAGGTCTCATCTTTAGCTGTATGACCAAATTTGTTAGTTTGTTGTTGGGTTGGGTTGGGTGTAGAAGCAGATATCGTGGTGATGGTGTTTACGAAATGGATTGGTCCTAGGGGGTTGACAGGTTCTTTTCCTTTAGGGGATAGATGTTTGAATAACTTGCTAGGACTTTTTATTTTCACAGGGGAGGTTGGTGGACTCATGACGGTAACAGACTTAACCTCATCAACGTGAATGGGTTTATTAACAACATGCTCTTTGATAGCAGTTAACAGATTACAAATCTTGTTGTTCACATCAGCCTGCTGTTGTCTAAATTTAGCCTCGAGCGTAGAGAGCTGTAATTCTTGAGATAGAATGAATTTTTTTAGAGCATCTTCACAACTTTGCCTAGGAATGCCTTGTGATGGAAAATGCTCGGACCAAGTGAGTGGTGAGGAGTCATTGAAAGATACTGATGCGTGGGAATCGCAACAGGCTTTACCTCTCGAGGGATCTCGAGAAGCTTACAACCCCCACCAGGCAGTGTACCTGATCGTTGTAGTATAGTATAGTGACAAGTACCGGGGGATTGATCGTTCAGCTTAGGAATAGTGTCGCTAGGATTAGAAAGCCTAAATACTAGTTCTAAAGGTGAGGGATGATTATTTTTGTATTTTTATATTTTATAGAAAGCAAGTTAAAATCTCGGGTTTGAAGGATTTGGGCGGAATTAGTTGATAATCAACTAACCCAATACTAAGATGCAATCAAAATAAAATACTAGAAATAAAAATAAACTAATTTATACTAAGGTTGTGAGCAGTAATTGGAGAAAATGTGTTTACTTAGATTTCACTACTCCCTAGATATCTTTTACACGTTAATTACTTGTTATAATTGCATGGATGACGGATCGTATTCCTTAATACCATTCATGGGGTGGCACACATAACTCCCCAATTCTATGAGCTCTTATCTCCTCCTACACCATGCCCAGCACAACTATAGGGATTGTAAACAGTGGCTCATGCATTAAATACAACCAATAAAGACCTAGTGCGCGTTGGTTCATGTTTCTTAAGACGTTCAAGCATGTTACCAATTGGAGATCTGCCAGTTTTCTTAAGCCTAACATATAAATCATTCATCCAAGACAAGAATAAACAGGTAATCAACACATAATCAATATCTAGGTTTCATTAGATCTAAGCAAACACAAGATAGATCTAGCCTAGCATGATGGAATTAAGACAAGAACAAGATATAGACAACCAACACATAGACATATTGATTGAATTAGAAGAACACTTATCTTGATTAATCATGCAAGGTATCAAGGGGTTGGAACCCTTGAAAAACCTGTAAAGTTACACCAAAATCGTACTTAGGGTTTCTCCCAAAACTTCTCTCTTTAAATGTGAAAAACTAGAAAACTATATATAGGAAAAGGGGTCTGACGGCGTCAAAACCAATTAGGTGACGCCGTCACCTCGCCGCCAAAACAATCCTCGGACTGCCTAGATCTACATTTGACGCCGTCAAGAACAATTCATTTCCAGGCCGTCATGACTTTTACTCTTGACGCCCTACCTTTATGACGCCGTCAAAACTCTTCTGGATCGTCATGGAATTTTACTCTTGACACCGTCAGGGAACTACTCTTGACGCCGTCATGCACTGTTCCCAGCATGAAAAATTAAGACTTTGGCGTTTTCTTCACTTTTATGCTCCAAAAACGTCCGAATTGCTTTCTTTTCCAGATTTCACTCCCAAAGTACCTAAAATCACAAAAGGAATGATTTAGGGCAATATTTGATCAAATAAATTCGGATTCGGGCTTAAATGACCCCCTAAAAACGGATCATTTTTCGCCTCATCATATACCCTTACACTTGAGATTTGCTTGTCCTCAAGCAAATGCGCTTTTATTCTACTCAAAAGACAAGTTAGGGGTCATTTAACACTAATATAAAAGTAATTACAACAAATAATCGTTCCACTAAAGACCAATAGACAAGCACAAAGGTCATACACAAGCACCTCACAAATAGTGTTTAGATACTCACATCTCTCGGGTGTAATATAGTATAAATTACAATATGGAAATGGAAAACATCTCTCACTACCTGTTATAGCAAAATAGATTACCATATTCTTGGGAAAGGATCAAACCTCCACCACATGGCGTAAGCACCTAGGATAAACTATCAAAGAGGTCTTTTAAAGGGTTGTAACGTTAGGTGCAGGGATATGAAATACACGGTTTTGTTGGATAAAGGAAGTTTTACTGGTGGCGAGTTAACAATCTTGGTTAATTACATGTAAAATGTGGCGTTGCTAAGCCAAGACTAGACTCGACTTAAGCTAATAAATGAAAAATAACAAAAACATAAAATGAACATAGAATAAAAAGGGATGGTAGTCCGTATGTTTTTTTTTCTTTTTCTATTTTTTTTTATTCTCTCTTTCTTTTTTTTCGATTTTTTTTTTTTTTTATTTTTTTTATTTTTATTTTTTTTTGTATACACTCTTACCCTACCATCCAAAATAATACATCATAGGGGTTGAACATTCCCCTTACACTTGAATCTTTACATACTTTACATTAAACTAATCTAATGACTCGAATTAAGAAAATCAAAATACTTGGAGCACTTTTAAGATTAACGTACTTATGGGGGTAATAAATGATGTTCTTCCCCATTACTCCATAAAATAAGTACTTACCCATGAGTCCCAATCGTCCCAAAACAATATGTACAAGGATATGACTCGACTTAGCAACCATGTAATCAATTAGATAGTTAACTTAGGGTTTAACAAATAACAATAATGCACTAAAAATGAGCGCATACACGGAAGGCTAAGGCGATTTGGTTATACATTTAAGTGGGGTGTAACAAATTCTCCCTTTAAGTAAAATGCTTAAAGTTAGAAACGAAAAGATAGGCTCGGAGGGGTGTGCTAGGGGTTTCGTGTACTAAAAATGAGTACAACGCTAAGGGTGTGGGAAAAATTAGTTGACTTAACTAGCCAAGTAATATGACTTAAATGGTCAAGTAATTATAATACGGGTTTAACACAAGGGTGATCCTAATGCCTCTTATCATGTAGTAAATCCTACCACACGAATGTAGTCTCGCTAGCGGTCTCGGGATGTATCACTAACGCAAGTTTTAGAATCTAAATGCTACCGATACACTCATAAGCACTAATAATGAATGCTTTTCCTATCAAATCTAAAGGCGAACCTCACATATTTGGGTGGGAAATTTTTCTGAATATACGGTTATGTGCTAGTCATACAATCTCCTATCCATGAGACGCTTGCTATGGCTAAAGTTTCACTCCTAAATGTTGTAAAAAATTTTAAATTTGGCGCTAAAATTGCACTAACAAGTATTTCTCATAGTTTTATTACACATCTACCTTTAGACAAAACAAACTCAAGCGAAAGTGCATATGTAAGGTATCATCTTTTTACCCTCCCCTTACACTTAAGATGAACATTGTCCCCAATGTTCAAGTAAAGAATGTAAAAGTGAAAAAGTAAAGAGAATGAGATCAAATACTCCCCTGATTCGCTCGGTATGGATAATAAGATGGCCAGGTTAAATCTTCCTCCAAGAAAATGAACAATCAAAGCTTCCCTTCCAGAATATAAATCTTCTTCTTGTCATACATAACCTGTAAAACCTGACTAAATAGACAAGACAACCTCGCGTAAAATCGGCGGCATCCTATATAAGTTACTAAATCCTAGAAAACAAGATAAGATATAATGCTTGTGAAATGAAGTTTGCAGATCTCCTGGAGATTATAAAACTTAATAATTCACAAAAACCATAAGACTCCGTTAGAAAAACAAAACCGGTAAAATTTCCAGATTTTTACTCCTGACGCCGTCAGAATTGACCTGCAGAAATTCTTATGTTAAGTTTCCGAAAAATTTCTGGAAAAACTTGGTCCTACTTCCTGGAAAATCCTGCAAAACTTCATTATGACTCAATACAAGCATTTGACTCTAACAAATACGAATATACATGTTCATTTAATATTGTGGAGAATCATGATCGGTTTGTTTCTTAAAAACATATTTGGGGTTTCCCCTTACACTTATCTTTTGCAAAAATACCTTTAGGTGGAGTTAAGACTAGGCCAAAACAACAAAGTAAAGTATTTCCACTATTTAGTTTAGAAACACGATCTACCAACAATAAAAATAAAGCATGCATACGGAAGCAAATAACATACAAACAAATAAAATCACACAAAACATGGGTTGCCCCCCAAGAAGCGCTTTTCTTTATTTACGAGTCTTGTAGCTAGACTCAAGGTCATGGGTTACTACGTGATCTCATCATTTGAAATGATATACCCCATGTAGTTGCGATCATTACTATTATGGTGGTAGTGCCTCAATCTATCGATACTTGCAATCACCATTCCACCTAATTTGCTTCTCAAGTTAGCTACCCCTTCTTGGCTCAATCCTTCGATTGTGAATGGCCCATACCACCAAGGACTTGGTTTATCGGGTGGTATTGTTGTTTCCAAGTGTCTCAAGAGTACCAAGTTCCCTTCCTCAAATGGTGAATGATTTTCTTCGGGTCGAGTATGTTCAAGCTCGACCTGAACCTTATTGCTTTTTCTTCTTTCATTCTTGGCTTTCTTATAGCTTTTGATTCTTGCCTCCCATGCAAGAATCTTATTCTGAACACGAATGGGTGTCGTGCCAATGCTGTTTTTGATCATTCTCCAACTCAAACTCTCATGCCCATTTCGCGGGGTCATGGGGAAGCTAATCTTTCTTTTTCCAGATTTAAGCTCAATCTTTCTACCTTCATACTTAATGACAGCCCTAGCGGTGGTGAGGAATGGTGCCCCAAGGATTATTGCATGCATCCATCCCCTTTATCATCGATGATCATAAAATCAACGGGGTACATGAATCCTGCAACATTAACTAATACATCTTCTGCGATTCCTAGGGGTATACGTACGAGCGTCCAACAAGAGATAACCTAACACGAGTAGTTGCTGGCATTTTTGACGTTAGTTGGATGTAAATAGTTAGGGGCATAAGATTAACTTCCGATCCTCGGTCGGCGAAAGTACTAAGATGTTTCAAGTCCCCGACGCTCGTTGGTATCTCAAAGTTCCCGCATGCTATCTGCTTAGTCGCCACTTTTTGTACCAAAAGCTTCTCAAATACTGATCCTCCAGGAAGCATGTCATACTCATCTTTCACTTCTTCCTCTTTCTCAGAAACCTGTCCGGAGGATTGGTTACGCCCATCACCCTTAATCCAAATTGTTATGGTGTTTTTGTTTATCTCATGTTTCAGGTAGTAACTCAAAGGTTGGGATTCTGGTGGTTTTTCTAAGGTTTTTTTAGCAGGAGTTTCTACCTTCTCGTTATCCTTACGGACAATGGTGATGGAGTTAACAAATTGGGTGGTGGGAGTGGCACTTTCTTTCCTTAGTAGTATTCGTTTGGGGGTTTTCTGGTTGGCGTACTCCTCCAATAGACTCATCATCTCATTCATTTTCTCCGGCATCTCCTCCTTTTGCTTATAAACTGCTTCCTCGAATCTAGCAAGCCGATCTGAGTGAGTTGCCATATATTCTCTCATCCTAGCCTCAAACTCCGAGCTAAGTTCCTTGGGAGGGGAGCAAGGTGGGGTGTAGTTTTGAAAGTCTTGACATGTTCTCTAGAAGGTGACTCAGATAATGGTGCCGAAGTTGGTTTTGATACAGAATTGACAGCAGCTTGTCTAGGACTTAAAGGCCTCCTTTGCCTTTCCTCAAAATAGTCAACTTTTGCCTCGAGTTTGCATAGGAGTTCATCGGGGATTTCGGTGGTCCCTCCAGATGTTGAGACTGCATTGATAGCTGCTTCCACTGTGTGATTAAACTCCCACATTTCCTGATTATCAGTGGCGAGCTCCTCGATAATTGCCCAAGACTCCTCGGCGTTCTTATCACGCAGTTTACCTCCCGCGGCCCTATCGATTGTGCGCTTAGTGTGATAGTCAACATGGTCGTAGAAAATCTGGACTAATAACCAAAGGTTTATACCATGATGAGGGACCTTATGGAGGAGTTCCTTAAAACGGGCCCAAGCTTCGTAGAAAGTTTCACCCTGCTGCTGTTCAAACATCAGAATGTCATTTCTAAGCATTGCAGTCTTCCCCGGTGGGAAGAATTGAGTAAGGAAGCGATTGGTGAGGTTATCCCATGTGGTGATGGATCCCGCGGGTAAACGCTCAAGCCACTGACTAGCTTGATCCCGTAGAGAGAATTGGAATAGGCGTAAACGGGTGGTCTCTCTAGTTTCAACACCTAGGTCTATGGAATCTACGATTTTGAGAAAGTCCTTAAGATGTTGGTTTGGATCTTCGGAACGAAGTCCATGGAATGCACATCCGCTTTGCACCAACCGGATGGTGTCGGATCGCAAGGGGGTCACATTGGCTCCGGTGAGCTCAATGATGTTTCGGTAGCCTTGGTGGCTAGGTTGGGAATACTCTCCTAAGGTTCGGGGCCTAAGGGGTTCTAATGGTGGGTTTTGTTGTGGTGGGATGACGGGTTCAAAGATGTTACCACCTTTCATGATGTCGGATGACAAAGAGTTACGAACAAAAGCACAAAGAAATGAGATAGACAAAAGAAAACCTAAAAAAAATAAAAATAAATAAAATCTTACTAGAAAGGAATCTAGCAAGTAGACCTAATAAAAAGAAATTCTAACCTAGACAATAACTATTCCCCGGGCTGCGGCGCCAAAAACTTGATGCGTGGGAATCGCAACAGGCTTTACCTCTCGAGGGATCTCGAGAAGCTTACAACCCCCACCAGGCAGTGTACCTGATCGTTGTAGTATAGTATAGTGACAAGTACCGGGGGATTGATCGTTCAGCTTAGGAATAGTGTCGCTAGGATTAGAAAGCCTAAATACTAGTTCTAAAGGTGAGGGATGATTATTTTTGTGTTTTTATATTTTATAGAAAGCAAGTTAAAATCTCGGGTTTGAAGGATTTGGGCGGAATTAGTTGCTAATCAACTAACCCAATACTAAGATGCAATCAAAATAAAATACTAGAAATGAAAATAAACTAATTTATACTAAGGTTGTGAGCAGTAATTGGAGAAAATGTGTTTACTTAGATTTCACTACTCCCTAGATATCTTTTACACGTTAATTACTTGTTATAATTGCATGGATGACGGATCGTATTCCTTAATACCATTCATGGGGTGGCACACATAACTCCCCAATTCTATGAGCTCTTATCTCCTCCTACACCATGCCCAGCACAACTATAGGGATTGTAAACAGTGGCTCATGCATTAAATACAACCAATAAAGACCTAGTGCGCGTTGGTTCATGTTTCTTAAGACGTTCAAGCATGTTACCAATTGGAGATCTGCGAGTTTTCTTAAGCCTAACATATAAATCATTCATCCAAGACAAGAATAAACAGGTAATCAACACATAATCAATATCTAGGTTTCATTAGATCTAAGCAAACACAAGATAGATCTAGCCTAGCATGATGGAATTAAGACAAGAACAAGATATAGACAACCAACACATAGACATATTGATTGAATTAGAAGAACACTTATCTTGATTAATCATGCAATGTATCAAGGGGTTGGAACCCTTGAAAAACCTGTAAAGTTACACCAAAATCGTACTTAGGGTTTCTCCCAAAACTTCTCTCTTTAAATGTGAAAAACTAGAAAACTATATATAGGAAAAGGGGTCTGACGGCGTCAAGACCAATTAGGTGACGCCGTCACCTCGCCGCCAAAACAATCCTCGGACTGCCTAGATCTACATTTGACGCCGTCAAGAACAATTCATTTCCAGTCCGTCATGACTTTTACTCTTGACGCCCTACCTTTATGATGCCGTCAAAACTCTTCTAGATCGTCATGGAATTTTACTCTTGACGCCGTCAAGGAACTACTCTTGACGCCGTCATGCACTGTTCCCAGCATGGAAAATTAAGACTTTGGCATTTTCTTCACTTTTATGCTCCAAAAATGTCCGAATTGCTTTCTTTTCCAGATTTCACTCCCAAAGTACCTAAAATCACAAAAGGAACGATTTAGGGCAATATTTGATCAAATAAATTCGGATTCGGGCTTAAATGACCCCTAAAAACGGATCATTTTTCGCCTCATCAGATACGCTCTGCGTTTTGTACCCTATGAAATTAGGTTTATCCTTTTATGCCTCATAGGCCTCGCCAGAAGTTCGAGGACCTTGAACCACGTGTGACGATGTGAATTTGTTATAAGCACATTTTGGAAGCTCCATGCAGTTATGAGTCTCGTGAGGGCCATTACATAATTTGCATGTAGAAGCGATTCTGCTTACTTGGCTTGAGGATTTTTGAGCTTCGTAAGATTTCATGAGAGACTTGACTTGACCTTCAAGTTCCATGATCCTACGGTCGGGAGTGCTAGAATTGTTCGAAGGCAAAGATATTGCCTTGACCATTTTGTTCAAATCACGGGGATCATTCCAACTTTCGTTGTCATAGAGAGCAAAATCTTCTATGAGTTCCCATGATTGTTCCGCACTTAGATCACGTAGCTTACCACCGGCCGATTGGTCAATGGCTCACCTCGTGGAGAGATCGATATGGTCATAAAAGATTTGGACTTAGAGCCAAAGATCTATGCCATGATGAGGGACTTTTTGGAGTAAGTCCTTGAAACGAGTCCATGCTTCATAAAGAGATTCATTTTGATGTTGTTGGAACATTAAGATGTCATTTCTAAGCTTAGTAGTTCTCCCCGGTGGGAAAAATTGAGCAAGGAAACGAGTGGTGAGATCATCCCATGTGGTGATGGATCCCGCGGGTAAACCTCAAGCCATTGACTAGCTTGATCCCGTAGAGAGAATTGGAATAGGCGTAATCGGGTTGTCTCTCTAGTTTCAACATCTAGGTCTATGGAATCTACGATTTTGAGGAAGTCCTTAAGATGTTGGTTTGGATCTTCGGAACGAAGTCCATGGAATGCACATCCGCTTTGCACCAACCGGATGGTGTCGGATCGTAAGGGGGTCACATTGGCTCCGGTGAGCTCAATGGTGTTTCGGTAGCCTTGGTGGCTAGGTCGGGAATACTCTCCTAAGGTTCGGGGCCTAAGAGGTTCTAGTGGTGGGTTTTGTTGTGGTGGGATGACGGGTTCAAGGATGTTCCCATTGTCCATGATGTCGGGTGGTGAAGAGTTACGAACAAAGACACAAAGAAATAAGATAGACTAAAGAAAACCTAAAAATAAAAATAAAATCTCACTAGAAAGGAATCTAGCAAGTAGACCTAATAAAAATAGATTATAACCTAGACAATAACTATTCCCCGGGTTGTGGCGCCAAAAACTTGATACGTGGGAATCGCACCAGGCTTTACCTCTCAAGGGATCTTGAGAAGCTTACAACCCCCACCAGGCAGTGTACCTGATAGTTGTAGTATAGTATAGTGACAAGTACCGGGGGATTGATCGTTTAGCTAGGAATAGTGTCGCTAGGATTAGAAAACCTAAATACTAGTCCTAAAGGTGAGGGATGATTATTTTTGTATTTTTATATTTTTTTAGAAAAGCAAGTAAAAATCTCGGGTTTGAAGGATTTGGGCGGAATTAGTTGCTAGTCAACTAACCCAATACTAAAGATGCAATCAAAATAAAATACTAGAAATGAAAATAAACTAAATTATACTAAGGTTGTGAGCAATAAGTGGAGAAAATGTGTTTACTTAGATTTCACTACTCCCTAGATATCTTTTACACGTTAATTACTTGTTATAGTTGCGTGGATGACGGATTGTATTCCTTAATACCATTCATGGGGTGGCGCACTTAATTCCCCAATCCTATGAGTGCCTACTTCACTCCTATGTCGAGCCGGCTAAGAAGCTCCTAACATGGGATCATTAGAATTTACTCATACATTAAATACAACCAATAAAACCTAGTGCACGTCAGTTCATGTTTTCTAAGACGTTCAAGCATGTTACCATTTGGAGATCTGCCAGTTTTCTTAAGCCTAACATCGAATTCATTCATCCAATACAACTATAAACAAGTAATCAACACATAATTAACAACTAGGTTTCATTAGATCCAAGCAAACACAAGATAGATCTAGCCTAGCATGATGGAATTAAGACAAGAACAAGATATAGACAACCAACACATAGACATATTGATTGAATTAAAAGAATACTTATCTCAATTACACATGAAAGGTATCAAGGGCTTAGAACCCTTGAAAAACCTGTAAAATTCGTACCAAGTTCGTACTTAGGGTTTCTCCAAAACTTCTCTATTTTTAATGTGAAAATTAGAAAACTATATATAGGAAATAGGGTCTGACGGCGTCAAGACAAATTTTGTGACGCCGTCATCTCGCCACCAAAATAAATCTCGGACTGCCTTGATCCAGATCTGACGCCGTCAAGTGTTATATGTTTCCAGGCCGTCATGCATTTTCCTCTTGACGCCCTTCTTCGTGACGCCTTCAAATCTGTACTGGATCGTCATGGAAATTACTCTTGACGCCGTCAAGATTTTCTTATTGACGCCGTTGTTGATACAAAAGTTGGGCGTTCCTGATTATAGGCTCTTGCTCTCGTACCAATTCGCTTCTTAGTACTTGTTACCTGCGCACTAAGAAAATAAACGACACCGTTAGGCTATCGAGGGATTGTCTCCCCCGATTAGACTCCGGCGTGAGAGTAAGTAATTGATTTAAGATTCTCGTTAAGAGTTAGGGTTTGTATATCGTACCTTTGAATGAGAGATGTCATTCCTTATATAGGGGCTGAAACCGCGTAGGTTTCTTGCTCCTTACTCTTCGCAGTCATGGTGCTTATCAGGGTAAGGATATCTATTCCATGAATAGATGATCCTTATCGCATATCCGGTTAGTTTAGTTGGGCTTTGGGCTTCGTGGGCCCAAGCCGTTATTATTATTATGGCCCTTTAGTCGTTATGATAGCCCACTTGTGGTGGGTTTGGGCCGAGTAATATTAATCATTTGGGCTCGTGGCCCATATATAAACTATACGTCATCATGTCCCCCCAGTCTAAAGTGCGTAGCTCGTAGCCGCGGACGCTAGACTAACATTAACAGCGGTAAGCGTGGCGGGAGTTTTATTGAAATATTACCGCCCATTTTGAAAATACAATGAACCTAGTCAATAATATCTCAAAAAGGATACCTCGAAAAATGGGGGTGGTGTCCACGTAGCCCTAGTAAATCGGGAAAAAGTGCATGTGCCGGTTCATTTTTAGCCACTCGTTTTTGTGAGTGGGATCCACGTGGGGGTAATCTAGGGTATTCTTCCTCCCTATATAATAGTTACCGCCCCACTTTTTTGATTACACACAGTAAAACACACACTTCACCATTTTCTTTCTCTCAAAAGCTATCTTTTTCGCAAATAAACATTTTTGTAGGTGCGTTATACTAGTAAATAGATGAAAATGGTTGCTCAATTAGGAGACTTTCGCTCTGCGATGACGGCTGACGATGTCACCGAGTTTTCGTCCGATTATTTTATTCCTTTGGACGTGCGTCCAGAGGCTCTAGACGTAGACGCGTGTATAGCTGATTTCCCCGAAGGGAAAATAGGTTTATACACGAAATTTTTTGAGTACGCGAATTATCGCGTGCCAATTTCTATCTTTCTGAGTGATTTACTCAACCATTATCGCCTTCACATCTCGCAGCTGCACTGTATAGGTGCGGCTAAGGTGTCGAATTTTGAAGTAAACTGCCGTTTACTTATGATAGAACCCACCATATCCCTCTTCCGCTCATTTTACCATACGACGTGGTCAAATGGGTGGGTATCTTTTGCGAAGCGCCCGGGGCCGCTTCAGTGTTACACTGAAAAAGTAGACTCCCTCAGACATTGGAGGGAGCATTTTTTCTGGGTTGATGATGTAGTCTTCCCATCGCCCTACGAGTTTTATACTCAGGATACATTGCCAAGGGATGGGCGCCCCACACCCGGTTCCTATAGGCTAGCTGATGCGCAGTCTCTTGATGCCAACCGCCTAGCCATTAACCCTTATCCGGAGGAGTTTTTGGTGTATATGGGGTTGAGTCGCAATTATTTTGGCGCTGCTGACGACATGCCCACTTTCATAAGTGAGGATGGCCGGGGTGGGTGTTTGTCCCTTCTTTTTCAAGTTTAGTAAGTTTTTTCATATGCGCACTTTTAATATTTAACCATTTTGTCTGTTGTTTTTTGTTTATGTGCGCAGAGATGGATCTATTCGCCGTCGTTAAGCTGGATAGGCCGAAGCAAGTGACGATAGGGGTGCGACCTCTGAGGGAGGGTGAGCAGCCCCTGCTGGAGGCGACTGAGGGTCACGTGGCTGTGTTACCCGAGGTTGTCCCTGAGAACATGCCGCCGCTCCAGGTGGCGCCTGTTTAGAGCGTGCCGCCAAATGTGGAGGTGGCGCAAGAGGAGGTGCGTGCTGAGTCCTCCGACAGCATTGAGATCCTTAAGCCCGAGGAGGTGCTGAAGGAGGAGGTTGCGCAGAATGTTAAGCGCAAGGGAGAGGCTGGGGGCAGTGGCACCAGGAAGAGACGTCGCCACCTCATTGGAGATGCGGAGTCTGCCGCGGAGGAGACATCTACTTCTGGCGCGGGGAAGAAAGCTGCTGAGGCCTCTCCATTTTTGTAAGTGTCTGCATCTCTGTCATGTTTTCTTGTATATTACTTGTCGTAATATTTATTAAATGTTCTGTATGTTTTGTAGGGATGATGCCGCAAAGAATGATGGAGTCTTTGTGGATGTGGTTTCCTCTCCGCAGAATGAAAACAAGGAGGGGGAAGCCAAGGTAGATAAGGGTGGAGATGCGCAGCCGTTGATAGATGAGCTGGCTGCGACTGCTGCGCGCCAGGCTGAGCTGGTGGCTCAGTTGAGGGAGAAGTATGCTGGGGAGAGCAGCTCTCTCGCCCAGAAGGATGAGGAGCTGGCGAGGCTTCGTGCGCAGTTGGCTGATGCGCAGGTGGAGTTGGAGGCCTCGCGGGTACATGCGGAGAAGCTTACTCATGAGAAGCTATCTGCGTTGGCTGAGGTGAAGGAGGCGCGTGGGGAGCTTCATCATTATAAGTCTGACTTGACTTGGGCTGTGCGTTTCTTAGATGAGAAGAAGGTGGAGCAATTCGCCAATATCACCAAGTTTAAGGAGGATATGATGAAGATTATCCAATTGTAGGAGGACAAGCTGCGCGCCCTCAGCATCGAGTATGATGAGGAGTTATATCCTCACTTGATGTCGACCATTGCTGAGCGCAGGTATTTCTTTTGTGCTTTTCTCTTTCGTAATATTTGTCGTTGCTATGCTTGCTACTAACACAACGTATCTTTGTTGATGTAGGTGGTTGATTAGCCACGGGCTGCGCCTGGCAGCGATGGGTACTCTTGAGTCCCAAGAGGTATTAGAGGCCTTTGGGAAGGTTGTTCAATGCGCGGTAGCTCGTGGGAGATCGCAGGCTATGGAGGATCTCCATGAGGCCAAGCTGCTGAAGAAGGACTTGGCGGAAGTCCCTGGGTATAGTGCTACTGCGTATGATGAGTTGATGCAGGCTATGGCGGGGTTGAAGGTCCTGGAGTTGCCGCATATTGGGAGGTTGGAGCGCGACCAAGACGACCCCATAGATGTGCTTATGGCGGGGTTGACCTTGCAGCGCCACCTTGGAGAGAATGGGGAAGGGCAATCAGATTACTATCTGAAGCCTGATATGTCGCAGCTGCAGATCCCTGTGTTCGCACAACCTCGCGACATCCTCAAACCCTTCGCTCTTGAAAGGGAGATTCCCTTGAAAGAGGTTCTGGAGCGTCACGAGCAGAGGGCTGCTCAGAAGAAGGGCATCAAGGGTAAGGCAGTGATGTGTGGGATTGGTGCTGCGCACATCCCCAGGTCTGATGGTGTGCCTGTAAGTGTTCCTACCGTATCTATGAAGGATGCTTTAACTTTGAGGAAGCTGCAGGAAGCGGGGAGTTCTTCTGCTCCGCAAGATAGTCCTGAGCATCGCCATATTGTGTAGGCTTTTTGTATATTTATGTATCTTTCCTTGTAACTTTTGTGAATGAATTATGAATAAGATACCTGTTCGTTGTTTAAGTTCGTGACTTAAAATATACTTGCATTGTTTGCCAAATTATTTAACCAAGTGTTTTAAGTGTGTGACTTTAAGAGTTATACTTGCATTGTTTGCGAAGTTTTAGTATTTGACCAAGTGTCTTGGCTCGTTATTTGCTAAGCTTGTACGGTGTACTTAGTATATGCGCACCCATCGTGGGATGTGCATGTGAAACTTACCTCGACGTCTCAAAAGTAAGGAATTTAGCAAGGATGCGTGATCCAATATTGATGGGTTTGCAACCCTCTTACTCAACAAGTGAATTAGTAGGTTAACTCATCCTTTATGCCTTCGTGGGTCTTTAATTGGTGCATGCACGCCATGTAGGCAGTAAAAATATAAGATAACAATATTGACATATATTAGTATGTATGCAATAAAGTAAAATGCGCTATGGAGTTAGCTAGAAACCATAACATTTTATTGATACTTTCAAGTTTTTTGAAAAAATAAAAATACAATTCCTAGGAAAGAAAAGAAAAACAAACACTTATTGGGCACCTCGTAGGGTGCAAATGTGTTTGTGTAATGGCCGTAGCCTAGACGTAGCATCTTTTTAGATTGCAGATGTTCTAAGTGCGTGCTAGGTCGTGACCTTCCATGTCGCGCAGTCTGTATGCGCCGTTGCCAAGCGCATCTGTGACCTCGTAAGGTCCTTCCCATGTTGGTCCGAGCTTGCCTGTGTCTTCTGCGTGGCTCGCATCATTGGCGCGGTAAACAAAGTCTCCCGGTCTGAATGAAGTGTGTTTGACCTTTGCATCATAATACTTCTTCATTTTTGCCTTAGCCTTTGCTTCGCGTATAGCTGCGCGTTCACGCCTTTCTTCCAGTAAATCTAAATCTATGCGCAGTTCCTCGTCGTTTGTTGTGATGTTGACCTCTGCTGTGCGTATAGTTGGCATTCCTATCTCAGCTGGTATGACGGCTTCTGTTCCATAGACTTGGGAGAATGGCGTGTCGCCATTACTGGTTTTGATTGTTGTGCGATGCGCCCATAAGACATGCGAGAGCTCATCCACCCACCTTCCTTTATGTCTGTCGAGGCGTGCTTTTATTCCTTCGCCTAGGCTGCGGTTTGCGCGCTCAACTAGGCCATTGGTTTGTGGGTGTTTCACTGAAGCGAAGTGTTGCGTGATGTTCAATTGCGCGCACCAATATTTGAATGGGTTATCACATAATTGTTTTCCGTTGTCTGATATGATCTCTCCTGGTAGTCCGAAGCGACAGACAATATTGTCCCAGACAAAGCGTTTGACTTGGTTTCCCGTGATGCTCACCACCGCTTTCGCTTCAATCCACTTCGTAAAGTAGTCTATGGCTACGATGAGGAACTTTACTCCCCCTGCTGCTACAGGAAAGGGTCCTGCAATGTCAATGCCCCATTTATAAAATGGCCATGGTGAGGTAATAGGTGTTAGCACTTGTTGTGGTCGGCACGGAATTGGCCTATGTACTTGACAATTGCTGCATTTCTTTATCAGATTGCGTACGTCGCGATGCATAGTTGGCCAATAATACCCTGACCTTAGAGCGCTTGCCACCACAGATCGTGGCCCTGAGTGCATACTACATGATCCCGCGTGGATTTCTCTGAGTACGTAGTCCGCTTGAAGAGGTCCAACACATCTGAGCCAGGGTTGTAAGAAAGAGCGTCGATAGAGTATGTTGTCTCGTAGTTCAAACCGTTGCGCTGTGCGCCGCACTCTTCGAGCGTCCTTATGATCTTGTGGTAAGATTCCCTTGCTGATGAATTCAATGATAGGCGTCATCCATGTAGGATCTTGTTCTTCTATCACTGTGGATATCTCCATTTCCAAGATTGACTTATTTTTTAGGGTTTCTACCAATACCTGTTTTGATAGGTGCGCAAAGCTTGTGGATGCGATCTTGCTGAGTGCGTCCGCCTTCCGGTTATCTCCTCTAGGCACCTGTTTTATTGTGAACCTGTCAAAGTTTTTGATTAAGGATTTTGTCTTTTCTAGGTATTGGACCATGTGTTCATCCTTGGCTTCATATTCGCCTAGCACGTGGTTAGCGACTAGCCGCGAATCTACGTTTGCTTCCAGGTTGCGTACACCCATTTGGATTGCGATGCGTAGTCCGGCTAGCAAGGCTTCGTATTCTGCCTCATTGTTTGTGGCTGTGAATTCAAAGCATAGCGCATAGGTGAATTCCATACCTTCTGGATTTTTAATAATAAGGCCTGCGCCTGATCCATCTACACATGTGGACCCATCTGTGAACAGAATCCAGGGTTCCTGTAGATCTGTTTTAGTTGTAGATGTCGGGCTGTCGCTATCTGGCTTCTCCACGATGAAATCGGCTAGTACTTGTCCTTTGATTGCAGTGCGCGGTCTGTATGAGATGTTATACTCACTTAACAGTACACTCTACTTCTGTAAGCGTCCTGATGCGTCAGGCTTAGAGATAACTTGTTTGATTGGCTGATCAGTGATTACAGCTATTGGGTGCGCTTGAAAGTATCAGCGCAGCCTTTTGGCTGCGAATACTAGAGCTAAGACCAGCTTTTCCATAGCACTGTAGTTAGTCTCTGTTTTCTTCAGGGCTTTGCTTACAAAGTATATGAGTGTCTGGACGGAGTTCCTATATGTCAATAGCACTGCGCTAACTGCTCCGTGAGTTGCCGATAAGTACATGATTAGTTCTTCCCCTGGTCGCGGTGCGACAAGTTTGGGAAGAGATGCCAGATGGTGTTTAAGTTGTTGGAAAGCTTCCTCCGCTTCTTTAGTCCAGCGAAAGTCTCCCTTTTTGGTACACTTCGTGAGTGTTTGAAAGAGAGGAAGGGATTTGTCTGCTGACTTAGATAAGAAACGGTTTAGCCATGCTAACTTTCCATTCAATGACTGGACTTCTTTGAGTGTGCGCGGTGAGGGGAGATCAATAACAGCCTTTGTTTTTTCTGGATAAGGCTTGATTCCATCGGGTTCTATCAAGTATCCAAGGAACATGCCCTCGGTTGCGCCAAAGGTGCACTTCTTGGGATTTAACTTCATGTTTATTCGCCCCAATGTTCTGAATGTCTCCTCGATGTCGCGCACCAATTCATCCTCTGTGTGGCTTTTGATGACAAGGTCGTCAACGTAGACCTCCAAGTTGCGGCCTACTTGTTTTTCAAAAGCTGTGTCTGGTGAGTTGATGAGTGCTCAAACACTCATCATTTTTGCTCTAATCTGAACTGCAAAACATACAAAAACACTCAGAAATGCATCAAAATACTAAAAATACTTCAAAATTGTGTTTTATATGTTTTAGATGCAAAATGAGCAAAAACAAATGAAAAACGCACAAAGTTTGCAAAATTGGCAGTTTCAGTCCCTCAACTTTCATAAAATTACAAAACTAGTCCCTGGATATTCAAAATATGAAAAATTATCACCAAAGGTCCTTTTACAATCATAAGTTGTCATATTTTGTCCTTTGGTGAAAAATTGGAAAAGTTTTGAGAATTTACAGTTTGGTCACTGGAGTTACAGATTTTGGCAGATTCAGTCCCTGGTGGGATGTTTTTGAAAGGAAAATTATTTTTTTTGTCCTTGGAAAATCAAAATTTGTCACTTTTAATCCCTGGATAAAAATTGTGAGGAAATTACATGTTTGGTCCCTGGACTTTTGAAAATTGACAATTTTGGTCCCCGGGAAATTTAATATCGAAAAATCACATTTTTTGACCTTGGGTAAATAAAAGATGGCAATTTTTATCCTTATGGTTACTTTGGAGCAGTTGCAATTTCAGTCCTTGGGTTTTCATCAAATTACATCATTGGTCCTTATATTACACACTAAACCACATGGACCATTTTCATTTTTATTACCCAAAACCATGGCCTGATCCAACAAACCTCCCCAAGCCCATCTAAAACCGGCCCAAACCCCACTCCTAATAACCTGGTCGTTTGACCAGGTCAAACACCACCACCCCTAACCTATTCCCTCCCACTAATCACCACCATCACCCCCTAATAACCTGTAATTGTGTCCACCCCCTCCTCCAATCCCACCAAACACTCAACCTCCTACTCATCATGTCCTCCCCTCATAAATGCTCTCACCAAACTCCACTCACCCTGCCAATACCCAATTTCCCGCCAAAAACCCATTCAACAGCTAGGATCAAATGGAAGCCATCCAGTGGCTAGTATTACAAGTGGGAAAGCAAGAGAAAGTAAAAAATATCTATATAAGTCAAGAAGAAAGCAGGGAGAAGCAGTAGTCAACTAGTGTAGTCGTATTTTTAGTTTTCAGCTTGTTGATTTTAGTTTTAGTTTTACTTTCCAATGAAAATTCTAGTGTTAATTTGTAATTTCCAGTGCTTTTAGAGTATTTACAAGTCAATGTAACAAACAATTTCATGTTATCAGTTAAATTACAATTTTTGGTATTTTTTATTAAAAATCTCATTATAGCTTAATCTTGTTAAAAAGTTGTTAATATTGTCTCATTAAGCTTGAAACAGGCTAACTAAATACTTTTATGAGCTTAGGTATTATTAATTTCAGTTTTAGACAAAATCCAAAAAAAAAAAAAATCATAAATAAATAGAGTATAATTCAAAAATCAGTGGGGGTAAGGGAGAAGATCTGAACCAAGGTGTTATTTGGATTGTTTTGGAACAGTAGAACCTCAGGGGAGGTGTAGGTTTGTTGTGGTTCTTGGATCAGTGTCCATTCCTTGGATAAACTTGTAAGCCACCATTCTTATATCTACATTTACTTGTTCTGGTTGTGTTTCCTATGTTATTAATGCTTATTTAGCTTCTATTTAGCCTAGGTCATTTGTTTTAAGCTTATCATTCAGCCCTTGTAGTCTTAAATTCTCAAGTTATGTTACTAAGCCTAGGTTAAGGGGTGTTTGGTTAATACAGTTTGGGTGTGCCTTGGTTGTTGTTTGTGACATTTGTTGGTTCAACTGAGTTCCTTAGGTCCAAGTAAAGTTATTTTGTTCATCCTTGTGGTCACAATCTCAGTAATAGTCAAAATCACCTTCATTGTCCCTTAACTGTTAACTGTGGGCAGTTGTGATCCCAAAACCCACAATTTCATTGCATAATCTGTCATTATAGCCTAGGATAGTTGTATCTTAGTTTAATATAACACATTTCATCAGTAGTGATCACCCAAAGTTGGAAAAAGTCAAATAAGCAAGTTTTTACAAAAGTCAAATGTGCATGTATTTCAGGTTTTTGCAAATATTCAAGGAATTTATTTGATTTTTGTGTATTGATCTAGGGGTTGAAACTTGTTTCATTAGATAGCCTACCAGCTCATCTTTAAGTCCCAAGCTTCATTATATTTTTGTGATTTTTTTCTTGGGCCCCACAAGCCCTCAAACAGGGCCACCCAGGCCACTGAGCTGCTGAAATTCAGCAGCAACATCACCAAAGACCCACCTTCTGTGGGTCCCATAGGACACCACAGTGGGCCCCACACTTCCCCCTTGGTTCCTTAGACTCCTTAGCTAGCCCTCTACACATTCTACCCAAGGTTGTGCCCCCAATCACCCCTGGGACCCACCTGAATCAGCTCCAAAGTTGTCCCATTTTCTAGTTTTAACTTGGGTCAAAATTGTCCATTTTGACCCATTGGTGTAATCTGAGCTCCAATCTTGGTGTTTTCAGTTCCATTTAGTCCCAAAAAGTAGTTTTCATCAAGTTTCACCTCTGTGGGTCCCACAGAGGCTCAAAAGCACCAAAAAGTCAAGAAAAGTCAACATTTGAGCCTTTTAGTGGCCGTTTTGCTTATTTTTGAGTTATAAGAAAAGTGTTTTTACAAAAGTTTCATGTTTTTAGGTATAAAATGCTGTTCTAAAAGAAAATCCAGAAAAAACCAATTTAAAATTAAGTGATAGTTTCTATTTAATATTATTTATATTTTTAATTTTCGTTTTTAGCTTCTTCTTAAGCAACTTAGCATTTTTATATTTTTCTTAAATTCCTTGTAGGTTAATGTATTTTCAGTGATTTTTCCAGATTTTTCTTTTGTCGTCTAGTATTTTTTAGATTTAATTTTAGTTTAATTAATAATTAATTAATAATTAGTTTTAAATAGCATAATTAGTTTTTATTAAGCAAAACCTAGTTTTTATATTTTTTATAGCTTTTATATGTTATAAAATAATTTTATAAATTTTATTAGAATTTTTACTATTAATTTAGTATTTTTCTTAATTTAAAAATTTAATTAGGTAATTAATGTTTAATTAGTAATTAATTAATATAAAAATCACAAAAAGACAAAAATACATATTTTTATTTTTAAAACTTATTTTTAGTTATTTTATAATTTTAGAAATTTTATTTTCACCTTTTTAGTATTTAATTAATATTATATTGTATTTAAGTATTTTAAATATTAATAATTAGTATTAATTAGTAATTAATTAATATTAAATAATTAATTAGTGTTAAAATTTATTTTCTTTTTCTAAAAAATTTCTTTTACTTTTAAGTTTGTAAAAAAGTCATTTTCACCCCCTGGGTGTTTTCAGATTTCCGTTTTCACTTTTTATTTTGTACGTTTACGTTTATTTAAACGTGAACGTACGCGTTCTAAGTTTTAAATGTTTCTGGTTTTTCTGACTTTCTAGTATTGTTTATATAGCTTGTTTAAGCTATTTCTTCGTATATTCCTTAGCTTAATCACACACAAACCCTTTTTCCTGTCCAAATTCACCCGATCACGAAACCGTTTTGATTACAATCCACACCTCGTCGGGACATAACGACCCGGGGAAACCACTATACTTCAACGGAGATTGATTCTAGGCAGTTTGACCTGGTTGACGATTCCCTGGTCAGTTTAGGTTGACCGTTTGGAGCCAATCAAATTTTGGCGCCGCTGCCGGGGAGGTTGTGTGCGTATCTAAACGATTTTTCTGATTAGTGTCTTTGGAATTCGTTCCATTGTACATTTATCCATCCTTTGTTCATATTTTCCCATTATCAAAAAAAAACCGTTCCCGAAAACATTTTAAACTCAGTTTTCAACGAACACAAAAAACACAAAAACATTTTCTTTCCTATTTGTATAAAATGTTTATCCAAAAACCCAAAAATACTCTCCTTTACCCTTTCACATCTTTGATTCTTCATCCCTACCCCTCTATACAAATTTGATTCTTTCTATGTCTCATCCACACTTTCTGGTTTGCCAATGGTGTGGTAATCCTCATAATGGTGGCAATTGCCCCGGTTGTGGTACGGTAGAGTCAAGAAACGGGTCTGTCTATAACCAGAATCCCTATTCCTACCATGACACGACTGATTCATTCCATCAGTTACCACACCATCAGTCTCAGCAGTTTTACTGTTGTGAGTACTGTGGTGGTTCACACTACAGTTATGATTGCCAATCGGGAAACACGCTTGTCTATGAGCAGTTTCCTGATAACGGTTATAGCTCTAGCACGTACAACCCACAGCCACATCAGTTTTACTGTTGTGATTACTGTGGAGGTCCACACTTTAGCTCAGATTGTCAAACAGGTAATCCTTATCCTTGTGACAATTTTGACACATCGTATTATGACGAACCTCCATCTCCAGCAATTCCTCAAAGTCTTCTCCTTGATCTTTTGGATTTAGTGAAGGACTTGAGAGGAATTACACATACCCCAGATAATCCAAACCAAAAATCGATGGAAGAATTGTTAGCTGACGAACAGGCTGCTAAAATAAATTCCCAAGATGCATATGAAAACTCTATTAGGGAATCAATAGCAAAAGAAAAAGCAGCCAGATCTAGCTCTCGATTTCGTTTCATTCCTGATGACAGTGATGATGAGGATACACTTGATATCCTTGGATTTTATAAAGATTCATCAAGTTCATCAGATGAGATTCCATCTCAACCCACTCTTATCACACCCGAGGTTCCCACTCACTCTTTGATCATGGGGGACGAGCATCTTAGCACTGTTCCTAATAAGGAATCGGACGAATTAATAAATTCTAGTGTTGAGATCCTTGTCCCAATCCCGAGAGAGTCACAGGGGACTTTTGACCATATGTGTGATATTCCTCCTCCTCTATTCTTCCCATCTAATCATGATGAGATGTTCTCCGATTCTACTGATGACAATTCGTTATCTTGTGGAGACATCATTTATATGGAAGAATTACCTTCTAAGCTAGTTAGCTTAGAAGAAGAGAATGATGAGATTGACACTGAAATCAAGGATGAAGCACTTCGTACAACATTATTGAATGTCGATCTCCTCATTTCTAAAATCGAGGCTTTCAATATGAAACCTATTTCATCTCCTATCCCCATAAAGGATAGTGACATTGTCTCCGACGATCCTATTCCGGAGTTTGAAGCCTTTACCTTTGATCATATGGGAGAGAAGATTAGTGGCAGTACCACTTCTCATTCTTAGATTTCTCTCCCCGAATATGATTTATTCACCTTTGAGGAGTTCTCCGGTGAACTCACTCATATCATATCTCCACCGGAGTATGATAATTTTTACTTTGATCTAGACAAAGTTGATCTTTGTTTTCCGGAGGGAAATATTCTCAACCTTGAGAATTTGATTGATATCAAAATCCCAACCCTCCCACCCATAATTTGTCTAGATCATACGAGCTTTACTGATGAGATTCATGATACACCAATCATGAATTCTCTTTCTGATGATGATGAATCCATCTTGATTGTCATCAAGATCTTTCTTCCCTTCTTCACCTACAGGGTGACTTCTCCTGTTCTTCACTCCTTCGGGAATGAAGACACTATATTTGACCCCGGCATTTTCATGTATCATTATCTTGAGCCGGGTACTTATCTCATCGGTGTGGAACTTTCACGTGCTTCAAATGTTTGTCCAAACATCTTGCATGAAAGTCCGATGGAGATTGTTTCTTCCACATCATGCTTCCCCAAGGACAAATGAATTCAGGGTCGAGTCAAGCTAGCGACTCGGTAAACAAAAACAGTAGCATGCTGATAGGGTTTTCACCCTAAGTGTGGGGGAGTCCCCCATGCTATGGTTATTTATGAAGTGAAAAACAAAATGGTGTTTTCCACTCTTAGCTTGTAATGTTGTCCTTTTACGTTCAAAATGTCGGCATAATATCCGGGATTTTGAATATTGAGGACAATATTCATGCTAAGTGTGTGTGTGTGGGGGGGGGGGGGGGGGGTATTTCGCTATTCTAGCGAATTTTATCACATTTTACTATATAATACCCCCGTTTTTAGCCAAAATTTCAAAAAAATTTCACTGGTGCTTCAAAATTTTTGTGGTCATCAGTCCGCCTTGTCTAACCGACAAAAAGGATTGGCTAGTCCAGGAGCAAACGACTCTTGGTAAAGACAACTCAAATCCGTTTACGGCTTGTAATTTGCCCAAAATTGTATGGTTCATCAACTCCCCATATCCCATAAAGCAAATGAGTTGGCTAGCCCGCAAGATTATGGCTTGTGGTAAAGGCAGTCGAAAATCCATAATTGGTAATCAGCTCACCAAGATGTTGACTATTCCATCAAGAGCTGGCTAGTTCAGAAGCAAACGGCTTTTGGTAAAGACTACTCAAATCCGTTGACAGCTGGTGGTTTGCTCAAAATCACACGGTTATCAGGTGTGCCACAGTTCTTACACCTGGCTACTCCAGAAGTGATGGCTTTTGGTAAAGAGTTTAAAATCCATCAAGTTTTCAAAACAGTTATTGCTAGGGACTAGCAATGGTTTAGTGTGGGGGATTGATGAGTGCTCAAACACTCATCATTTTTTGTCTAATCTGAACTGCAAAACATACAAAAATACTCAGAAATGCATCAAAATACTAAAAATACTTCAAAATTGTGTTTTATATGTTTTAGATGCAAAATGAGCAAAAACAAATGAAAAACGCACAAAGGTTGCAAAATTGGCAGTTTCAGTCCCTCAACTTTCATAAAATTACAAAACTAGTCCCTGGATATTCAAAATATGAAAAATTATCACCAAAGGTCCTTTTACAATCATAAGTTGTCATATTTTGTCCTTTGGTGAAAAATTGGAAAAGTTTTGAGAATTTACAGTTTGGTCCCTGGAGTTACAGATTTTGGCAGATTCAGTCCCTGGTGGGATGTTTTTGAAAGGAAAATTATTTTTTTTGTCCTTGGAAAATCAAAATTTGTCACTTTTAATCCCTGGATAAAAATTGTGAGGAAATTATATGTTTGGTCCCTCGACTTTTGAAAATTGACAATTTTGGTCCCCGGGAAATTTAATATCGAAAAATCACATTTTTTGACCTTGGGTAAATAAAAGATGGCAATTTTTATCCTTATGGTTACTTTGGAGCAGTTGCAATTTCAGTCCTTGGGTTTTCATCAAATTACATCATTGGTCCTTATATTACACACTAAACCACATGGACCATTTTCATTTTTATTACCCAAAACCATGGCCTGATCCAACAAACCCCCCCAAGCCCATCTAAAACCGACCCAAACCCCACTCCTAATAACCTGGTCGTTTGACCAGGTCAAACACCACCACCCCTAACCTTTTCCCTCCCACTAATCACCACCATCACCCCCTAATAACCTGTAATTGTGTCCACCCCCTCCTCCAATCCTACCAAACACTCAACCTCCCACTCATCATGTCCTCCCCTCATAAATGCTCTCACCAAACTCCACTCACCCTGCCAATACCCAATTTCCCGCCAAAAACCCATTCAACAGCTAGGATCCAATGGAAGCCATCCAATGGCTAGTATTACAAGTGGGAAAGCAAGAGAAAGTAAAAAATATCTATATAAGTCAAGAAGAAAGCAGGGAGAAGCAGTAGTCAACTAGTGTAGTCGTATTTTTAGTTTTCAGCTTGTTGATTTTAGTTTTAGTTTTACTTTCCAATGCAAATTCTAGTGTTAATTTGTAATTTCCAGTGCTTTTAGAGTATTTACAAGTCAATGTAACAAACAATTTCATGTTATCAGTTAAATTACAATTTTTGGTATTTTTTATTAAAAATCTCATTATAGCTTAATCATGTTAAAAAGTTGTTAATATTGTCTCATTAAGCTTGAAACAGGCTAACTAAATACTTTTATGAGCTTAGGTATTATTAATTTCAGTTTTAGACAAAATCCAAAAAAAAAAAAAAAAAAAAAAAAATCATAAATAAATAGAGTATAATTCAAAAATCAGTGGGGGTAAGGGAGAAGATCTTAACCAAGGTGTTATTTGGATTGTTTTGGAACAGTAGAACCTCAGGGGAGGTGTAGGTTTGTTGTGGTTCTTGGATCAGTGTCCATTCCTTGGATAAACTTGTAAGCCACCATTCTTATATCTACATTTACTTGTTCTGGTTGTGTTTCCTATGTTATTAATGCTTATTTAGCTTCTATTTAGCCTAGGTCATTTGTTTTAAGCTTATCATTCAGCCCTTGTAGTCTTAAATTCTCAAGTTATGTTACTAAGCCTAGGTTAAGGGGTGTTTGGTTAATACAGTTTGGGTGTGTCTTGGTTGTTGTTTGTGACATTTGTTGGTTCAACTGAGTTCCTTAGGTCCAAGTAAAGTTATTTTGTTCATCCTTGTGGTCACAATCTCAGTAATAGTCAAAATCACCTTCATTGTCCCTTAACTGTTAACTGTGGGCAGTTGTGATCCCAAAACCCACAATTTCATTGCATAATCTGTCATTATAGCCTAGGATAGTTGTATCTTAGTTTAACATAACACATTTCATCAGTAGTGATCACCCAAAGTTGGAAAAAGTCAAATAAGCAAGTTTTTACAAAAGTCAAATGTGCATGTATTTCAGGTTTTTGCAAATATTCAAGGAATTTATTTGATTTTTGTGTATTGATCTAGGGGTTGAAACTTGTTTCATTAGATAGCCTACCAGCTCATCTTTAAGTCCCAAGCTTCATTACATTTTTGTGATTTTTTTCTTGGGCCCCACAAGCCCTCAAACAGGGCCACCCAGGCCACTGAGCTGCTGAAATTCAGCAACAACATCACCAAAGACCCACCTTCTGTGGGTCCCATAGGACACCACAGTGGGCCCCACACTTCCCCCTTGGTTCCTTAGACTCCTTAGCTAGCCCTCTACACATTCTACCCAAGGTTGTGCCCCCAATCACCCCTGGGACCCACCTGAATCAGCTCCAAAGTTGTCCCATTTTCTGGTTTTAACTTGGGTCAAAATTGTCCATTTTGACCCATTGGCGTAATCTGAGCTCCAAGCTTGCTGTTTTCAGTTCCATTTAGTCCCAAAAAGTAGTTTTCATCAAGTTTCACCTCTGTGGGTCCCACAGAGGCTCAAAAGCACCAAAAAGTCAAGAAAAGTCAACATTTGAGCCTTTTAGTGGCCGTTTTGCTTATTTTTGAGTTATAAGAAAAGTGTTTTTACAAAAGTTTCATGTTTTTAGGTATAAAATGCTGTTCTAAAAGAAAATCCAGAAAAAACCAATTTAAAATTAAGTGATAGTTTCTATTTAATATTATTTATATTTTTAATTTTCATTTTTAGCTTCTTCTTAAGCAACTTAGCATTTTTATATTTTTCTTAAATTCCTTGTAGGTTAATGTATTTTCAGTGATTTTTCCAGATTTTTCTTTTGTAGTCTAGTGGTTTTTAGATTTAATTTTAGTTTAATTAATAATTAGTTTTAAATAGCATAATTAGTTTTTATTAAGCAAAACCTAGTTTTTATATTTTTTATAGCTTTTATATGTTATAAAATAATTTTATAAATTTTATTAGAATTTTTACTGTTAATTTAGTATTTTTCTTAATTTAAAAATTTAATTAGGTATTTAATGTTTAATTAGTAATTAATTAATATAAAAATCACAAAAAGACAAAAATACATATTTTTATTTTTAAAACTTATTTTTAGTTATTTTATAATTTTAGAAATTTTATTTTCACCTTTTTAGTATTTAATTAATATTATATTGTATTTAAGTATTTTAAATATTAATAATTAGTATTAATTAGTAATTAATTAATATTAAATAATTAATTAGTGTTAAAATTTATTTTCTTTTTCTAAAAATTTTCTTTTACTTTTAAGTTTGTAAAAAAGTCATTTTCACCCCCTGGGTGTTTTCAGATTTCCGTTTTCACTTTTTATTTTGTACGTTTACGTTTATTTAAACGTGAACGTACGCGTTCTAAGTTTTAAATGTTTCTGGTTTTTCTGACTTTCTAGTCTTGTTTATATAGCTTGTTTAAGCTATTTCTTCGTATATTCCTTAGCTTAATCACACACAAACCCTTTTCCTGTCCAAATTCACCCGATCACGAAACCGTTTTGATTACAATCCACACCTCGTCGGGACATAACGACCCGGGGAAACCACTATACTTCAACGGAGATTGATTCTAGGCAGTTTGACCTGGTTGACGATTCCCTTGTCAGTTTAGGTTGACCGTTTGGAGCCGATCATGAGTGCTTATTCATTCACTATTATTTGACCAAATACCAACCCAAAACGACTATTTGAGCTAACAAATGCCAAGAAAACGTGTGTTTTTGTGTTTGTGATATGCAGGTACGGATATTTTACAAAGTGACGAAAATCACACAAAAACCGGAAAAACCGAGCACGAGAGTATGAAAAAGGTTCAAGAGTCGAAGCCGGGAAAGAATTTTCAAGTTCGGATCACTTTTATGCTCAGACTGTCAGAATCTACCTTGAAGAATAACTATTTGGCAAGATTAGCCCATGGATTAATATTTCCTGAATTGGCAGAAATGGCCCTTAAAGTTTCATAAAATACACCATTGGTCCTTGGAAGTCATATTACCAAAAATCTGAATCCAAACAACAATAAATCTGGTCCAAGCTTTTATCTCCAAAGCCCACTTTTCTAATCCATAACACCAAAGCCCATCACTAACCACACAACCCGAGCCCAACACTCATTCCCATGACCCGGTCCACAAACCAAATAAATAAATAAAATACTTTTACCCCGTACCCCATTTCCCTCCACCATTTTTCCCCCAATTCACCCAGATTACACTATTCACCATAAACCCTAATTACCCCGCTCCAAAGTTTACCACAATTAAGGGTAATTAGGTAATATCCAATGGTTTCTAGAAGCTGTCAGAGCGTGTCAGAGTGTCAGAGAATCGAAGAAACACACGAGTGGCATACGTGGCAGCCAATGATTGGAGAAGACACGTCAATTGGATTGATCTAAGGGCTAAAAATGATGAGGCAATGATTGAAGTGGATCAAACGGCTCAGGATTGATATCAACAAGCACAGGCACATGGCAATCTGTAACCCTCACTCCTTTCCTTTCCTATATAAAGAGGTGCTCGGTAGCTTAGAAGGTAGTAGGTTTGTAGTGTAAGGTTACTCTGTCAAAATGTATTCAGGATATGTAATCTAGTTTAGTGAATGTAATTTCTTTTGAATTTTAATAAAAATTCTCTTTACCTTGAATCTCAGCTTGTTTTTCATATTATTCAAGCTTATTTTACTTAAATTTTCTTTCATATTCTGCTTTTACTAGTGTAATTCAGCTTAAAATTCATCTATACTTATATGTTATTTTAGAATTCATAAAAATAAAAATACAAAAAAAAAAAAAAAAAAAAAAAATCAGAAAATAAAAAAAAAATAAAAAAAATAAATACATACTAGTTATAAAAGCTCACAGTAGAGCTTATTTTCTTTTCAAACTTTCCATTTAAGCTTGTTAGCTTATTAGTGGAAGTTATTTGAGTCAGTACATTAGGGGCCGTTTGGTTCGCAGTATGTTTTGAAAGGAATTGTAATCTGTCAAAGGAATTGTAATTTGAATGAATTGTAATTCAAAGAGTTGGAATGTGTTGTAATTGTAATGTGTTGAAATTGTAATTGACATATTCTGTCATTGTGTTTGGTTGGATCTCAACGTAATACAATTCAAATTTTTTTTTTAATAAAAACTTAAAATTAATAATAATAACAATAATAAAAAAAATTAAATAATAATAACGATAATAATAATAATAATAATAATAATAATAATAAATAATAAAAATAATAAATGTTATTATTGTTTATTATTATTATATAGATAATAATAATAATAATAATAATAAATTAAAAAAATAAGAATAAATAATAAGAATAATATTCATTTTTATTATTATTATTTTAATATTTATATATTATTATTATTATTATTATTATTATTATTATTATTATTTTAATAATAATAATATTATTTAATATTTAAATAATAATATTAATAATAAATAATATTTATTATTATTATTATTATAAATAATTAAATAATAATAATAATAATAATTAAATAATAATAATAATATTTTTTTATTTTTTATTATTATAAATAATTAAATAATAATAATAATAAATAAATAAATAAATAAATATTTATTATTATTATTTTTATTATTATTATTTATTTCTTATTATTATTATTATAAATAAATAAATATATACATATTATTTATTTATTTATTTATTTATTATTGTTATTTATTTATTTATTTATTATTATTATTATTATTATTGTTATTATTATTATTATAAAGTTCTGAATTACAACGTAATTTAAAACTTTCCATCCAACTTCCTATGTAATCTGAATTCCCTCCTTTGATGTAATTGTAATGACTGAATTACAATTACAACGCAAACCAAACAGCCTACGTAATGTAATTTGAATTACAATTTCCCCTTCCTGCGAACCAAACAGCCTACGTAATGTAATCAAATTACAATTACATCGAATTACGCCAGATTACAACAAACCAAACGCCCCCTTAGAGTCAATAAATCTCAAGTTTGTTTGATCCTGAGGTGCTGAGGTGAATAATTGAGATAAGCTGAGACAATTGGGGAAGGTTTCAGCCTATCATAAAAATAGGCTTGCATAGTGAGCCCCCTCTGTTCTAGCTGAGGGGGATTTCCTTGGTAAAATCTCTTTTGATCCTTATTTCTAGTTTAGATTTATGATAATTTAGTGTAGATTAGCTTTAATTTGAGTACTGTTAGCTGATATTTTTAGCATAATTGTTGTTTGATTTAGTGTAGCTTATTGCATCTGTTTGATTATAGCTTTGTGTAACTGATTGTGTAACTGAGTTTTATATTGGAATACAACTAAGTACTGTTACATTGGAATTCATAGCTAAACTTGTGGATCTGTGTTGATTATAGTTTTGTTTGAAATAGTTTTGGTTTGAGTAGTTTCATTTCATCATCTGAGTAATTAGTTGATAGCCTGTTAACCTGTGGATTTAAGATTTAGAGTGTGGATTAATTCAAGTGATGGCTTATTGTTGTTGCAGCTTCTGTGATTCATTTAGAAGCTATTTAGGACAGGTTGTTTGTGATTTGTGGTGAACTTCATTTAGTTACTTCAAATTGTAACTCATTAAGGGATGTTTGGTAGAAACTGTTTTGATTAGCTATAGAGTTAGATAGTTAGATTTAATAGCATAATTAGCTCATTCAGGTTAGTTGTAGTCTTAATAGTGCATAAATCTGGTAAGTAGATCATAAAAAGTCAAAAAATAGTTTATTCATTAATTCTTAGTAACAATAATCAACTTAAAGGTATTATAGTTTGCATTGTAGGTACAATTTAATTAAAGTTAGCTTAATTCAGTTTCATTACAGCTTAATATAACATAAATCAGCATCTAGGTTTAGTATAGTGATGCGTGGGAATCGCACCTTGCTTTACCTCTCGAGGGATCTCGAGAAGCTTACAACCCCCACCAGGCAGTGTACCTGATCGTTGTAGTATAGTATAGTGACAAGTACCGGGGGATTGATCGTTCAGCTTAGGAATAGTGTCGCTAGGATTAGAAAACCTAATTAATAGTTCTAGAGGTGAGGGATGATTATTTTTGTATTTTTATATTTTTTAGAAAGCAATTAAAATCTCGGGTTTTGAAGGAGTGGGCGGAATTAGTTGCTAGTCAACTAACCCAAAACTAATATATAATCAAAATAAAATAATAAAAATGAAAACAAACTAATTATACTAAGGTTGTGAGCGGTAATTGGAGAAATTGTGTTTACTTAGACTTCACTACTCACTAGATATCTTTTACATGTTAATTACTTGTTATACTTGTATGGATGACGGATTGTATTCCTTAATATCATTCGTGGGGTGGCATACATAACTCCCCAACTCTATGAGCTCTTATCTCCTCCTACACCATGACCCAGCACAACTATAGGGATTGTAAACAGTGGCTCATGCATTAAATACAACCAATAAAGACCTAGTACGCCTCGGTTCATGTTTCTTAAGACGTTCAAGCATGTTACCATTTGGAGATCTGCCAGTTTTCTTAAGCCTAACATATAAATCATTCATCCAAGAACAAGAATAAACAAGTAATCAACACATAATCAACATCTAGGTTTCATTAGATCTAAGCAAACACAAGAGAGATCTAGCTTAGCATAATTGAATTGAGACAAGAACAAGATATAAACAGCCAACACATAGACATATTGATTGAATTAGAAGAACACTTATCTCAATTACAATGCAAGGTATCAAGGGTTTGGAACCCTTGAAAAACCTGTAAAAGAGGCACCAAATTCGTCTTTAGGGTTTCACCAAAACTTCTCTCCCTTTAATGAAAAAACTAGAAAACTATATATAGGAAAAGTAGGCTGACGGCGTCAAGAGTTACATGTGACGCCGTCACCTCACCGCCATATACTTCCTCGGACGGCCTTGATCTACTTATGACGGCCTATGTGACGCCGTCACCGACCACGGTATTTTATTCTTGCCACTTTGACGCCGTCATGAAGGCGTTTGACGCCGTCACCACCTTCGGTATTTTAATCTTCATGTCTGATGCCGTCAAGATATTACTCTTGACGCCGTTACCTTGTATCTTCAGCATGGAAATTTGGTACTTTGCCGTTTTCTTCACTTTTATGCTCCAAAAACGTCCAAAATGGCTTCTTTTCCAGAATTCACTCTCCAAACACCTAAAATCACAAAAGGAACGATTTAGGGCAATATTTGATCAAATAAATTCGGATTCGGGCTTAAATGACCCCCTAAAAACGGATCATTTTTCGCCTCATCATATACCCTTACACTTGAGATTTGCTTGTCCTCAAGCAAATGCGCTTTTATTCTACTCGAAAGACAAGTTAGGGGTCATTTAACACTAATATAAAAGTAATTACAACAAATAATCGTTCCACTAAAGACCAATAGACAAGCACGGAGGTCATACACAAGCACTTCACAAATAGTGTTTAGATACTCACATCTCTCGGGTGTAATAAAGTAATATAACATTATGGAAATGGAAGATATCTCTCACTACCTGTCATAGCAAAATAGATTACCATAGGCTTGGGAAAGGATCAAACCTCCACCACATGGCGTAAGCACCTAGGATAAACTATCAAAGAGGTCTTTTAAAGAGTTGTAACGTTAGGTATAGGGATATGAATTACACGGTTTTGTTGGATAAAGGAAGTTTTACTGGTGGCGAGTTAACAATCTTGGTTAATTACATGTACAATATGGCGTTGCTAAGCCAAGACTAGACTCGACTTAAGCTAATAAATGAAAAATAACAAAAACATAAAATAAACATAGAATAAAAACGGGATGGTAGTCCGTATGTTTTTTCTCTTTTTCTTTTTCTATTTTTTTTTCTTTTTCTTGTTTTATATATATATATATATATATATATATATATATATATATATATATATATATATATATATATATATATATATATATATATATATATATATATATATATATATATATATATTTTTTTTTTTTGCATACACTCTTACCCTACCATCCAAAATAATACATCATAGGGGATGAGAATTCCCCTTACACTTGAATCTTTACATACTTTACATTTAACTAATCTAATGACTCGAATTAAGAAAATCAAAACACTTGGAGCACTTTTAAGATTAACGTACATATGGGGGTAATAAATGATGTTCTTCCCCATTACTCCATAAAATAAGTACTTACCCATGAGTCCCAATAGTCCCAAAACAATATGTACAATGATATGACTTGACTTAGCAACCATGTAATCAATTAGAAAGTTAACTTAGGGTTTAACAAATAACAATAATGCACTAAAAATGAGCGCATACACGGAAGGCTAAGGCGATTTGGGTGTACATTTAAGTGGGGTGTAACAAATTCTTCCTTTAAGTAAGATGCTTAAAGTTAGAAACGAAAAGATAGGCTCGGAGGGGTGTACTAGGGGTATCGTGTACTAAAAATGAGTACAACGCTAAGGGTGTGGGAAAAATTAGTTGACTTAACTAGCCAAGCAATATGACTTAAATGGTCAAGTAATTATAATACGGGTTTAACACAAGGGTGATCCTAATGCCTCTTATCATGTAGTAAATCCTACCACACGAATGTAGTCTCACTCGCGGTCTCGGGATGCATCACTAACGCAAGTTCTAGAATCTAAATGCTACCGGTACACTCATAAGCACTAATAGTAAATGCTTTTCCTATCAAATCTAAAGGCGAACCTCACATTTTTGGGTGGAAAATTTTTCTGAATATACGGTTATGTGCTAGTCATACAATCTCCTATCCATGAGACGCTTGCTATGGCTAAAGTTTCACTCCTAAATGTTGTAAAAAATTTTAAATTTGGCGCTAAAATTGCACTAACAAGTATTTCTTGTAGTTTTATTACACATCTACTATCAAACAAAACAAACTCAAGCGAAAGTGCATATGTAAGGTATCATCTTTTTACCCTCCCCTTACACTTAAGATGAACATTGTCCCCAATGTTCAAGTAAAGAATGTAAAAGTTAAGAAGTAAAGAGAATGAAATCAAATACTCCCCTGATTCGCTCGGTATGGATTTTAGGTTGACCAGGTTAAATCTTCCTCCAAGAAAACGAACAATCAAAGCTTCCCTTCCAGAGTATAAATCATCTTCTTGTCATAAATAACCTGTAAATCCTGACAACAATAGATAAGGCAACCTCGCGTAAAATCGGCGGCATCCTATATAAGTTACTAAGTCCTAGAAAACAAGATAAGATATAATGCTTGTGGAATGAAGTTTGCAGATTTCCTGGAGATTATAAAACTTAATAATTCACAAAAACCATAAGACTCTGTTAGAAAAACAAAACCGGTAAAATTTCCAGATTTTTACTACTGACGCCGTCAGAATGGACCTGCAGAAATTCTTATGTTAAGTTTCCGGAAAATTTCTGGAAAAACTTTGTCCTACTTCCTGGAAAATCTTGCAAAACTTCATTATGACTCAATACAAGCATTTGACTCTAACAAATACGAATATACATGTTCATTTAATATTGTGGAGAATCATGATCGGGGTGTTTCTTGAAAACATATTTGGGGTTTCCCCTTACACTTATCTTTTGCAAAAATACTTTTAGGTTGGAGTTAAGACTAGGCCAAACAACATAATAAAGTATTTCCACATTTTAATTAAGAAACATGATCAACCAACAATAAAAATAAAACATGCATACGGAAGCAAATAACAATCAAACAAATAAAATCACACAAAACATGGGTTGCCTCCCAAGAAGCGCTTGTTTTTGTTCGAGTCACGAGCCTGACTCTACCCTTATTTAATGGAAATAGGGGAGGTTTTCCCTACACTTAGGATTAAGTGCGGGTGAAAGTAGCGATACACACCCTTAGGGTGGAAATATGCCATGTGAGGAAAGAGTGGCGAATGAATTATATGCTCAAATGGGTGTGCTCCTATCATCATAACATTACCAAGTTCACTTTGGTCAATGGGTGAGTTGAAGTTTTCTCCTAAGAAAGGATCATTTTCAATCAACTTCAAGAGACTCCTAGTTGGGGATCTATCTTGACCTAATAAACCCGGTTTAAACCCATAATGTTTCTTACGATCAATCATGAATGGGTGATGTAAGTATGTAAGGTCATGGTTCACTCCTATGTTGGCTTCTTCTCTACAAGGCTTGGGGTTTACTACCTTCAACGTAAAACTACCCGGACTACATGGTTTGATGGGTGGATCGGGACCTATTTCAATTCCTAAATCTTCATCCAAGGATGGAAGATTAGGTAATGGTTTTGGTTGAGGCTCCGGTTCATCAAAACTAGGAGCTTCCCTAGAACTAGGAGTAAGGTTATCACTACAAGTGTTCAAACCTATATCCTCTAGTGGTGCTTGGTCCAAGGGTTCTACCTCAATTGGGGTTCCTATAGTCTCTTCTACTTCTTCCGGGTAAGTCACGGGCGGTGTATGTGCCTCAAATGATGGTAGGACTTGTAAGGTACTTTGTGGGCTTGAATTGTCCACCTCATCCTCCATTGTACCTAGATTACCTATGTGTTTGTTTTGTACTATGGCTTTAGGTGACATCCACACAGGTATCCCTGAGTAATCATCCCCAGACAAACTTCCTGTTTGCTCCTTCAAACTTGTTTTTGATTGATTTGTGATGTTGTTTGTTGGGTTGTCTACTCTATAATAGTATTGGGCACAGTCTTCTAAGGTATCCCATGCTTCTTCATCACTTAATTCCTTAGGGCCCCCATTGGCAAAATCATCAATGCATATTTGGTCACATCGGCTGACACGATAGTAAAAGGTTTCGATTAGGGATGCTAAAGAGAAACTATGATGAGGGAATTTTCGAAGTAACATTTTAAAACGAGTCCATGCATCATATATGGGTTCATCTCGATATTGTTTGAAATTCGAGATGTCAATAGGGTAGAATGGTCTTTGTGGTTGGTGGTATGGTGGATTCGCGTACTCCATAATGGTGAACGGAAGAGTCAATGGAAATTACGAACAAACACGCAAAGAAAAAGATAGACTAAAGAAATCCTAAAAATAAAAATAAAATCTTACTAGAATGGAATCTAGCAAGTAGACCTAATAAAAAGAAATCCTAACCTAGACAATAACTATTCCCCAGGCTGCGGCGCCAAAAACTTGATGCGTGGGAATCGCACCTTGCTTTACCTCTCGAGGGATCTCGAGAAGCTTAGAACCCCCACCAGGCAGTGTACCTGATCGTTGTAGTATAGTATAGTGACAAGTACCGGGGGATTGATCGTTCAGCTTAGGAATAGTGTCGCTAGGATTAGAAAACCTAATTAATAGTTCTAGAGGTGAGGGATGATTATTTTTGTATTTTTATATTTTTTAGAAAGCAATTAAAATCTCGGGTTTTGAAGGAGTGGGCGGAATTAGTTGCTAGTCAACTAACCCAAAACTAATATATAATCAAAATAAAATAATAAAAATGAAAACAAACTAATTATACTAAGGTTGTGAGCAGTAATTGGAGAAATTGTGTTTACTTAGACTTCACTACTCCCTAGATATCTTTTACATGTTAATTACTTGTTATACTTGTATGGATGACGGATTGTATTCCTTAATATCATTCGTGGGGTGGCATACATAACTCCCCAACTCTATGAGCTCTTATCTCCTCCTACACCATGACCCAGCACAACTATAGGGATTGTAAACAGTGGCTCATGCATTAAATACAACCAATAAAGACCTAGTACGCCTCGATTCATGTTTCTTAAGACGTTCAAGCATGTTACCATTTGGAGATCTGCCAGTTTTCTTAAGCCTAACATATAAATCATTCATCCAAGAACAAGAATAAACAAGTAATCAACACATAATCAACATCTAGGTTTCATTAGATCTAAGCAAACACAAGAGAGATCTAGCCTAGCATAATTGAATTGAGACAAGAACAAGATATAAACAACCAACACATAGACATATTGATTGAATTAGAAGAACACTTATCTCAATTACAATGCAAGGTATCAAGGGTTTGGAACCCTTGAAAAACCTGTAAAAGAGGCACCAAATTCGTCTTTAGGGTTTCACCAAAACTTCTCTCCCTTTAATGAAAAAACTAGAAAACTATATATAGGAAAAGTAGGCTGACGGCGTCAAGAGTTACATGTGACGCCGTCACCTCGCCGCCATATACTTCCTCGGACGGCCTTGATCTACTTATGACGGCCTATGTGACGCCGTCACCGACCACGGTATTTTATTCTTGCCACTTTGACGCCGTCATGAAGGCGTTTGACGTCGTCACCACCTTCGGTATTTTAATCTTCATGTCTGATGCCGTCAAGATATTACTCTTGACGCCGTTACCTTGTATCTTCAGCATGGAAATTTGGTACTTTGCCGTTTTCTTCACTTTTATGCTCCAAAAACGTCCAAAATGGCTTCTTTTCCAGAATTCACTCTCCAAACACCTAAAATCACAAAAGGAACGATTTAGGGCAATATTTGATCAAATAAATTCGGATTCGGGCTTAAATGACCCCTAAAAACAGATCATTTTTCGCCTCATCATATAGATTCATAAAAGTCAAAGTAATTAGCATTTTCAAAAGTCAAAAAGTTTGTGTGCTGAGTATTTTGACAGAATTTTGGGATAACTTGTAGACCTCATTGATCACTGGAAATCTAAATAGAAAGCTGTTTTTGAAAGTTTGGAAGTAGGAGAACATAAGTAAAAAAGAAAATTGGGATTTGAAGCTTTCTAGCTTATTGAAATTTAGCTAGGAAGTTGCCTGATCAGGCTTACATGTCCCCTGCACCACTTGTGTACATCAGATTTCAAGGTTTGAATTAGACAAGCTAAAGAGTTTGAAAATACAAGTTTTTGGTTATTTTGTGATATCTGTCTAATAGGGAAGCTGTTGGTACAATTAGTTTCTTACTTTCAGCTTATTTCATCATCTTATTTAGTCCTTGTTATCCATAGCTTGCAATTTAGGACTGTTTGAGATTTGTGGCCTGCTAGTTTGTTTTTGAGCTTATTTCTATGAGTAGATTTATTACTTGTGCTTTATCTTAGTTGTTATAGCTTTGTGATTGGTTAGATTGCTACTGTATTGACCTGTGCTTATTCTGCATAGCCCTTGTGCTTAATTCTTAGCTTATTGCTATTATTTTATGAATCTGTGGTTTTTAGAGCTTAAATTTGGTCATAATCTGTTAATACTGAGTAGTATACTTCATTTTCAGTTTATATTTCAAATTTCATATTAATTGGATCTCAAGTGCTTAATAATAAGCCCTTGAGATAAGCAGTTATGTTTGATTAAGCACTTTTCCAGCTTCTTTTCACTTCAAATTTTTTATCTGAGTTCATTTTAAAATTATTGATTTTCTGGAAATTTTCCAGATATTTTTTAAATCCTTTTACTATTTTTCCTATTTTCTTTTGATTATTTTCTATTTTTAAATAGTTTTTAATTGCCAATAATTCATAAAAAGTTAGAAATAGGTCAGAAAAATACAAAAATATTTTTATAATTTCTTTTATAATATTTTAGAATTTTTAGAATTTAATTTTCATTTTTCCAAGTTATTTTTCTATTTTTCTTTATTTTTAATTCATTTTTAATTCCAAAAATAGGAAATTAATTCTAGAAAATAAATAAAAACTCAAAAAAATATTTTTATTTTTCTTAAAATTCTTTTTATTAGTTTTAAATTTTTAGAAAATATTTCCAAGTTCGTAGGATCATTTTTCGTCATACGTTACGTTTTAAATTTTACGGTTGCGTTTCCGTTTTTACGTTTTTCATTTCGGTGCATAATTAGCTTGTAATCTTTGCATATTTCATACTTGTTTGTGATTACGTGAACTATTTGATTGCTAATTTTCATTTTCTCACTTTACAAATCACGATTTCACGAATCGATATTCTCGATTCCATTCGCCTTCGTTGGAAAACGACTCGGGTGATCCGTATTTTACGCGAATCACTTCGATACTATACTATAATTATTATAATTGGTTTTCACACGAATCAATTTTTGGCGCCGCTGCCGGGGAAGGCCGAAGTGAATTTTTTTGAATATCAATTTTTGAAAATCGTGTTTTGTTAAGCCTTCCTCTACTTTGTATGTATATCTCTATAAAAATTGAAAAATCAAAAACACTTTTACTAAAGTGTTTTCAAAAATACCAAAAAATAATAAAAGTTACAGCCTCAACTCGATCGAAAGAAAGGGCGTTGTAAACCAAAAAAGTCTCACAATATAACGAAAACGTAATTTAGTTGTTTATCGGACTATTTCAATTACTACAACCGAATAAGCGGGAAATACGGATAGCTAAGACATTAAATTGCTAGCTGAAGAGAGATCCATTCTTCTCTCCCGTCCCGTCGCGCGTGATTTTGAAAGAAACGATTTTCGATTAATATTACGTTTTTAAGAAAAGAAAAACAAAAGAAATAATAAGTTTTTGTGAAAAAATATAAAAAACAAAAAGATTTTCTTTTCTCTTTTCTTTTTCATTTACTTTTTAATTTTGCTCGTGGTGTATGCACACCCGATCTTCGTTTGAGAGTCTTACGTCTCCGTTCTCTAACCCCGAGCGGGTTTTACAACATACGAGTCGGGTTCATTTCCTTGACGACGAGGAGATGAACCAAAACGAACACAACGGACCCCCGCCGATTGGTGGTCCGCAGCACAATGTGATCCCTCCGGTGGGACCACAACCGGCATTTGATCCACATCCGATGGAAGAACAACTCCAATCACCATTCAATGGTGTGAGGAGAGCTATTGTGATTCCGGACATCAATGACAATTTTGAGATTAATCACGGATTACTCAATTTGATCACGGGTATATCATTCCACGGGTTTGATAACGAAGACCCCTATGCACACATCCGAAATTTCACCGACATCGCTGAGACTATGTGGTGAAATTGAATCAAGTCCCTCACGATGTGGTGAAATTGAAGTTGTTTCCTTTCTCCTTAAAAGGAGCAGCCCGGACTTGGCTGGAAAAGGAACCGCCTAATTCAATTCACACTTGGAATGACCTTGCTTCCAAGTTTGTGAATCATTTCAATCCTCCCTCTAAAACTTCTAATCTCCGTTCCCAAATCTTTCGATTCCAACAAGCTTTTGATGAATCGTTTAGTGAAGCTTGGGATCGTTTCAAAGATTTGTTGGAAAAATGTCCTAACCATGGGTTCACCGACCTTCAGTAGATTGATACTTTTTATAATGGGTTGTTTTATATTGATCAAGATTCACTCAATTCTGCTGCGGGTGGTAACTTGTTGGCTAGGAATGCAAATGATGCCTTCACGATAATTGAAAATAAGGCTCGTGTTAGAATGTCAAGAAATAAGCTTCAAATGCCTAATAATGAGAAAAATAATGATGAAGTGAAAAGTATGATATTGGCCTTAACAAAGAAAGTCGATGCAATGTCTATGGAAAAATCAAGTCAACAAGTCAATGTCGTTAATCAAGGTTGTACTACTTGTGGTGGTCCACACCCGTATTATGAATGTCCGACGACTGGCTCTTTTGCTCAAGAGAATGTGTATGCTGCGAATATGGGTGGCAACGGTTACCCACCTCTTCAAGGAGACCGTAATCTCCTCAGCTACCGTCCTAGCCAACATCATGGACCACCTGGGTTTAATCAACCTAATCAAGTGAATAAGAACAATAATGTGCAAAACCGTAATCATCAATTCAATAACAATCAAAATCACAATCGTGGAAATAATGGTTTTCAAGGACAAAATCAAAATTTTCAACAAAATCAAAATCGGGGAACTTTTCAACAAGGCCCGCCTCAAGGGAATAATTTTCAAAACAATGGCAATTTTCAAAACCGTGGGCAAAGTTTTAATAACCAAAATCAAGTTGCTGTTCCAAATCCGTCGCCCACGGAAGATTTGATTAAGCAATTGCTTCAAAATCAACAAGCTTTTATGACAAAACAAGAGGAAACAACAAGGTTGTTAGCTAATCAAATCAATGATCTCAACAAACGTTTAAATGATCGACCCTCGGGCTCTGGAACATTGCCTAGCAACACGATCGCTAACCTGAGGGGCGATGCAAAAGCGATCATTACTAGGAGTGGTGTTACTTATGATGGACCGACGGCTCCGACTACCTCTTCTTCTCTACCTCCCAAGGTAGTCACCCGTGAAACCGAGGTGACAACGGATACGGAAATTCCTATTAATAATGGAAGGACCGAGAACATCCAACCTCCGGTGGTCCCAACGTCTAAAGGAAAGGAAAAGGTCGTTAATGATAATGAAAATGAAACACCCGTTAAAACAAAGTTGCCATATCCGTTACGCTTGAATGAAAAAAAGCACCGCGAGAAGGATAAAAACCAAATGGAGAAATTTTATCAGATTTTTCAAGAATTACATTTTGATATAAGTCTCGCGGATGCTATACTTTTGATGCCTAAATTTGCTTCAATGCTAAAAGGTCTTTTAAATAATAAGGAAAAGCTTTTTAAAATGTCGAGAACCCAAATGAACGAGAATTGCTCAGCGGTTCTTCTTAAAAAGCTACCCGAAAAGCTTGAAGACCCTGGCAAGTTTTTTATACCGTGCAATTTTCCGGGTATGGTTCAATGCTTCGCCTTGGCCGATCTTGGTGCTAGCATTAACCTTATGCCGATGTCGATTTGGAAAAAGTTGTCTCTTCCTAACTTGACGCCGACGCTTATGACCCTCGAACTTGCCGACCGATCAATGTCTCGTCCAATTGGCATAGCTGAGGATATTTTTGTCAATGTTGGAAAATTTCATTTCCCAGCGGATTTTGTGGTTGTTGATTTCGATGCCGATCCACGGGTTCCTCTTATTCTCGGGAGAGGTTTCCTAAGGACCGGTCGTGCTTTGATTGATGTTTATGACGAGGAGATTACTTTACGTGTTGGAAACGAAGCCGTCACTTTTAATCTTGATCAAACCGCGAGATACTCCTCCGATTACGATGTTTCTTCCGTTAACCGTATCGATGTTATTGATGAGACTACGGAGGAGTATGCTCAAGAATTTCTTGGTTTTACCGATAATGCTTCGAGTGGCAATCCCACTCCTTCTTTTGAACCGATCGTCTCCGATTCTTCCCCTTCCCTCACTCCGTTTGAGGGAAGTGATCTCGCTTGGGAAGAGATCAATGCTTGTCTTGCAAATGAATCATTTTCACCGGAATTTGATAATAATAACTTTGATCTGGAGGGGGATATTTTATTAATTGAAAAATTGTTAAATGAGAAACCGATTGTTTCTTTCCCTCCGGTTGATTTAAAAATGGCAGACGTAAAAGAAGTTAAGCCGTCTATTGAGAATCCTCCGGAGCTCGAGCTCAAGGATTTGCCTCCTCATCTCGAATACGCATACTTGGAAAAAAATGAAAAATTACCGGTCATAATATCAAAAGGTCTTAAAGATGAGGAGAAGTCACGACTCTTAGATGTGCTTCGGAAGCATAAAAGTGCGACTGCTTGGCAAATATCCGACATTAAGGGAATCGACCCTCGATTTTGTACTCATAAGATTCTTCTCGAGGATAATCACAAAGCTTCTGTCCAGCAACAACGACGGGTTAATCCACAAATCCATGAAGTGATCAAAAAGGAAGTTATAAAACTCCTTGACGCTGGAATGATTTATCCAATCTCGGATAGTTCATGGGTTAGCCCGGTTCATTGTGTGCCAAAGAAGGGCGGAATCACTGTTGTGAAGAATGACGATAATGAGCTTATACCGACTCGACTTGTGACCGGATGGAGAGTGTGTATCGATTATCGGAAGTTAAATGATGCGACACGTAAAGACCATTTCCCGCTTCCTTTTATGGACCAGATGCTTGAACGTTTAGCGGGAAATGAGTTCTATTGTTTTCTGGATGGCTTTTCTGGGTACTTTCAAATTCCCATTGATCCCCTGGATCAAGAAAAGACCACTTTTACTTGCCCGTTTGGAACGTTTGCCTATCGTAGAATGCCCTTTGGCTTATGTAACGCTCCAGGCACGTTTCAACGGTGTATGATGGCCATTTTTTCGGATATGATTGAAAAAACCATGGAAGTGTTCATGGATGACTTCTCCGTCTATGGAGATTCTTTCGAATCTTGCCTTTCCCATTTGGAAAATATGCTAGTTCGGTGTGAAAACACTAATTTAGTTCTAAATTGGGAAAAGTGCCACTTCATGGTTAAAGAGGGAATAGTCCTTGGCCATAAGATATCCAAATCTGGAATTGAGGTGGATCGGGCAAAAGTCGATGTTATTGCTAAATTACCACACCCGACTACCGTCAAAGGAATTCGAAGTTTCCTTGGTCGTGCCGGCTTTTATCGACGATTTATTCAAGATTTCTCCAAAATAGCCCGGCCTCTGACCCACCTTTTAGAAAAAGACGCTCCGTTTAACTTCACGAATGAATGCGTCGATGCATTTAATGTTTTGAAGAAAAAGTTAACGGAGGCACCAATCTTAGTTGCCCCCGATTGGGACTTACCATTTGAGCTAATGTGTGATGCAAGCGATTATGCCATTGGTGCAGTTCTGGGGCAACGTAAGAACAAATATTTTCAGCCTATACACTATGCAAGCAAGACCATGAATGACGCCCAACATCATTACACAACCACCGAAAAAGAGATGTTAGCGGTCGTCTATGCTTTTGAGAAATTTAGACCTTATTTGTTGCTTAAAAAGTGCATAGTGTATACGGACCACTCAGCCCTAAAGTACTTAATGGCGAAGCAAGACGCTAAGCCCCGTTTAATGCGGTGGGTTCTTTTGCTCCAAGAATTTGATGTCGAAATACGAGACAAGAAAGGAGCTGAGAACCTTGCTGCCGATCACCTTTCTAGACTTGAGAACCCCCACCAAAGTGTTCTCGAGAATAAGGAGATTACGGAAACATTTTCTCTCGAGACACTTGGGAGTGTGACCAAAATAGACCAAAGTACCCCATGGTTCGCCGATTTTGCGAATTACCATGCGGGGAAATTCATTAGGAAAGGGATGTCGTCCCAGCAAAGAAGAAATTCTTTAAAGATGTCCAACATTATTTTTGGGACGACCCCTACTTGTTCAAAGTCTGTGCGGATCAAGTGATCTGGCGGTGTGTTCACGGTACGGATGCCATTGAAATACTTAAGGCATGTCATAGTGGACCCACGGGGGGACACCATGGTGCCAATTTCACCGCTAAGAAGGTTTTCGATTTCGGCTTTTATTGGCCGACGATATATCGGGATGCCCATGAATTGGTGAAAACATGTGATTCATGCCAACGTCAAGGGAAAATCTCTCAAAAAGATGAAATGCCGCAAAATGCGATTCAAGTTTGTGAGATCTTCGACGTTTGGGGCATCGATTTCATGGGGCCATTCCCGTCGTCTAGGGGTAACAAATACATTCTCGTGGCTGTCGATTACTTATCAAAATGGGTTGAAGCGAAGGCGCTCCCCACCAATGACGCCCGAGTGGTTGTTAAGTTTTTAAAGAGTCTCTTTGCCCGATTTGGTGCACCTCGAGCCATTATAAGCGATCGTGGGACCCATTTTTGCAATGATCAATTTGCGAAAGTTATGCTAAAATATGGTGTCACACATCGTCTTTCCACGGCTTATCATCCACAAACGAGTGGTCAAGTTGAGGTCTCCAATCGTGGTTTAAAACGTATACTTGAAAGGACAGTAGGAGAACACCGTGCCTCTTGGGCCGACAAATTAGAAGATGCACTTTGGGCTTTCCGGACCGCTTACAAGACCCCAATTGGGTGTACACCATATAAGCTGGTTTACGAGAAAGCTTGTCATTTGCCCATTGAACTAGAGCACAAGGCCTACTGGGCCTTAAAACATGCCAACTTTGACTTGAAAACCGCGGGTGATCACATAAAAATTCAATTGAATGAGTTAGTAGAACTCCGTGATCAAGCTTACGAGAATTCTTTGATTTATAAAGAGAAAACAAAAAGACTTCATGATGCCAAGATCAAAGACCGCGTTTTTAACGTTGGTGATCAAGTGCTACTTTTCAATTCTCGGTTAAAGATATTCTCGGGGAAGCTTGAAACCCGTTGGTCTGGACCATTCACAATAACCCAAGTTTTCCCTTATGGAACCATTGAGTTAGCCCAACAAGATGGTCCCAATTTTAAGGTGAATGGTCATAGGTTGAAACATTACTTTGGAGGGGATGTACCAACTATGGTAGTCCCGGATCTCCAAACTTTCCCCAAGGACAATTGAATTCGGGGATCGAGTCAAGCTCATGTGACTCGGTGAACAAAAACAAGCGCTTCGTGGGTGGCAACCCATGCTTATCCAATTTCATCTTCTTATTTTCTATTTTCTAACGAATAATGTGAGGAGGGGGTGCCTTTTCTACTCTTGTGTTTCGTGGTTGTTTGTGATGTTTATTCAGGATTGTCCATGATTTATGATGACTCTCGTACTCGTTATCTCTTCACTTGGAGTCTCATTCATCGGTGCTATTTGGAAATCCTATATCCATTAAATCTTATCGACTAACGTTTTCTTTGGCATAATTAATAAACGGCCTAGAATTTTGTTAGGATTGCCTTAACCCATAAAACATTGAGGACAATGTTTCGTTCTAGTCGGGGGGAGGGTGAATCTTCGATTCGATTTTGACCTTGCATGTTTCAAAAGTCGTGCACTCTTGCAACTCCGTTTTTCCACCAAAAATAAAAATGAAAAATGAGAAAATTTCAAAAATTTTGAAGAAAAATCAATGAAAAAAGACAATGAAAAAAACACAAAAAGATGTGAAAAAGTTGAAAAAGTTGTGCAAAAATATATAAAGTTTGAATAAGTGTTTTGACACCTTGTTGACTTTCTTGCTGGCGAGAGTAGGAATAAATATTTTGACTTGACCGGGCGTGTTGAGCCCTAGCTTGTTCCCTTAACCAATGATGATCACATAAGCTTGTGCTAGTTTTGTACACCAGGAGCTATAAAATGCGAATTCTTTCCTAAGAATCTGCAAGTTCCCGTACTTGACTTTATACATGCGCAGCTTAAAAGCTTTCGCTAGTCTTTTACATAAGGAGCTAGAAAACGCGAATTCTTCTTCTAGAATTTGCAAGTTTCCGTAACCGACTTTATATATGCGTGGCTGATTATCGGCTAAGTATTCGCGGGTTTCATTATTTGGAATCTTAAATTGCGAAGAGCGAGAAATGATAGAGTTTATTTAGAAGTTAGATGCTAAACATGGAGTTGTGGTTCTCTTTAGAGCTCATGAGAGGTACTTGTGGCTTTTTACTCCCATCAGAAATGTCACCAATATATAATAGATGTTCTAGGTTAATTAGTGGTATTTCGGTTTGAATAATATTTAGTTCTTTGTTTTCTTAAGAGAATTTTTGCTTTAGAAGTTGGGTACATATCAAGGAACATAAAAAATAAGAGCAAAAAGTGATAAAATCAAAAGTCAAAAGTTGATTATCTATGTGGTTTTGGAGCTACCCAATAAGCTTCCATTGATGTTATGAAAAAAGTCAAGAAAGAAAAAAAAGTGAAAAGTATGAAGAAAAGTGAAATATGAGAAAAGTGAAAAAATGAAAAAAAAATGAAAGTTGAAGTATGGTTAAATAAGAGCTATGTATGTATCAATAAGTTGTTGGCGCGTGAGGTGCATGTGATACGTGATTAGTAATCAGTCACATGAGGTGCACGTGATTGTACTCCGCAACTTATATTCTTGATATTGTATGTACCCCTAATTCCTTGAAATGGACCGAATTTCTATTGCAGTGGTTCTTAAGAGAAAATGAATAACTACTTATCGTTTTAACTTAGGTGTCACTATCGGACTAAAAACTATTGAAACGAGAAAATATGAAGCAATTCATTTCTCAACAAAATAAAATATTGAGATACAAAACCTAGGATATGGGAGTAAGGAGTTTTCACAAGTAACTGTTATGAGTAGTATTAGCATCTAATTTTTATCCGTATGGTCGCTTCTTAATTAGAAGTGTTTCTACTCGTCGACCCTAACAATTATTGCAAAATGATGAGAGTTCAACAAACCGTCACAAGTATGAAGTGAGAAAAGTACAAAAAAAAAAATAGAAAGTGTAAGTGGAATAAAGGAATAAAAGGAAAATTTTGGAAAACGGAGCGTTTTTGGGAATAAATGGTTTTATTACTTCTTTCGAACCTCCTTGCTACTTTTCAAAGTTAGTACAAAGAGTTTTGAAATTGTTTATCCTAAAAGCGTGAATTGATCACATTGCGTGAGGACACGTCAATACCTTAGTCGGGGGGATTTTGGTGAGTGCTTATTGACTCACTATTATTTGACCAAATACCAACCCAAAACGACTATTTGAGCTAACAAATGCCAAGAAAACGTGTGTTTTTGTGTTTGTGATATGCAGGTACGGATATTTTACAAAGTGACGAAAATCACACAAAAACTGGAAAAACCGAGCACGAGAGTATGAAAAAGGTTCAAGAGTCGAAGCCGGGAAAGAATTTTCAAGTTCGGATCACTTTTATGCTAAGACTGTCAAAATCTACCTTGAAGAATAACTATTTGGCAAGATTAGCCCTTGGATTAATATTTCCTGAATTGGCAGAAATGGCCCTTAAAGTTTCATAAAATACACCATTGGTCCTTGGAAGTCATATTACCAAAAATCTGAATCCAAACAACAATAAATCTGGTCCAAGCTTTTATCTCCAAAGCCCACTTTTCTAATCCATAACACCAAAGCCCATCACTAACCACACAACCCGAGCCCAACACCCATTCCCATGACCCGGTCCACAAACCAAATAAATAAATAAAATACTTTTACCCCGTACCCCATTTCCCTCCACCCTTTTCCCCCCAATTCACCCAGATTACACTATTCACCATAAACCCTAATTACCCCGCTCCAAAGTTTACCACAATTAAGGGTAATTAGGTAATATCTAATGGTTTCTAGAAGCTGTCAGAGCGTGTCAGAGTGTCAGAGAATCGAAGAAACACACGAGTGGCATGCGTGGCAGCCAATGATTGGAGAAGACACGTCAATTGGATTGATCTAAGGGCTAAAAATGATGAGGCAATGATTGAAGTGGATCAAACGGCTCAGGATTGATATCAACAAGCACAGGCACACGGATTGCCAGCTTGGCAATCCGTAACCCTCACTCCTTTCCTTTCCTATATAAAGAGGTGCTCAGTAGCTTAGAAGGTAGTAGGTTTGTAGTGTAAGGTTACTCTGTCAAAATGTATTCAGGATATGGAATCTAGTTTAGTGAATGTAATTTCTTTTGAATTTTAATAAAAATTCTCTTTACCTTGAATCTCAGCTTGTTTTTCATATTATTCTAGCTTATTTTACTTAAATTTTCTTTCATATTCTGCTTTTACTAGTGTAATTCAGCTTAAAATTCATCTATACTTATATGTTATGTTAGAATTCATAAAAATAAAAATACAAAAAAAAAATCAGAAAATAAAAAAAAATAAAAAAATAAATACATACTAGTTATAAAAGCTCACAGTAGAGCTTATTTTCTTTTCAAACTTTCCATTTAAGCTTGTTAGCTTATTAGTGGAAGTTATTTGAGTCAGTACATTAGAGTCAATAAATCTCAAGTTTGTTTGATCCTGAGGTGCTGAGGTGAATAATTGAGATAAGCTGAGACAATTGGGGAAGGTTTCAGCCTATCATAAAGATAGGCTTGCATAGTGAGCCCCCTCTGTTCTAGCTGAGGGGGATTTCTTTGGTAAATTCTCTTTTGATCCTTATTTCTAGTTTAGATTTATGATAATTTAGTGTAGATTAGCTTTAATTTGAGTACTGTTAGCTGATATTTTTAGCATAATTGTTGTTTGATTTAGTGTAGTTTATTGCATCTGTTTGATTATAGCTTTGTGTAACTGAGTTTTATATTGGAATACAACTAAGTACTATTACATTGGAATTCATAGCTAAACTTGTGGATCTGTGTTGATTATAGTTCTGTTTGAAATAGTTTTGGTTTGAGTAGTTTCATTTCATCATCTGAGTAATTAGTTGATAGCCTGTTAACCTGTGGATTTAAGATTTAGAGTGTGGATTAATTCAAGTGATGGCTTATTGTTGTTGCAGCTTCTGTGATTCATTTAGAAGCTATTTAGGACAGGTTGTTTGTGATTTGTGGTGAACTTCATTTAGTTACTTCAAATTGTAACTCATTAAGGGATGTTTGGTAGAAACTGTTTTGATTAGCTATAGAGTTAGATAGTTAGATTTAATAGCATAATTAGCTCATTCAGGGTAGTTGTAGTCTTAATAGTGCATAAATCTGGTAAGTAGATCATAAAAAGTCAAAAAATAGTTTATTCATTAATTCTTAGTAACAATAATCAGCTTAAAGGTAATATAGTTTGCATTGTAGGTACAATTTAATTAAAGTTAGCTTAATTCAGTTTCATTACAGCTTAATATAACATAAATCAGCATCTAGGTTTAGTATAGATTCATAAAAGTCAAAGTAATTAGCATTTTCAAAAGTCAAAAAGTTTGTGTGCTGAGTATTTTGACAGAATTTTGGGCTAACTTGTAGACCTCATTGATCATTGGAAATCTAAATAGAAAGCTGTTTTTGAAAGTTTGGAAGTAGGAGAACATAAGTAAAAAAGAAAATTGGGATTTGAAGCTTTCTAGCTTATTGAAATTTAGCTAGGAAGTTGCCTGATCAGGCTTACATGTCCCCTGCACCACTTGTGTACATCAGATTTCAAGGTTTGAATTAGACAAGCTAAAGAGTTTGAAAATACAAGTTTTTGGTTATTTTGTGATATCTGTCTAGTAGGGAAGCAGTTGGTACAATTAGTTTCTTACTTTCAGCTTATTTCATCATCTTATTTAGTCCTTGTTATCCATAGCTTGCAATTTAGGACTGTTTGAGATTTGTGGCCTGCTAGTTTGCTTTTGAGCTTATTTCTGTGAGTAGATTTATTACTTGTGCTTTATCATAGTTGTTATAGCTTTGTGATTGGTTAGATTGCTACTGTATTGGCCTGTGCTTATTCTGCATAGCCCTTGTGCTTAATTCTTAGCTTATTGCTATTATTTTGTGAATCTGTGGTTTTTAGAGCTTAAATTTGGTCATAATATGTTAATACTGAATAGTATACTTCATTTTCAGTTTATATTTCAAATTTCATATTAACTGGATCTCAAGTGCTTAATAATAAGCACTTGAGATAAGCAGTTCTGTTTGATTAAGCAGTTTTCCAGCTTTTTTTCACTTCAAATTTTTTATCTGAGCTCATTTTAATATTATTGATTTTCTAGAAATTTTCCAGATTTTTTTTAATTCCTTTTACTATTTTTCCTATTTTCTTTTGATTATTTTCTATTTTTAAATAGTTTTTAATTGCCAATAATTCATAAAAAGTTAGAAATAGGTTAGAAAAATACAAAAATATTTTTATAATTTCTTTTATAATATTTTAGAATTTTTAGAATTTAATTTTCATTTTTCCAAGTTATTTTTCTATTTTTCTTTATTTTTAATTCATTTTTAATTCCAAAAATAGGAAATTAATTCTAGAAAATAAATAAAAACTCAAAAAAATATTTTCTTTTTCTTAAAATTCCTTTTATTAGTTTTAAATTTTTAGAAAATATTTCCAAGTTCGTAGGATCATTTTTCGTCATACGTTACGTTTTAAATTTTACGGTTGCGTTTCCGTTTTTACGTTTTTCATTTCGGTGCATAATTAGCTTGTAATCTTTGCATATTTCATACTTGTTTGTGATTACGTGAACTATTTGATTGCTAATTTTCATTTTCTCACTTTACAAATCACGATTTCACGAATCGATATTCTCGATTCCATTCGCCTTCGTTGGAAAACGACTCGGGTGATCCGTATTTTACGCGGATCACTTCGATACTATACTATAATTATTATAATTGGTTTTCACACGAATCAGTGTCCACCAGTCATTAGTATGTCGCGCCTGCGTTCTTCAGGCCAAAAGGCATTTTTGTGTAGCAGTGCACTCCTTGACTGGTGTGGAAAGCTGTTTTTTCTTCATCTTCAACTGCCATCTGGATTTGATGATACCCTTTATATGCATCTAGGAAGCATTTGAAAGGGTATCCGCACAGGGATTCTACCTTCCAGTCTATCTCTGGTAGTGGATAGCAGTCCTGTGGACATGCTTTGTTGAGATCCGTGAAGTCCACACACATTCTCCAACTGCCATCGCTCTTCTTTACCATAACTGGGTTAGAAAGCCAGTCATGGTAGTATACTTCGCGCATGATGCCTGCGTCTACGAGCTTATGTATTTCTTCCAGAATAGCCTTTGCGCGATCTGGGGCCTGGCCGCGCTTCTTTTGTCGTATCGGAGGATATCCTTGTCGGATTTGTAGCTTATGCTCTGTGATAGAGCGCGGTACTCTAGTCATATGTTTTGGTTCCCATGCAAAGATGTCTAGGTTCTTTTGCAAGAGTGCGCATACGGCTGCTTTACCTTTGTCAGATAAAGATCCCCCGATCGAAACTTGTTGTTCCGGGTAATCGGGATGAATAGCGACTTTTAGATTTGGCATTTTCTCTGTGCGATGTTCTGGAATAGTCTCTGCTTCTGTTGTTACCGCATTGCATTCTCTTGGTGGTACTGTTGTGTTATAGAGAGTGACAACTCCTCCTTCCACTGGAAACTTAAGCATTCCGTGCGCTGTGGATGGTACAGCGCGCATGGATGATATTCCCGGTCTCCTAATGATACCATTGTATGGTGAAGGGGATTTTATTACCATAAAGTTTATCCATGTTGCGGTTGAGTGTTGTTCATCTCCTACGACCACCAACAAGCGTAACTGCCCCATGGGCCAGATCTTTTCTCCTGTGAATCCTGTTAATGATGTTGTTGCTGGTATCAATTGACTTTGGATTTCAGGTCGCAGTCTTTTGAAATAGTGCTCGTACAGGATATCTGCGGATGATCCTCCGTCAATGTACATGCGGTGGATATCATGTCCTCCCGTATGTATTTCAATAGTTAGAGGCTCCACGACTGCGTTGTCCGCAGCTAGAGTATGGAAAGATATCTCTTTTTCTGGAGAGAATTTTTGACTGACTTTTTGCTTTATCTTGCGCTGCCATGATTGTATCATGTATATGGTATCAGCCTTTTCTGTGGGGGGCTCTTTCTTACCTCCACCCCTTTGTTTGTCTTTCCCCTCTTTGATGTTTTTTACAAGGTGGTCCATTCTACCTTCTCTTACTAATTTTTCAATTAGTTGTGTTAGCTGGACACACTCATCAGTTGTATAGCCTTTTTGACCATGGTACTCGCAGTATCCGTTTCCTATGCGCTTTTCCTCTGCGGTGCGCATTGGTGGCGGTTTTGGGAAGTTTGCGCCCTCTGTTACAAATATTTCCCTTAGAGTTTTTGTAAGAGGGGTATATTTGTCATTGTCCCTTCCATTGCGGTAATTCCTGCTGCGGTTGTTATTCTAATCATTGGATTGTCTCTGAGGCTGCTCTTGCTGCCTATAGTTCGAATAACCCTTTTTACTGTCCGCAGCGGCTGCCTCTCCTTGTATAAAGGATCTAGTGCGCTTTGTTAGCTCATCAAAAGTTTGTGGAACTTTGTCGTTTAGCTTTCGGATGAGTTCTGGGTTATTAATCCCATTCATGAACCCTGAAATTTTTAGGATTTCAGGACACGCCTTAACTTGTATGCACTCATCCTTGAAGCGTTCCATGAAAGCGCTGGTTGATTCTCCTTGGCGCTGTTTCACTCTTGCTAGCTCAACAGGGTTTTTAGCGCACTTCTTTCACTGGGTGAAATTGAGACGGAATGCTTTCCGTAATTCCTCGAACCCACCGATGCTCCTACGTGGGAGTTTGCTAAACCATGTGCGCGCATTCCCTACTAACGTAGAATTGAACATGTGGCACCACACTGGCTGTGGCCAGTTTTCGATGGTGGCGGCTGACTCGAAAATTTTTAGGTGATCATCCGGATCACCTGTTCCATCATATGTTTTTACGTTAGCAGGCATGCGCCTACGTTTGCGATCTGAGTAATCGCTGATGCGCCGTGTAAACGCGTCAACTTTCTGGCGACGCCATGGGAGAGACATATCTTCGTTCTCTTCCTCGCGACGCCTCCCTCTTGACTTCCAGTGTCCTGTCTCTCTATCCTCATTGTCGGAGGAGTCACTGGAAGAAGGGTAGTCTCTTCTTCGGCGCTTGGGCCGACTTCTTTCAGGGGAAGAGCTTGAGGGATCTCTGCTTGGGGATCTTCTTCTTCCCAATATGTCTTGGATCCTCTTACTTCCAGGTTTGGAGGATCCTTGGCTTGGCGAATGTTGAGGTCCCAATCGGTCTTGTACCCCGCGACTGCCAAGTCTGGAGTGAACATTAGTGCGCCTTTCACTATCTTCTGAGTATTGTGACTCAGATGTCGTACCTAGCCTATCATGGATAGTGGTACGTTCTGCGCGTCTTCTTCGTGGGTGGCACAGTGGTGATGGTTCGCGTTCAGGACCAAAATTCAATCGAGCCTGTAGGCTCGTACTTGCCCTTCTCCTAGCTTCTTCCTGCATGAGGGCGGTCAAGGTTTCATAGTTTTGGGATACAAAGTTTCCCAAAGTGAGATTGGGTGCGTCCTCGGTTGTTGCAAGAGTGCCTGTCTCAGTATTCGGCACCCTATCTCGGTTAGGCGCATCTGGTGGCACAGTGTTGTTCACTGCGGGAATGGTTTGGTGAGGAGTGGTGAAAAGAGTGCGCTGAAGTTCCTCAGCGCTTGGGACCACTGGGATGATTTGGGTAGTCCTTACTAGTAGTTCTACCTCTGGAAGAGGTTGGGTTGTTCCCGCTTCTTGGTGGCCAGGTGCGCTGGTTGTCCCAGCAACCTATCTAGAGGTCGGATCTTGTTGATTTCTCCTCTGATGGTCACGTTTTTCCGATTGCGGAGTCCGCTGGCTTGAATTCTTATTCTTTGTCATCCTAGTCTTTAGTTATTAGTAAGGTCCCACGGATGGCGCCACTTGTTGATACAAAAGTTGGGCGTTCCTGATTATAGGCTCTTGCTCTCGTACCAATTCGCTTCTTAGTACTTGTTACCTTCGCACTAAGAAAATAAACGACACCGTTAGGCTTATCGAGGGATTGTCTCTCCCGATTAGACTCCGGCGTGAGAGTAAGTAATCGATTTAAGATTCTCGTTAAGAGTTAGGGTTTGTATATCGTACCTTTGAATGAGAGATGTCATTCCTTATATAGGGGCTGAAACCGCGTAGGTTTCTTGCTCCTTACTCTTCGCACTCGTGGTGCTTATCAGAGTAAGGATATCTATTCCATGAATAGATGATCCTTATCGCATATCCGGTTAGTTTAGTTGGGCTTTGGGCTTCGTGGGCCCAAGCCGTTATTATTATTATGGCCCTTTAGTCGTTATGATAGCCCACTCGTGGTGGGTTTGGGCCGAGTAATATTTATCATTTGGGCTCGTGGCCCATATATAAGCTATACGTCATCAACCGTCACCTACTGTTCCCAGCAAGGAAAATTAAGACTTTGCGTTTTCTTCACTTTTATGCTCCAAAAACGTCCGAATTGCTTCATTTTCCAGATTTCTCTCCCAAAGTACCTAAAATCACAAAAGGAACGATTTAGGGCAATATTTGATCAAATAAATTCATTTCCGGGCTTAAATGACCCTTTAAAAGTGGTTCATTTTTCGTCTAATCAGAAGTTTATTTTTTTTTTCCAGAAGTTTGGAAGTGGCTGCAGTTCAGAAGTTTATGGTATGCAGCTTCAGGTTAAGGTTACATCAGAAGTGGTTTTAGTTTGTTTTGGCTTTGTGGATCCCTAGTTCTATGTTCTTTCGTTTCAGTATAGGGCTTTCTGATTTGGTTTGTTCGTGTTTATAGTTCGTTTTTTGTTGTTTCTTTTGTGGTGTTCTTATCCGAGGTTCCTTTCTCTTTAATCATTTTGTTTGGAGAGATGGAATGCCGTTTGTTTGTATCGCCTTTTTTGTGGTTCTATATATTGTTGTCTTTAAAAAAAATGTCATTCTTGTCTCATTCATATGATGATGACTACGTGGTTCATCCATAACCATTTGATCATCCATGTATCGCACACAACCCCAAATGCATCCCTATAAATACTAATGGCCTGTTTGGATTGTGGGTCTTGGCCAATAGGATAGGATTAGACATCATAAAACTTGTTTGGTGTATAGAGATAGGATTTAAGCACCATGCCAAAATTTTGAGACTACGGAAAACCTGGGTGCTTCTTATGGTTTACACGAGTAACAAGGAAACTTGTGGGGCTACTTGTATTCTTAACCTCATTTTTATTTTCTTTCATTTTTTGTTTACTTTTTAATATACATATATTTATTTTAAATATATCAAATCATAACTCAAATCTTAATCCAAACCTTTTAACAAAACAAACAAAGTTTTAATACAAATCTAAATCTAAATCCAAATTCAAATCCTTATCCAAAACCCATCTACAAACCAAACAGACCCTTAGTGAACTTGGCAAGCTAATTCAAGCTATCCCTTCCATTTACACAAACTATAATAACAATGGTATGTGAATCTTACCCAGGGTCAAGATAATCAATCTTATCTCAAGGTCCTAACCGAACACAGGAAACCGGACATGCCATCATCATCAACTCACCTTTGATTTAAAATACGTAAACAGTTTAAATTACTAAATCTAGAAAATTATTATTAGTTGCAATTAAACATAGTATAAGAGTAGCGAGCGGGTCTTCCTTCACACAAGTATTTTATTTCTCATAATGAATTATTTACTGATCGCCTCAAATGTTCCCCCTTGTATTTTTCTGTGTGCGTGTTGTATTCCCACTTTACGTTCCCCTATTCCCCAACCGCTTTCCTGCTGTGTATGTGACAACTTGACCACGTAGGAATACAAGAAATGATAATTTCATGAACCACGACTTTATGTCGTCGAGTTTAGATTTTTATTAAAAAATAAATAAAGCTATTGAAAACTCTAGATACTTACACACTTAAAAAACATAAGAGTCAGACCATCAATCTGAGTAAATATATTCGACAATGATTATTCAAATTTAATTGAGTATCTACTATAACAAAGAAAATAAGTTAAATGAGTAATAGTCCAAACTTATTACATGCGACTAGCATGATACCTTGTAAGAAATTATCTCAAGGAACATGATGTTCTTGTTGGTGCAAATGATGACATATATACCCGACTAAGTTTAATATTTCCATACAAGTTCGTACATGGTATTTAAGATGTTTTATAATATCACTAACATGATTCAGACTTATGCCATGTCATGTTTTATAAAACGTCAACCCAAAAATCTTTTATAAAACCCAACTCAAAGCCCTCTAGCCAACTCAAAGTGTTTTATAAAACAAGCTTAACATATGAAGATTCATACTTTTGTAAAATGATCAAATGAAATTGATGATCTGTTATCAAAATCATCAAAATATTTCTATGGTTTATGTGCTTCGGCCTTTTTCCCGATTCATTAATCACTTGGAGTGTCTGGTTCTAGTCTTTAGGGGTGTTCAGGCTAACTTGTTAAAACTAAGTATGTTGGGTTTGTTAAAGCATTAGTTTAACATTACGTTGAGCATGTATTCCTTTGCACAAGTGCATGTGACGTTCATGGGATTTTTGCTTGAGAAATAACTGGCAGAAAGCTCTCGCACATTTTGTTCTCTGCATGATGAACTATTTACGAAGAAGTTAAATGAGTGATAGTCCAAACACAATCTTACATGCGATTAGCATGATACCTTGTAAGAAATTATATCAAGAAAGATGATGTTCTAATGTAGATTGTCTGAAATTCTAATATCGTTTTTGGTAGTTTTAGGGCATGTTTGTTACATGGTTTTGGGTAAAAGTAATGGGCTCATGTCCATACATTGTTGTTTGGTACAAAAGTGAACACAAAATATTAAATCATCATCCCTACTCATCCAATCCGAGCATGTGTAGTAGGTTTTTAGAAACTTGTTAGTGGCTTTTATGATGAATGAAACCTCAACCACAAGATTTCTCAACATCTCTCATCTTTTCTGTGGAAAACTATCAGGGGGGTTGAATAGTTTACCGTTTAAAAACTTTAAACTTGTTTAATTATCTTTTGAAACTTTCCGTTTAATCAAAGATATGAACACAAACACAATATATAACATGCAAGTATAAAGAAAGAAACGATCAAACCACAACACGAGTATTTATCGTGGTTCGGCTACAAGGACTCTTTTTCCTAGCCCTACGTCCACGCCCCGAGTATCCAACTCGAGAGTTTCTTTCACTAGTCAACAAGCTCCTTTCACCGGCGGAGAAAACCTTACACGTCACTTATACACGTTTATCGACACTAAGCTAGATGTCGAGTTCTTTTACAAGGGTACAACCACTCCCGTTAGTTCTTTTACAAGGGTACAACAACTCCCGTCACACTTTGTATTTTGAGGACTAAAATACTAACCGATCACTACTGAAAATATACAATCAAATGAAGTGTAAACTACACAAAGTCTACACGATGCTAAACTAACAAGTCTTGCAACGTTGTGTTGAATACTTGTAACTTTATATGAACTTGTGAACTTCTTTGCTACAGAAGAAACTTCACATAGAAATGAGATGTTAAAGGGTTAGATGAAAGAATGAATGTATGTGTGTGAAAATCTATTGTAGAGTGATAAAACCAAAATTCAAACATATGGCTTGGTATTTATAGCAAGACCTTCTGCAGGTCTGGCGGATACGACGGAACCCTCAGATGGGTTCCGCCCGTGTACCCCAGGGTTCCGCCAGGCTTGCAGTTGGTTTTGCAATAAATCATTCAAACCAACCAAGGTCACATCAAATAAAAACTAGTCAAACACAAACTTGTGTAAGAAGACTTATGGTTAGTCAAACACACAATCTTTCCTTAAATGTATATTGACAAATTTACCATAAATGTGATGTGACATTTATATTTTAAGAAATAAAAAGTGTTGTGTTTTATGTGAAATGTAAAATGTAGCAAATGTCTAATTATGCAAGTCTTTAAACTAAAATTAAGTTTTACTTAGAAACTAAAGTTTACATTTTGTCGTTAACAAAACTTAGCAAAGATCGTAAAATATAAATAACATTTCTAGACGATATTTGTATTAACAATCTCCCCCTTTTTGTTGATGACAAAACATAAACTTTGTTTTTAAGTAACTCACAAAATTTTAGTGTTTAAGACTTAACAAAAATTATATTAAACTTGTTTTACTTAAGTGATGAAAATCATTTTTTAAGTTTAAAGGTTAATATATGTTTCTCCCCCTTTTTGTCAAAATAAAAAGTAGAGTAGCGAAGCGGAACTATGCACGTGCTCCCCCTTGGTCGATACTCCCCCTAAAAGGAGTGCCAAGATGGGAAACATGGATTTTGAACCTACAAAAAAATGGTTAGTTGGTGATAATAACATATAATCAAGCTTGTAGTCACCACACAATATGTAACCACAATAACAACTCATATATGATCAACCAACAATGCAAGTAAGAAAGCAGTAAAAGATGTCATTTCAAGTAAAATGTGACTTTTTAAAAGTCAAAAACAAGAAATGAAAACTATCTTCCTACTTCTAAAAACAAAAAAAGATAAAAATAACCAATAAATAAAATAAAAACAAAATCCTACTTCTATAAGTAGAAGACATTAAACACATCCTAAATGGGGCAAAAGGCCTCTAAATACGCTCTAAGAGTTGTTTGGATGGGAAAGAGCATCCAAACGTTCTATGATGTGTTGTATAGCAAAACGGGGTTCATTTTGAAATTGGTGAAGCAACATTTTGATGTTTTTACCTTGTTTGAGCATTTGCTCACATTGTGAGCAAACATGGTGATGAGTGGGTAGAAACAGGTCGTTTGATGATGGTGGTGGTGGTGGGTTGGTTTTGGTTTCTTGGTTGGAGGATGGGTTTGTTATGGAGTCAAGCAAGGTGGTTTGAAATTCCATTGCTTGATAGAGGTGATTTTCAACCATGCTTTGAATTTCCTCATACAAAGGAAAGAAAGACTCAAAGGTTTGGGATTGGGAATGTGGTGGAGTTGGGTGATCATGGTTTTCAAAGTTTGGTTCTCCATATAGAGGACCATGGATGTCATTGTAGAGAGGGTGAAACAACAATGGTTTTGGTTGATGGTACTCTTGTTGTGGTGGTTGGTTGTGGTTAAAAGGTTCATTTTGGTTAGGCAATGGCCTTGGTTTTTCATTTGTGAAAGGTGGTGAATTTGTTGATCTTGGTAGAAGATCATTGAGGTCTTGAACAAAAGGATGTGGTGATGTTGGAGGAGACCTAAATAACTCCATTGGTTCAAGTTTAGGTAATGGTGATGGTGATGGATTTTTGGATGGTTGGGTTGGAGCACTTGGTGGAGTTGGGTCAATGGGTGATTTTGTTGGTGGTGGAGTTGTAAGCTCATTAGGTTCATTAGGTGATGGAGATGGAGATGCAAGGTTTAGAAAATGTTCATTTTTGATGGGTGAGGATAATTCATCCGAGGATGAAGAGGTGAAGTTGATTGTGTTGTTTGACCAAAGTGGTTTGACACTTATGCGTGCGGTTCTTTGAACGGGTCGTGATGGTTGAGAGGTTATTGTTGACTTTGTCATTGTGATGGTGATGGTGTGATTTTATAGCGTTCTAAGGTGGTTTAATTTATAGTGGTGAAGAAGTATGGGAAGGAGTGTGTTAGCAATAGAAGTGTTGATCATCAATGGAATCTAAGAGAGATCTCAATGATCGCCCCTTAGGGGGAGATTGTTAGAAATAGAAGTGACGATCATTATTATATCCACGAGTCTTGTAATAATGTTGTAATAGTCTTGTAGTTTAGTTAAGGGTAAACGGGCTTGGTTTAATCTAACATTGTATTAGTTTATGTCTAGTCCATTACATAAGCCCAAGCCCGGCCCATCTCTTTATCTTAACTATATAAACCTCCAAATGCTACCATTTGGAGGTGGTGCTTCTAGGTTATTTTCTCTCATTTGTATCCTTCTCTCCTAATCTAATATATCTCACTTTCTCTCTCTAGAAGTTGCCATCTTATCTTATCTCTTCATCTCTTTATTAATCTTTCTTATAATCTTTATTATATGTGTGAAATGATATAAGTTTTGGGATCCAACAAGTGGTATCAGAGCATAAGATGATTTAGAAGTGTTTTTATTGTCAAAAATAGTGTCTTTATTGTTAAAAAATCGTATCTTGAAAATTTTTTTGACACTTTTATTCGTATTTCTGCTCATTATATATGTTTTTTTTTTATAAAAGTTTTAGATCTTATTTAGTCAAAAGTATTACTAGTATTTTTTTTTTACGTCTTTATTTAGTTGATTAAAAAAGTTAACATTTTTCTGCTTATTTTTTTGGTCTTGAAAACAGTCATTTGTGTCCAAACAGTCCTTTTTACATTCACAGTCCAAATTGTCCTTTTTGTTTTTTTTTCTAATCTGAGATAGTCTTTAATAACTATATTTCGAGCTCATATTTCTTGTGGTCAAAAAGCTGTCGGAAAAGGCTAGTCGGAAATTAGTCGGAAAAAGGACGTCGAAAAAGTGGTCGGAAAAGTCATAAAACTCTGTTTCTGCAAATCTTATGCAAAAAACCCTTTCTTTACGCATAACAAGCAAGGTCTACGCACAACACCTCATCCTACGCATAACTTCTAGCTTGGAAAGTTAGAAAGTTCATTTACGCAAAAGTCTTACGCGTAAACTAAACTTTACGCAAAAAGTTTACGCTTAAGATTTTACGCAAAAGTTTCTACGCTTAAAGTTTACGCAAAAGTTTCTACGCTTAAAGTTTACGCACAACTTCTACGCATAAAAAAAATAAAAATAAATAAATAAATAAATAAATAAATAAAAGTGAGACCAGATTCAATAAAAAGAAAAGCAGAAGACCAAATTGAGATACCAACTCAAAGAAATACACAAATCCAATTTAATCCTATCTCATCTTCACATCACACAACAACAGTCAACAACAAAAAATCTAATCCTAACTCAAGCAACAAACTGAATCGTACAAGAAAAACACTGATCTAAGATTCGTTCAACTTTTTGTTACAATCGGTAAAGATTTTTCTTGTGAACTCCAACCATCATTGATCTATATCGAAGCTATACTTCTTTAATTTCCGATAATTAAAAGAAGAACAAGAACAAGACTGCTCCTTTCTTCTCTTCAATCGGTTGAAACAACAAGAAAATCACAAAAGCTACCTGGACGCACGAAACACGAAGTAGTTTGTGTGTTTGATTCGATTGACATAGCAACAGAAACAAGAAGATTGGTGTTTGAGTGATTCGGTTTGATAAGACAATAAGAAAGGGACGGATTTTTGCTTCTTCTTATCTTGGATCTGCGTTTGGTGAAGTGAGAGGTTTTTTTGTGTGACTGCGTATTTGATTTGGTAAAGTGTGATTAGGGTTGATTTAAATTAGGGTAGTGACAGATTTATACTATAGCTTACTTAGGGTTCGGTTGTGCTTTTGGGCTGAATAATTATTAATTGTGTTTGGGCCGTGAGTTGTGTCACTTGCAAACGGGATGAACGGACGACTAGTGTTAGCTTTTTGGACCGGACTTGGATCGCTTGGGTTGTTAAAGTATTAAAAAGGGTGTAGTATTATTGGACGAGAATTGCTACAAACTACAAAGGACGAAATTTTGTAACCAAAATTAAGACATAACATTTTTTTTTTTTTTTGGTTAAATTCATTTAAAATGTTGAATTTTTGGGTATAATTTTTGGACCGCGATTTTGATTGAGCTTCATTTATCCGAGATTAATTTTAATTGTGGGTGAGATTAATCGGGTTCGTTGAAAATAACTACCGTGCTAGTTATTGGATAACACGTTTCGAAAAAAATCACTTCTTTATCGTCTACAAGATCCGTATTCATTTCACACGTTCAAAATGTCGTTCCTCACAAATTTCTTTTCATCGATTGATATGGATCCTCTTGTTCAATTCTTCGCTCCATATCCTAAGACTGAGGAGACGGTGACTGAGACTGAGGAGCAGTTGACTGATAATGAACAAGACGTTGATGAAAATGAGCTACCAGATTACGTAAAATATCTTGACCAGAGATTTCCATTCACACTCGTTGAGCATATGAAACGACCACCTTTGACTGTAAAGGCACAAAATGGTGAAGAATCATGTGAACATAAGTAAGAAGAACCTGAAAATGCAGAACCTTCCTATGACAGATATGCTACGAGTACACAGACGGGGATTCTGATAAGGGAATATGTTGGAGATCCGATGGGTCAGTTTGAGAGTCAGCATGTGGTCAATCATAATGGAAATGATTGTTGTTTCGTGACTTCGATTCAGAAACCTACATCAGCAACTCACAGCAGTGATATTGGTATTAATTACAATGTCAATGCAATGACAAAGGTTGAAAAGATCCAGTACTTGTTGATGCTAGCCAATAAAGAACAATTGGGAATAGCATTGACTGCTGAGGAAAATGAGTTTAGAGCTACAACAAGAATTAATGACAATTCAGCAGATCTTAATGAAACCTACAACTTTATGGCAAATCAGCAGGCAACAACATCAAGCAGTGATTTTGATCTTCCTCCTACTTATGATTCAGATCCATTCCATGAGGTATCAAATTATGGTAACGATGCTAATTCGTTTGCTCATGAGAAGCTACATTATGTGCCACCTGAACCTAATTATGATACATATGTGGGGGAACAAGTTAATAGCAATGTTAACTATGAAACTCCATACATGGATCCTAATGGAGTTCAAGTTGCACAAAATGGTGCTAATGATGAGGAAACACGTGCTTTGTTTGAATCATTATTGAATAATTGTCGTATTCAAATTGAGAATGTGAAAAAGGTCAATCGCGATGTTAAGGCCGCGAATGTTAAATTGACCGCTGAGCTTGAGAGTTACAAGGAAAACGTTAAAGCTTTTGAATTTCATAACAAAAGATTGTCAAAATTAGAAACTGGTTATCAAAATTCCGTTTCAAGGGAAAAACAATTGCAACTCAAGTTTGATACACTTGATGTTAATTCTTTCAAAAAGATAAAAACTTTAAACGCGGAAATTTCTGATTTACAAAACCAACTTTCTAAACAAAAATCAGCTTATACCAATCTTGAAAAAGAAAGGGACGAGCTGAAAAAGGACTTTGCAAAGAAAGAAGACAAACTTTTGGCCGAAATCGTAGAGTCAGAACACATGATTGCACATTTAGAAGAATTAGTGGTTAAGTCGGGTCAGTCAAGTCAAACAATGAAAATGATTTCAAATCAAACTAATCCGATTTACCACACAAAACATAAAGTGGCTCTAGGGAACACAACTCCTTGTAATCTCAAGAAAGCTCAGCAAGAACAGAATGTTTTGTATAATGGTAATGTCATTTACACCAAACATGATCCTCCCGTCGTTCGGGATTCTGTGCTAACGATGGAACTTGTCGAAGAGAGCATAATTAAAATGAAACAAAAGGATTTGAAACCCATTGATTACAAAAAATTGAACAAACTTTCGGGTATTACTTTTGTTCCACAAACAGAACCATCTTTGTTTTCCATAAAACGACCGTTCGCAAAATTCTTGTCTAAAAAGAAAGTTGTTTCCAAATCTCTTTCAAAAATGGAACAAATGTCCTCTAACAACACTTTTAATACAAGTGAGGCTAGAGAAATTTTGGATGACGTTAAAAAGAGAATTCAAGAACTTCAAAATATTGTTGCGTCTAAAACTACAATCAATATTAACAACTGGCATTCCAGTTTTCACATTGAGCAGAAAAAAGTTTTTGAAAACGAAATTACTATCCCACTGAATAACATCAGTGCGAGGGTAATCCATTTTGAACAAGCTTTCTTAAAAGAAACGACCGACTTTGTCAAGGACCACAAATCCCTGGTAAACGAAGTTAATGATACTCGTGAAAACATGAATGTTTTGGAAAACCTTAATGATTCTCTATTCGAAGCTGTTATGACTACTGATATAATGTCCATCATTTTACAAACATATTCGGTTGAGGACGATGAAAGACTGCGAGCTGAGACATCTGAAATTGTTTCCAAATATGAAAATGCTCTTGTAAAACTTGAAAAAGAAAACATGTCGTTTTTCAAACAACTTGATCGAAAATCAGAGGAATGCAAGTATGACAAATTGTCGTATGAGCATGCCTACAAGGACATGAAAGAGCAAAATGATCTTTTGAGAGCACAGCTTGTAAGTTTAAAAGGGAAGGGTGTGGATACTAAGTTTGCAAAACCATCGACTTTTGAGAAACCAAATGTTTCAAAAACGGTTGAAAAACCAAAAATGTCTATTTCCCAGTTTGCTCCAAAAGTCGATGAGAAAAAGAATTTGACAAAACCAGTCACTCCACAACCCTTGCCCAAGCAAAAGGAAATTGAAAAGATTGTTGATAAACGAAAATTGGTTGTTGAAAGTAACACAAATGTGAGTGCACCAGGCTCTTCTAGGAATAGTACACCAAACGTGACTACAAATACTGTTAAAGAGTCTCTTGGTTCTAATGACATGGTCCACAATCACCATCTAGAAGAAGCTAGGAAAAGGGCACAACTTCGAAAAGACGGAATTTTAGGCGCAAAACCTAGTGTGATGAATTCTACAAGATTCCAAAGCACTGCTAGTAGTAGTAAACCATTACCTAGGAACAATCAACAAAATACTAGGGATTAGCTTGCATCTAAGAGTAGTGGCACAAAACAAAATGCTAAGAATGTAGAATGCAACACAAAGAATTCCAAAGTCTCATCGAACAACAAACAATTTCCAAATCACTGTAGTGACAAAGTTAAGGTTGCAGTTTTAAACAAAAATGTTGAATTTGTCTGTCCTACATGTCAAAAATGTGTTTTTTCAGCTAATCATGATGCATGTGTTGCACAATATATCAAGAAAGAAAATGCTCGTACTAAGGTACAATCCACTAAGAAACCGAATAGAAACAAACCCGTTGATGAGAAGCAAAAGGCTAAGAAACCTAATAGGTGGATCTCTACAGGACGTAGTTTTTCTCATAATGAGACTTCCGCTGCATCTGAAAAGAAAACAACTCCTAGATCTTGCCTTAGGTGGACTCCCACGGGAAAAGTTTTTAACACAGTTGGTCTTAGATGGATTCCCACAGGGAAGATTTTCGATGCTTTCACCAAGACAAATAATAGTGAAAATCATCAGGATAAGGAAGTAGAAATCACTACAACCGTTGATAGTGAACACCCTCAATGTGAGGAAACATGTACTTCTAACACTGTTACTTATGAGAATTCGTCTTCTATGGATGCAGGTACTTGTGAAAGTGTTGAGGGTTCATACACCCAATGTGGTAAAGAAGAACTTTACGCCAACATCGCATGTGGAAATCCTTTTCTAATTCCACTCGTAACTCCACTTTTACTTGTCAAACCTTAATTTTTCTTTCTTTCTTCAAATCTTTTCTTTGTATATATTTTTGAAAAACATAATACAAAAATATAAAATTTTCAAAAATCCAAAAACAATATAAAACCAAAAATCCAAAAATATTCTTCTCACGACATGTCTCTTGTATAATCGATATTCTGTACGTTTCTAGAAATGTCATTCAACAATGATACGGATATGTACAGATGCTTGAGCGAGAGTTCTCGAAAATGTTTTCTAAAACATGTCGCTTTTCAAAAGTTTCTTCACGATGGCTTTCGTATACTTCAGTACGAAACCCGGACTTAAATGATGACTTCTTAGTATTTCAGCTAAGGACTCGTTCTTCAAAGAAAGGAAAGTGCTTAATCAAAAATGAAGGTTTCAAATATCTTTCGAGCACTTATCCTAAAAACAAAAATTCTCTTACATCATGAGCACCACATCTTCAAGATTTTTTAAAAACGATTTTCAAAATCTATCAAAATCGGTGCTCATCATCAAAATGACTTGTGTACACCTTACAATGCACAACTCAAGTTTTCAAAGAAAGGAAAGTGCTACGCAAAAATGATTTTCATCAAAAAAGTGCACTTATCCTAAAAATGGACACTGTTGTATGCCTCAGTGCGACATTCCTAGTCAAACAAAGAGAAGTCTTTGTTTTTCAAAAAACCTTGCTGCAAAATTCAACAAATATGAAACTTCTTTCTCTTTCAGAATTTTGCTTCGAGAAGACTCCTTCCCTCTAAACCTTAAAAAGTTTAAGATTCTCAAAAACATATGCGAGTTTTGAGGGGGAGTATTTCAAACAAAAATGTTCCAATTTCATGCAAAAAAATCTGTCTTTCTCTCCAAAAGCTTTTTCTTAATCCGTTGATATCAAAAATATCACGACATGCTATTTTTGAGGGGGAGAAGACGTGATTAAAATGTGATCAAAATGAGTAAAGATTGTGATTGAATCTCAAAAGAGCTCGACTCAGAGATAACCAATGAATTGACGAAGCTTTAAATGTCAGTAATCGAAAAGACTTGTCCTGGACGGGTAATAATTTCAAGCTAGTCTAACTAGTGATGTAAGCGTGTCTCGAATAGGACTTGTCTGAGTAGAATGTACCGTATCGAGAGACTTTCTTTGGACTTGACCAGGACGGGTAATAATTTCAAGCTAGTCTAACTAGTGATGTAAGCGTGTCTCGAATCGGTCATGTTCGCTGAAAGTGGATCAATTCAAAAAGTGCAAACTCCTTCCGCATGTGCAAATTTCTTAAAAATCCATGAGCACATGTGAAGGGGGAGTCCTTCAAAATGAAATCAAAACTCTCAAAGTGTTAAAAAAATATGTTTCAATATCATAAACACTTTGAGAAGATTTTTCAAATGAATGGTTTTATGGCAATTATAGGATTCATGGAGTTATAAGGTGACTAAGGTTAGGAAAAACCGTCCTATGATCCACCAAAGCCGGAGGGATCTACCCAAGGACAAATCCAATATATTAGTATTAGAAGTCCTTAGGTATGATTGAAAAAAGGAGAAAATGAGAAAGGAGAAAGAAGGGGTTGAAGAATTAAAAAGAAAAGTTATGAAAAGGGTGAAAAGAAATATCACTCTAAATGTTCAACCTTAGGGCAGACACCGGGTTCAATTCATATGCTACTGGTTGTTACTAAGGTGACACCGGTATTGAAGATAAAGACGTCATGGACCCAGTGACGCACTGCACTAAACCTTCTTAACCACTCAAGTTCTCTTAAAAGAGCTTGTTTCATTCTCACGGGGAACCGGTGTAATCTATCAACCTGTCTCTTAGAGATGGTTGATATTGAAGCAGGAGACCTCTCCCTAATCTCCGCATAGGAAACCAAATGTGCACTTATCGAGTCTAGAGCCTCGAGATTCATCAAAAGATCTCATAGGAACACATGATATTTCTACACTGGTTGTTCATCATTAAGGACGCCAGATGTAAACTTTAGAGTCCTACGCAAATCTTAGCAATCTGCTAGAACGTTTATGAGAGAATTCACACAAGTGTTTCTCAATGATTGAATGGAAACTCCTGCCAGGGTCAACATCAAACAGCCTTGACAGCAGGTCACTTCGGTAATTCTTTATGGGTTACGCTTAGTGTTCGCGGTGGTTTCAAACGGTCTACAGTCGTGGAGTGATCCCCAGCGACTCACCCAGTCATTGAGCTACTTAGTAGGTCTCGTAAGCTCTCTTGAGAGTATCTGACATGGGAACGGCCTTGGTAAGGATTAGAAGGAGTCTTCACACTATGTTGTTGACGATCTCTAATTCCTTATCTGTAAGTACCGGTTGATTTATTGCTAACTGTTTTCATGCAGCTATACATCATCTCCATGGCGACAGATTCCACATGCTCATACATGCATCTCGAAGTCAAGGGAAAGTTCACACAAAGATCAAAGCAAAGCAAGGTTCAAAGAAAGATTCTACGCAATGTGAATGAATCTACATGAGTAAAGAGACAAAGATCCGTGTAAAAGAACGGGAACTAAAAATGCATGTATCACAAAGACTGAAGACGTATGAGCATGTTGGAATGGCAGACAACCACCACAGACACAGAAGTGACGAAAGGCAGATGACACCACATCACAATAGAACAAAGAACGAAGAAAAGTCAGTTATCAAAAATCACAAAGCATGAAGGAACAATGACTTAAAGACTATTCTACAAAGACTTAAAGATCAAGACAACAAGCTTCAAAGTTCAAAGATCAAGATCACAAAGAGAGATCTCAATGATCACCCTTAGGGGGAGATTGTTAGCAATAGAAGTGTTGATCATCAATGGAATCTAAGAGAGATCTCAATGATCGCCCCTTAGGGGGAGATTGTTAGAAATAGAAGTGACGATCATTATTATATCAACGAGTCTTGTAATAATGTTGTAATAGTCTTGTAGTTTAGTTAAGGGTAAACGGGCTTGGTTTAATCTAACATTGTATTAGTTTATGTCTAGTCCATTACATAAGCCCAAGCCCAGCCCATCTCTTTATCTTATCTATATAAACCTCCAAATGCTACCATTTGGAGGTGGTGCTTCTAGGTTATTTTCTCTCATTCTCTTTTAATCTAATACATTTCTTTCTCTCTCTAGAAGTTGCCATCTTATCTTATCTCTTCATCTCTTTATTAATCTTTCTTATAATCTTTATTATATGTGTGAAATGATATAAGTTTTGGGATCCAACAGAGTGTTTGGATTTGATGTTTAGCCATACAAAAATGGAGGTTCCTAATGATTTGGAAGACTAATGAGGGTTGTCAAATCATGGAAGTCAATCCAATGAAAATGGTGAAGTGAGAAGACAAAGATTTGCACTAAATGCTTAGTGGTTTTGGCAAATTGGTTGAAGGTATATGTTCCACGGATTGCAAGGAACCTTTGGAAGGGTTCATTCCTTTATAGGTGAAGGTTCCTTGAGGTTGCTATGGCTAAGTTTGAAATTTGGCGGGAAATAGGCTTCTATGAGTTCTAGAGGATGAGAAAGACCCTAATGTGCTTAGGAAATAGTAGGGAATGGGTTTTTATCTAAAAGGATGGTTTGTTGTTGAGTGGATGTTGCAATGTCGAAAAAAAAAAATTGCATGAACACTTGCGGAACCCTCAAACTACACAGGCGGAACCCGTGTGAGGGTTCCGTCTGATCCGTTAGGCCATTTCTGGGTTGCCCAGAAAATACACTAGCGGAACCCATTATAGGGTGCCGCTAGATCCGCCAGGCCTGAAAAAAGTAGGCAGTCCGCGTTTATGACCCGCGAGACGATTTTCAATTTTTTTGAAAACTCCTAAAACCAAAAATATAATTCATATCTGATTAGGAAATGCAAAAATTGGACATGTAAACACGCATACCATTGGACTTTGACCGGGGGCTAGCGAATTTCACAATACTTAGTGAAAATTTCATAAACATGAAAATTTGACAACATGCCAAATGTTGTTATCCTGCATCATAGTTAGTTCAAACATGTTCCAAATTGTATCAAATATCCTACCAACACATAAATACATAGCACATATTGTTTGAAACGACCAAATTGTTCAAATAGCTCCTTGTGCCAAGCACTCCTACACACCCGCTCTCATTGACGGTTGATCTTCTTCTTGAGCTTTCCAAGGAATCTCCCAAGATTCTTGAACATCCCCTTTGTTTATTTGAACTCCGCCGACTCATTCGGAATATCCGGAAGTAGGGAAAGGTATTCTAGAGATGGGAGCCTAGAGTTGGGCAAAGTGTCATCTTCACTTATTGAGGATGATGATGAGGAGGTAGGAGGATGAGGACGTTTTCCTTGGGCTTTGTAAACTCTCTTATCACTTAGTGGGACAAAGGTGTGTGGAATGAGAGAGTAGTCAAGCCGAAGATCGTTAGGAGTTGGTGGAATGGGAGAGATGAACCTAAAGAGACAGGTCAAGAGCATTCCATACGGCATAGCCGTTGTGCCATGCACGGGAATGTCGGCCATTCTCTTGGCCATGTAGTAGGCAAGGTTGAAGGGTTGCCTAACAGACAAGGAGTAGAGCATGTAGCAAAGGCAAAGATTTATATGATCTCGGTTTCCTATGGTGCTAATGACATTGGCTCTAAGGACTTCCTCCCATTTCTTGAATTGGGGCTTGAGTTCATTAAGTTCCATTCCATATGGGTCCTTATCGACATCATTTCCCGAACGGGTTCTCCTAGTGTTGGTTGTCCTAATGAAGAGGTGGTCACGAAGTTCATCTTTGGACACAAGAGGGGTGTCATAGGGATGGATGCGGTCAAAGAGTGTGTCAAGAGTTGAGAGGGAGTGCAAGTCGGAGTAGATGCAAGTACCAAGGTTTGGGACACCTAGGATTTGAGCAAACTCCTCGAGAGTGAAGGAGTATTGATTACTACTAGCCCTAAAGTTAATAGACATGCGGCCATACTCATCCGTGGAGAGGGTGACGGATGCATAGAATTCTAAAATGAACCTAGGACAAATAGGCTCATCGATTTCTAAGAGACACTCAAAGTTGATTGTGGCAAGTTCCGTGTAGAGGTTTGTGTCTTCTAGGAAGGATGGGTCAATGGTTCTACCCTCATGGACATAACGTTTTTCTAAGGCTTTGAAAATGTTGATTTGAGTTGGAGTAAGACCTTTGGTTTTGTGGTGTTTGGGTAGGTACTTAATGGTGTTCTTTTGGTCGTAGTGGGTTAGAGGAGGCATGATGATTCCTAGAAAAACAAAATTTCACATTTTAGTCTAAGTAAACAACTATTGTAATGTGGGTGTTCTAGTGTGTGCCTATATGAAAACAATGTGGAGGTGCGGTTATCTTGACTCATTTTGATGCTTCAAAAACGTTTTATAATGCAAGTTTTGTTATAAAACAAAAGATAACCCAAGCGCTCCTAGTTCAATGTAGCTTCGTTTGAATGTACCCGAAAATACATATTGGTTATGTATTCCCTTTAGCATTCAAGAGACATTATGCAAGTGATGTTTTAAACATAACGTTTTGATTTTGTATTTGTGAGACGAAAAAATATTTGTCTTATTTGTGAGAAATTTTTGCAAAAATTTGACATGGGGTGTTTTAGCAAATATGTTTAAAATCAGTAAGAATGCAATTCCTAACTATGGGGAACGTGATTAGTTTTGTTAAACACCTAATTTCATGCATGAGTTTCTCAAATTGATGCATAACCCCAAGTTTTTGTTTTTGTGCAAAAATAGAATTCCTAGACTCAGATCAGGAGTGTAATCATGTTTAGAATACTTACAATGATGATTGATGAGCAATGTGAATGAAGGGAAGACCAAGTTTTCGTGGTTGTGGATGAATGGTAAAGTGAATAGTAGCAGTTTGGAAGGAAATTGTCGGGAATTATACTAACAGTTACCACGGCTAAAGAAGAAGTTTCAACTGCAGAAGATTGTACTTGCAGTGGAAACTCATTACCACTGCAAGAACAGTATATTACCACTGCTTATTAGATAACTGTTAGGAAACGCATCTCGATAAATATAGAATAGATTTTGTGTATATCTTATTCTATTAGCTTTATACTTATCTTGTAGAAGAGGACTCCTTGTGCTATAAAAGGAGATCCTAGGTTATAAGTTTACATACGTTTTTCTTAGAGCTTCAAGGTGTAACCCTAGTGATATCAAGATCACTCGTATTATTATTATTAATAATATTGGAGCTAATAGTTTGTTTACATACATTGTTTATTTACAACTGTCTTACTCATAATTAAATTTCTAAGTGTTACTAAGTAGATTCCGCATACTTAGTGATACAATTCAAAGTATTAATCTAACACAAGTTCAAGGTGTTAAGATCCATCAAGTGGTATCAGAGCCAGGTTTTGATACTTTGATTTAGAAGACTCAAGTTCACTCAGAAGATTCAATGGAGACAGAAACCAGTAACTCAAACATTGTTGCTAAGCTTCCAAAGCTTAAGTTAAATGACTTTGAGATGTGGAGGCTAATGATAGAACAATTCTTTATGGTCCAAGATTACACACTTTGGGAGATCATCATGGTTGGAAATTCTTTCAAACCAGGCTCTACTTCAGAGATGGTTGGTGGCAAGGAAGTAATTAAGCTCAACACTGGCCCTGTTACTAATGATGAAAGACTTCAACTAAAGAATGATTTGAAGGCCAGAGGTTTGTTGCTGATGACACTTCCAAGAGATCAAGTTGTAGCATTCAGCAAGTTCAAGACTGCAAAAACTCTCTTTGATGAGATCTGTGAAGTTTTTTGGTGGTAATGATTCTACCAAGAAGACTCAAAAGACTCTGCTGAAGCAAACTTATGAAAACTTTGGTTCAACAAGTAATGAATCTCTTGATAGCATCTTCACAAGGCTACAAAAGATTGTTTCTCAACTCACTGTTTTTGGAATTGAGGTGGAAAAGGAAGACCTCAATCTAAAATTCTTAAGAAGCTTACCCTCTGAGTTTGGAACCAATGTTGTTGTGTGGGAAGATAAGCCAGAGTTGGAGACCATGAAACTTAATGACTTGTACAATAACTTCAAGGTTATTGAACAAAAATTGAAGAAAGCTGGCAAAATAAGTTCAAGTTCTGGAAGTGTAGCACTTATATCATCATCTCTTGATGATAGTTCAGATGAAGAAAGTGATAGTGATGATGACAGTGCTAACATTGTTGTTTCCACTGCTAGTGGAAGTGTTTCCACTGGTAGCTCAAAAAGACAGATTGCAGGGCTTAGTGATACTACCTTTTATGCCTTTATATCAAGTCAAGTGGGTGGTTCAATTCTCAATCATGAGGATCTGGATCAAATTGATGAAGATGATATGGAGGAGATGGATATTAAATGGCAAGTAGCATTACTAAGCTTGAGGACAAAGAAGTTTTGGAAGAAGACTGGAAGAAAAATCAACATCAGTGCTGATGAAACAGTAGGTTTTGACAAAAAGAAAGTGGAGTGCTACAATTGTCATAAAAAGGGGCACTTTGCCAGAGAGTGTAGGAAGCCAAGGAAGTCTGATAACAGGTCAACTTGGTACAAGAAGGACAAGAAGAAAGAATCTACTACTGATGAGCCAAAGGGGCTATTGGCCATTGATGGAGTGGACTTTGATTGGAGCTTTATGACTGAGGAAGAGGAAGATGATTCAGAGTCTGCAATGGTGGCACTAATGGCTTTTTCTGACTCTGAGGTACAAATTGATAATGCTTGTTCTAAATCTTGTAAGGCCTTAAAAGAGTATGAGAAACTTAAAGCACAATTTAATGAGCAACACATAGAGTTAACTCATACTAATTATAACTTATCAAATCATAAAAGAGGCCTAAGTGTTTTAGAAACTCAATTAGAGCATTATAGGGCAAATGAATCTAAGTTCAATGATGATATTGCAGTATTAAGAAGAGACTTAGATTATCAGGTTGCTGTTAATAAAGTTCTTAGAGAAGAACTAGAAAAGGTTAAAGTGGCTAGTGAGAATATAATGATAACTAAGCAAACACTGGATCATCAATCAAAGAGTATTGATAAAATTTGGGAAGCCCAAATTGTGAGCAAAGCTAAATCAGGTCTTGGATACAAAACTGTTCCACCACCTCTAAGAGGTGTTCCAGCACCTCCTGGCATTGACTTAGCTCACACAGGCTTAGAAGAATTCCAGGAACCAGTCATGACCTATGGACCCAAATTTGTTAAACCAGTTGAAATTGAAAAGGTTCATGTTGAGGCTGATGTTTTTGATAGTGCAAGTGACTCATCTCTTAAAGATGAAAATCTAAATGTTGAGTCTAAACCTAGTGTTCCTGAGAATGTTAAAGTGGAAGTTAAGAAAAGTATTCCTGATATAATCAAAGAGAAGCCTAGGTCACAACCAAATTTCACTAGGCCAACTACTAGATATGCAGAGATGTACAGAAGTAGGTCACCAACTCCTAGAGGGAATATGAGGAGTTGGAATCATGTTAAATCTAGGCAATTTGGTAGTGACTTTGTGTTTAACAACAAACCTTGTCATATATGTGGTAGCTTTGACCATTTAGCTAAAGGCTGTACCTACCACTTGGGAAGAAGTGAAGTGTTTAGGAATACTTGGGTGAATAGAAACAATGCTAATAACTTAACTCACCCAAATCCACTTACCAAGATGATTCCCAGATCTGTTTTGCTTCATTCTGGCATCAAACCTATTTTCACTGCTAGACTAGCAGTTGCCACTGCCAGACATAACAACAGAGTTTATCCTAAGTCTCCTGTTACTACTTTTGCTAAATCTACTCAAACAGGGAAAAAGACTTATTTTGAAAAGAAAGTTAACCATAATCAGAAGTGGGCACCTAAAATTTTTAAGCCAGCAGTTTCCACTGCTAAGGCAACAGTTACCACTGCAAGGCCAAAGGTTACCATTGATAGGTCTGTTAACAAGAAAAGGGTAAATGTGGGAAAAGCTGTTAAGGCCTCAGCTCGTTGGGAATGGAAACTAAAAGGAACCATCACCTCAAACAATCCCAATGGTGTATCAATGACCTTTGATAGATATAATTATATTGATACATGAGGCAGATCCAAGTCATTTGTGGCTTGGGTCCCCAAAAGGAACTAATTCCTTTATTTTGTGTGCAGGGACATTCAAAGACTTCTAATGATCAAGGATACTCAGACAGTGGATGTTCCAGGCACATGACTGGCAATAAGTCTTATCTTTCAGACTTTCAACCTTATGATGGACAATTTGTCAGTTTTGGAGGAGGAATTGGTGGCAAAGTTTCTGGCAAAGGAACAATCAAGGCTGGAAACATTGACTTTGAAGATGTGCAGTATGTGAAAGAACTCAAGTACAACCTCTTCAGTGTGTCACAGATGTGTGACAAAAAGCATAGAGTTCTATTCACAGAAGATGAATGCTATATCTTATCTAAGGATTATAAGCTTCCAGAAGAATGTGACATTTTGCTTAAAATCCCTAGAAAAGGAAATTTGTATAGCATTGATATGCAGAACATAGTGGCTAATAATGATGTTACTTGCTTGCTTGCTAAAGCCACTTTGGATGAATCAATGCTTTGGCATAGAAGACTTGGTCATGTTAACTTTAAGACCATCAACAAGATTGTGAAAGATGGCCTTGTCAGAGGACTACCAGAGAAAAGATTTGAAAATGACCAAACTTGTGTTGCCTGTCTCAAAGGAAAGCAACACAGAGCTTCTTGCAAAACCAAGGCATTCAATTCAATCAATCATCCACTCTTTATGCTGCACATGGACTTGTTTGGTCCTACCTCTGTGAGCAGCATCAATTTAAAGAAATATTGTCTTGTTGTAACTGATGACTTCAGTAGATTCATCACTCAAGTTGAAAATCAATTTGAAATGAAAATCAAGATCATCAGGTGTGACAATGGGACAGAGTTCAAGAATAAAGTTATGGATGATTTCTGCAGAGATAAAGGTATTAAAAGAGAATTTAGTGTTGCAAGAACTCCTCAACAAAATGGAGTTGCTGAATGAAGAAATAGAACACTAATTGAGGCTGCTAGAACCATGTTAGCTGATTCCAAGCTTCCAATGACTTTTTGGGCTGAAGCAGTTAACACTGCTTGTTACATTCAAAATAGAGTTTTAGTGGTCAAAACAAAGAACAAGACACCTTATGAGTTGTTCAGAGGAAGACCTCCTACTTTGGAGTTTATGAGGCCATTTGGGTGTCATGTTACTATTCTCAATACCATTGATCATCTGGGTAAATTTGAAGAAAAGTCAGATGAAGGCTTCTTTGTTGGATACTCTATGGTTAGCAAGGCTTTTAGAGTCTATAACTTAAGAACAAAGAAGATTGAAGAGAACTTGCATGTTCAATTTCTTGAGAATAAAGCAAACATGGCAGGTTCAGGTCCAGATTGGCTATTTGATCTTGAAACATTATCAAATACAATGAATTATGTTCCTCTCACTTCAAGTACTGGTGACAAAGATCTTGAAGATTCAGAAGAATTCATTGATGAAGATGAAGCTTGCAAAGACGATGAAGATCAAATTGTTATGCCACTTTGGGACTTGGGTGATAATTCTGAAAAACCAAGTCATGCAGATTCTGTGAATAAAGATATTCCTACTAGCAGTGGTAACTCAATTCCCACTGCTACACCAGAAGTTTCCACTGTAAGTCCAAATGTGGATAATACTTCTCAGGAATCACCAAGTGATTATGTAGAGATCTCAAACATGCCTACAACATATGATATTCCTAGCACATCACAGTCTACCATTCACAAAGTGCATCCACTTGATAATGTTATTGGTGAACTTCAATCAGGTGTGAAGACTAGAAGATAGACAAAGAAAGATGACATTCATGGGTTCATAAGTGAAGTGTATGAGTCCAAGAAACATAGCCAGAAGAATGAGTGTTTGTTTTTCTGTTTTCTCTCACAAATGGAGCCTAAGAATGTATATATGGCTCTAGGAGAATCTAGCTGGGTTGAAGCTATGCAAGAAGAGTTGTTGCAGTTTAAACTTCAAAAGGTTTGGGTTCTTTGTGACCTGCCTGATGGTATGAAGGTCATTGGTACTAAATGGGTTTTCAGAAATAAGAAAGATGAAAGAGGCATTGTAATCAGGAACAAAGCTAGATTGGTTGCTCAAGGATACACTCAAGAAGAGGGTATTGATTATGAAGAAGTGTTTGCTCCTGTTGCAAGAATTGAGGCTATTAGATTATTCTTAGCCTATGCATCATTTATGGGCTTTACAGTTTATCAAATGGATGTTAAGAGTGCCTTTCTGTATGGAACTATTGATGAGGAGGTATATGTCTCTCAACCTCCAGGCTTTGAAGATCCTCAACACCCAAATAAAGTTTACAAAGTGGTTAAGGCTCTTTATGGCTTACATCAGGCTCCAAGGAAGTGGTATGAAACCTTAGCTAATTATTTATTGAATAATGGGTTTCATAGAGGTAAAATTGATCAAACTTTGTTCATCAAGAAAGATAAAGGTGATATCCTACTTGTGCAAGTATATGTTGATGATATTATCTTTGGATCTACAAAACAAGAGATGTGCAGACAGTTTGAGAAGCTAATGAAAGATGAATTTCAAATGAGTTCTATGGGAGAACTTACATTCTTTTTGGGGCTACAAGTACAACAGAGTAAGGAAGGTATATTTATCAGCCAAGACAAGTATGTGACGGAGATTATCAAGAAGTTCAAGTTCACTGATGCAAAATCTTCCAATACCCCTGCTGACCAGACCACTCACTTATTGTTGAAGAGTGCAAGTGGTGTTAATGTTGATGTTCACACTTACAGATCTATGATTGGTTCCTTGATGTATCTTACTTCATCAAGGCCTGACATCATGTTTGCTGTTTGTGCTTGTGCAAGATTTCAAGTGACTCCAAAGACATCACATTTGACAGCAGTGGAAAAGATTTTTAGGTACTTGAAGACTTATCCCAATCTAGGATTATGGTATCCAAGAGACTCTCCAATGGAATTGATCACATACTCAGATACTGACTATGCTGGTGCAAGTTTGGATAGAAGATCAACTACTGGAGGATGTCAATTTCTTGGATGTAGATTGGTGTCATGGCAGTGCAAGAAGCAAACTATGGTGGCTACTTCAACCACTGAAGCAGAATATGTTGCAGCTGCTAGTTGTTGTGCTCAGATCCTTTGGCTTCAGAATCAATTATTGGACTATGGGTACAATTTCATGAACACCATTATCTATATAGACAATAGTAGTACCATTTGCATTATTAAAAATCCTGTGCAACACACAAAAACTAAACATATTGAAATTAGACATCACTTTATTAGAGATTGTTTTGAGAAAAAGCTTATTAATGTTGTCAAGATTCATACTGATGACAATTATACTGATTTATTAACAAAAGGGCTTGATGTGGGTAGGTTTCAATACTTGGTAACAGGTATTGGGATGCTCAATCCATAAACTTTTGATGTCTAAATATTTTTTTCAGTGTTGCAGGATACTCTTTTTAGGTACTAATATTGTTTGTATTGTATGTATGGTTTTCTACTAACTTGTATGCAGAATTATCAAGTGCTCAGTGGTAATTAACATACAACAGTGGAAAGGATTGGTGATAATAGCAAGATCAGAAAAGTACTTTTATTGATTATTAAGAAAGAGTACATCACAACCATCATGAAAAAATTATCACCTAGACAAGGAAACCATCACATCCGACATGAACCTACAACCTAACACCTATTCCATGGGTTTCTTTCCTTTTCCCTCATACTGCTGCTTGCCTTTGGAAACTTTCTTTCTCTTGTCATCAAAAGAGAGTTGTTTTCTTGGACAAGCAAGTCCCAGAACTTGCTTGGGAGGCCTTGGTGCTTGAGTGGGCTTGTCTACAGCTGGCCACTTCATGTTGTTTATTGCAGATGTCAATGCTGTGGTAAGAGCCTTTGGGAGTTCCTTGGAAAGATCAAAAGTTGGGTCATTGTCAATATCTGATGAAGAACTGGAATAAAACTCAAGAGATGGAGTAGGATCAGCTGATATCTTCTTATTTGGCTTCATGCTTGAAGATGTTGCAGTTGCAGACTTTGGTGGAAAATATCCACTCCATCCAGAAGAAAGTTCTTCAGAATCTGAGTAATAGCTGATTTCCTCATCAGTAGAATCATCAGAGGAGATGTAGATCAGTGGAAACCAACTCATGATGCTGTATAGGGTTTGTGTTTATTAAAGAAGATTGTTGATGAAAGATAAAAGATGTTGAGCCCCCTTATATATGCAAAGTCAAGGTCGAATTCTAATTAATGAAGGATATTTACTCCTACTTGTTTTGGTAGGTTGGAGGAGTAAATTTGGTTATTATCGGGTTGACTTTTGGAAGATATTTTTGTGAATAGTAACTTGGTTAAAAAGTTACTTTGTGTTAAGTTTTATGGGTTAAGTTGAGTTGATGCAAACAACCCATATTATTAGAGTCGTTGGAGTAATAAGGTGTGTATAATAGACACACAACAAATGGTTATTGATTCACCATGTCTAATCAACATAAGAATCAACTAGTCCAGAGCAAACGGCTACTGGTAAAGACTTATCAAATCCGTTTATGGTTGATAGTTTACCAAAAACTAGGTTATCAACTCACCATACATCCATGTGATCAAGAGTTGGCTAGTCCATAGCAAACGGCTCATGGTAAAGACATGTCAAATCCGTTGATAGCTGGTAGTTTGCTAAAAACTATGATAAGAGCAGCAAATGTTCATGTTTTATTAACCACTGCTCTTTGATATTTTTGTGAAAATTTTACCACTGCTAGTTCATCAGTTAGCACTGCAAGTGTAATTTTTCCACTGATGACTAGCCGTTACAACTGTTGTGTCAGTAATCTATTTTTTACTAGCCGTTGTAAAAATAACCGTCTTTCCTTATTAATAGGGTAAAATTTTTTGTGAATTATCTTCTTACTTATTATAACTTATTTTTTTCCAAAGATAATTATTTCCAAAGATAATTCACATTGTGCAACCTCCTCAAACCCTATTAGTATAAATTCATTGTCATACGGCTTGATTTTTATCTTGATTACTAACACTTTCATTCTTTTTTTCACAAATATCATGGCGATTCTAAAATTTGTCGAGGAGCACAACCAAGTGGCCTACTTACAAAAGTCGAATCAGAAGAGTGGCCCTGTTTTTCATCAGATTGTGGATTTCTAAACATAACTCACATAAGGTATGCCTTAATTATTAATCCCACAATCTATGTCTCTCATATCAAACAGTTCTGGAACACTGTGGAGTCCATAACTCTTGAACAGGGAGACACACAAGAATCTGTGGATGCTCTAAGAGCCACAGTTGATGGGGTAACTATTGATGTTACTGAGTCATCCTTGAGGAGAATTCTCCAATTGGATGATCTCAATGGTATCATCACATTACCTAATTCAGAAATTTTTACAAATATTGCTTTAATGGGGTATGATACATCAGATCAAAAAGTCACTTTTAGAAAAGGATGTTTTTGTCCCCATTGGAGATTTTTGATACATACTCTTCTACATTGCCTAAGTCCTAAGAAAACATCTTATGAACAATTTGCATCAACCATGGCATATCCTTTGGTTTGTTTGGCAACAGATAGGACTTTCAATTGGTCAAAGTTTATTTTTAATAATATGAAAGGCAATGTAAAGAGTACATATAAATTTTTGATGTATCCAAGGTTTGTGCAAGCAGTGTTAAATGAGTTTCAACTGCGACCTCACAACAGAATTTATGAACCTTCCATTCTTAAGCCAAAAGTTTTTCAAAATATGTCTAAGGCTTCAGAACTTTGGAATGGGCAGGTTCATCCACTTTTACCTCAAATGCTTGCTAAAATTTCTCAAGTACAGGGTGAGGATGCATCAATCCCAGTTGCATCTCAAAACACACCCAATATTGTTGTTCCACCAATTCAACATACCCCTGCAGTCACGCACACTTATGAGAGAAGGTCTAAATCGCCAACTTCTCTCATCTCAACATTGCATGTTGCTGAGCCTTTTGGTGTAGGCACAAGCAGTGGTGGTTCAAGGCTTAATCCTAGTCCAACTAGGGAAGAGCCTGAATCCATGCCTCATGATTCACCTCTCCCAGCAGGTTACACAGTTGGAAGTGATGAAGGCAGTGTGCAACAAAATGAATTGATGGATATTTGTACCAAATTAGTCAAGCAGGTTCAAGCTCTGGAGAAAGATCTGGCACAGATTAAAGAACAACATGCCATAGAGCTGAAGACATTGAAGGATGAGATTCACAAATTGCAGAATGAAGTTGAGAATCTCAAGAAGCAAAGATCTCAGGTTGTATCATCATCCTCTTCACCTTCAGATGAGTTTTCTGCAAGTTCTACTAAAGTTTTGGGAGATTCTTCCAAACAGTGGAGGAAAACTGATGCAGAGTTTAAGGGGAGGAGAACAAATTTTGAAAAAGCATTTGCTGAGCTCAATGATTCTGATAATGCTCAAGCAAAAGATGATGTTGCTGAGACTGAGGGGAGGAAATTGGTTTTTGAAGATATGGATGCCGATGCAGGTTTTAACTTTGATGATTTAGTTGGAACTGCTCAACCAATTTCCACTGAAGCAGAACAAGTTCCCACTGAACAACAACTTACCACTGCAAGTGAAAATGTTCCAACTGCTAGTCAAGAAATTACCACTGCAGAGGAAGAAGCTGCCAGAAGAAGATCAGTTAAAGGAAAGGCTATTGTAATTGCTTCAGATCAAGAGACAAGAAAGATTTCTAAGTTTGAACAAGCTCAGATTGACTTTGATCATAGGTTAGCAGAGCAACAACAAGCTGAAGAGTATGAAAGAAAGAAAAAGATTAAAGAAGATGAAGTTGCTAGTTTCATGGAAGCAACTAGGTTGGATAAACTTGAAGCTGTTATGGCAGAACCTATTTCAAGTGTCTCACTAACTGTAATGCATGAGAAACCTCCAGAGTTTACCTATGTGCCTACAGAAGAAGAGATTGATTATTTGATCAACAATGATCAAATAATTAGGAAGAAGGCTATTGAATTGATTGCAAATACAACCTTGGCTGAAGAACAAAGGTCTGCTCAACTTAAAGATTTCATTCTAATGAAAAATCAGCAGGCTCTTGATCAAATCATTGGAGATGCTAGAAAAGGTCAAAAGAAGCCAAGGAAACTTACAAAGGCACAAATTATTTCTAAGATGAAGACTTTTTGTTGTCATGTTGGTAATATGAAGATGGGTCAATTCAAAAGAATGTCACATGATCAGATTGAAGGTATTTACTACAGAATCAAAAGACAAGATAGTAACTTCATTCCAATGGATCAAGAACCATTATCTATGAAGACAAAAAGAACTGGAGTGAGTCTTGAATCTAAAGAAGCAAAGAAGTTGAAGACTCAGAAATCATCTCAAGAAGAAGAAGGTCCTAGCAAGTTGACTGAAGAGCAAGTTACAAACATGTTGTTCATAGAAACTGATGTGCTAAACATTGAACCTCTACAAGCAAAATATCCAGTAGTTGGTTGGGAAATCTTTTCTGATAATTTTGGTGCTGCTTGGAAGATCATCAGAAATGGAAATGTCACAAATATCTGTAGAGACTTTGAAGACATTGTTAGATGCTGTGATAGAGAAGATTTGGATACCTTGTGGAAAATTGTTCAAGATCAGTTTAAGAAGGAAGAACTTGTTGATATCAAAGCTAAGGAATTATGGGTTCACTTCAGAAGATTATATGAACCTGATCCAAGTGATAGATATTGGAGATTTGAAGCTCATAGTACAAGAACTTTGTGGAAATTCTATGATTTAAGTTCTGTACATCATGTTTCTACTCAAGATGGAGTTGATGTTTTTATGCTGGCTGAGAAAGAATATCCATTGAGAGCAGGAGTATTAACAGTGATGTTGTCAGAGAAGCTTAGGTGTTGGGAAAGAACTGAAGTCATAGATGATTTGCTGCAAAGGATTTATGATCAAAGTGTGAGAGCTGATAGAGAGTTAAGAAGAAGAAGATAAGTGTTTGGAAGAATTCCCATATCCTCATGTTTATTGATTACTTGAAGAAACTTATTAATTTATGTATTAATCATAAGTTAGGGGAGGATTGTTGGGAATTATACTAACAGTTACCACGGCTAAAGAAGAAGTTACAACTGCAGAAGATTGTACTTGCAGTGGAAACTCATTACCACTGCAAGAACAATATATTACCACTGCTTATTAGATAACTGTTAGGAAACGCATCTAGATAAATATAGAATAGATTTTGTGTATATCTTATTCTATTAGCTTTATACTTATCTTGTAGAATAGGACTCCTTGTGCTATAAAAGGAGATCCTAGGTTATAAGTTTACATACGTTTTTCTTAGAGCTTCAAGGTGTAACCCTAGTGATATCAAGATCACTCGTATTATTATTATTAATAATATTGGAGCTAATAGTTTGTTTACATACATTGTTTATTTACAACTGTCTTACTCATAATTAAATTTCTAAGTGTTACTAAGTAGATTCCGCATACTTAGTGATATAATTCAAAGTATTAATCTAACACAAGTTCAAGGTGTTAAGATCCATCAGAAATGATGACGGATTTCAATATGTTTGGTACGAGCATGTTGAACTGGATTTTTGCTTAGATCAATGGCTCCTTTGTTGTCACAAAGAATGGTGATGTCGTTAAGTTAAATTCCGTAGTCGACAAAAGCTTGCTTCATCCAAAGAGCTTGTTGACATGCCTTTCCGGCTGAAACGTACTCGGCTTCAGTTGTTGAGATAGCAAGAGCCGTTTGCTTCTTAGAGAACCATGAGGTGAGACAATGTCCAACAAAAGTACAAATACCACTTGTGCTTTTTCTATCAACATAGTCACCGGCATGATCCGAGTCGGCATATACTATGGTGTCTATTCCCGTTCCTTTGGGATACCATGAACCTAAATGTGTAGTGCCCTTAATATATCTAAAAATCCTTTTAACGGCTTCTAGATGAGTTGTCTTAGGATCTTCTTGAAAACGAGCACATAGACAAACACTAAACATAATGTCGAGTCTACTAGCCGTTAGGTAAAGTAGACTTCCAATCATACCTCTATATTTAGTACTATCTACGGATTCACTTTTCTTATCCTTGGTGAGTTTTGTTTCCGTGGACATGGGAGTTTTGATTGGTTTTGAATCTTCTAATCCAAATTATTTTCTTAAGCATGTCCTTAATATATTTAGATTGGTTAAAGAAGATACCATCTTCTAGTTGTTTAATTTGGAGTCCTAGGAAAAAGTTGAGTTCTCCCATCATACTCATTTCAAACTTGTCATGCATGATTTTTGAGAAATCCACACATAATTCTTGACAAGTTAATCCGAATATAATGTCATCAACATAGATTTGGACTATGATAATATGTGAATCTTTCTTCTTAGTGAAGAGAGTATTATCAACTAAGCCCATGGTATACTTATGGTCAACTAGGAAGGTTTTAAGTCGATCATACCATGCTTTTGGAGCTTGCTTAAGTCCGTAAAGAGCCTTTTTAAGTTTGTAAACATGATTGGGTTTTTCAAAATCGATGAAGCCCGGTGGTTGAGCAACATACACTTCTTCATTAATGACTCCGTTTAGAAATGCACTTTTGACGTCCATTTGAAAGAGTTTAAAATTGTGTGCACATTCATATGCAAGTAAGATTCTAATTGAATCGAGCCTACCAACCGGAGCAAAAGTTTCATCGTAGTCAATGTCTTCTTGTTGATTATATCCTTGTGCTACTAGCCTAGCTTTGTTTCTAGACACAATTCCATTTTCATCCATTTTATTACGAAAGACCCATTTTGTTCCAATTATTGTTTGACTCTTTGGTTGAGGAACTAATGTCCATACATCATTCCTAACAAATTGGTTTAACTCTTCTTGCATTGCTATTACCCAATACTCATCTTTAATGGCTTCATTAATGTTTTTTGGTTCAATGGTTGACACGAAACAAAAGAAGTTGCTTTCATTTTGAACTTTTGATCTTAGTGTTCTTTCATTAATGTTTCCTATGACACCATCTAATGGATGACTTTTAGATTCTTTGACATTGACAAATTCTTTGTTTAATAGTTCATCTTCCTTGTCATTACCTAAGATTTATTGACTTTCTATTGCATGGCTTTCAACTAAGTCATCATCTACCAAAGGTGATGTCTTAGAGGGAGGTGGACTCTCGTCAAATGTTACGTTTAACGATTCCTCGACTCCTAAGGTTTCTTTGTTCAAAACAATGTAAGCTTTACTATTTTGTGAATATCCAAGAAATACACCTTCATAAGACTTTGGGTCAAATTTTGTGAGATAATCCTTGGTGTTAAGAATAAAGCATTTACTCCTAAACACTCTAAAGTATCATAATGTAGGCTTTTTACCTTTATATAGTTCATAAGGAGTTTTATTCAAAAATGGTCGAATTAAGACTCGATTTAAAATGTACGTTGATGTGTCAACGGCGTTACACCAAAACTTTTGTGGAATGTTTTGTTCATTAAGCATTGTTCTACTCATCTATTACAAAGTCCGGTTTTTACGTTCTACTACACCATTAGATTGACGAGTGCGTGGAGCCGAAAAGTTATGAGTAATTCCATTTTTATCACAAAAGTTTCCAAATTGAAATTCATTATCAAATTCATGACCGTGATCCGTTCTAATAGACACAATACTAGACCCTACTTGATTTTGAATTTTCTTGCTTAGAATCTCAAATTTATCAAAAGCTTCATTTTTACTTTTCAAAAATTTTGTCCAAGTATATCTTGAGTAATCATCTACTATGACCAAAGTATAGAAGTTACCTCCATAACTTTGTATAGCGGATGGACCAAATAAATCCATATGCAAAAGTTCTAGACACCTAGATGTAGAAACCAAGTTTTTAGCCTTATGGCTACTATGGACTTGTTTACCGACTTTGCAAGCGTCACAAAAGTGTTGGTCATATTTCAACTTATGTAGGTTTCGAACTAAGTCTTTGGAGGAGAGGTTTTGAATTAGTCACATGTTAGCGTGTCCTAAACGTCTATTCCATAAAGTTGAAGATTCATCTAATGAAGTAAGACAAAGTTTGTCTCTAGATGTTTGATCCATCTTCATGACGTATACGTTGTTCTTAAGAACACCTTTGGCTATGGTTATACCATCTTTAAGTATTTTACTTCCATTTCCACTAAAAAGGACATTATACTTATTACGACAAAGTTGACTAATACTAAGAAGATTAAAACCTAAGTTATCAACATGAGTTACATCATCTATAAAAAGGGAGTCATGAGAGATTGTACCTTTTCCGATGATTTTGCTCTTAGCTTTACTACCAAAAGTAACATTACCTCCATCACATTTGTGATAAGTTGAGAAGAGGCTTTTGTTACCCGTCATGTGCCTTGAACAACCGCTATCTTTAATCCATTCATTCGGTTCCAAACATACTTTGAGGTACACCTATTTTACAAAAAACACTCAAACATTTGGTCCCCAAATTCTCATGGGTCCATTTTGGTTAAGCATACCATTAACTTGATTCAAGTATGAAAAAAGAACATAAGGGTTCCATGACATGTAATTTGGAGTTTGGTAATGTCCAGGAGTGTTTTGATTCCAAACATGTTGGTAGTTTGGTCATGTGTTGTAGTTACTCTTTGGAAAGGGGCGTTTGGGAATTGGAGTCTTAGGTCTTGGTTGAGTAGTTCTAGCTCTAAATTCGTTTTTACTAAGTCCTACTCCAGTTTTAAAGGCAGGTTTTGTTCCATTTTTATATGTGACTTTAACAAATTTTGAACGATCCGATATGGAGGATGTTACTGCTGCAGCAGACCTGGCGGAACCTTTGGGTTCAACGGGCGGAACCCTAATTTGGGTTCCGTCTGTTCCGCGGGCTGCTGTAGCAGTTTTGTGAGTTTCTTGTGCTTTCTTTTCTTGTTTCGTTTGACTCTTTGAAGTTTCTAATTTCATGAAACCTAGTCCTGTTTTATCAAATGGTGACTTTTGAAGTTTCATAATTTCATTCGCACAAGATATGCTCTTATCGAACTTCTTAAACTTTGTGGTTCGTTTTATTAGATCATCTTGAGTAATTTTAAGTCTTTCAACTTCGAGTTTAAGCTCTTCACATGATTTGTACGATGTGTCAATACCTTTACTCTTTTCTAATCTCTTAGCTTTTTCTTTTAACTCATAAACTTCATTTTCTAAAAACTCCTTTTTAGTTTCAAAAACTTATTTTTGTTTATGATTTTTATGCTCAATTCACAAAGTTTGTTATATTCTTTTTGTAAGGTGTCATCATCTATAGAAGAATAAGATGAGTCGGAGAGTACCTCATTTGAGTCGTGAGTCATGAGAGCAATATCATCATTCTTTGGCTCATCGTCATCTCCTTCATAGTCACTCCAAGCACCACCCACAAAGGCTTGTTGAGACTTGCTTTTGGGTGGTTTTGGACATTCTCCTACGAGATGACTTGTGTCTCCACACCTATAGCATTTTCTTTCAACCTGTCCTTTCCTATCATATCGATCTTTTCGGAAGGTTTTCTTGTCATCTTTAGGTTGCCTTACAAACTTCCCTCGTCTACGAAAGAACTTCTTGAAGTCTCTAACGGCCATAGCATATTCTTCATCATCACTATCCGAAGTAGATTCTTCATCATCACTTGATTGGACTCTAGCTTTCAAGGCAATGGACGTAACCTTTTCTTTCTTGCCTTTAACTATTTTCGAATCATTTTCCATTACCATTTCATGAACTTTGAGGTTACCAATTAGCTCGTCAAGTGACATGCTTGAAAGATCATTGGATTATTCAATTGCCGTCACTTTTGCTTTCCACTTCGGATGGAGTGCTCTAAGGAATTTCCTGACAAAATTCTTGCTACAGAAAGATTCATCAAGTGCTTTAAGTGAAGTAATAATAGTGTTAAACCTAGCAAATGCACTATCAATTATCTCATCCTCGGGAATAACAAATTGTTCATATTGTTGAACAAGAAGATCAATTTTGTTATCCTTAACTTGTGAGTTTCCTTGATGAGTGACTATTGAAGATTGCCAAATATCTTTGGCGGTTTTACACATAAAGACTCTTTCATATTCTTTCTTAGGCAAAGCATTGTAAAGCATAATTTTAGCTTCATTATTTTTAGCAATCAATTTCTTTTGATCATCATCTTTACTATTAGTAGCTATATTATCACCATCAATGATTATATACCATAAATCTATATCTTTAGATTTCACGTAAGTTTCAAAATGGTTTTTCCAATATATAAAACCATTTGCTTCAAAAAGTGGTGGTCTTTGCATAGATTGCCCTTCTTTGTAATTTTCAAAATCCATGGATCGTTTCAAGTTTTAAAACACAATATATTTTAAAAGCTTGAGTAACGTAGCTCTTGATGCCAATTGTGAAAAACTAGAAGGGGAGTTGAATAGTTTACCGTTTAAAAACTTTAAACTTGTTTAATTATCTTTTGAAACTTTCCGTTTAATCAAAGATATGAACACAAACACAATATATAACATGCAAGAATAAAGAAAGAAACGATCAAACCACAACACGAGTATTTATCGTGGTTCGGCTACAAGGACTCTTTTTCCTTGCCCTACGTCCACGCCCCGAGTATCCAACTCGAGAGTTTCTTTCACTAGTCAACAAGCTCCTTTCACCGGCGGAGAAAACCTTACACGTCGCTTATACACGTTTACCGACACTAAGCTAGTTGTCGAGTTATTTTACAAGGGTACAACCACTCCCGTTAGTTCTTTTACAAGAGTACAACAACTCCCGTCACACTTTGTATTTTGAGGACTAAAATACTAACCGATCACTACTGAAAATATACAATCAAATGAAGTGTAAACTACACAAAGTCTACACGATGCTAAGCTAACAAGTCTTGCAACATTGTGTTGAATACTTGTAACTTTATATGAACTTGTGAACTTCTTTGCTATAAAAGAAACTTCACATATAAATGAGATGTTAAAGGGTTAGATGAAAAAATGAATGTATGTGTGTGAAAATCTAATGCAGAGTGATAAAACCAAAATTCAAACATATGGCTTGGTATTTATAGCAAGACCTTCTGCAGGTCTGGCGGATATGGCGGAACCCTCAGATGGGTTCCGCCCGTGTACCCCAGGGTTCCGCCAGGCTTGCAGTTGGTTTTGCAATAAATCATTCAAACCAACCAAGGTCACATCAAATAAAAACTAGTCAAACACAAACTTGTGTAAGAAGACTTTTGGTTAGTCAAACACACAATCTTTCCTTAAATGTATATTGACAAACTTACCATAAATGTGATGTGACATTTCTATTTTAAGAAATAAAAAGTGTTGTGTTTTATGTGAAATGTAAAATGTAGCAAATGTCTAATTATGCAATGCTTTAAACTAAAATTAAGTTTTACTTAGAAACTAAAGTTTACATTTTGTCGTTAACAAAACTTAGCAAAGATTGTAAAATATAAATAACATTTTTAGGCGATATTTGTATTAACTAAAAAACAAAATAGCAAAAGACAAAATACTTTTTAAATAACGTTTTTAGGCGATATTTTGTCCAAAAACGTATTATTTTAAATCATTATACTTTTTAGCTACAAGACAAAATAGCAAAGTCGCCCAAGAATATAAGCACCAGTCGCCCAAGAAATTAGTTTGTTACTAGTACTATGAAAGTACATTGTGGGGACAACCAAATGGACACATGTCACAATTATGATAGAGTTGCTTAAGAACTTTTGGGAGAGAGTCAGTCGCCCATGAGGTATTTGAAGAAAATGTTTTTTTTTTTTTTTTTTTAGTTGGGGTAAGTACATATGTACTTTTGGAGATTACCTCTTAAAAGAATGTTAAGGCTACTAGGCAAGGTGTTAAGGTATCACCAAATGGCCCCACTTCACACTCCTTCTCCCTTGCCTACCATCCATGATCACGCGCGGGGACCGATTCTCAAAATAAAATTTGGTGGTCTGACAACCAAATGAGAAAGAAAAAAAAAAAAGGGACCCATTAATTATTTTTTATTTTGTGTGTGTATGTGTGGAGTATTTAGTGGGGTATATTTTTATAAAATGGGTATTTAATGAAATGTGAAGTTAAAGTTAACCTTGCCCTCTAAAAGGTGAAGAGTGGTGAAGGGAAGTGAGAAAAGAAAGAAAGCTGACGTGGCTCTGATGTGTATGGTGAAAGTGTAGTCACCTTGTCTACAAGCCTAAGATCATTTGCTAATCAGGTACTACTGATTATATATTTAAACGTGTCAAAGTCACGTGCAATGTCATCTTACATATCATGTAAGGCAGTGCGTTTTTAAATGTGTCGGAGTATAAGATTTTCATCCTTAGATCTTTAACTATTTCTCCTTAATCGTTTATAGTATATTCTCTACCTCAAAGACAAGAATAAGGTCTTGCTTTTCTCATTGTTTGTCACCTGGATACATATTTTTATCGCATCATCTAACTTTAACATCTAAATAATGATTTCTGTCAACTTGAATACTACAATAAGGGTAATAGACAGTTTCTATAATATACTAGATGAAAAATCACAATAATAATGCATGACTCAAGTTATTAATAAAACTAAAGTATAATGACTTATTTGTGTCTTAGCCTTGCCAAACACTATATTCAAGTATCTACGCATACCGAACACCCCAAATTTATTACTCCGTACTTGTTAGTGTGTGCCTGTGGCAAGTGAAACTCCAAACCGGCCCCATTCATTAAGAAATGGGCCAATAGCCTCGTAACTATTCCACTTTTGAAAAACCGGGCCCATAACCTTTACTGTCAACATTCAACAATATTGGGGGCAGTTTACTTTTTGTGGGCTTGGCCTTGGCACAGAATTGCATGTCAAATAAACGAATATAGTGGGCCATGTATGGTTTGTAGCTTATTAGAATGGTTGTTACTTGTTATGATTTTTGTTTTATTTTATTTATTTATTTTGATGGGTTTGTAATACTTAAAATGTCTGGAACACATCCTTATACTATATTATTACATAATACTACTGTTAGACTTAGTTAATATGTTTAGATTTATTAGTTCATAGTTTATAATGGGTGAAGTTGCGTAAATGGAATTAACTGTATGGCTAACGAATTACCCTCTCTTAACCTGCTCGAATAAGACACAGAAATGAACCGTGATGTTGCAACCTTATCGTCAAGAAACAACCATTAGCTGAATTTTAAAAAACCAAATAGGTGTCCTTGGAGGTAGCAATTATGATCAAGTCAGGCATTACATTACTTGGTTTAAATGTGTGCGTGTAGCATAACGACAGGATTTTCCTACTGCCTTACATGGCTTCTAATGTACTTGGATCTAGTTTAGTCCTTTGCCCGATCCAACAGTATTTGGGCTCCTTGTAACTGGCCTTTTGAACTTGGGCTTATCCAGTTATCAAGTGTTAACGTATTATATTTAGGTAAACCATTAAGTTGAAAATTTTAATTCAAATAGCTCATATAAACTTGTTCTACTACTGTAAGCTACAACATATCCTTGAATGTTGGGGTATTAGATATGTCATATGATTCAAGGTTAGTTTACTTGTTAAAAGTAAGTACTACTAGTCAAAGATAAGAAGATCATTTCGGTGACCATGACTATAAACTCTGAATAGTACCAAATGATATCGTTAAGTCCAAAAACCGATAATAGCGTTTTTTACTCTCTCGAGTAGATAGCAAGGATTACGAACCAAAAGAGTGATGGGTTGACATTCATAGATATGATGGGATTCCACATAGGGTCGATTGTGAAAAACAAGGATGACGAAAGATAGACGAAATGAAAATGGGGTCGAAGTAAAAAACCACGTGGACACCACTGTCGAGGCACGTGAACCCCTCATCCACAAAAGCACGTGCCTGCATCTTATGTTTTAGTTTACCAAAGTCATCATCCTCATATCCATTTATCAACTTACATCACATGCACACATTATTATCATTTTCACCTCCTATTGTTTTACTCTACTACAATCACTGCTTTGTTTTTATATTTGTACTTAAGACTATATTATACGATATTGGACACAATTTACTATGATGATACAGAGAATGTAGATGATGAACCAAAACACTCAAACCTCACAACACTCAACAAATAACACTTTGTTTCATAAATTGCATACACCTTTTAACAACAACATTATGAAACTCTCTTTGTATCTTTAATCCAACGTACTTTTTATATTATTCTCATTTTTACTGTACATTAGTTTTCATGTGGTGTTATACCAATTTTTTTTCTTAAGAAAATAAAAACGTGAGTTCCACTTCACAATTTTTCATTTACACATGTAGCAAAAATATACATATGGTTACATATTTATGTTTTCTTACTTCCTAGTTTTGTAACCATGTCTGTAAGTCTATTGTGGTCAAACTAAAGTGCAAAATTGCAAAACTTAAATGGTCAATACTTGTTACACCATGCTTTATTTCACAAAAAAGTTGACTTTCTTCTATTTGATGATTCATTAAACACTCTTGATATTTTAATGTAATTTGTTAGGGCGTCCATTTTATATATTTATTAATGCATTTATATGATTACAAGTACATCATACAAACTTACAAAGAATTAATCTAAGTTTGACCGAATTATTCAATAAGTTGTTACACAGTTATATACTCTGATTAGCTAATATTATAGTCAGTTGTTAAGTTGTGATTAGTTTTTATTAATCATGTTTTGGAGTGAGTCATCATGGGCATTAAACAATGTTTGTTTTGCTGTAAGCCTGTAAGCCTATACTTAGGCATGCAGTTCAAATTGTTCCATTTCGTCATTCACGAGATTAAAAACCCCGGCTGCTCTGACTTATCTTATCCAGTGAGGTAATACGATTAATTAACAACAACAATACTTAATCATGTCGAAGTAAGGTACGATAAGTAACAACAACAATACTTAATCATGTCTGAGTTAAGATATATTATGTTACATAACTTGAACAATTAAACTAGAAAAAAAAAGACTGAAAGGTAACAAAAACGGTAATACGATTAATTAACAACAACAATACTTAATCATGTCGGAGTTAAGATATATTTGTTACGTAACTTGAACAATTAAACTAGAAAAAAATACTGAAAATCTATATCAAGGACAAAGTATGTATTTCGTATTAAAAACCTATTAGTGGTCTTCGTACCTTTTACATACTAGAGAATCAAATACTTATCTACAAGGTTGTGATTTTTTCTTTAGCATGTATACAAAGTTATGGATTTGTAATTTTGTTACAGTTCTCACACTACTTGTGCATTTTGTTTAAATTATTTTACTTATGTTTGAGCAATTATATGTTATGGAGTAGAAGAGAAATTTATCATCTATTGGCAGAAAATGCAGTGAGAGAGAGAAGGCAGAAGATGGTTAAATTTTTGATAAGAGAATCTACAGAGAACCCAATGCTCCCTTCCCTACCATCATCATCCCTGCTTAGTGGGAACAATTTTTTAAGTCTATATCTACAAATCAAAATAAACTATTACTGCATGTCATACAACTCTCCAAAAATTCCAACTTATCTATCTCTATACATTTAAGGAGTTAGCATTCATATTTTACTAAGGTTGTTTACAATCATGTCTTTTATAATATTCACCCTGTCTCAAAAATATTATACACATTATCATTTTAAAATGTTTCAAAATATCTTCTAATCCTCATCTAAACCAATTAAAAAAGATTTTAGTAGGTAAATATGTCATTTGATTGGTTGAAGATTGTAGTAGTATCTCTTTTCTAAATTTTACGTTTTTTTTTTTTTTTTTTTTTTTTTTTTTTTTTTTTTTTTTTTTTTTTTTTTTTTTACTGAAAAAGTACAAATTGAAATAGTTTCTTAAACTTTAGTAGGTAAATATGTCATTTGACAATAATTTCTTGACAATCATTCATCCTTTCACTAAAAGGCTTGTGTTCAAATGATATCAAATGTTGTTTGAGAAACTTCCTAAATAAATGGTTAAGGGTTCAAATACCACTTAAAACATGTGAGATAGTTTGTGGTACAAATTTTGACATATTGTGAGATATTTAAAAATTGATGTTCTAAAATAAAAATAAAATCATTCTTTCATATTTGAAAATTAATTTGGTGCACAAATTGAAATAGTTCATATACCTTGAAAAATATTTAAGATTTCAGAAAAGAATTTAAATTTATAAATGTTTATAGAGAAATTTTGTTATATTCTATAATTTGAAGAATTTTAAAAAACATAGTTATAAATGGATTAAAAAACTAAATATATGCAAATAGTACCTATTACTATTATGATGAGAATCAGAAATTGTACTAACAAATCATAACAGCAAACGTAGGTAAAAGGGTGGTGAATATGATTCATTAGGATTTTGAGGATATTTTATCAGGTTTTAAATTAAAACTGGACGATTAGTTGCGCGTAGTTACGACGGTTTATAGTAGCTTTAATTTGTGTGTGCATTTTTTTATTTTATGTATATATGAGTGTTGAGTAAGTGAATGTAAAGAAAATTACTTGTTTAAATTATAATTAAGTAGTTAAATATTTGATAAATTGCATTTTTTTTTTATAAATAAAGGTATTTTAATCTTACAACATTACTTATTTTTTAAGAATACGTAGTATATATATTATTGTATCTTTTGTTGACTTGTGAGTTGTATTCTTGTATGCCTTCATATAATGTCGTGGTGAGTTGTTGATTGTTGTTTCACGTGAAAATTGTTTTGGGTGAATTAAGGTTAGTAGCTTGCCTATTAAAGACACAACTAGCTTCACGAGTGTTACAATTATTCTAAACATGTAGCTTAATTATATATGATTAAATTTACGTTAGTTAATATCAAGTATATCTTACGTTAACATCTATGATTTTCCATTGCGATTGAACATGCTATCCCGGTAGGATGATTTACAACGAATAATAATAATAATAATAATAATAATAACCTTATAATCGTCTATTTTATTGCATTATTATTATTTTAATGAATCATTATTGTTGCTTGAGATGATGATAAAGAGAGTTCCCATGTTTTAAAAATCCCTTTTAACAAGGATCTTGTTATAAAGCCTGGTATCCTCACATGCCCACTTTTATCTTCTCATTTGTTTTTCTGTGTTGGAAATCAGAATAAAAATATAAAGAAAGTTTACCCAATCCAAACCCTTCGATCCCAATTAAAACCAACCATAATAATGCTATCGAACCTTAACTAACTTTATACCTATTAATATTTTAGTATTTTACAGTGTGCATCTGATTCCCATTACATTATTATGGATGCTAATAATAATAAGCTAATAACCATGTTTTCATTGGCTAGCTTCAAACTCAAGCTTCATCTAAATATTTATTAAAAGCCACCAAATCCCTTCTTAAAGAACTTACACTTTACATGTACTCCACCTGTCATTCAATACTTTTTTTATAGTGTAAAAAGACGAGTTTTGTTAGAGAGCCGATATGCACACCACCAAAAATGACAGTGCACACTACAAAATCATATTTAAGATGCACATACTGCAATATCATATATGCATGCTTGTTTTTGATAATGTGCATATCACCTCCCGTTTTATTATCTTATATGTGATTTATAAAAACTCAAAATTTATGTCTTGATATGTAACCCTAATTCAGTTTTATTGGCTGCAATTTTGAGATCAGCCATTCCACAAGTAGTTTATTTTGTTTTGGATAAAAGTATCTTGCACATATAGTCTTTATTCTCACTTTGAGCATATATATAGTCTCTTTAAAATGCCGCTAAGTTAATCACTAACATAAGGTCACACCATACCTAGCTTCCGATATTGTCACCCGGGTGGCGTGTGCGTGCTAGTTAAGTGTTATCAGTTATACATCAGCGTTTTGCTAAACAAAACCTAGTATAATAAGAAAAATTGTTAACCCTAGAACGCTTATTTTAACTACTCCGTATATGTTTTAACCGAATTTTTAGAAATGATTAGAGGTGAGCTAGTAATTCATATCTTCGGGTCATTTTGTATTTTTATCTTCGACTCCATTCATCGAGCTAGACTTCAAATATCATGCTTCATATACGTACTCTTATAGTCATAAACTTTATGATGAATTATTTGGCCTGCTCAGTTTATACAACCAATCAGCAAAAGACATCATTTTAGCCCAATGTTTATTCAATGGAGTATATGAATTTATTTATATTGCGTGTCACGTCTTCGTCTATTGTACAACATGATAAAGACATATATGAAATATAAATAACACTGTAGTTGAAGGGCCTCTAATAATTCTTAAATCATTAAATTTTACGATGATGGGCAACTAACATATTTATAGTCAACTCCATGGAATCCTATGATGCTAAAATTAAACATATGATTAATATTATATTAGATCAACTACTTCAAATCAAGCAAAGTATTAAAACTCATTAAATGGTAGTATTTATTTATCTATGTGTTAATGGTGGGTATATACCAAATAAAGAATATAATCTCTCCATAATGCACTTGCCACTTGATTAAGCTTTCATCTTGTAACTCCAAATGAAGTAATTATAAGGTCTTAATCCTGAAAACATTGCACATTTTGTTGTTTAAAATCATGTGAAAAGAAGCCAAAAACACAACATGTGTATTTTACTTAATAAAGATAGGGTTATGAGTTTCGAAAATGACTTAAAATAATGATTTCCATATGACAATAATGAGGAATGTGGAATGACACCTAATCACAATTCATATAGGCTGCTAATAAACCCTCAAATAATTGATTGGCTAGCTAACCACCCCCCCCCCCCCCCCCCCCCCCCTTTTTTTTTTTTTTTTTTTTTTTTTGCATGTGGTCACCAACTGTATTTTTGCTTTCCATTGCCTAACGTAAACCCTATGTGTCACGATTATGATTCGCACAAAATTGACCACCAGAGTTTAGCCTTTCATAACTTGTGTCACATGATGTAAACACATTGGGGGCATTATAACTAAAAACATGATAGTGTTCTAATAAACTTAGCTAATATCGAAGTCATTTCATAGATCTAGTACTATTTATGTCGTAAATGGCCGGCGATAACGATATTTGGGGCATATGGATGATAATTAGTTTTGTGGGTCTCAACTAATTAAGTCTCAATCGATGTTTTAGTTATATGGATATTCCATTTAACAGTTTAACACTTTAACACATTTAATAGACTTACAAATTTTCGTATTTCCTCTTAATCCTTAGATTTGAGTAGGGCAAATGATATTAAAAGATAATATACTTGCCACAAATTCATCGAATGGGTAGTGAACTATTTTTTTTCATTTTGAGGGTAATTTTCTTTCAAATTCATCATCTTTAGGGAGTACCTTTTTTTATTATTTGCCCGATTTGAGTATATAACTAGTGTCTAGTGGCGAACCTAAAACTAAAAGCTATAAAACGTGTGTCACAAAAACTAAAGCAGACTTGTAACATCAAAGGTTGGGACTAGGTACGTTTTAAGGAAAATTCATCTAGTTCACATGAAGTCATGAACCCCCTCGACCCGCCTCTGGGTTTGACACATACTCTATTTTTGGATTCGAAAAAACTAACGATATTGTATTTTTATTTTGGAAACTACTCGTATAAGAAGCTATTGGTATTAACTTACTCATATCATTGATTTGTACACATGATCTATTTATAGTCATTGACAGGACACTGCCTACTTGCATGCGAAAATATACTAGCTCTCGCTTAAAGGACGACTCTTAAATGCATTTTAGGTATCTTCCTGCAAAAATCAAGTTACCTCACCAATACAATCTTTTATTTCTTTTTTGGTATAGAATTAGGCATTTATAAACTGAGAAGTTGAAATAGAGCATTAACTATGTCATGCAAATAAGTTGGAGATAATACTAGAAACTAAAGAATAGTTAAAACTTAAAACCAATCTTATACAAGAATATATATAATAATCTTGATGTTAGCCAGGGTACGTTGTTTTCTTATGAAGCTCGTAAGCACTAATAGTCGATTTGTGTCTTATAAAGCTCGTAAGCAGTAAGCTAGTCGATTTGTATATCGATGTACCATTTGGTGTTGAAAAAAAGTAAATACAGTATATGTTTCTTTTTAAGATACCAGACATCGAATCTCCATCTACGTATGCTCTTGACTTTCGTTTAAAACACATACCCCGTGACCTTCATTTTATGCATGATTCATTCTTGTAAATGGCTTGATAACAATAATTCATTCTTGTATAAACAGCTCATCAAGTCAAAATGTATTGTGTCACGTTAAACTTTGTTGGTATATAATAAGTTTCAATAGATCATATCCATGTAGTTGGGCAATTTCTTACTTCTATTGTCGACAACAAGCACACTCCCGTGAACCTAATAGATTGCAATACGAGACTATCATGATCTAATCTCGTGTTGTTGGTGATTTAAGTGTTACCAACTAATTTATACAATATGTACATGACCGAAGGACTTTCAGTTAAACTAGACTATATGCTAATAGATCGGGTGCATACTTAATGACTTAACTAGATCGGTCACAACGAATAGTGAGGGTTTCGTCCCCTTACAAGTTCTGAGGCAGCTGTTATCCAACATATATTCCGTGTAATTCACACGTTAGAGGGTCAAAATACTAAACTTGAAAAATGAACTCGATACCACTCGATCAAAATAATTCATCAATTATCATCTTACCTTTGCTAAAATCTAACACAAGCCTAGTGCTAGTTGTTGTTGTGGGGTTTAACCACCATGGTTTCATTTTGCAATCATCAATCGTTTTAGATAGTAAAAGGATCATTATCTAAAACCCCGAATTCACTTTCAATCATTGAGTAACCTATAAAAAAACAAAACAATGTACATTATTTCGTTCATCATAGGACACACTAGCTAGCAACATATTAAACTTTGGCCCTATCCGAAAGATAAATGTCTATGGGACACTATAGCCTAGAGTGGTTGTCTAGATGTTGCTCATAGTCCTTCAATTTCACTATATTCAGGATCATGCATACATGGAAGAGACATTATTATGGTATTGAAAAGCTACAAATGGTTGTACAATGCAATGAGGCATCAAAACTAATTAGAATATGGCCTCTTTTAAGTCTTTATCTTTGTAGGTTCCACATATGTCCATCCTTAAGGCTTTAGCTGTCTTGACAGATGGCACCTACATTGACTAGGTACAAGGTTTTTAGACCTCCCTGTGTGGTCCTTAAACTCTTGAAGATGGCTTCCCTAGTCCCATACTGTATAATATACTGTCGATGCTTGTACATTGGTGTAGCGAATCTCTTACTTCTACAATACTTTTTGTTTGGTAGGGAAAATGTGTCGAAAGGCTAATCTTATGTTTATGTGTGTATGTATAATGAAATTATTACATGTTTGATTTTTTAGAATACCGGGTGTCATGATAGTCTCGTTATCAAAAGTTATTGCCCCATCAATTCAATACAAAAACGATAGTGAATCATCTGCTATAATAACGTTAAAATCTGCACGACACACTCACACACATGCACTCAACATTGTCACCACAACTCTGCTCCACAATGTCGGAACAAGATTGGTGAAACCAATGGTGTAACGTGATGAGGTATCATCTCCTACGAATATTTCGGATGAGCTAATTGATGAGTGTGTAAATACTCATCATTTTTATCGTATCTGAACTGCCAAAACATCCAAAAACACTCAAATACGCATAAAAATACTGAAAATATCCCAGGATTGTGTTTTATATGTTTCTGATGCAAAATGTTTAAAAACAAATGAAAAATGAACAAAGTTTGCACAATTGGCAGTTTCAGTCCCTCAAGTTTTAAAAATTGACAAAACTAGTCCCTGAAAGTTTAAAACGAAAGAAAAGTAAACCCAAGTCCTTTGGAATTAAAAAATTGTCAAAACAAGTCCTTGGGTGAAAAGTTTGAGAAAATTACACAATTGGTCCCTCAAGTTTCAAAAATGGCAAAACGAGTCCTCGGGAATTTTAAAATTGGAATTTATCAAATATTTCCCTTGTACTATTCACATGTTGCAATTCTAGTCCTTTTGATAACTTTTGGGAATATTACAACTCAACCCTTTAAAAATCAGAAAAATACACTTTTGGTCCCCGGGTATCTAAAAATGGAAATTTAACTTTTACGGTCCTTGGGTTGTTCAAATGTGGCAAGTTTAGTCCTTTGGAATAGTTTGGGAAATATACATTTCTGGTCCCTTAATTTTCAGAAATTACATTTTGGGTCCTTGTGCTTATTAGTAAAACCAAACGGATCTTTGTGTTATTTATTTCCAAAGCCCACTCTCCCCTAATCCAAATAAAACCCAAACAATTACCCCAAGCGCATTACCATCCTAGCCCAACACTCCTAAAATAATACACCCTTCACCCCGTTTTTATTTAACCTGGGTCAACACCAGTCAAACCCTAATCCCTTTCCCTCCCCCGTGACTCCTACCCCTGCTACAAACCTGCAAAAGAAAACATCATCATCACCCCCTCCTCTGCCACACGCCACCCCTACTCCACTACCTTTCCTCCACAAAACTACAAACCCCCCCCCCCCCTCCTGCCAAATACTAGCTGCCAAGTTGTATACCCCACTTTCCCGCCAAAAGGGATCAAACGGCCATGAGCCATTCTGCTCATCCAAAGGCCCAAAAGAAGAGTGAGAAACTTCCAAGAAGCCAATTTTTGAAGCCTATAAAAGGAAAAGAAGGAAAAAGCAGAAGGCTGACTAGTTTTTTTTACAAGTTGTAGTTTACAATTTAATTAGTGTAATTTTAGTTAAAATGTTTTAGCTTTGTAAAAGATTAGCGTAATTGCTCTTTAAATTCAAGAATTGTTGTAAACTTTTTCGTATGAATAAAAATTTCTGATTTACATTTGCAAATTACTTTCTGTATTTCTGTCTAAGCTTTCTAAGGGTTTCAATCATATGGTTACAAGCTCATTTGGATTATCTAATGGCTTGTTGTGAGTTTTTGTATATGCATTCTGTTTTAAAATTGTTCCTTTTCCCATGGTCAATGAAAGTCAAAGTAAAACTTGTGGGTAGATAAGTCAGATTCAGATGGACCAATGGTTGTACTAATTTGTTTCTAACAAACTAGAACTTATATACATCCATGCTACCTGAGTTGAGCTAGGATTGGAGTAAGTGTCCCTTTTTATATTTCCATTTTAGCACAACTTGCCTAATTTTTCTTATTGTGTTTTAGTTTGTTTAAATCAGCTTGTATAATGTAGTGTGTATCTGATAGCTGCTAGACATTGCTTAGTGTAGTGATTGAGTACCCTTATTGAATTGTTCTTGACACAGCTTTGGTTTTCAAACCAACCGCCTAGTTATTGCATATCTGTGATTTTGAGCCCTAGTTGTTTCTTGCTGGAAATTGTTATTGAATTTGCTTCTGCTACTATTTTTTCATTTGATTTGATCACCTGTTTGCTAGTTATTAGCCTAAATCCTTTGTTTGCTTTGAAAAACATCCCATGACAGTGCATAAGGGGGTGTTTGGAATTGTTGTTTTGGTTAGGAAAATGTTGTTGCTATTGGCCTAAAACCCACTAGCCATTATCCTTATGCTCAATTTAGTCCATTGCAGCTTTTACTTTGGAAGCCATAAGAGAAAAAAGTCAAATTGGCTTTCAAAATTCCTTAGCAGTTTACTGCTGAGAAATTTAGGTGGATTGATCATACACTGTGTTGCTTTAGTAGTTTAATTAGCTTAATTTAGGTGGAATCCAGTTTAATGATGCATGAGTAGTTATTTAGGATTAGTTTAAATTCATTTTAGTCAATCTTAGTTCACATTCATAAAAAGTCAAAGTCCTTGACTGTGAAAATGGGCAGTTTTCCTTGGTGATTTCTAGGGTTCAATGTAGATTAGAAATGATTAGTTACTGTTGATTCTTAATCCTTGATAGCTTGTTGACATGTTGAATCAATTTTTGGACCATACGCTTATGTTTCATTAGCTTAATTCACCACTTGAAAAGTTCTGAGTGGACCTAAAGGTGCCCTGCTCACAGACTTGACCATATGCCCCAACCAATTTCACTTGCTCACCTTTGCATCATAGTCTTGTTCTTTGTTGTTTTGGGATCACATATATTTGTTTTTAGTATATTGCTTTTTGTTTTTCCTTAAGTGCTTATCTTTCTAGCTTATTTTGCCCCTCGTAATGAACCCTTAGCTCCCCTTGTCTGCTGCTACCTCAGTAGCAGCTGAGATTGTTAATTTCATTAAATTGCTTTGTTCTTGTTGTAAATTGTTGTCGTAATGTGCTTTTAGATTGAGTGAGACCATTGTACCTTTATTTTTACTCTTGTGGTAACTGTGCTCTATTTGCTTATTGCATATACTTACTTAATACTCAGTCCAACTGCTTGTACCAATAAGCTCATATCTAGCTTGTTTTTGGAACCTAGAACTCAAACCTTGGTTTAATCTGAAGCCCCCCACCTCAGCTCTCCATATAAGGTCTCCCTTGGGACCCTTGATCACTCAGGTGGGCCCCATTGTGGGCTGCAAGTGCCCTCTCAGGCCTGTTTGGCTAACAGCTTAGGTATAAGCTTGTTTGAACTTTTTGGCTTCTTTCAGTTACCACACTTGTTTGTTTTAACTGATTCCTGATTTGTTTTAGTAACTTCCAGTTTATTCTATCATTTGGCCAGACCTTAGCTTATTGGGAGCTTATTGTCCATTGAAAATCCCATTTAGACCCACTGTTGGATACATAAGCCCTCACTAAGCTTAATTTAGCTTTTCACAAGAGTCGTTTTCACAAAAGTTTAATATTTTCAGTATTTTAGTAAGTTTGTAAAATAAAAATTTAGAAAAAACCAAATTTAATTTCTAGTGATAGCTTCTATTTAACATAATTTAGCTTTTTAATTTTTCTTTTTAAATTTTTGTCAAGTACTCATATGTTTTTATATTTTTCTTAAATTCCTGGTATATTAAAGTATTAGTAGGAATTTTTCCAGATTTTTACCCTTTCATTTAGTATTTATTATAATTAGTATTAGTTTAATAATAATTAATTAATATTAGTTAATTAAATAGGTTTATTAATTTTTATTTAACAACAGTACTTTTTTATATTTTTCCTAGGTTTTATATATCATTAAATAATTTTAAGAAATTTTTCATAATTTTCACTATTTATTTTCTATTTTTCTTAATTTTAGTTAATTAATAAATAGTAGTTAATTAATAATATATAGAAAAAAAGTAGGAAAAATATATTTTTTTAGCTTTAAAATTACTTTTATATTATTTTAGAATTTTTAGAATTAAATTTTCATTTTTCTAGCTTAAATTCATAATTAGTGTAATTTAAATATTATTAATTAGTAATTAATTAATAGTAATTAATTAAATAGTGTAAAAATTATTTTTCTTTTTCTAAAAAATTTCTTAAGTCATTAGGATTATAAAAATATAATTTTCCGTTCGTTGGACTTTATTTGCTCACGTTTCACTTTTATTTTTGCGCGTTCGCGTTATTTTTAATTCAAACGCGCGTTTTTAGGTTATCTTACGTTTCTAGGTATTCTGATCATCAGTAATTCTTCCAATAGTGTTTCTAAGCTATTTTCATTCCTCATCTCATAGTGTAATCATACAAACCAAATTCCTTACCTTTCTGTCCAAATTCACCCGATCACAAACCCGTTTTAAATACCATCCACACCTCGTCGGGACATAACGACCCGGGGAAACCCTATACTTCCACAGAGCATTGAGCCTTAGGAGTTTGACTTGTTTGACCACATCCGTGGTTGAATTTAGTTGACTGCTTTTGCCTCAATCACTAATCTTTCCTAATTGAGCATCTATCGATGAAGATTAGAGAACTGCTCTACGCTAGAACGGCCCTCCGGAAAAGCTAGGGTTACGGAGGTTATGCTAGGTCCTGAGGCAATGGCGAATGAAAGATTGTTTCCTCCGTAGCTTGACAAATAAACACTGACAACAATTGTACGGCGAGGTACGGATAGAACAATGTTTGGTCTATAGTGCTCGCCGAGCATGTTACAACAACCCGAGCCCCGAAAGCAAAGGCTTGTGCCCAGTAGTGATTATCACGCTGCACCAAGACAACAACTTCGTCTTCACAATCTTGCGAAACATGGGTCATGTAGTATCAATTGAATCGTTAACCCCGGTGAACGACACACGATCACACAAACTCCGCTCCTCGCTACTTTTTTCTCTTGATACTTTATCTCACTAAACTTCTTTTTGAACATATAGACATTCTCACACCGGAGCTTGGTATCGAATTCAATACCTGAAAGGGGGAGCTAACGATGCTTTGTCTTATTTCAGCTAAGGGACGTAGGAGAAGCCAGCAGTAGATAAAAATTACTTTTTTAAAATTGCTTAAACTTTTTTGGCGCCATCTTAAGCGTCCGTAATTATTTCTTAAACCAATCAATACACTGTATAACTTTTTGGGGATACGCCGTATCGGCTGCAACCACTGCAGGTCAAGCCTGCTCATTTTCTGCAGTTCTTAAAATCAATATAAACTTAACTAAAACAATTCTATAAAACATGTAAACTCTGGAAATACTTTTTCATTAACATAAAACATGAATACAATACATAAATTTCTTAAGCAGAAGCATACATACTACAAGCGTGGGTATTAACCCAAACACCCCTGTTTTGACCCATAAGAAAAATACTTATACAAATATTGTTTTAAAGAAACATAACTATAATAGTTTGGGGCATTAACAAGTTGAGTAAGAAAAAATTGATGAGATGCTCGTCACCTACAAATACGAGTATTAATGTTCCCTCTTATCTTCTTCTTAATATACTAGCGTAGAAATCCATATAACCTAACATGCAAAAATGGTAACCGAGCATGGTAAGTCCTGATGACATAGTGAGTAAACAGTGATGATGGCTAAAACGTGGACTGACACATGATATGATCTATAATGCTACTAGAGTTAAGCTGAAACTGATACCTGGCACTCTGACGTAAGCTAATATCTATTCTAAGACTGAAGGTGTCTCAATGACTAAATCTGAAATTGAGATTGAGCTATACTGTATCTGAGCTGATCATTGAGCTACTGTAACTGAATTGATATGTGACTATACTAGACGGAACTAATAACTGCACAATACTAAAACTACATTGTTAACTGGGCTATAATGATACTGAGTTCATAACTATGCTATACTAATACGAAACTGTACTAAAACTGAATTGATAACTCTATATCTAATTCATACTGAGTCTGTAACTAACTCATATTGTATGTGTAACTAAACTGAATCTAAGTCTATAACTGAGCGAATATTGATCCTATAACTGAATTGATCCTGAAACTATAAGATATATAATAGTCACATATCATGTATGGAATTCTCACAACTGTGAGTATTCATATGCGACCTTTACCACCCTCTTACAAGGATGTAATCTGGGTATCACATAATGTACGGGAGATTTTTAATCAATCCCGTAATAAGTGCATAAAGCAAGGGTCATCCACGGAGGACGCTTTAAAAGCATATTCCTCTTTCGCTTTTCTAAAGCGCTCTATACATAACTAATGGAACTTCATGCATGCCCACTTGACATAACAATTAATGCTCCGTGAAAGCATCCTTAACGTGGATAATTTTTCAGCTATACCCGAATTAGGGCATAAACATGCCTAATACTCGACTATATATATAAGTTACGGCAGTAATGTAGCTAATGGTGCTTAACCAAGACACCCGCGACATGAGTTGTGAACTACTATGCGCATAACTAATTTCTCTTTCTTGACTATAGCTTTAAACACAAACCTCATCAGAAAATGTACATGCTGAATACTGGGTAGATACGTCGTATCCCTATTCTAGGATACGCGGTATCTCCAATTTGGGATACGCCGTATACATCGATACATAATACATGTGGTACACTGTATCCCCATTTTGGGATACGTCGTGTCGACTCTACAGTAGGTATGCACTAATTTCTGCAATTTTATGCACCTAGCCGAATTACCATATGGAAAGATACATGAACTATTCTACTGAAAAATAACGTATAAACGATCTAAAAACTCTGCTAAAACATAAACATAAACTAATACTAGCACTAAACATGTGAAACTTGTATAACGAGCTACTACTAAACCGTTACTCACCTCGGTTGGCTTAGGCACTCCTCAAGCATTCCCGAACTTTTCGAAACCACCTAAGCACCTGTATATCATTCTAAGGGTGCGTTTGGTATCCTGCAATGGGAATTAGAGAATGAATTTTCATTTCAATCATGTGTTTGTTTAAGATGTAAATCTTTTAAATATGAGAATGAATGGTATATATCCATACTCCACATACTTTAAAAAGGCAATGTATAAATCTTTCATACCTTAGGGGCCCAGCACTACTACCAAACTCATACCTATTGTGATTCATGACAGTATACCAATCACACCCTAATATTATAAAAAAAATGTTGCAACATCATTTGCATAAGAGCTATATCAAAGTAACTAATTTTGATACTAATTTGGCATTGTCCCAACACCCTTTTTGGGCATAACTAACCTTAACATCATGTTTAACACGATTTAACCATAGATTTCTAATCGTAAACATCAAAGTTACTATAACATGATTAACCGTAATTCCTCATGCCAACATAATCTGTGTTCATCAAACATGTCTAAAATTTTACAATCTTGACTAAAATCAACATTAACATACTAAATAAGCAAAACCTCCAAATTTCCACTATGAATCTTGAAACTATACCAAATTAATTCACATACCTTGATGGTTTAGTTAAGGAATCTTAAAACATCTTGTAATCAACATGGTAACTGTTAGTGCAAATATTACGATATTTAATCTATACAGTCTCGTTTGTTTTGATTGATGACAAACGTATAACTTGATACATAACGTAAAATATACAAGTTACTTGTAATCATACTTTGTCTCAACAAACATTCAACACCTCTCAACGTCTCGAGTCATCGTATGCTACAACACAGGTTCGTACATGTTTGTTATGTAGTATTATGATCAAACCCTTTGACCAACCATTTAGAATGACTAAAATACTTTCAGGGTCTTTAAGTATTTTAGGTGTCAAAGTGCACTTTAGGTGTCAAATTGAATAAGTGCCACTTTATGTGTTAAAGTAATATTAGTAAGTTTTACAAATGATAAAAATGTGATGACATTAGGAATCAAACATTTTTAGTAACTCATTAACTTACTATAACAACATTACTTAGGTAATATATACATTTTACAAGTTTACTTTCATATATATTTCTTAATCTTAAAATAGAAATATATATACATCACATCATTTGCATTTATGGAAAGGTTGAGTGTTTGACTTTCCATAAGACCTCTTACACCTCTTTGGAATCATTCTACTTTGATTCAATGTGTGTTTGACTAGAATTTAGTTGATGTGACTTTGGTTAGTTTGGAAAGATTTATTGCAAAACCTACTGTCAGCCTGGCGGAACCCTGGAGGTACACGGGCGGAACCCATCTGAGGATTCCGCCGTATCCGCCAGACCTGCTGTTTGGTTTTGCTATAAATATCAAACCACTTGCTAGTTTTTCTCTTGATGACTTTGAACACATTTTCTCTCCATCATAAAACACATATCTAGATCAGTAGCAAACAATGTAGAAACACACATGAGTCACCCTTTCAATATTGATCATAATGCTTCTAACATTCATCTTTGTTGTAAGCATATTATACTTCATGATCCACCAAGAAGGTTACAAGATCTTGAAGTCATCATTTATTAAAGCATTCCAACATATGAAGATTCAAGGACACTTGACATCCTCAATGATTGAAGACTTCTTATTCAAGAAGTTCATGTAGATTAGTCATTCATATCCATTAGACTTTTATGTCTTGGATCATCATTGGATCATCACAATATAGTTTAGATGGTTTATGTATTTGTGCCATAAAACACAATGTTTTTATGTTGGGCCAGTGGTTGTACCCTTGGTAAAGAACTCAACATTTAGCTTAGTGTCGGAAATATTGTATAAGCGACGATAGACGATAGAAGATAGGAGTGGTTGTACCTTGTAAAAGAACTCGGTATCTAGCTTTGTACCGGATAAAGTGTAAGCGATGATTGTAAGGTTTTCACCGCCGAGAAGGGAGGTTGTTGATCTAGTGAAGTAACTCTCGAGTTGGTTACTCGATGAGTGGAGTAGGGCGGAGAGGAGATCCGTGACCGAACCACTATAAATCCTCGTGTTCGGTTTGCACTTTCCTTTTACTTATTGCTTTACTTTAATGTTTGCATTATGTGATTTTTTATGTTGTGACTTGTTGATTATACTTGTATGATAACATGTCTTAAGTTTATGCTAGCCATAAACTAAACTTAACATCTTTCATATTAAAACAAGCTAAGAATAGATATTTGATATAACAAGTTTAAAGAGTTTTAAATGGTAACGTATTCACCTCCGTAGGATTCTTCATGTTTAGAAAACTAGTTTATTTCTTTCTTTGTTGTCTAGGTAAGACACGTGTCAAACACATGTATTTATGAGAAAATTCTGGATATTTAGATACTAATAAGTCATAAAGGTAATTTGGTAATTTCTGTCCCAAAACATATTTTGCACCGTTAGTCCTTGTCGTTAAGTACTTTGCATTGTTAGTCCTTTTTTTTAACTATTTGCGCTGAAAGTCATTCTTTCTGATAAAAACTAACAGCAAAACTTTCATAATATACTAAAAGCAATATAATATATTTCTAATAGAATATGTAGAATTTGGGGTGTTACACCATTTGTGGGACCCATATTTCAATCTACATGTTCTAGTTAACGACCGATAATATGGGGGATTAACATCCGGAAAGAGGTAAACACTTAGACGTTGGGAAAAAAGTAGATGTGGGAACTCCTTTAGGAGAACCCTCTATCCATCCCACCGGAAACTGCTCACGAAGGACTCTCTCCTACCTTTGTCAAAGAGAACGTTGCTGCACTCCGATCAATAATCAAAGAGCTTGACTGTCATAGAAGGGAAAAGGAACTTCGAAAAAGCTCTCCTATTTAACGGAGGGTTGGAGAATGGAGGACATGGGCACCCTTGAAGAAGTCCATCGCCGAAAAGGACTGCGAGCTTCTCCTTTGGTGGAGCCTCTGAGATGGAGAGTAGCCGAAGCATGACTCGGCCTGCTTGAAAGCACCAGAGGGATGCTTTAGGACAATGGAGCACACCCAAGGCTCGTCTATCCGGATGATCGGAAGGTCGAAGCAAGTCCAAGACCAAGAGTGGTGAAGTAAGATCCAAGTCTCGTTCGACGAGGCTTACCCGAAGGAAATTAAGTTTAGAATCGGATGATGAAAACATATATCAATGTTGCTCCAATGATTTGAGTAAGCCGTATAAACAACCTAACCCATGCCCTTCACCTCCCGAATCACATGTTTTGTGTATCACTGGAGAGCAAAGCTGCCCCAAAACATCCGCGTGTATGAAGGTAACAAGGATCCGGAGGATCCCGTTAGCATCTTCTCTGCGACAGCTGAGTCGAAGGAATAGCCCATACCAGTGTGGTGCAAAATGTTTTACCAAACCTTGGGAGGTGCGGTGAGGAACTAGTTAGATGATTTAGAGACAAGAAGTGTGGATGGGTTTATCTCCGAACATCAACTAAAAGACCATTTTCACTTGCTATAGAGACGGAACTATTCTTACCACTTTCTTCTCATGCCCAGCCGAACCACAATGTCATAGCGTACGCTCTTGTAACTTGTAGCATACCATGTTATAAAAACATAGTGTTATTAAAGAAAAAAAAAATGGTATTAAATACCTTAGATACCATTTGATTAGCAACACATACGATGGCACAATTAAAACCAAATGTCTTTAAATTTGAAAAAAGTTTGAAATTGGAGTCTAGTTCGAAGGGATTTCAGCCTTTCGATTCTACCAAAATGTGATGGACGAATTGTCACATCGTCCTGCTCATTGCTAGCATTATGTCGAATTGACTGTTACGGTTATGCAATCTCACTCTTTTAAATTATTTTATGTATGTTTCCTAACCTACACTACTAGTAGAAATACATTATATTTATTTGGGTGAAACTTAAATTTAAAAGTATCTTACATCAACACTTGCTATAGCTAAACTAAAGACATTTAGTCACTTTGATTAGAGTTGAAAATGAAAGTTTTAGATTTATCGTAAAGCCTCATTCGAAAAGTCGATATAAGACGAAGTTAAAACCTCTTTAATTGACACATAACATGGCTAGAATAATCGTAGAAACATTTAGCCACGTTGGTTATGTCGTTGGGAGATAAAGTAATATTTGGAAATTAGTTAGAGGAAGTTGAAGTGATCACGCCAAAAACACTAGACCACACAAGTTGTAAGGAGCAGACAAAGTGGGGCACAAATGGTCCACAATCACAATACAATTATTTAATCATTTTTTGGGGCTTAAAAAAGTTGGTTTAATTGGAAATGGAGTCCATTGTTTCCACATGGCGAGATGGTTACGTGATTGGTGACAGGGTGGACTGCATTAACTGATGTGGCATGGGTTTCTGGGTCCCACTTCTCACGAGATTATAGTAGTTTTCTTTATTCCCCATTCATTTCTTTGATTTTCCTCTTCTTCCCGCCCTTTTTCCTCGGATGTATAGTAAATTCTATAATATTTAAATCTGACAAAACTTGATTTCCAAATATGTACGTAGTACTTGTTTGTTCCGATAAGTTTTCACAAGTACTCCGTAAAATAAATATATGGAATGAAAAATGCTAGTGTTATGTTTAAGAAATCATAACATTCTTAAATTGTTTGTACCTTTTGGTTTGTTTAAGAAATTATAACTTTTCATAATCTTAATTTTTTAGGCTTTGGCTTGTTTAAGTGCATAAACTTATAAGCCCCAAATTTAAGTTTATAGGCTTTATAAATGTTTAGTAATTGCATAAACCGTCATAATCAGCATAGCAGACACCCCATATATACATATGTACACATGTTTAGAAACAGAGCCTGTAAGCTATTATAAGGCCATATGTTAGACGTTTAAGTGATTTAAAAGTTATGTGTCATGATATCGTTTTAACAAATTACTCCCCCCAACTCTAAATAAAAGTGTCAACTATTGACTTTTAAAGTCTTTCTTTTTAACTTTAACCTTAAATTAATTTATTTGTGTTATATAATAGTCGATGCAAAATATATGAATGGATTGGGGTTTAAATATATTTTCATTAGTATAATTTTCATTAACTATTAGATAACACAAATGAAATAATTTTAGATCAAAGTTGAAAAAAAAAAAGACTTTAAAAGTCAACATTGGACATTTATTTAAGGATGGAGAGAGTAACAAATAGGAAAACTTTAATCTATACTATATATATAAAGGAAAAACCAATATTCTTAAAAGTGAAAAATTAAGAAAACTATATATACAAACCAATATATAAAGGAAAATTAATAACTCATATTAATTATATCGGAAAACTTTATTATTATTTTTGTTTATAACCAATAACTCATATTATTTTTATTCAGTTTAAATTGTGTTTCATCCTTAAAATTCTTAAACTTTTATTACCTTTAGCTTATAGCCCATAATTTTTTTTTTTATAATTACAACTATCTGCTGTTATAAAATCTCGTTACTATATACAACAGTAAAAATAAAGAAGCAAAAATATATTGAAAAATTCAGCCATTTTATTGTTTCATCATTTTATTTATTTTTATTCAGTGATGGTATTTTATATCTTTTCATGTGATTTAGTGACTAATCAATTTTAAAAACTATCATGCATACAAATTAGAAGTTTAGAAGAAGTCTAGGAAGTTTTTAACCTGTGAAATATAATGACCAATGTGTATTTTTAAATAATTTTATGTACATTTGATTTTCATTTATTATAAAGAGTATCAGTTGCACGGACGGTCTCAGAATTTTAAGAGTGAATTGCACAAAAAAAATGTTGAGCTAACTAAATTTATACAGTAAGAAATGAAAGTAGCAAAAAAAATAATAATAATAAAAAAATTAGAGGTTGCAAATACCACAAAAACGGCAGTTTTGAAATTTTTTACACTTCGTGATCTAAAATCGGGTGTAGCCCGTGCCACACCCGGCATACATGTTAGTCCGTCCATTATCAGTTGTCTTGGGAAACATACTAATTCATTTTCGTTTTTATCATCTTCGCCTTCATGTTAGATTGTTTATGAAGATTTGATTGAAAATTTTACATAAAAATGTTCGAAAGATAACGTCTTATATAAGCAGCCTTTATTGTATTATATAAAATAGTTATGTACTTTATATAACATTTAATTTAAGGAGATATCTTGGCTATAAATTAAAATAGCAATTGGCTAAAATCTTTTATCAAAATTACACAAGAAAAGATAAATGGACCCACAAAAATGACATAAGGAACCATAAAAAGATCTTAAGAACTCATAAATTATAGCACAAAATTGTAGATAGCTAGTTCTCAGCAAAATATTATGATGTGTTATAACTTATACGACATATATTGTAACCCTTTATAGTAGTTCTTAGCACAATATTATGATGTGTTATAACTTATACGACGTATATTGTAACCCTTTATAGTAGTTCTTAGCACAATATTATGATGTGTTGCGCTAGAAGTAATGCAAGACGTGATGAGGCTAAAGCGTGTGACGAAAGCTCCAAGTTGGCGTAAAGACTTCATAAAGGGATAGGATTTACTATTACAGATTTATTATGTTTGTTAGGATAAGTGTTGACCTTGTGGTCTTTGTTTTTGTTTTGGATACGTGAGTCGTGTTAGGATATGTGTTGGTATCAAACTAGGAGTCTATCTCGTAAGTAGTAGTTAATGCTCCTCAATGAATGAAAGTCTATCAGTTTTACGGTCAATAATTTTGTATTCTTCATTTTCTTCTTAAGGAACTTGCGCCCGCTTAAAGTGGTGCAACAAGCGATACATCTTGAGTGTATCATGATATGCCATAACAATTTCGTTTGCATTACACTAGCATATTCTAATTCTATTTACTCTTTTCTAACACACAAACAATACATTCTTTCAGCATACGCTTGATGATTAATGTGGAAAACTCTCTGTCAACTTACACGTTTTCATTGATTAATTTGAGATATGTTAATTGTTGACTTTACGTTTTTACCTTTTTGAGGCTTGTTTTGTTTTCTAATCCGTTTCTAATCGATAAAGGAGAAGGTCATCCAGAGGTTCTTAATAAAAGGCTCCACGTTACTAAATCCTTACAAGACATTGAAAAACTTGCTTCTTTGGAGGTGGCACAAAAGACTAAAATAAAATGGGCAATTGAAGGTGATGAGAATTCTAAATTTTTTCACGGTGTCCTTAACAAAAAAAGGAGCCAACTCGCTATTCGTGGTATCCTGATTGATGGAACATGGACTGACTCTCCAAACTTAGTGAAAAGAGAATTTTTATCTCATTTTACCAAACGATTTGATAAAGTTGAGACACCTCGTCTTCAACTAAACCTAGATTTTCCTAATAGGTTGAATCCAGACCAACAGGCTGATTTAGAACGTGAGATCTCCAGCGAGGAAGTTAAGAGGGCTGTGTGGGACTGTGGGAAGGACAAGTCCCCTGGTCCAGACGGGTTCACTTTTGGTTTCTATCATCGATATTGGAATTTTTTAGAGAAAGACGTGGAAAAAGCTGTGCGATACTTCTTCCATCATGGGGAGTTCTCAAAAGCTGGTAACTCTTCTTTTATCGCTTTAATTCCAAAAACGCCTAATGCTAATAAGGTTAAAGATTTTAGACCTATTACTTTGATTGGAAGTTTGTACAAGATCATAACTAAGATCTTGGCTAATCGTTTGGTGGATGTGTTGGGGGATATTGTAAATGAAGTTCAATCGGCTTTCGTTGCCAATAGACAAATCTTAGACGGCCCATTTATCTTGAATGAAGTTTACCACTATTGTAAGAAAAATAAGAAACAAACCATGATTTTCAAGATTGATTTTGAGAAAGCGTATGACTCGGTTCGTTGGGATTATCTTGATGATGTTTTATTGAACTTCGGTTTTGGGGATAGATGGCGGGGATGGATTCAAAGTTGCTTAAATTCATCTAAAGGATCTGTTATTGTGAACGGAAGCCCAACTAGTGAATTTCAGTTTCAAAGAGGCCTTAAGCAGGGAGACCCGCTCTCTCCATTCTTGTTCATTTTGATTATGGAAAGCCTCCATATTTCATTCCAAAGAGTGGTCGATGTTGGCATGTTTTCAGGTATTGATATGGGCACATCTTGGCAGCTTTCACATCTCTTTTATGCGGATGACGCAATTTTCATGGGTCAATGGAGCGACAAGAATATCGACTTCATTGTCAAGGTGTTGGAGTGTTTTTATAAAGCTTCGGGGTTAAGGATTAACATGAATAAAAGCAAACTCATGGGAATTTCGGTAGCTAAAAATGTTGTTGATCTGGCTGCTAACAACATCGGCTGTACAACACTTACAGCTCCTTTTTCTTATTTAGGCTCGAAGGTTGGTGATATTATGGCACGTACCCGGGCTTGGGAAGATATCTTAATTAAAATAGCTACTCGTTTATCTAAGTGGAAGATGAAGACTTTATCGATAGGAGGTCGGTTAACGCTATTAAAGTCGGTTCTAGGTTCTATGCCCATATATCACATGTCTCTTTTTAAAGTCCCTATTAAAGTGCTTCAGAAGATGGAATCCATCCGATGTCATTTTTTTAATGGTGTTGACCTGAATGGTAAACGACCTATCTGGGTAAAGTGGAACAACGTCCTGGCGCCTAAGCAGAAAGGAGGTTTAGGAGTGTCGAGCTTATTTGCTTTAAATAGAGCTCTTCTATTCAAGTGGGTGTGGCGATTCCATACCCAAAAAGCGTCTTTGTGGGCAAAAGTTATTACAGATATCCATGGCAAAGAAGGAAAACTGAATTCGATCGTTAGTCATAACCATTCGTCTATTTGGCTGAATATCGTTCGGGAGATGAAGCATCTTAAAGATAATGGTTTAGACCTATGTAGCTTTATACAAAAAAAGATGGGAAACGGGGTGGATACTTTTTTCTGGCAGGATCTGTGGAGAGGCGAGGAGGTTTTTAAATCGACATTTTCGAGGATTTACGCATTGGAAACTAAAAAAGATATTACAGTTGCGGAGAAGTTGTCCCACGAGAGTTTGTGTCACTCACTTCGTTGAACCCCCAGAAGTGGTATTGAGCAGATGCAGCTAGATAACCTTTCTAAACACCTTGAAGGCGTTAATTTAGTGGACATGCGGGACAGGTGGTCTTGGTCGTTAGATGGATCGAGTGAGTTTTCTGTCGCCTCTGTTCGAAAGTTGATCGACGATCATAGGTTACATACGGTTTCGACTAAAACTCGGTGGTCTAAGGCTGTTCCCATAAAAATCAATGTTCATGCTTGGAAAGTAAAGATGGATTGCTTGCCTACGAGGTTAAACATCTCTAGAAGAGGCATGGAGATTGATTCTATTTTATGTCCGTCTTGCGGTACGGCGGTGGAGTCGACAAGCCATATTTTCTTCAAGTGTAACATAGCGAAAGAAGTCTTTCACAAGATTACAAGTTGGTGGGATGCTAATTACGTGGAGCTATCTTCATATGAGGATTGGATTGAGTGGCTTGTGAATCTTCGGCTTTCTCCCAAACACAAATCGATGTTAGAAGGGATCTCATACACTATGTGGTGGACTATTTGGAACTTCCGTAACATGAATATCTTCGGATCAAAGCTTCAATCCAAGGCATCCCTCTTCGAGGAAATCGTTTACCGATCCTTCTATTGGTGTAAATTTAGATGTAAAGCGTCTTTTAGTTGGTTAGAGTGGTTGAAAACTCCTTACTTAGTAACGTTGTAATCTCTAGCTTCTTGCTAGTTTTTTTTATATTTAATTGCCGTTCAAAAAAAAAATAATGAAGATCATTTGTGTCCAGTTTACTTGAAATCGTAAAAGACAAATACTACATGACTTGCATGTGAATGCTACACAATCTTTATATACAAACCTTGTTACACATCAACATATCATTTGAGTATTTGACATTTGTGAGGATTTTAATTACTAAAGTTTGGTGAAGATGAATTATGATGTGGAGATGAAAAAGCAAAGGCCAAAGCGTAAAGAATTGAATACTACTACTTCTACCCATGACCATCTACTAAAGACATGGAAAAAAGCGTGATTCCTATGCCTTGCAAGATAAGCCTCGCTTTTTTCCTGTTTCCTTGCCTTAAAGATATGCTCAAATAAATTTACCATTTTACCCTCCACACAATTACTTCCATTTGTTGATCAAAATATTTTTAATATACTCACAATCATGATGTACTAATTACAAGCTTTGAGAGTAGTTATGTAAATCACACGGAGTAGTAAATATTTGATATGTGTTATCTTGCAAAATAAGCCTTGGTTTTTCTTCTTTCCATTTCCATCTAGCTATGTGATCGGATGAAAGTCACTCGATAACAATGTGTTAAACTTAAGTTTGAAACTTCGATCCAAAAGTAACAATAACATGTCGATTACACTTGTTATCAAAAGTATGTCTGGAATAAAATGCTCATTCTTTGAAGAGTTTATCTAACCAATGCCGACAAGACATTAGTTCAAGTGATTAAATTAAAAATCACAACTCAATAAGATATATTATAAAATCAATTACTGTGTGTTAAGTGCATTTTTAATCAAAAAAGAAAGTTTGAGATAAATTAATGCGCCCTAGTCGATGCTCTGAATGCACCTGTTAAACAATCCATTTTTTAAATAAAAGATTTGTCGTAACATTGCATAAACCTTCACTTAAAAGGAAGATTAATTGCATATTAAACCACATTGAATATATAGTTTGTATACATCATCTACCTTCAAATTTCTATGACCTGATCGAATTGTAAGTCACTTGAGAAAACAATTTGTTAAACTTAAGTATGAAGCATCGATTGAAGGACAAAAAATAAAGCCCATTTTATGTTGAATACACTTGTTACCAAATATCATTAACGACTAAAATGCTCTTCCTGCGAATAAATGATAGATGTTTCGTAACGTTACCAGACTTTTAATTGCCTTGTAGAGTGTTTATTAATTTTTAGACCAGTATGAAATCATATGTTAAATTTGTATGGTATATGTCTATATGACGTATCTTTTGTCACACCTTTTCAATGTGATTAATAAAATGTTAGTACAAATGAACTAGATAAACGTTATTTAGAAGCTAAACAATTAATTACAATGCATTAATGATGTTATTGTTTTTTGTGTTAATTATGTGTATGCTATTTAAAGCTTTGTTACTTGTATACTTGTATAACTTGTATGAGTTTGTAATAGCTAAAATGTCATCTTACAAAATTAATTTTTCACTTTGATTATTATTATTATTATTTAATTCTTTTTCATTCTTTTACGGTGACAATTTTTATTTCGTTACAAGAAATTTCAACATTAACAAATTAGCTTATTCTAAGTCCTAAGAGTATAGATGACACTTGTAAATTAAGTATTTTATTTTAGCACTATGCAAAAGAGCTGTTGAATTTTTATTAGTATAACAGGAATTTCAAATTGTTGAAATTTAATCCTAAAATGAAATCATAAGAAAGATAATTAATTGTTTTATTTGGGAGGTTAAAAGGGTAAAATTACATATGATTTTAGTAAGTGTGTTTTAGCTTTGCGTTTCATGGGAGCAATAGTGCTGGAGACTTTATCCTTTTATCCTTTTCACACCCAGTAAATAAGGAATTGACCCGTGACATGTTACCACCGATAAACATGTTGACTTTTATGAAGATTTTATGCTTTGATGATGACAATTAGAGTCTAATCAAACTTAACAGAATCGGTAACTTCCTTTTTCTATTTATCTAACTTCTCTTTTTTAAAAGTTGACATGAAATAATCAAAGTTTAATTTAGAAATGACTATATTTGTTTTTTTTACACTTGATTGTCTAATACATTAATTAGCTAAAATACATCTTAGCATTTACATTGGTCAAAAGACAGGCAGATGAGGACTCATACGATGAGTTGACATTTTTATATGAAGTATTTTATGCAAGTTTTTTGAGGTTTGATGAAAAAAAATCTTCATGTGCATAAATTTCATGAATTTGCACAAAAAGAAGAGTAAATCACTAAATTGCACAAATGAACCTCACCAATTACGAGTGAGGAAAAAAGTTGACAAATCGTATAATTTGCTTAAAACGTTGACAACAATATATTTGGTTATCAATTCAAGATTTAAAAATAATATTTCACAGTAAATCATATGACATAACATTTATATCGAGTCTTACATAGCATATACAACTTGCAAAGATTTAATTTGGATGTCTATAGTCGTTTTAACATAATTTTTGAAATCATTTAACTAATAATTGTAACTGAATTATAGACCATGTTGAGCTACAAATCATAAGAAACAAATACTTCATTCGTCCCATAATAACTATTCATTTCTATTATTTTTCATAGTTATCTTGAACAATAATAAGGGCCCGTTTGGTTGGGGTTAATGAGAATGAGATTATGACTTTGAAAGTCATTAAATGTGTTTGTTTTGTGGGCTCGGTAATGAAATGAGTATATCATAGCTATAGATTTATTACCTATCAATTTGATGTCTATGAAATCCATTCCCATGGGCCCCTCTCTTTTCCACTACAAAACTTAAATATCTATACACTTTTTCATACCATATTTTGTCATACAAACATAAACAATCATAATGATACACTTTTTCATATCCATTGTTATTCTACCTCATACCAAATCCGATATCCATTGTCATTCCTAGCAACAAACCAAACGGGCCCTAAATGTTTTAGATAACCACTGAGGCTTAATAGACTCGAGTTCGAATCTCATTCTTGGCACTTTGCTCCCAAACAGGTACACATCTTTGCAAAACCTATTGGCTCACTGGAGAGACTTTGTGCATAAGAGCTTAAGAGTCCGAGAGTCTCAGCTCACTTAAGTTGGTAACCGATTAGGTCAGGAGAGTTGCCCGGAGCTATTCCTTTTAAGGTGGATAATAGCTGGTGCTAAAAGACACCCGAGGTTAAAGTTTACTCGCCAATCTACATATTTTTTTTATGGATAAATGTTTCAGATAATTTTGTTATTATCCGAATAAATTAATTACTTCTTTTTTCGTAAGACTTATCTTCTTACATTTATCTTAAAATTTTTAACCATGGTTATAAGTTTTAACTTAGGCTATGTTTGGCGCATGAGCTTATCGTAGCATGAACTTATTTTTTTAGAAAAATAAGCTACCATTTAAAATAAGGCTTGTTTGGCTGACGCGGCTTGTAGGATCTTGTTAAAAAATAAGCTACTAAATGAAATGCTAGTTGTACTAGCATGTAAAAAAAAAGCTCCAGCCACATGCTCCAGCAACCAGCTCCAGTAACCCGCTTCAGCGATCCGCTCGAACTCCTACTTGTGCTAAACATACCCTTAGTAAATTCTCTCATTTCATTGTGCATTTGACTAAGGTTATGTTTGGCACAAAGCTTTTTTGAGCAATGAGCTTTTTGATTTTTAGTGTTCGTTTGGTATGAGAGCTGTGGGCTTTGCTATTTTTTAGGAAAGCTCATTTTCACAATGATTCTTTATGAGGCTGTGAGCTTTTTTGGCTACTGCTCACAGCTCACTGCACTGCTACTGCTCACAGCTTCATATGAAGGCTATATTTGACACAAAGCTTTTTGAAGCTTTTTTGAGCGATGAGCGGTGAACAAAAAAGACACCCAGATCAGGTGTACTCGCCAATCTACATATTTTTTTATGGATAAATGTTTCAGATAATATTACATTCTATAACAATTATTGTTATTATTCGAATATATTAATTACTTCTTTTTTGGTAAGACTTATCTTCTTACATTTATCTTAAAAATCTTAACCATGGTTATAAGTTTTAACTTAGTAAATTCTCTCATTTCATTGTGCATTTGACTAATAGTAATTAAAAAGTTTTAACCATGGTTATAAGTTTTAACTTAGTAAATTCTCCCATTTCATAAGTACAACATGGAAAATCAAATCTCATATATTTTTACAATGTACCACAGTTAAATTTCATTTTAAATTTACCTGACATGAATAAGTTTAAAATGTTAAATATTTTCATAATATAATGTTTGTGTCATATGTCTATAAAGTTTTAAATTTTTTTTACACAACGAAATTATATTTATAAAATAAAGAGATTTATAAGTCAATAGTATTACACAACTACATAATATAAAAAACTTTAATGTAATGAAATAGAAAAACCAAATAAACAATAAACAATATTAATGAAGCCTAGTTAATACGAGTAGACAATATAATTACCGTAAATAAATACGAGTAACAAAAAAGAAAAATATAAACCATGTAATGTAATGTAATGCCAGCGGATCAAACTTATTTCCTCTCTCTCACTAGAAATACAGCTGGCACTCAAATCACACAACCATCTTTCATTTATAAACCTCACTCTCCAAATTAATATGTGAGATTCATTCATTTACATCCCACCACCTCCCCCCAGCCCCTCCACCTCCACTAGGTGTTTTTTTTCTTTAATGGCAATGCTTGCTTCTCCCCCTTCTAACTCCTATGGCTGTATTGAAAAAAAACATTGGTGGCTCACTAACAAAAAGGTAAATTTACTCATATATCATTTTCCGCTTATGTTTCATAAACTCATTTTTTATGGCTTATTTTAAAACTTAACAAAATATTGTTGTTACAATAGATTGTTGACAAATACGTAAAAGACGCAAGAGCGTTAGTCTCATCACAAGAGCAAAACGACATCGTGTCCGCATTAAATCTGCTCGACGCAGCGCTGAATCTATCGCCGAAATATGAACAAGCGATCGAGTTAAAAGCGAGATCGCTGCTCTATCTTCGGCGATATAAACAAGTAGCTGATATGCTACAGGATTACATTCCGAGCTTGAGAATGTCTTCTGATGAGTCTACTACGTCATCATCGTCGTCGTCAGTTTCGTCTGACGGTAACTCGCAACCGTTGTCGAGGGAGCGTGTGAAGCTTTTGTCGTCCGGTGGAAGCTCGCCGGATAATGAACCTTCGTTTAAGTGTTTTTCGGTTTCTGATTTGAAGAAAAAAGTTATGGCTGGATTAAGCCGTAACTGTGATAAAGAAGGTCAATGGAGGTAATTTGTAATTCTATTTTATTTGACTATTTGTTTATCTTAATTAGCACGACGTGTATTGTAAGTGGTAGAGTATTCTATTTTATTTGACTATTTGTTTATCTTAATTAGCACGACGTGTATTGTAAGTGGTAGAGGGGCCTTGCTGTTAGTATTGCTCATTTAAGTTTTCTTTTTTTTTTTTTTTTGGTAAAATTAATGTTAAGTTTTTGATTATCGAGATTTTTAGCTTGTTAATTACGTTAAATCACCGTCCATAATTATTGAATTGTCATTGTTTTCAAGTAAAGTTTGAATATAATAAAGTTTAAAAAAAGTCAAATGTAGTGTTTGATAGTTTGGTACACGAGTTATGACTCGGTGAGTTCTGACCGAGTTTGTGATCATTTTCAGGTATTTGGTGTTAGGACAAGCTTGTTGCCATTTGGGTCTAATGGAAGACGCAATGGCGCTTTTACAGACTGGAAAACGTCTCGCATCGGCTGCGTTTCGTCGCGAAAGCATTTGCTGGTCAGACGATAGTTTTTCGTTTTCGGCGGATACGTTTAGTGACGGTTACCAGCCTCAGACTCCGCCACGAACGGAGTCTGAGAGTATTGGGCATTTACTTGGTCATATTAAGCTACTTGTTCGACGTAAAACTGCGGCAATGGCTGCACTTGAAGCTGGTTTGTATAGTGAAGCGATTAGGCATTTTTCGAAAATTGTGGATGGGAGACGTGGGGCGCCTCAAGGGTTCCTTGCTGAGTGTTATATGTACCGTGCTACGGCTTATCAGTCGTGTAATAGGATTGCTGAGGCGATTGCGGATTGTAATCGGACTTTAGCGTTAGATCCGTCTTGTATTGAAGCTTTAAGTACTCGAGCTTCACTTTTTGAATCGATCCGGTGTTTACCCGATTCACTTCATGATCTTGAACACTTGAAATTGTTATACAATTCGATTTTACGTGATAGGAAGCTCCCGGGTCCGGCTTGGAAGCGACAGAGTGTTAGGTATCGTGAAATCCCGGGAAAGTTGTGTTCTCTAGGATCGAAAAGTCAGGAATTGAAGCAAAGGATTGCTTCAGGGGAAACCGGGAATGTGGATTATTATTCTTTGATTGGTTTAAGACGTGGATGTTCTCGTTCTGAATTGGAAAGAGCTCATTTGTTGCTTATATTACGTCACAAGCCCGATAAGTCTACTAGTTTTATTGATCGGTGTGAGTTTGCCGATGAGCTTGATATTGATTCCATTCGTGATCGTGCCAAGATGTCTGCTTTGTTGTTATACAGATTGATTCAAAGAGGGTATAGCAATGTGATGAACATAATTTTAGCCGAAGAAGCTGCTGAGAATGATAGGAAGAAGGCTTCCGCAGCTTTACAGCAGATGGTTCATGATCATCAAGAACCATCTAAAATCGAACCAACGATAGAGGATAACAAAAAGTCTGCCCCAGTGTATCAAGGGGTGTTTTGTAGAGACATTGCAGTGGTTGGGAGCTTATTGTCACAAGCGGGCTTTAACCGTCCGATTCCAGTCAAGTATGAAGCATTAAGCTGTTAATGTAAAAAAAATGGTATGGTGGCCGAGACGCGACTACATTAGCACCCGATGGGAATATGATAAATAAACGTGGAAGTCATTTTTGTACAAAAGGGGGAAAGGGGGGGTAATTTACAAAGGAAACAAGCCAAAAAAGCCTGGAAATTTTTGTTCTTTTTTACTTATTAGTACTATTGTTACTAAGGTATTATCTTTTGGTATGGTACATGTGCAGTGTTATAAATTAAAGCCACAAAAGATAACAAACTACTACTGCTAGAAACTACCATCATAAACCATTATCCTGTAGTTGATTTGAAGTAATGTGATGAATATATTATTATAAAGTATAAAAGGGGTTGGTTGGTAAAATTGAATGCTATGGTGTGATATGTGATAAAGAGGTGGTTGGATTTGGGGCATTTGGTTTGTATTGTGTGTCTTATGTGGGTGAGAATTGATTAGTGTAGCTTCTTTATTTCTTTCCTATTGTCAGTTTCAGGCTTTATTCATTTCACATATATAGCATAGCCTGCTGACATTTTCAGTGCACAGATGTGTTTTAATTCAAAAGGTGATACTTCATGGTAGAGTAATTAATTTTGGGCCATGGTTTCAACCTACTCATAGTAATGATTTTGTTTCAGAACAACATAAAGGTACACATTCACAAGACACCATGATCCGAAATTGTTAGGATGTAATAAATCTGAAACCTTGACTACAATGGACTTTGTTAAGACCGTGTGCGCCGCTGGCTGACATCATCACCGTCAACTTAACTCCACGTTAATTTTCACTTCATCACAACCAAATAGCTAGGTGTATTAATTGCACCAACTTCATCATTCAAAATATACTAAAACACACTAATGATTTTCTCTCTCCACACAACTTAGTCGACTGACCCAGTTCTCAACAAAACCAAGAGACAATGCATTGATGGTGGCTTGGTGTTTAAGAAGGACACGAGGGTGGTTGGGGACGCATCTTACCCACCTCAACTACACCTAGCTTAATATAGCAATTTTTTTTCGGATGGCGATACTTACGGACCCCTAGCCTTATATGAAGGGAGTTTGTTAATTGTTTCTTCAAGCTTTAATAATGAAAAAGTTGCAAGACTTAGAAGGTTAAAGGACAAAGAAATGGTCGACATTTAGTCTACAGAGTTAGAATCATATGAGAAAAATAATTAAAATGAGAAAGGTGAGAAGAAACAAGAATAATTAAAATGAGAAAGGTGAGAAGAAACAATAACCGCACATTTTAGATACATCTTCCTTTAAAATTCTTTTTTTTATTTAAAATGCATGGCTAAAAATCCTTCTTATTCTTCTTATTTTAGTTTTTCTTATCACCGGATCTCTTCCCAATAGGGGTGTTCAGTATTTGGTTTGACACCGAACAAACCGAAATATAAACCGGATCGAAACTGAATAAAACCGGACCAAAAATTTTAATTGGTGTATGGTTTGGTTTAAAACCAAACCGAAGTATTTAATTGGTGTTTGGTTTGGTTTTGGGTTTGACAAATACATAACCAAACCAAACCGAAAAAACCGAATATAAATCTCACAAAAAAGTTTAAATTATATATATACAGATTTTATATGTTTATCTTCCTAACAAAAATCCTAAAATTTTAAAATATCTTATAAACTAACCACTCCTTAAATCAAGGATGCTTGAAATTTGAATATTCAAGCATAAGACTTTTCTAGATCTTTGTCGAAGAACATTTTATCTTATTTTGCTTTCATTTATTTCCGTTAAGTTATGAAACCTTTTGATTTCTTAAACTTTTGTTTCGTTGATTTACTTAAACACTTTGTGAGATCTTTTGATTTGGTAATTTTATTTGAACTTTTAGGTTTTTATTTGTGACATTTAGAAGTTTACTTGAATTTGATTTTCTTGGTTTTAACCGAAACCAAACCGAATTCTAAATTGGTGTATGGTTTGGTTTTATCCGTTTTATAATTGATTTGGTTTGGTTTTGGTTTTAACTTTTAGAATTTTCAAACCGATTAACCCGAACCGTACAACCCATGAAACCGAAAACCAAACCGATGAACACCCCTACTTCCCAATGTATCAGTTTTTTATACCGGTGTCATGAAAACCTTTCCTTCATTATTGTTTCTTGATTCTAAGCTCCATTTTGGCAAAGATTAAAACACTCCAATTACCATGAGCTAATGAACTTTTTGATGAATTTATAGTCAAGTTTTCTTTGATTAATGACATTGGATTTTTACCTATTGAACTATAGTTTAAAGCATTTAAGCACTTGGAGGGAACAATAGAAGTTATTGTTCGTTTAAATCTAAATACAGGATTGGAGCAAAAAGGAGATTATAGAGACAATACATGGTTGCTGTTGGCACAAATTCAAATTAAAACAGTTCTATCTTCTATCACAGAATATGACTTGTCATTTCTAGTTTCCCCATGCAAATTTGACTGAACATCATCTACATTTATTAAGAGATCGATTTGTACATGTCAATAAGTACTATTATAACTAAAAAATGTTAGAATCACTTTTTACGTTTATTCGCTTTTTTCATTTCATCACTAGTGAAATCAACTTTTTTCACACTTGAACAAATGGCATGTAGTAAACTTACATGAATGAAATACCCACTTATCACTCTCTAAGAAAAACACTAAGGGGTAGAGAGAATTTCAGAGAATAGAAATGAAGTAGAAAATAAAAATCAGTAGAGAATTTTGTTCAATTCTAATTTTTGGTAATAACAGAGACTTGACCCGAAAAATTAAAAAAAAATTATTGATTTAAAAAAAATTGTTTTTTCTAAATAACAATTGTAAAAAAATATATTTAAAAAATAATATTTTTTTTTAAATTATTTTTTTTGTAAATTTATTTTTTATAAAAAATTATTTAAAAAAAATATTTTTTCTAAAAAATATACATTTAAAAAAAATTTAAATTACATTTTTTTAAATTTTATTTTTATAACATTTTTTTTAAAAATTTATTTTTTATAAAAATTGTTAAAAAAAATTATAAAAAACTTATTTTTTTTAAATCATTTTTTATAAAAAAGTATTTTTTTTTAAAATATTAAAAAAACTTATTTTGAAAAAAAAATTATTTAAAAAAAAATACTTAATATTTTAAAAAAATTGTTTTGTAAAGCTCAATTCTCTTCATTTCCACAAAAATAGAGATGGAAATCAAAGTTAACAAAATACAAAGAGGTAAACTCTCTGAGAATTCGAAATTCTCCACCCATTTGATTTCTCAACCTACCAAACATGCGAAATCATCCCATTTTCATTTCTTTGCTTCTGTTTCTCTGTACCAAACAGCTCCTAAGGGTTTGTTTGTTTTTTTAAAAAAATCTTACTACCCCTCTTACTCTCTCTTACTCTTACCAATAAGAGGTGGGCAGACGTTTTGCTTGTTTGTTTTTTTCTTTTGAGTCAGACCCAGTTAGACATATAACATCTTACTCAGTAAAATATGGGAGACTTGTCTTACTGCCTCTTACTCGATAAGAGATTGAAAACTCGTGTTAATACAATATATTTAATGGTTTATTAACTATTTTATATTTATAATAAAAAGTCTTGTTTCATATTTACATAAGTTACTTAAATAAATTGCAGAAACAGACTCTTAAAATCATTCGGACAATTATAAAAAAAAATAAACAACATTATTTCGTTTATATTTAGACGTTCTAGCCATATCTTACTAGTAAGATGTGTTAATCAGATTCAGACATAAAACATTTAAATGAACAAACACACCCTAAATGTATCCTCTTTGGCATATGATTGTTGAATTCCAAATTGATTGAACAATTCATGCATCTATACACACAATAAATAACTATAAAGTCATCATAAATGGGGAACGCGATAGTGTAAAAGGGAAGCCATTGTAAGACATGTAGTTCATGTACCATTAAAAGTCAAACAATTTAATTTATAAAATTTAATGGCATACATTGAAAAGAACATAGGAAGTGTATGTAAACACAAATGCCTTTTAATAATAACTATTTAAAAAGTATAGAAATGAGTTGTCCGAAGAATGGGTTAAATGGGTCAAAATAAGAACAAAAACATTGGATTCTTGGCCTATGAACGACTTCCCTAAATGCATTGATGCTTCCCTCCCTTTTGAAAACGTATTCAATTTATACACCCAATGCATGATAAGTTTTCTGCCCGATCAATTATTTTACTTTAAAAGTTTCATAAAAGTTATGCATTTCTATAAATAAACAAACCAAAAAACTGACATTTGAAATATTAAACTATAAGGACTTTGCTACTTGTTCACATGGTAAGTGATTATTGTTTTAGTATTCGATTTGAGGAATGGTTCTGAAACCTCTTCTCATCATAGATCCAAGTTTTTATGTGCATATGGTGTGGTTTCATTGGTGTCTATTCTATAAATGATAAGAGGTTAAGAAGTTATTCTTTTAAAGTATCTACGAAAAGAAAAGGTAACACACATCATTGTAACAGTGTAGTGATTCTTGAAAACGACATTGTAATGATGTTTATTATTTCTTAAAGATGTCAAGTCGTTTAAGGAGGACTTGTTTGACAATTGTCTTTTTTTCTAAATATTCTCATGTTATCAAAAGAGCTGAAAGACAGTGGCATTATGGATACTCTATGAGTAAATAGTTGTGAGTTGTAAGTCTCGTTTATGACGAACGTGTAAAATGTATTTGAACGTTGAGTTATTGTTAGTTTGTCAGAAAAAATGCATGTTTTATAAAAGCAACTAGTTAGTCTGAATGTAATAAGAGCACTGTAAGACCAAATCACATTAGCGTCACATCAACTTTATCTCTCTTAAACCAAACTAAAACCAAACACTCGTAGTAAGGAGGCCGCATTTACAACCAAAACCATACCCTACAAACTTAAAGATATATATCGTACAAATAAAGGAGGGGGGATGTGTCCAGTAGACCAACCGAATGGTTTGATCCCTATTACGTTTAGTCTTACAATTATACAAAAAACTGGTAACAACTTTAAGTGGGTGTACATGCATTGTGCCATTGTGGTATCAAAATGACTTCAAGATCAACAAATTACAGTTTGTAACTTTATTTTATTTTATTTTATTTTTTTGAAAGATAACCTAGTAGTAAACAAGTTATGAAACAGAAATTTTAACACTTTGCTAGCTACCAAGTTTCATATAAAAAGTAGACATTGATCCGCATCAACTCGATACGTAACCAATCGAGAAACTAACAAAAATATTAATTGAACAATGGTAGTATGGACTTTAAATCAACATAAATGTCGTTCCATAATATTTGTGACATCCAGTGGCGAAGCTTGGATTTTGTAAGTGGGGGGTCGGGATCTAAATTTTTTTTTTCCTAAGGCTATATTTCAGGTATACCGAAATTTTTGGGGGGTCGAAACCGAATATACCGAAATTTTTCTACACGAAAACTATATACCCCCTACATCGCAAAAAAAATTTCGGGGGGTCGGGCGCCCCCCCGGCCCCTATGAAGCTTCGCCTCTGGTGACATCTGCTATCAGTTCACATAAAGGTCAACCAAAGCAAACACCTCCAATAATTTGCTGTCCATCCTAAAAACCATGACCTATGGGCTGTGGCTTCATATTCAAACATCCCCAAATTTCTCAAAAATATATTTTATTTTCTTTTTATATAATCACATGAAGTTGCGGATTCTTTGATATAAATTGAATTTCAGTTAACCATTATGAGATACTATATTATTTTTATCATAATGTAGGTTTAAGAGCTAGTTTAACTAGTACATTTTCCTGTAAAGAGTCTCACATTCTACATTCTATTCTACTTTCTCAATACTTATTTCAGACGAGATTGGGTGTTTGTATCTCGTTTGAAATAAGTTGTTACGTTTTCTACCAAGTGGCACATGCATTATTCAGAAAGCCTCTACTTACAGATCGAAAATTTCAAATCTATATATTTAATGTATATAAAAGAATGTCTTACATGACACTGCCAAAATAATTGAGCAAAAAAGTCATTGTAGACGAAAAAAGTTTGGAATGTAAGTGTGGACACTAATAAAGAAAGCCAAAATCATTAGTGTTGTCAGCTGTGACGATGGTCTTGGTGGGGGAGAAGTGGAAAAAAAACATGCTTTGGCATCTCATCTTTCAATATCTTGTGCTCCAAATTATTATACTATACTCACTTCTCACGTTTATTTTTGTAAAACTAACACGAATATTATCATCTTTTAATGGAAGGAAATAATTATGTTGGTTATTTCATACATGAAAATGTAGTAAGAATGTAGAAAATGATCAAATTCTTTATAAGATACGTTTTTGGTCGAAATAGTTATAGCGTCAAGCCGTTTTTGAGGGTGTGCAAAGTAGATGACCGCTCAGGGCCTCAAAAATTTTAAGAGCCCCAAAATTTGTCTCGTTAACAATTATATACATGTTTACATATATTTTTTTACAAAGAAAAACAATATTTAAATAAGAAAATAACTTAAATAAGTTATATGCTAAACGTTTAGATAACTAATTGTATTATATCTTATAAACAGTGACACTTTATACAATCAATGGCTTGGCTCCATTGGTTGGGACGTTTGCATTCTAACCAAAAAAATAGTGACACTTTATATACAACATTCATTTTCGAAAAGCCTCATTATGCAATTTCGTTCAGAGCTCTCAAAATTTTAAAAAAATTAGAGACGACCTGTATAGTGTCTTCATTAAGGCTACAAAGATTCCTCACATGGATAAACGCTTGTAAGAACGGTTCAAGAAATCGATGACCTAACTCCTTAATTTTCAAGATTTCCGGTTTTCATTTTATTGTACCTCGTTTGAGCATAACATTGATAAGAGATTTCTATGAATCAAGGTCATGACTAAAAAATTGTTTCATTCATTTAGGGTTGATTTGAACCAAAATAGTTATCATAATCCATTTGAATTTCATACTTCCTTGGTTTCATGAATAATTTCATATATACACATAAAATACAACAATTGATTGAATAATGTATAATGTTTTTAAATTAAAGCATGTTTAGATAAATAAAAAAATTCTAAATTTAAGGAGGTCATATATGAAATTAACCCTAATTCTAACTTCTATTGAAAGTTATACCATTAAATATGTGAAGTAATTAATACACTCTAAAAATTTATTGAGACACTGACTCTACAAGCAGTTAAAACAGATTATACATAATGTACAACTGTCTACTGCATACAATTGAGTATCCAAATAAATTTTTCATTTAAATATTGATGAGAATCTTATCTTCATCTAGTATAAGTCAGTTACATGTTATCTGTGTCAGCGTGAATGGCTAGATTTAGCCGGTTCTAGTGTTCCGAGTTATTTGCTATCGTCTTGGATGAAGATAGTTTAGTTTTTTTTAGCATATTCTTATGCATGTTCTGGCTAGATTTATTACTATTGCTAATGATGTTTAACGGTTAGATCATTTTCATAATACAACACCTATTTTGAAGTTACTTGTTATAGTTTTGCAAAGAGAAAAAAATACAAACAATAAAGAAGAAAAAAGGATATGAGCATATGATACTTTCTGGCAATGTGCCCAAAACATGAAGATGAAAAAAAGAGAGCATTTTAATATTGCTTGTGACAGAAGAAAAGGGAATTTTGTGAGGTTAATCACGTGGGTATCCACTTTCTTTCTTGCATTTTTTATTCTAAATTCGATTAGTTACACATGCCAATAATTTTCTATGTTATTCAAAACTGAGCTCACACAGTTTATGAACTCTTGACGAATCTAGAATACAAAGATATGAGCTTATAGAAAGAATCCTACTCAAAACTGAGCACACATATTTTATATTTTTACCGGCCATAACAATTTGTATCTATTGGGTTATCAATCATAACAATATATATACTATGCCAAACTTCGTCAAGACTTCTCATACCTCGAAAGAAGATTGTGAGTTTTCATACACAGTTTATCACTTCAATAGAAAAAATCTTCAATTAACCTACTGTAAATGACTCTACTAAATAAGTGATTGTGGTTCAAGTGTCACGTGAAACAAGTGTGAAATCGTATATAGCGTGGCAAGTTTGCTGATAAGAATAAAAATAAAATTAAACGTTATAGTTTGAGCAATGTTCAATTTAGCAACTTGGTCTCCTGCTAGCTTATTAAACAATTATCTTAAATCAAACTTTTCAAACTTAATTCAGAAGACGCAAACAAACAAAGGTGCCGTTTTCAAATAAAAATAAACACAAGCGTTATGTTCATTCATTCAAGCTAAACTTCTTTCAAATACAAAAAGAAACTCAACTAGATGCAAAAATCTGCATTAAGCTAATAGAACTAACTTGAGATCATATGTTTTCAAACTAGTTTAAAAGTTAATACTGTAGAAAGACATTGGATTTGAATTATTGTCAGACATTGATCTACATATATATACTTAAATAAACATTAATAATTTGATTATGAAAGACAAAAGTCCGGGGAAGGAATATAAGAAAAGGAAAAAGAGGAGGGGTTAAAATGAAAAATAAAGAAAAAGAGCACGTGATGTTTGAATGTTGGAAACATCGGAAAGAGGAGAAGTCGTGGCCAGATATGATGATGTCAGGCCGACCCATGTGACCCAATCATCTTCCATTTTCTATCTTCACCTTTTTTATGTTTTTATTCTCGTTAGACTATATTACACCGTTAGTCCTTGGTATTTAGCCGGATTTTATGTTTAATCCCGTTACAGAGAAATTACTACAAACCTCCTTAATATTTGGATTTTTGCACATTGTTAGTCTAAAATTCTAACGACCGTTATCTGAGCTAATTAGTTTCAATCATGTGTTGGACACACGAGGGTAACATAGTCATTTCGTTTTTTTGTCCATTTCCATCTTGAACCTCAACCTTAATTTTTTATCTGTTATTATCACCATCCTTAAATTTCCTTAAACATATCATCTTCTGCACTTATTTATATCATACACATGCAAAACCAAACAACCCACAACAACCATCATTACCATTTACTTAAACGGTAAACACATGCCAAGATACGAATCATATGAAGACCTAACTGACTTTGAGGTCTAGTCAATAATTAGTTGCAAGCATCTTGCAAGTCTGTCTCTTTATAGTTAAGCCTACATTGCACGAATATTCTTGAACGCACTAATATGGAAGCATCATGTAAAAAAAAAAAAAAAAAAAAAAGTCAAAAGTCAAAAAAAAAATGGAGATAGAAGATGAAGATAGTAAATGGCAAAACTACGCTCGCTTGCCCAACACGTGATTGCAGATAACGAGATTAGATAACGGCAGTTAGGATTTAGAACTAGCAGAGTGCAAAAATTCAAACGTTGGGAAAGTTTGTAGTAATTACTCTGTAACAGGGACTAAACATGAAAGCTGACTAACCCACAAGGACTAACGGTGTAATTTACTTTTCTCTTATATCATGAGATTATTATATTCAAGAGTAAATTGCAAAAGGGAAATGAGTGAAAATTTAACATTTGACTAGTTTTATTTCTAAATTATCGCGTGAGTAATTTGTTGGTTTGTGAAAATGTACGTCGTTGTTTTGGCAAAAAACAATATTAATTTAGGTTATATTTAGACATCAATTAAGCATGCCAATTAATACTCATTGCAAAACCCGTGATTTATCACATCGCATTGGAGTATTTTCTATAGCATAAAAATTGTAGGCGCATTCATCGTGAGATATTTGTTAGTCATCTCCGGCTAGTCGAATTGTAGTACAGAGTATTTTTTAACAAAAGAAATGAACTAAAAGGATGCTCACAAAGACGGCGTTTTGTCACGACCCGATTGTAGTACAGAGTATTTTTTAACAAAAGAAATGAACTAAAAGGATGCTCACAAAGACTGCGTTTTGTCACGACCCGCCTACAGAATGAGTCCGTGACAGTTTGCTCTTATGTGTTTCTTAGGTTGTGATTCAAACAAACCACCAAAATGGTTTTTGCAACCAACTCTTGTTTAAATGTTAAATCAATTCAAGAAAACTATTTTCCTAAAATCTTCGATCTTTGGATATCAACCATCTATCATCGACACATTTCAAATTTTCAATCGTCTAACACGCAAAAAAGTATGTCATTCTAAATTAACAAATGATTATCATGTAAGCACTATAGTAATCTGGATATATCAGATCTTTCAAAGTGACCGTTCACTCTAAAACAATAACTTAAGAATGATTCTTTTTACCTGCCATTAAGAATGATTCTTGTTAGCAACTAAAACATGTTACACCAAGAAGGTACCCCACTCATTACCTAAAATACTATCATTGTTGACTTGGCTGTTTGGGGTAAAAAAACGAAACTCGTTTCGTACTATAAGATACCACTTGATTCTTTCACAAATATGGCTATCAAATGATTAATTTATCTGTGGTCTCGTACAAAGTACTAGCCACTATATCTAGTCCACATACTTTTGGATAGATATTTATTCAAAAGAAAAAGAATATATATCTTGGGTTAAGCCCATTGGGCTTATTACGTTTAGTTATAAAGAGCAGTCCTCATTATACTTTTAGCTTGCAAATACCTGTTTTGACCCACAACCCGACTTTAATAAACTCAGAAGTCAGAACCAAACACCAGGACAGGTCATGTATTAAAACTCTATAGCTCAACACATCGACCTGGTTTATACTCAGTTGGGTTTCAAAACTCTGTTCTTAAACGATAAATTAAAAAACAAAAAAAAACATTGAAAACCAAGAAACACAAGTTTGTATTCAGTTCCCAGTCAAACAGTTTCTGAACCGAAAATGTACTAATTTGAAACTAGAACCACATCCGTGTAGTGAGTGGTTTCGTCCCAACAAAAGGATGTTTTGGCCTAACACATGCTAATTCAAATTTATTTTGGAATCTAATAAGCTTAACTAGCTTAGAGTATGTACAGATACACACAATATACAAAGTGTACTTTTATACTACAAAAAAAGATGGGGTAAAAATGCGAATAATATGACTTAGTTTACTTGCCTTTCCTTTTGTTGCTCTTTTTGGCCACGCTGTTCATGGCCTTGGTACATTTGGGACAAAACCAATCGTCATCAGGAATATCATCGAGTGGTGGATCACAGCAGTCGATATGAGTGCCAACACCGCATCCAATAGAACCACTTTCATCCCCGCATATCAGCATTTCCTCACCTCTATCGTGTAATCCGCATACCTCACATGCTACATCATAGCTATCTGGAGTTCTAGGTCCAGTATTATCTTCATCCAACCGCTTCTTTAGATTGTTATATGATCTCTCAGCCCAAACGTTTGTATCATATTGAACATGTCCATCTAGGGGATATCCAGGTTTGCATACATATTCCACCAGATAATCAGCCGCAATGCATGGTATTTCGTGGCTTAAGAACTCTTGAACCCATATGTCAACATGTGGCATGCCGGGACTAACAACTGCAAAGTCAATACCGGTGTCTAGGAAGCGAGTGTATGGTGGGGATGTTGCCAGTATGGTCCCGTCTCCAGCCTTCACCGCACGCTTAAGAGTATCCTGAAAACATTAAACAAAATCAGGAACAAAGCATTTGGAAAGGGCACCCTGGTTTATCCATCAACACTTGTTGCATCAAGAATATATTTTGGGCAACCTTCAACCAAGTTCAACCCATTTGACCTGTTCCCAGTTTAGCTAAATTTGATGAATTGAGTAATTTGACCCATTTGAATTAGAACCGAAACCCAAATTGACTAATTGATAAGTAAAAAACAAAGCTTGACCTCTAAGCTTGGTTACTCCAGAGAAAATGTTAGTATAATAACCAAGATAAAAAAGACCAAAAATATACCAAAGAAGGGGCAATGCATTCCCCATATATGACAATTCGCATCCCATGAAAGGCACCATAACCAGTTTTCTCCTTCAAAAGCCGCCACTTCCTTGGAGCCTCCAAGTTAATTTGACCATCTTCACTTAGTCCATTCTTGTGCCATTCATAAGGCTCCTCTGCTAGAAACTTTCCAGCCTGGTTACTTGCTGTTAAGTAATCAGTCTTCAGAATCCACCTGTGTTTGTCAAATACATTCTAAAACTTGTTATTTTGAGCTATTATGTATCCTATTTTTCAAGTTAGCTGTGTCACTAAACAGTAGACTCATGTTACATGAAATGTCTAAATAACAGTTCACAAAAGAAAAATGTATAACACAAATGCAATTTAAATGTGAGGTTTTAATTTTTTTTAGTACCTTCCAGACGCAGCAGCAGCAAAAAACTTCTCGGTTCTTTTAATGGGATCTGGGACAATGAAATGAGTTGCCTGGTAAGACCACTGGTGAGAAACTTTGCAAACCCTTCCTTTCAGTCGCCGGATGAGCTGTTGAAACTCCCTTCTTTGCAACGAATGTCCAGTCAATATAAACCACTTAGGCTCTGAATCTGCCTTATCAGACTTGTGAGTAGCTTTCTCAGAACCCTCTGTAGCAGATTTAAGAACCTGTTTGTTACCTGTACTTCGATCATCTTCAGGAATTTCCATATTCTCTTTTTGTGCATCCATATCACGTGCTTTAACTGACCGACTAGAGGTTGTTTTTCCCTTCTTAACAGCTTTTGTTTCAGTTACCTCTTTGACAGAAAGAGCAGGGTCTTTCTTAGTTTTACTCAATGGACGCTTATTTTTCTTTGTTTCCTTGTTTGCATCAGTATCTGTATCCATCTCAGTTACGTCATCATCCTTTTTGTCGTTCTTATTCTCAAAATCATCATCCGCTGCAGCTGCAGTAATTTGTATTTTCTTCTGCGCTTCCAAAATTCGTGCTTCAACTGACCTACTAGAAGTTGGTTTTCTCTTCTTGTTATCAGCAATAGTATCAGTTTCCTGTTCGACAGAAAGAGCAGCATCTTTCCTAGTTTTCCTCAAAGTAGGCTTACTGATCTTAGCTACCTTCTTGTTCACATCATTCTCCATATTCACGTCAGGGACCTTGTCAGTCCCGTCGTCGGTCTTTTCCTCAAGATGATCATCATCAACAGCAACAGCATCAGCATAAGGAACCTGCATATTCTCCTGAACTTCCAAGTCAAATGCTGCAGCTAACCCGTTTGAAGTGGGTTTTCGCCTCTTGCTAACAGGTTTTGTACGAGCTACCTCTTTGACAGAAAGAGCATTTCTTGTCTTAGCTTTACTAAGAGGACTTTTAGTTTTCTTAGTTTCCTTCTTGTACAGAACATTCTCTGTAACCAAGCCAGCATCCATCTCAGTTCCGTCATCCTTTTTTTCCTCGATCTTATGCTCGTGATCATTTACAGCATCCAACTCATTTACATCATTATTCGCTTTTTCCGCTCCATCCAGAGTAACTTCTTCCCTAAATTCAGTTTTCTCATTATTATTGTCGTTTGCAAGTTCCTTTTTTTGGGCAGCCTTCTTATTAACGTTCTCTTTTTTCTTGCCTTTTTTAGTCGAAAGACGTTTCTTTCGTCCAGATGTCTTATCACTCCCAAGATTCTCAGTATCACCAGATTTGTCCACTGGAACATTATTCTCCATAGAGATTAGGTTCTCACGTTCTGTTGTGTAACCATCTTTATCATTATTTTGGCCTACATCAACGGGATCCCCTTCTGCTATCTCTTTCATCACTATATCAACAGTGTTTGCTGGTTCACCATTGATTCCCTCCTCCTTATCCTCTGGAGGTTCAGTTTCATCATCCATGCATAAAGACTTGTTCCCAGACATCAAGTCATCGCCCACCTCCATCACAATCTCCGTAGCTGATTTGGCCTCTGGATGAACCTCTTTAAACACCTTCGAACTGGAAAGATTCTCATCAGCTGTAGAAGTTGTTGCATCAGTCTTAGGCTGGCTGCTGTTTAAATAAATGGAACCTTTCTGACTCGCAGTCTTCTTTTTATCAAGACTCTGGCTAGGGGGCAAAAATTTCTTGCCAAGTAACTTCCGTTTGACAGATTTTGAATTTGTACCAGCACCTTCATCGTTGTTCTCCAAGTTTGGAGTACTAGATTTTTGAAGATCGGAACTAATTGCAGAAGATGATTTCTCAAGCCCTTGCATCACATTTACAGCCACACCAATATCACTGTTGTCCACTTTTGTGACTAAGCTGGTTTCCCTGTAGTCTTTTTGTGGTCTTTGCACCACTTCAAAATCTTCGTCTTGCAAAATCTCTGGGGTGGGCGTTTTCGAAACCGCCACATCACCGGTTACATTTTTGCCCTTAAAGCCTGGGGACTTCCTTCCAGTACTTTTGGAGGGAGTATCTTTAGCAGGAGTAATAGCAGCGGTATTATTCAGATATGATATATCAGCTGTTACATCTTTACCCTTCAAGCCTGAGGGGTTCCTTCCAATAGTTTTGGAGGGTGTAATTTTAGCAGGACTTTTAGCGGCCCTAGCATTGATATAAGATATATCAGCCTGAGGGTTCTTTCTTAACTCTTGACCACTTTCCGCATGTGAGCTCTCTCTAATCGATATGTCATCATCGAGACTTATCCTTTGTAGCTTGGAACTGCCACTTGCAAACTCCATTTTCCTCTTACCATAAGATGAAGCATTTTGATCATCTTCTGGACAATAAGCAGGATAGCTGTGAGGAGTCCCGACACCAGCCAAAGTAGTTTCAGTCTGATCGTTTACTTTTTCTAACAAGGACTTAGACATATTCAAGGCCTCAATGACATTCTGCTTATTCAGTTTTTTAGCACTGCTGGTGTTGCTTGTTGTCTGTATTGTTGGAGGAGGTGTTCTCATTGGTACTTCCCTAGAGTAACTAGCTAACGTGACCTTTCTTGCTGCATTTGAAGGAGATATGCTGGCTATTGTAGAGGCAGCCATAAAGTTATTTTGTGTCGTTGAACCACTAGCGGTTCCTTCAAATATATTAGATGGCCCGGTGGTATCACCAAAAACATTTCCAGTGTCCGGATGCCTACTTTTTATCTCATAGGGATTAGAGAATTGATCTGATGAACTTTTTGTAGTCGCAGACACCACATTTTCGGCATTACTAAACCCTCTGTGAGCACTAGCATTCGATAGGCTTCTTGGAACTTCCTGCTTTGACAACAGGGAATGATGAGGACTTGCTACTTTCCGCTCATTCTGCCTTGTAGTGGCGTCTTCTGCTTCGTCCTCAGAATCTTTGGCTTCAGCCTCCATCTCCAACTCATGACCACTGTAGTTACAATGAAAGTCACTTTATTATAAGACATGCTTACGTAGTGCGGTAGTGCCAATAATGTTGTTTAACCATATACCATAGACATACAGTAAGAAAAAATATAAACAACCCAATAGCACAACCAAAACAAACACTTTGATGACAGAAAACCATGTGAAAATTGGTTGTTTTATGTTCTATTAGTATTATGTACTTCTGATGATGAAATGTGGGAGCTAGAAGGACACTTGTTGCATGTAAAAAGTATAATTCACTCAAAAATGGATTTATAGTCTCACCTCTTACTATAATCTTCTTCTGGCAGAATCTCCCACTTCTTTAAACTGAAAAATGAAAAGGGGAATAAAGTTTAAGAGGCTTAAACTTCATAGCAACTTAAATATAAGTGAATCACATAATACATCATCTGTAAAAAGTTAAACCAATATCTCGATAAGAGTTGGGCTATAACACAAAACTAGTAGGCAAATAAAACACGTACCAGTCTTCTAACCATTTGTGGTTGACAAGCTTTATTCTCTTCATTCTCTTTGCTAGTTCATACTTCTCGCCTATCAAATTAATAAATAACAATTTGTGAACATAATAAAAAAATTACAATGCATAAGTAGTTGACAAGAAAAACTTCATGATCCTAGAATTGTGATAACCTGATGCTCTTACATAATAATTATGTCAAAACGAACATGTATACAAGATTATAAATAGCAATTGGTCTAGTTGAAGTTTACCAATCAATAAAAACGTCATAATTCATTCAGAAAAAAACTTTACCAGATATAGAATGATGAAGAAAAACCTAACCAGCTACTTTAGAATTTAACCCAAATACCCAATACGAGAATGTCACACACCTTCAAATTTGTAGCATATAAGATGAGTAACCGTGTCTGCTTTTAGTGGTTTTGTAAATTTTGCCCCCATCAAGTCAACCATTACCTGAAATATAGAACATAATACCTTATAAACCGATCGTCTTGTTTAACAAGAATGTTTGCCAGAACAGCAATTACAGTATAAATAAGCATACCATAATGTCCTCCCTATCTTCACGCTGGTATCCTGTTAAACATACAACTAACGACTTTGCACCTGGAATTCCGTTCAAATCTCGAGGTGGCACATAGATGACCTGTTCACAATACAAAATTAAACAACAATATCAACAACTTTAGGCTAATTAGTTACTCAACCTATAAAAAATCGACAATTATGCTATTATTTTACAACACATACTAAAAGAGTGCAACCACATAAATACAAATTCTCATCAGCATACTAACCGAGTCAGTCAACATGGGTCCTCCAACATCAAAACTATGATCAACCCATAACCCCGAGACTAATATCTTCCCGTCTCGTCTAGCAGCAACACATACCGGATCATCCTAAAAACACAAAAAACACACTATTGATTAAACCCTCACACGTTATAATAAAACAAACATAAAAAATACAAAGTAAAGGGTTAGAGAATTACATATTCAATGTTATTAACAATAACATGTGTACAATCTGCACTGTATATACCAGCATCCACCGCATCACCACTAACAAGCTTCCGTGAAACCTATAAACATAATTAAAAACAAATAAATAAATCAATTAGTTAGCTTTCAAACCAATCAGCATTGTCGGTTATCAGCATTAGCTCTACCATGAATATTCAGTTAAAATCCTAAGTTAAAACGTGGCCCAGTCAGTGTTATCGGTTATCAACTTTTGCATATGGCAATTAATTAACTTTTGGACCGATCAGTGTTGCCAGTTATCAACATTTTACATAATTGGATAACTTAACTCTACCTAACATGTTCAGTTAAAGGCCCAATATATTAAACATATGTAAAAAACTGTAATCAATTAGTTAACTTTTAAACCGATTAGCATTGTCGGCTATCAATGTTTACGCAAATCTATTAGACTATTCAATTAAAGTCCTAATTCTACTCCCAATACCCGGCCCAGGCAGAATTGGGTATTGTTGTTGTCGTAATTAACGCCTTAAGATATAAAACATATTAAAAAACAAACAAATCAATTACTTAACTTGCGAGCATATCAACAATGTCACTTGTCAACGTTTACCGTAAGTCAATTAGTTAACTCTACGCCACATTCACTTAAAGCCCTATGATATAAAACACAATTAGTTAACTTGTGAACCTATTGGCATTGTCAGTAACCAGCTTTTCGCGTAACTCAATTCGTCAACTCGTGAACCAATCAGCAGCGTTTTCGGTTATCAATGTTTCGCGTAAAATAACTAATTAACTCTACAGTTACATATTCAATTAAACACCCTAAAATACAACACATAACTCTAATAATAAGTTATATAAATCATCCAACTTTATTTATGTATGCACAAATGAGTTTAAAAAAATAAAAAAGGTTAAAAAATGAACCTGAGCTCTGGTAATAGGATCGTAACCAAAGAGAACAAAACGAATTCCAGCGAAAAGCGGTTGAGATTGACGGTTAAACGGCGACGTTTGATTAGATATATCCATCTAAAAAAATTAATAATAAAAGTAACTAGGGTTCATGAGATTTTAAAACTGATTTTATAAAATTGGTTTTCAAGAGTGAAAATGTAAAGCTTGTTGTGGAAGGATGGGGATTAATGACGGTGAAGGGTATAATTGGGATTTCACTATTTTAGTTTTGGCTTTTGATTTTTCATCTGAGCGGGAGATATAAAATGTTTTATTTTGGAGATCCCGCTTTGTGGGTTTTGCCACGTGGGATGGCTATTGTTCTCACACGTGACGGTTGGTTAGTCTGGTTCATTGGGCCGTTTGGGGTGATGGGTTGTGCATCATAGATACATGCTTCGGAAAAATGATTGACAGACCTAAAATATAAACTAATTGTGTGTCTAATAGATGTGGCTATAAATTATTAGTTTGTGAAGAAGTGGATCTCCATGCTATTCCTAATAGGATGCTGACACATATGTTTAGGTATACGAGTTAGGCATCCCAATCAATGCTCACATGCTTATTAGTCGTAAGTTGAGCAAATCTACTCGAAAATCGATCCGAACGTATAAATTGACCAAAATCATACCGAACTAAACCGAACTAATCTTATTCGTTTCGGTTTCGGTCATGTATATTTGTTTTGGTTTTTCTCGGTTTCGATTCGATTTGGGTTTTGTCTTTTTTCGGTTCGAAACTCGGTTCGGTTTTGATATCTATTGCTCGGTTCTTTGGTCTGAGTTTTTTCTTTTTCGGTCCTCGGGTCGGGTCGGCTTTTGTCATTTCATATCGGGTTTGATCTTATGCTCACCCCTAATTAGCCATGTTATTTATAACCCGACCCATTCCTAAACTTCAACTTCTTATGAGTATGTACTTTTTCTTTATAAATTTGTTTGGTGAATTAGTTAGAGTTAAGGGCATGTTTTGTTTATAAGTGAGTTGGATTAGGATTTGGATTTGTGATAAGAGAAAAAAATTTGTATTTATTTAAATAGTATGTTATGCTAATAGATTTTAAATAAAATATTTTATTTAAATAATAAAATAACAAAAATGGTACACATATATGGAGATAGAAAAATAAAAATGACCCACACAGTACACAAACCAAGTTGAAGCCATAAGTGTCCACCTATCAATTTTGGAAAAATTGTATATTTGGGTAATTGCACCCATTTTTAATCTGGGTAACGTTCTTTCGATTTCATCAATTGCAGGAATATTATTCCCTTATTTTTTTCAATTTAGCCAATATATACAGTAAAATTATAAAATAAATCAATTTTTACCAAGTTTAAAATTTTTATTGTATACATGTTAGCGTTTTTTCCGTCTCATTACTTTAGGTGGGCTAATGTAAATATAAATTAAACTAAAGTTTAATTACCACTTGTACAATAAACATTTTATATTCTTTCAAACACAATGAACGATTCATTTACAAACCCCCAAATCATGTTTGGTAAGCGACGAACCACTTTTTTGTTAGCAGTATTGAATGGCAATCTCATATGCTCAACACAATCACAACATATTCATACATGATCGGATGATCCACATAGTCTAACACTGAGACAAAGATAAAACTGATATATTGTTCATCAAGTCCCCTCTACAAACAAATGACCATATCTTTTCCCACAACATGCACTAAACATTATACTCCATATTTCTTAACCAGAATAAATCATACAAACACATTCTAATCTCATTGCCATACAAAAATATGATACACATTAAACACTTCGATATACAAGTGACCACATGTAATGATACTGGCCTCATTTTGCAGTTCGAGTGATATGATACTTTGTTACCAACATATGTGTTGTTTATTTATTACTTCTAGTTACAAAAGTAACCTTAAGCAATCACAAAATGACATAAGACACGTATACTTTCTGTTTATGTGTATATAGTTAACTAAAGTTCACATAACGCTTTATGTGGTGCCAATGTGAAGAATATTGAATAAAAATTGCAATTTATAAGTCTAAGTCATTAAAAGGAAAGAAAACTGCTTTATGTGGTGCCATTAATATGTGCAGAATATAGAATAACAATTGCAATTTATAAGTCTAAGTCATTACAAGGAAAAAAAATACTTACTCGGTACATGTTATAGACAAAAAGCGTACACATTGAATGATGAGGTGGAAAAAGAAATATGACATACACAACAAAATATGTAAATTAAAAGAATTCATTATTTTTCCGTGCATGTTGACATAATTAAGGAAATAAGGGAATAACATTCCCGCAATTGATGCAATTAAAAGAATGTTACCCAAATTGAAAAAGAGTGCAAAGAATGTTACCTAAGGTGTAGTTTGGTATTGGTGTATAGAATCATTCATATGGATTTGATGTGAATACTAAATGTTTGGTATGATACTTTTGAATCAAAAAAGTTAAACATTTCTAAATTTCGATTCCACATAAAAATGGGTGGTATAAGCATATTCCACTTACAAGTCGGGCCTCTTTTCTTCTCGTCCTTTCATTTTCATCAAATTTGTACGACTTGTACATATGATTTCAGATTGTTTCCTTATTTAAATATAGAAATAATTTTTTTAATTTAAAATTTATTATAAAATATATTTAAATAAATATTATTTCTCTCTCCTAAAACTACAAATCCAAATCCTAATCCAACCCACTTATAAATCAAACGGACCCTAAATATGCAATTTTTCCATCAATTTTTGATTCTATCTATTATTCTTTATTTTAAAAGAAAGAAACCAACAACTAAGTAATGTCATTTCAATAAAAAAGCCATTCTAAAGTGTCAAAACAAACGGGCCTCTAAAACTATATTACTATAAAATTATTTAAAAATATATCCAGTTAAATTCATATATATTTCAAACTTTTTCATGATAATTATATTTTTAAGGTAGTTAAGTACTTTGACTAGTTGCAAGCCCATATAATCCTCCATAATCTCGTTTAAAATGCTTGGTTTATGAAGGTTTGAAGTTTATCGAAGCTTTCATAAGGCTATGTAATTATGTATGTAACAAATGGAGTTTATTTTTAAAGCTTAAACCCTCATAACTCATAAGATTGAAGCCAAACACAACTTATATAATTCCTTGAGATAATGTTTTCACATTTTTCTTTCAACTTTTGTTTTTACTTATCCTCTTAAAAAATCTTATTGCTTATTACCTTATTCACATTATGTTGACACTTTTGTATATTTGCAAAAAGTAATTGTTACTCGAATTGAAAATGGAGTTGTAGATGGATATAGGAGGGAGATTATGGGTATATTTAGTGAAAGTAATTTTTGCTGAAACTTGAAATGTAATCGTAGATGGAGATGAGATGGTAGATTCAAAATTGAGATTGTTTTTTATAATTTACATGAAGTAGTATTTGATTTTAAGAGATTATGAAAAGTTGTGTTTTTAAAATATCTAATAAAATTCATATATCAAACAAAGTTTATATTTTAAGTAGTTTATTTTTTCAAAAAATAAGTATAATATTTTCATAATTTTTTGTGACAACCACGCCCGTACACATGTGATAATTTCCACCGATCGTCCTTGAACTCCAGTCCGTTCTCACATTTGGTCCTCTGTTTCGTTTTTATTGCGTACGTCATCCCTGTTTCGGAGAACGGTTACCCGTTTGGTCCTTATTGCCCCGTTATGCATAACGCCAGTTATCTCGCTCTTTAATTGACTTGTCAACGATTTTGTTTTTGTCTTTTCACGTTTGATCATTGCAACTCAAACACACACAAAATCATTTGAACCCAACGTTGCAATACACACACATGAAATCATTTGCACCTGATCACTCATTCCACATTAACCACAACCTATGGCAAATAAAGATTGGAGCAAAGTAGAATTAAATGAAGGCATGACATATTATCTTTATAATAAATATAAGAATAACTGGAAGGTAGGCGATTGAGTCATATTAGATGTTAGACGACTTATGGTATTATGCTATGGTGAAAGATTAGCACATTGTTGCATTGTTCTTGTTTAGAATTAAATTTTGCCTTAATAACTTGATTTAACCTTTTGTTGTTCATCTGCCCCTATCATTCCACAGTAATCTCAAATAACCCTGTTTCCAAACCTTGAAGATGCGTTTTGTTAGAAAAAAAAAATCCATGGAGGGAAACCAGGCATAGCAAAATAAAGGTATGCATTTTGGTTTTTTGTTAAATGGCAAACCTTGTACATGTGTTTAGACCTTTGTTGTTGCCCTAATGACTGCATTTTAGGTTAGTTTATTATTTGCACTACTCAAACTACAATTTGACTTTAGCAAGTCAAACTGCATTACTCAAAATGCAATGGGGCACAATATTATTTGTAAAAGTGTTTTATTTTGGAATCCTAACTTCGACAGTCAAAGTGTATTAGGATATGGCATACATGATACATCATTGATGAATTTGGATTTGGAAGCCTAGTGCAATTTGACTTTAGCAAGTTAAACTGCATTACTCAAACTGCAATGGATTACTTATAGAGAAACCAAAACATATTGAACACTTGAGTGATTTGGATTAATGAGAGAAAGTTGTATTTACAAAGTGTTACAAATGAACCACGTCTTATAGTTTAATTACTACAACTAAGCTAGCTATGTATACAAAATATTTGGTAACAGAAATAACTAACTTATGCTAAAACTATGATAGATTAAGCTGCTACATCTTGTTACAAGTCTATATACATTTTATGAGTTGAGCTCTTGTCTTGTGTAGACCTTTAGGGGTGTTTGGAAACTTGCCACATACAAAATCAAATAATCTATACTACCTATAATAGAGGAAGCACCCTCTCATCAAAAAATTCATATTTACAAAAAATGATGCATGATTTACAACACTTTAAAGCAATCAATTTTCATAATTACAACAAACAAAGCATGTTGTACAACAAAAAATAGCATAGAACAAAATTCAGACCACTTTGCTAAGAATTCTACATTAATGTTATTAAAAACACTCCTACACCAAAATTTACAACCATTCAAGCACAATGTACAACCCCATCCATATTAATTCCGAGCCATATAATTCCGAGCCATCAAAGAAATTATCATCATAGATCACTTTTGAAGCTTGGCTTCTATCAATATCCGAAAACTATATGTAAAGAATGATAACAACTCTGTTACATTATCTCATTTGTTCGGTCAAAGATACACAAACGATAAGATTCACCTAATTGGGTTCGAAACCAACATCAAACAGTCGAGAGCTTGGAGTCCTTGTGTGATTCGGTTTGTTGCAGAAAAATATAAAGGGATTTGTTTGTGTTTGTGTGTTTATGTAAACGTGTGTTTGTGTTGAAAAATACGGTTGTGATAACTTGTAAGAAAAAATCAATATCTCAATTTGAGATTTGTTTTGAAGGAATAAAGGGTTGTATGAGTATGTGTTAGTGTTCAGATAGATCTAAAAACCAAGGGACGAAATTGTTTTTGTTTGTTATGTGGTGTTGTTATACGGTTGAAGATGAGAAAAAGAAGTTGTGGTTGCGTTTGTTTATTAAGTAAGAGTGTTAATATTATGTTAAAGCTTGTCTGTTAGTAGGGTTAGGTAAGTGTGTTGGGTTGCATGGTTGAATTTTATTTTGGGCTTTTGTATTTAGATCTGAAAATTAAGGGTAAATGTTGGGTTGGACTTGCTAAATTGTTGGACTTGGACTGGTAAAACATTTAGAGCTGCTAAATTGTATAGACGAAATTTTTTTGTTCGTTACCACTTTTGTGGTGAATTTTTTTGGAATTTAATATTGGACCGCGATTTTAGTTGAGTTTCGATAATCCCATCTCAAAACCACCATGTTGGTCGCCTTACTGGCCTAAAAGGTCGCATGTAGGTACGAAAATTTAAAGGTGTTTGTGTTGAAGAAAAGAATCAAAATTTTTGTTTGTGGTAGCTTTGGTTAGCAGGAGATGGAATTATACTGCTGTATTAACTAAATTTATTGTTATTTGTAAATTAATTGTTAAAAAATTATTGCTGCATAACATCACATTGCCAGAAAATATAGTCACAGGGTATCCGTAGCCGCATCGCGCGGGTACCCTGCTAGTCACTTATTAAGTTAACTTACTATTCAAATAATGTGTTTTGGAATTCCTAATAATAATAACCAAACATATATGATCATAGTTTGTATACTTCGTCTCAACACGATTAACTTTAATTGCATCCGTTTTTTTTACGTTTTCGTCCGTTGTTTACTATTTCATCCCTTTTTAAAGTTTTCGTCCGTTTCTTTACGTTTTGCTTCGTATTTTTACGTTTTCGTTTGTTTTTTTTACGTTTTCATCTATTTTTTTTTATGTTTTCGTCTGTTTTTTTACGTTTTCATCTATTATTTTACGCTTTAGTCCATTTATTACGTTTTCGTTCATTTTTTTATGATTTCATCAGCTTTTTTACATTTTTGTTCGTTTTCTTATGTTTACGTCTGTTTTCTTACTGTTTTTTTTTTCTTTTATTTTTTCGTTTTAGTCCATTTGTTTATGTTTTTGTCCATTTCATTATGTTCCCGTTCCTTGTTCTTCTTCTTGTTCTTCATTGCCATTCATCATGAAACGGACAAAAACATTAAAAAAAAATGAACGAAAACGTTAAAAAAAATAGACGAAAACGAAAAAAACAATAAGAAAACAGACGAAAATATATGAAAACGCACAAAAACGTAAAAAAGCTGATGAAATCATAAAAAAATGGACGAAAATGTAATAAACCGGACTAAAGCGTAAAAAAACAGACGAAAACGTAAAAAAACAGACGAAAACATAAAAAATAGATGAAAACGTAAAAAAAAATAGACGAAAACGTAAAAATACGGAGCAAAACTTAAAGAAACGAACGAAAACTTAAAAAAACGGATGAAATCGTAAAAAAATGGACGAAAACGTAAAAAAAAAATAGACGGAAACGTAAAAATACGGACAAAAACGTAATGAAACAAACGAAAACATAAAAAACGGACGAAAATGTAAAATAACAGACGAAAACGTCAATAAACAGACGAAAAAGTAAAAAAAAAAAACAGAGTAAACCATAAAATACAGACAAAAACACGCGAAAACAGACGAAAACGCGTAAAAACGGATGAAAACGTAAAAGGGACGAAAGAAGGATGCACGCTGCAATGGTCATGGGCCACAGGGGCTAAATGTGTAACTTCTATCGGAATTATTTAACGCCAGTTAAAACCAGAGACCAAAATGATGAAAACTTTTGCTCCACAGTGACTATTTTTGCAATTAGCCAAACTCAGTGACTATTTTTGCAATCTCAGGAAACCACAGGGACCATTTTTGCAGTTTACTCTTTTCATTTTGAGACATAAATTATAGCATGTCAATATACCGGTTTATACAACAGTCACTTTTAATAAAGAAATGGATTAATGATTGGATTTGCAAGAAATCACATATAAGTCAATATGATTATCTACACAGGGGAGGGCCTAGGGGTTCCGGGGGTTAACGGTAGGGGTGTCCAAAAGAACCGAAGAACCAAAAGAACCGAGGAACCGTACCGGAACCGAACCGTATATTAGAACCATGGTACGGTTCTTGGTTCCTAAAATTCCAAATTTTAGGTTCTCGGGACGGTTCGGGTCGGAACCGCCCGGTTCCGGTTCTTTCCCGAAAGAAGCTATTACTTTAAAAATATGAAATTTTATAGGGTTTATTTGGGACATTGTGTAATGTGTATAACATTTTAAGGAGAAAAAGTTAAATGAATAAAAAAGAAGAAGAAGAAAAAAAAAATCTTACTCATTATTAAACTGTAACATAAAAAATCTAAAACTTAAAAACACATAATAAAATTAACACCCAAACTTTTAATCCATTCAAAGATTATCATCATTTATCAACATGAAAGTATGTTTATATTGAGATTATTATCGTAAATTTGATACTTACCTAGTAATAGAAAAATCAAGTGAATTATATAATGCAATATGTGACGAATGACGAATCTATATTACGAGTATAATGGGTTGGAAGTATGAATGCATGTTATATTATATAAAAATGTTGGTCAGTTGGTTTTAGTGTACTTCATGCTTTTTATTCAATATGATGCGCAATATTTAATCAAGTATACTAAAGGGTCCGCTTGGTTCAAAGTGGAGAAAGGGAAAGGGAAAGGGAATGCAAAGGAATGAATGAGTTGGGTAATCAATCCTTTACCCCCCCAATTTACTCTATAATGATTGATTACCCACTACGGGGTAATCAATCCCTTTGCACCCCCTTACTAAGCACAAAACAATGAGTGGGGTGGGCCCTTTTGAATACCGTACCCATTCCCCACCCCCTTAACCTCCCAACAAGCACCCCCTAAATAACTAAATCAAGTATATATGTTGTTGTTTAAGTATACAATATTTAATCATGTACATTAGTTAAATACCGTGTGTATTTGTATTTTTATAGCATTATTAACATGTTTTTATGAATAATAGATAACGAAAACAATAAATTATTTAAACATTTAGGTTCTTGTGGGAATTACCCGAAATTCCCGTACCGGAACCGTACCGAAGAACTTGGGACGGTTCTTGGTTCCTCTTTTTCCATATTTTCGGTTCTCGGTTCTTTCGGGACGGTTCCGGTTCGGGACGGTTCCAGTACCATGGACACCCCTAGTTAACGGGAATCCCGATGGATGTTTTTCGCCTAGTGTAAATTTTCCTTAAAAATCTTTAGTTCTCCGAAATAAATGTCTTGTTTAGTTAGTCTACTAGTATATCAAAAGAAAGGCATGTTTGTTTATTTTATTTCTTTTATACTCGTATAAAAAAATTGCGCACTTAATGACTTAAAGTCATGGGTCGGCCTCTGGATCTATATAGCGTATGACCAGCTGTAAACGCTACAACTCATTAAGTAGGTTATTGAGCTCAAATGAATAAATTTTGGCATACCATCTTAGTGTAGTTGTAATTGAATTTGTCCACTAACATAGGGCTGAGCAAAATCGATAAAAACTGAACCGAACCGAAAAATGGAGCTAAACCAGTCCAACCAAAACCAAATCAACCTAACTCGGTTCAGGTTTTCGTTTTAAATATTTATGGTTTTCAGTTCGGTTCGGTCCAAAACCGTGAAGAAACACACCTAAACGTCTAAACTGAACAGAACCAACGGTTCGGTTTCAATTTGACTCAGTTTGGTTCTCGGTTCATTTTTTTTCAAAATCAATTTTCGGTTCGGTTTTGACCCGATGCTGACTAACATGACAATTTGTACATGAATGATGAATTTTTTCCTCGCATGTTGCGGCGGGTATTGAGAAATACATTTTAAAATGAGGAAAACTTAAGAAAGCATAATATTTATTGATCAGTAATAATCAGTTCCATAAGAGCATTCGGTAAGTTAACTCACCAAGGTGAGTTATAGCTTAACGCACCAAGTTAACGCACCAATTACCTTACCGTCCCCCAAAGTTAAAGCTGAGTTAACGCACCAAGTTATGGGCTTAACGCAACATTAAGGAGGTGAGTTATGGCATAACTCAGGTGAGTTATCTTACCGCCCTTCGAGTTATGGGATAACTCATGTCACACCCTCGCCGAAGGCGGAAACACGAGGTGCAACGAATCAATATACATTGCCAAAGAGAAATAGAACAATACCATAATTTACATTAAAGGAAAAATATATCATTACAACATTATTATAGCCGACCTTGGCAATTTAAAACATAAAGTTTGGTTTCCAAAAGATAGCATTTTAGTACATAATGATCTGTAGTGACATATGAAAACTTCATTATGTAAAGACCTTGAAGAAAAGCTTACTGACGATCACCTGAAATGTATGAGAGAAAACGGGTCAACTATGAAAATAGTTGGTGAGCACACACGTTTTATATAATATGAGAAACCATTTGAGAAAGTTCACAAGCCAAAGGCATTATAAAGTATTATGTCTTGTAGTCAAGCACCCGCGGTCATAATAAGTCACAATATAAGCACAACATATATATATATATATATATATATATATATATATATATATATATATATATATATATATATATATATATATATATATATATATATAATAATGTATGCCAGGCAAAGCCCCTAATTAAATAATATGCGTCCCGTAACATAGTGAACGAGAGGTTGGCCGACCTCTAATAGCGCTATCCATACTACTAATAGGTGACGAACAATGCGAATGTACGAACAGTACATCATACAACTATTATATACGATTAAGAACGCTCCAAACATGGGAGACTTAGCACGCTCCACCAATAAGGCGAGACTTTAGGGTTAAGAACGCTCCACCAATAACGTGAGACTTTGCACGCTCCACCAAAAATGGCGAGACTTTAGGTCATAACACGTACAGTACATTAAGTTCAAAAGTTCAAGTTGAGTTCAAGAGTTCTAAACAAGTTATAAGGTCAAGACAAGTCAAAAGAGTTCATAATAATCAAAGGGTTCAAAACAATGTTCAAAGTGTTCAAGTAATAATTCATGCATCCACCCCAAAGCGATTTAAAATAGTTAGAAAAAGGGGTTCGTGAATACTCACCTTATGCAACAGATACAAAAGGCTAGTGATTGAACAGAAATAGGATCGATTCCCTAACAGCAACCTAATATGAATGAAGTGTTTCCAATGTAAGAAATGAAACAATGTTACACATGCGTATACGTACGTTATCAATATCACTTGTAGTTTTTGAAAATAACGTTTATCGTTTAGTGTTTTATTAGTAAATATAACGTTTTCGGCGTAGTTTAACCTTGTTCTAACTTTAGAAAAATATGTTCAAACGGCTTCACAAAACTAGTCGTGAAATATAGTACGTTAAGTGTTAATGTTCAAGCTCGGCGTTTTTGAAAACCTTGTAATAATGTCTAGATGTAGTCTTGTTTAACTTTTGATCGTACGTGCCTCGAACGATAAGAAATATAGCTCCAAATGTTGTTACTTGAAAAATATAATGTTTAACACTTAGAAAATTCAATTATAGCAAAGCTGCCAAAAATATATATATTTCGTCAAAGTTCAAATGCTTGTATCTTCTTCGTTTTAAGCTTGTTTTCTACGTTCTTTATATCCCCGGAATAGTGGGACAACATACTAATATATTTTTGATAAGTCGGGACGGCTAGATTACGGCTAATGCTTCAGATTTGCCATTGAAAAACGTGGGACAACAAGTAATTTTCTGAAAATATAGTTTTCGTCGCTAACATAAAAACATCGTATCTTCCTCGTCGTAAATGATCTTTTAACGATTCCAGCGGCTACGGTTTTGTTTTTGAAAGTATTTCCGGAATATGAAAACTAAAAATTCGCCACGGCCCCTGGATTTTCTGGATTTGGCAAAAATGGACAGTAGCTTTTTAAAGTTGTCAAAAATCACTTTTCTAGTTTCAAATCCTTGTCAAATCTCTTCAAAACACCACAAGACTAATCTAATCTTACCATATACCTTCTTAGGGTATCATGGGTTCCTAGTACTCATAAAATTAGTAGGATAACAAGGGGATGATCATAGGCTTAATATAAACTCATAAAATTCAAAGTATACTTGAAAGTGGTATTTATAACTTAAGTATTTGCATGTTTTGCTAATATATAATGAAAATACATCATGTTAGCAAGTAAATGAAAGTATAAAAGATTAAAAAAAATTACTTGAAGCTTACTTGAAATTTGAGGTGATTTGATGAGAAATTGATTAAGAAACCTAGGTTTTTATCACAAAACCTTAACAAGGAATAAAGTAAAGCTTGATTATGTCTTGATCTTGAAAGTTGATGGATTTCTTCTTGTTTTTCTTTTAGAACCGTGGGTCACCAAGGAAGGAAGCAAAAGAGAGTTTTGCTAGTTTATGATTTTGTAAAATATGATAAGTGAAGACTTTTGGTGTTTGTTACTTGCAAATATCTTGCATCTATGGCATATTTGTAATTTTCTAGTCAAGTTGAAGTATAATTTGTGTACACATGCAAAGAAATGTCGACCTATGTATATACTTGAAAGATATTTGAGGTCTTGTATAGTATTAAGTGTATTATTAGTCATTTAGTGTATAAAATGTGTTACGTTGTAAGTTTTGGGTACCGGGTTAGCTAGAAATCAATTTTAACGGAACGAAATGGAATATAATAAAGTTGTAAAAATTATAAAATTACATTTCTCGCGGGTATCGGGTGAACAAATATTTGTCGTGTTGAAATTACAGAAAACCGTCGTAGTTATAAACGTTTAACGATACGTGTACTAAATAAATTCAAAACGTCGGGTAAATTAATAATATAATTTTTATATCATTATAACGAGTGTAAAAATATGTTAGGACTATAGTCGGGATTGTCGGATCAATTATTCAAAATAATAGCTCATAGGATAACGTTTATTAGATAGATAACCGTACGTATACAGAAATGATGCAACTCACGCATGAATGACAAACTTTCTCCGGGAGTGAATAGTATTTCGTGAATAGTAAAATTTTTGAAAAACATCTCAATATCACTAATCGACTTCAAAAACGATGAATAGTGAAATGATGAATAGTGTTTGGTGAATAGTAACCGATGAATAGTAAATTTGAAAAGTTCAGGAAATAAATGAAGACGTGGAAAATTACGGGTTGTTACAACTCAGGTGTTTTTTGGTGAGTTATGACATAACTCTGGTGAGTTATCTTACTGCCCTTAAAGTTAACGCACCAAGTTAAAGTGTTTAACGTTGACGTGGCAATGAGTTATGGTATAACTCGAGGTCAACTTATTCAATGCTCTAAGATTACTATAAAACTCATTGATGTAACTTGTTCCGAGTTCCGACAACACATTTATTTAAACAATAACCTAAGAAAACGGTAAAATCTTTTGACCCAAACACTAGTTATTAGTTAATGTAAAGCGATTCAATGTCTAAGAGAACTACGTACATTTTCCGCGTATCATATACATCCATGCTTTGACAACTTCGATATCACATTCTAACATCAACCATGCCTCTTAAGGAGCCCAACGTCTAGCACCGTTGTCATGAATCCCATCGTATAAAGTGGTACAAAGATCAGGAAAAGGGAGTTGTGAAGTTTTCAAACTATAAGCTTGTGGATGAACCTGAATAAGTGATCCGAAAGAAAAATTATAGCGCACTAAAGTGTAAACGATTATAAAAATTGAAAATTTGAGTATACCAACGCACCTTAACAAAATCTTCCCATCCTTCATCTGTTAAGTTGAACATATTAGTTCGAGGATTATACATGTTTATGGATTTTCTTCTCAAATACACCCATCCAAGATACTTTTTCTTCATGACATCATAGTAATTTTTCATTTGCTTTTGCGTAACCTTGATACCACAAGTCTCCTCAAGTTTCTTTTCCATCTTAGCCCACGATTCTTTATGTAGGCATGTTCCCCTTCGACCAACTCTCTCAACTTCTTCAATGCATAATTTTAAAAAGCATTTGATTTGATCTTTTCTCCATATTTTCCGAACATTTTCATCCATAACTACTGCAACGATATCCGAAAAAAAATCATAAAATAGATAATAATTAGTACATAAACAAGAACTCAAGCAACACACTCAAGACCTAAATCCTAAACTGATAATTCAATTTTGAGCCAATAAAATAGATATTAAGAGGGTTTAACAGCAAGAACCAAACAGCCTCCTTCAAGAAATTAGATATATACACTGATATGACCCAACATTTACAGAACCATATCGATACAATATAAAAGTCAATACAAGTAAATAATCCAAACTACCAAGTTAGAGTTTAAATACATTAAAGCTTAAGACAGACCGGTTATTTCTACAGTTTGCATGGCATGAAAAAAAACGGAACCATATAGACTTCGTGTAAACGATATTAAAAAAAAAAGACATTGTTGGCAAGAATAATGATATTGTACACAGGTGATCAATAATAATTGATCGAGTAGGAACGTAGGAGATAATCTGGTCGTTGTGAATAATGGGATTACATGCAAGAATAGCCAGCTCGTTAGAAAAAAGGCAGGGATGAAGAATTGTATTCATATAAGAGGTATTAAGATTGTTTTGACGTCTTACCGGATAGGTGATTTATCGAACAAGATAAAAGGACAATGGAGAAAAAAAAATCAAACCCACTGGGCGAATGTCTGATTGAATAGGAGATTATAGGCTCATTGAGATCTTTTTTATCAAACAAACGAGCCTTAGGGGATTTATTTATTTATTTTATTTTTATTTTTTTTTATTTTTTTTGGTGCAAAGGTAAATTTATATTATCTCCAACCAATTTGTACAATGATTTACTTATTCCTATTTAGTAAGGGAAAATGCTTATTTACTTATTCCTATTTAAATAAGCAGCTATAATCTGCTTATTTCATAACAGCTTATCTCACTTGCAATATAGCAGATAAGCAGTTAAGAATAAGCAACTCTAATGTGCATATTTCAAAATAGCTTATCACACTAGCAAATAATTAGACAAGCAGTTTTAATAAGCAATTCCAAACACCTCTAAAACTGCTAATTTTTGTATCAAAAGAGAATAAGCTAATCAGATATGCAGTTTGGAAAAACAATCCAAAGCACCTTTTGTTCCATATTCAGAATCTTCAGCTTGAGCCTCCATCTCCAACAACTCATGACCACTGTAATTAAAATGAAAAATCTGTTTAGATAAATGCTACACAAATGGTTTTTATATCACGTATGCATACACATTCTATTGAAAGTGTCAAAATGTCATTCACGTAAAAATTATTCAATATATTCACAAAAGTTGCTAACACGAGTGCAAAAAGATAAAAACCTTGTAGAATAATAATATTATGTTCCATATCACTAAAAGCTAGCTACAACCAATAACATTAGAAAATAATAATAATAATAATAATAATAATAATAATAATAATAATAATAATAAATAAAAAAAATAAATAAAAAAAAAACCTTACAATAAAGAGAGCATGAAGCTAAAACAATGAGTGGAGTAGGCACATCATATACTGTCATGTTTAGAGCACTCGGTGCAGTTAGTCGAAGAGGCTCGCCATTCCCGCGTGGCTGGGCCTTCGGCTCGCCGTTCCTCGCCGCCACACCAAACCCCCCTCGCCGTTCTTCTCCGTTGGTAAGTTTTTCGTGGGCACGGCGAGGAAAAAACCTGACAAAAAGGGAGATTGTGTTCCTTGGATTTTGCAAATGAAGAAGTTGTGAAGAGGTTGAGGTTAGTAGTGGGGCTCAAATGAAGAAGTTGGAGTTTGTTGTTTGGTGAGGAGGGGGTTTGTTGTGAAGAGGTGTTGGGTGATGTGGCACACGTGGGACCCGAATGAAGAGGAAGAGCTTGTTGACTACACCTAATGCTCTTAGTACCACACATGAATTTGCGCGCGCGCGCGACACACACACACACACACACACACACACACACACACACATATATATATATATATATATATATATATATATATAGTGCCAACAATGTTGGTTATCCATAGACATACAGCAAGATAAACTATAAATGACCCAAACAGCATAATTACAACACACTGATACTAGAAAACATAAATGTGAATGTTGGATATTTCATGTTCCATTAGTATTAATAGAATGGGATGATGAAATTTGCAATATATAGCTAGGACGCTTGATTGCATTCACGTGAAAAGTATGGTCTACTCAGAAATGAATTTAGAGTCTCACCTCATACTATAATCTGCTGCTGGCAGAATCTCCCACTTTTTTAAACTGAAAAATTAAGAGGGGAATAAAGTTTAAGAGGTTTAAACTTTATAGCAACACAAATATGAGTGAGCAACAAATAAATCATCCATTAATTAAAAAGTTAAACCAATATCTAATGAAGAGACGTCCTATTACACAAAACGGGCGGGCAGATAAAACCCCTACCAGTCTTCTAACCATCTGTGGTTGACAATCTTTATTCTCCTTCTTCTCTTTGCTAGTTCATACTTCTCGCCTGAAAAAGATCAACGGTTATAAACAGTGGAAAATTACATAAATAGATGACAAGAAAACCTTAATTATCCTAGAATTGTGAAACCCTAATGCTCGTACATAACAGTTATGTCAAAACGAACACGTATACAGTTATATGGTCCAGTTAAAGTTTACCAATCAATAAATGTCATTATTCATTCAGAAAAAAGTTTACCAGATATAATGAAGAAAAACCTAACCAATTAACTACTATAGAATTTAACCCAAATACCAAATTCGAGAATGTCACGCACCTTCAAATTTGTAGCATATAAGATGAGTAACCATGTCTGCTTTTAGTGGTTTCGTAAATTTTGCCCCCATCAAGTCAACCATTACCTGAAATATAGAACATAATACGATATAAACCAATCGTCTTGTTTAACAAGAATGTTTGCCAGAATAGCAGTTATAAATAAGAATACCATAAAGTCCTCCCTATCTTCGCGCTGGTATCCTGTTATACATACAACTAGTGACTTTGCACTTGGAATTCCGTTCAAATCTAGAGGTGGCACGTAGATGACCTGTTCAAGATACAAATTTAAACAACAGTATCAATAACTTTAGGCTAATAACTAGTTACTCAACCTATAAATAATCAATAATTTATGCTATTATTTTACAACATATACTAAAAGAGTGCAACCATATAAATACATATTCTCATTAGCATACTAACCGGGTCTGTCAACACGGGTCCTCCAGCATCAAAACTATGCTTAACCCATATCCCTGAGACTAATATCTTCCCGTCTCGTCTAGCAGCAACACATACCGGATCATCCTAAAAACACAAAAATAAACACACTAATTAAACCATCACACATTATCGTAAAAACAAACATAAAAAGAATACAAAGTTAGGGTTAGAGAATTACATATTCAATGTTATTAACAATAACATGTGTACAATCTGCACTGTATATACCAGCATCAACCGCACCACCAAGGACAAGCCTCTCTGACACCTATAAACATAATTAATTAAATCAATTAGTTAACTTGCAAACCAATTAGCATTGTCGGTTATCAGCTTTTGCGTATATCAATTAATTAACTTTTGATGAGATCTGTACGTTGCCAGTTATCAGCATTTTCACTAATTAATCAATGCTACATTGCATATTCAGTTAAAGCCGCTAAGATAACAAACATAACCAACAATAAAAAAAACTAATTAGTTAACTTGTGGACCAACAAACATTGTCGGTTATGAACATTTTACGTCAATCAATTAGTTAACATGTTAACGATCAGCATTGTCGGTTATCCCTTTTTTTACGTAAATCAATTAGATTATTCAATTAAAGCCCTAATATATATGATAGATACATTAATAAAAAACAAATATATCAATTACGTAACTTGTGAACGGATCAACATTGTAGTTTATCAACGTTCTACATAAATCAATTAATTAACTCTACGGTGTAACAAACATAACTTTCAATTCACAATAGGTCATATTATTCTATGTTAATAAAGTTTAGCATAAATGAATTAGAAAGAAAAAAAAGCGAACCCGAGCTCTGGTATTAGGATCGACGTAACCAAATAGAACAAAGCGGATACCAGCATAAAGTTGTTGAGATTGACGGTTAAACGGTGATTTTGCCATTGGAAAAGTGGCGGGAAAGTGGAAGGTTAATTATGATGGTTATATTAGGGTTCACGAGATGTGACTTGTGAGTATAATTTTTTTTTTCGTGTGTTTTGACACATTGGGATTAACATTGGGCTGATGAGCTGAACATGAAACCCATACGATGTGTATAAAAATATTTACCGAATGATTATCATAACAGTGGCCACTTTCTTAAACCAACCATCTCTTACCTTTTAGAGCATAACATAGGTTAAAAGTTTAACCAATTGCCGGGTCACATCAACTTTAACATTTTCATCTTAAAAAAAAAAAAAAAAAAAAAAAAAAAAAAAAAAAAAAAAAAAACGTTATCATAACCAAAATTTAACCAAACTATTTTCAAATTAAACCACAAAACTAAAACTAACACTTCATTTATTAAAAAAACATAACATTAATTCTTAAACATTACAATACAAAATATAAATAAACTAAACGAAATAAAAAAAAAAAAAAAAAAACCCGAAACATAGGAAATTTTAAAACATACCTATTACAAATACTTATTCATCGTCTTCGGAATCTTCTTGTTGCTGTTGTTGTTGCTGTTGTTGTTGTCGTTGAAGATGTTTTTGCTAAATATGCTCCATTAGGTCTCATTGGAGTTGAATATGCGTTCTTGGTCGCGTATTTCTCTTGCCTCGCAACAATGGGTATCACATCTTTTGACCCAACTTTGCTGCCACAAATGTGGTGCCGGATCCACCCACATTTCACCATACTCACGTAGTGCAAACTTTTGATCTTTTAAAATCATGTTATGCAAAATAATGCAAGTATACATATCTTGACAAGTTCCAGTGCACGTGCCGGTTGTTGTAGTATACCCCAACGTCCTTAAAGCACACCAAAAGCATGTTCGACATCCTGTTGTGCACTTTCTTGTTTCCTTTTAAAATAACAATGTTTTTCGCCGGTCGTTGCCGAGACGGATTTGACGAAAGTTGCCCACCGTGGGTAAATTCCGTCAGCTAAGTAATACCCCTGTTCATACCTTCTTCCATATACCATATAAGGTGCTCTTGGGGCTTCGTTAGCAAGAATGTCGTCGAATAACGGAGAGTTATCTAAACATTAATATCGTTATTCGCCCCCGCCATCCCAAAAAATGCATGCCAAATTCATAAATCTTGCGAAGCAGCATCTTCAAGCAGTATTGTTGGGTATTTTTTAAAACCGCTACCAACTTGCCCTTGCCATGCAACCGGACAATTTTTCCACTCCTAATGCATGCAATCAATGCTACCAAGCATTCCCAAAAAACCATGTTCACGCTCATGTTTTTCGTAAATACTTTGAATGTCTGACCATGTTAGTTTTCTTAAATATTCCGGCATAAAAAAAAAATCCATACTGCACTTGTTAAAATTATCAAGACAATCACATGAAGTACGCTCACCCATTTGCAAATACTCATCAAACGCATCCGGTGCAGTGACGTACGTCAATTGGCGTATGGCAGATGTACACCTCATAAGTACACTCATACTCATTCGACCCGTACAATCGGGTCCTTGTTAAAGAATTTAATATGATATGGAAGAAATTCAGATGTATAATATTCAATACCTTCGACTATTTGTAAAAATGGTTTCCGGATCATACGAAATCTTCTTCGAAAATTCTGGTTCGTATACTTGCAACCTTGATTGAAATAGTCATTACGCAAACTGTCACAACTCACCATTTCAGGTCATTTTCCGAACTTCGACAATTTACTATTCATCAGTTACTATTCACCGATCACTATTCATCATTTTTGGAGTCAGTTTGAGATTCTGAGAAGAGTTCAGAAATATTACTATTCACAAAACACTATTCATTCCCGGAAGAAAAACACTATTCACGTGCATTGCTCATTTCATCGTAAATTTAGTTTACGGATATTTAAATTCGCGTAACCGAATTGGTTCAGGTGCGAAATTCATGCTTTATCAGTAGGGACATTTCATACGGACTAGAAATAGTCTACATTTCATCATAATAGCATTTGCATACTATACCACCCGTAGGATATTCAAATTAATATTTTTACTATATTTGACGTTTTACGTATGTTTATTTTTAAATAGACGTTAACAAGCGATCGATAAAAGTGAGTAACATATCCGACAATCTCCACAATGGTTCCGATATATTTTTACACCCCTTACAACATCACAAAGATTTTAAAATTCATTTACCCGGTATTTTGAAAATTTATTTAATTTATATCGTAAGTTTATAATTTCGACGGTTTCCGTAATTTCAATACGATAATTATTTATTCACCCGATACTTGCAAGAAATGTAATTTTATAATTTTTACAACTTTAATATATTTCATTTTGTTCCGTTAAAATTGGTTTCTAGCTAACCCAGTACCCGAAAACAAAATATCTAAACTTATATTACGTAAATATCTAGATATTTACATGTTATACCAACTAGTTTCTTCCAAATTCTCCTACTCATCACCCTTGCCGCCCCATGTGTTCCCCCTTGGTCTAATGTTGACTAAAAATTTGACCTTGTAATGACCATTATACCCTTGTACTAGATATTTGTTCAAATCTCAAGTATACTTCACATTTTTTACATACTTATCACTTTGTTAAAATAAAACTTGAAGTAAACTCTCTCATCTTCATCCCATGGTTCGGCATAGATAAACAAGAAGAAGAATAACAAGTTTTTCATAGCTAAAATAATTTCCAAGTTGTAGTAATAATCTATTACAAGATTTTGAAATATAAATCTATAGATTAGTTAAGTTTACTAAACCAAAAACCCATCACCACTTCAAGTAAGTTATGATTAATTTTTCTTACTCTTTTGAAATATTATTTGATCTATTTTTATGCTTTAGAAACAAAACATGCACATATACATAAGTTGTCATACCACTTTTCAAGTATTTTTAATTATTATGAGATTATTAATATCCTATGATTATTCCCTTGAAATCCTGCCATGTTTTGTGAAGTCTAGGACCCCATGACACCCTAAGAAGGTGTATGGTAAGAATAAATTAGTTTGGTGGTGATTGAAAGTGATTTGGTTAGATTTGAAACAAGTTTGAAACTAGGAAAATGATTTTTGAAACTATATATATACCTACTGTCCTTATTTTAAAAACGTGGGAAACTCAGTGGGTTGTGGGAAATTTTGGACCAAATATTTAGAAAATACTTTAAAAAACGAAGCCATGGGCGAAAGAACGGATAAAAACAAGCTTATAACGAAGGAGATATGATTTTTGCAAGTTTAACGACGAAAACTATTTTCTGAAAATTTAACGTGCTGTTGGACGATTTTCGACGGAAAAAGAGAGGCGTTAGACGTAACCTAAAGGAGCCGAACTATCAAAAATATGTTAATACATGTTAAGACGAATCTGTGGATATAAAGAACGACGAAAATGAACTTATAACGACAAAGATATACACGTTTCAAGATCGACAAAACTATATTATTTTGACAGCTACAATTGGAAATAATAAACTACGTACTAAATAATATATTTTCTAGAAATATTGTTAAAGAGCTATATTCTTAACCAATGAAGTACGTATGACCCAAAGCTTATTTATACGACTAATTGACGTTATTTTAAGGATTTCAAAGCGATGGATATAACACAAACATTTTTTATATGATATATTATGACTAGTTTTTATAAGTCTAGTTAGACTTATTTTTCCTAAGTATGAAAAATATTTTACTTTGACAATAACTAGTATTTTCAAGTTACGAGTGGTATAGGCATCATGTGCATGTGCATTCATTACATCACGTCATGATCTAAAGTAGATCGTTATTACTTATATTAGGTTGCGGCTAATATTCGCGCCTTGTTGTCCCTATCATTTCACGTCATAGTATCATCGCTTCAGGTGAGTTTTCATAGCCCCGTTTTAATTCAATATTTTGATTTCAAATCCCACGGGGGAGAATACATTGCATCACTTATTTTTTTGTACATGCCAAAGTATTAAATTTCTTACATTGCTTAAGTTGCCTTATTACCACGTCATGACAAGTCCCCTTTATTATTGATTGGGGTAAAAGCAGTCAGATATTATTGACCAAGGTCAATAAGTCAAAGACAGCCTCGTTCCAATTCTCCAGTGATAGTATAGTGTCCCCGGGTCGTTAAGTCCCAGCGAGATTGAAATGGTGTTTTTGAAAATCGTTTAGGAATGAGTGGCACTGAGGACAGTAGCCAAGATGATATGAAATTGATTTTGCTACTGATATTTTGGTATTCACACAATGAGATAATATTCACAAATAACAGATATACAGGTATATGCACAAATTCACAAATAGGGATCAGGTAACAGACAAGAAAAGTGGTTTTATCAGATTACAAACTACAGGGGGTGCAAGTGAAACTTTTGAAAACTTAAAATTAAAAAGAAATTTAAAATGAAAATGAAATAATAAAATGAATATTTTAATATTTAAATATTATTTAATTAATTAAACTAATTAAAATCTAATTTAAATTAACTAAAAATGACAAGAATTACAAATTAAACTAAAAATTTGCAAAAACAATTTCTAAACTTAAAATTGAACTTAAAGAAAGTATAAAAAATAAAAATAAATATTTTTGTCTTTTTATGAGTTTTTTTTTTATCAATTAAAAACTATTTATATTAATTATACTAATTAAACTATTTTGAATTACTAATAATACTAAATTAACTTAGAAAATTATGGAAAAATTTATAAAACTATTTAACCATCACAGGAATCCTACAAAATTATAAAAACTTCTAAAAATTATATTTAGGCTATTCTACTAATTAATTACCTTTTAATTAATTTAAATCTAATTTAAATAATTAAAATAAGAAAAATGGAAAATGAACAGTAGAAACTAAAAATATATTTTCTAAAAGTCTTAACTAATTTATAAAACCTAGAAAAATTATAAAAACCTACTGTTGTTACTAAAAATTTAAGAAAACTAATTAATAACTAATATTACTTATTTAATTAATTAAACTACTTTTAAATCTAATAAATAGTAAACTGATTAGGAAAAATCTAAGAAAATTATTTTAAATACTTAAAGGTACAAGAAAATTTAGAAAATTATAAAAATGGAAAAGTGCTTATAAATAAGCTGAAATGAAAAATGAAAAAGATAGTTTCTATTAAATAGAGGCTATTACTTATTATTAAATTGTTTTTTTCTTGATTTTTCTTTTTGAAAACTATTTTAGACCTAAAAACAAACACTTTTTGTGAAAACAACTTTTTTACAACTTGAAAATAAGCTGAGAATAAGCTCAAAAGTTTACACAGTTGACTTTGGTTGACTTTTAGGAGAAATCAGCCTTGGTGGGGTCCACAAGGGTAAAACTTGGTTCCAATAAGTTACTTAGACAAGTTTAAGCTAGAAAAAGCACATGGAAACCACAGAATAAGCAAATAAGATCAAGATAAGCACTTCATTTCCTTGATACTTGACTGAAAATGGGACAAACAAAAGGAGTAATTCCAAGTGGGGTCCACTGAGTTCAAGGTCAAAAAAATGGTCTATGGTTGTACCCTGGTAGGAGGGGGTTGGGAGAACCCAAGTGGGGGCCTATAGGACCACTGTGGTGGTCAGAAACCACCACCAAAGTGGTGGTGGTGGACTGAGTATTTGCTGCAGCAGGGCAAGGGTTTCCCTGCAGCCTACTTTGATCCAAGGTGGGGCCCAGATAAAAAATCCTAAAAATGAAAACAAGAATGGAACTTGGAGATGAACTGGGAGGCTTTAAATATAAACAAATTTCAAGACCTAACTCATAACATAAAATTCAAAACAAATCATGCTATATTTGCAAAAAACTGAGAAAGGTGCATGTTTGACTTTTTGATTGAACTACTTGTTTGACTTTTTTGGATTTTGATCTCTTCTATTCTACTGTAAACATGATAATAAGCTACAAGGAGAATTAAATAAGCTAAAACAACAACTTCTACATTGAATTGGGTGATATTTGATGGTGCAAAACCCAACAGTTAACTGTTATGGGTGAATGGGTGAGGTTTTGACTATTGGCTGTTTAAGGTACCAATTTTATGACTTACAAATCCTATTTAGACCTAAGGTGACTAGTTCAAGCAGAAAACAACAACTAAATCAATCCTAAACACCTAAGACAGAACTGAGCCAAACACCCCCTTATACTTGACTGTTTGATGGTTTTCAAAGATTTTGAATGGTTCAATGCATAAAGCTGACTCCAACAGTGATATTATGATGAAATGAACTCACTTAAACATACAAACTCCATTTAATCAATATCTAAACCTTAAAACCTAGTAAACTAAATATGACAGTGGAATGGAATTAAAAACTAGAAACTGAGAGCAAATAAACAATTAAACATATACTAACTTAACATCAATTCAAACATATCTACCAAACCTAAAATAGACTAAAATACACAGGATTAAGAACATCTACAGTACATATGCAAAAGATTGAAATAGGCTTACAAGAACTTTCCAAAGCTGAGAACACACCTCAGACCATCACAACTGTTTTAATACCTCCCCTGAGGTTACTAATACCCAATGCAATCCATATCAGCCATGTCCCTTGTCTGTATTCCCTTCAGTACTGATTTTTGAATTTCCCACTATTTTTTTGTGATTTTCGATTATTTTTGGTAATTATTAGCTAACTGATACAACTGCTTCAAAAACTTAATAAAGCTTATAAATAGGCTAAGTTGAGCTCAAATGAACAGACTGCCACAACTTTTAACAACTTGGAACCCAAATGAGATTTTATCTAAATTTAGCATAAACTGGATTTGGACTGGAAACATGAAATTGATAGTTGAAACAAGTTTAGATTGCATTAAAAACACTAAGAATACAACTTGGAAGTGACAAGGTACAATGAAAATTAAAATTACACTAAAAACGACATTTAATTACACTAAGTTACACTACACTAGCTACTGACTCCTCCTTGTTCCCTCTTTCTTCATTCTTATACCCCAGTGTGGGTCCCACTTCAAATCCCAGCAACTTGCTTGTCTTTTGGATCACTTTTGCTCTATCTCCATTTTTTGGCGGGAAAAGATTATTTTGCAATTTGCTCTGTAACAGATGCCATAGGGGGGTGATGTGATTTGCTTCTTGGAAGGTGTGATTGGAGGGATAAGGGTGGTGGAGCAAGTGGGGGGGGGTGGTGAAACCAGGGGTGGTTTTGGTTTTGCAGTGGTGAGGGTGGAGTGGTATTGAGGGGGAAGATGGTGGTTTTGACCATGTTTGACCCTGGGGTAATAAAAGGGCCGGGTTGTTTTATTTTTGGGCTTGGGATTGGGCTAGGGGAATAGGGAGGGCAGGTTTAGTGTTTGGATTGGATTTTAGGTTTAGATAATAATAGGGTCCATTTGGTTTTACTAAATATCACAAGGACTCATTTTGTAATTTCTGATTTCTTAAGGGGCTGATGTTGTGATTTTTCCAAAGTATTCATTAGGACCATATTTGCCAAGTATGATAAACCAAAGGACCTTAAATGTAATTTTGCATTTATTACAATTTTAAACACCCCGGGGACCATTTATGTAATTTTCTAAAGTTTAGGGGGTGAAATTGTAATTTTTCCAAAAGTTATCAAAATGTTCCAAATTAAAAGTTATGAATAGTACAAGGGTAATATTTGTTAAATTTCACTTTTTTGAATACCCATGGACTATTTTTCCAATTTTGATACTTGAGGGACTGAAACTGCAAATATGCAAACTTTGTACGTTTTTCATCTGTTTTTGATTATTTTGCATTTGAAACATATTAAACACACTTTTAAGATATTTTAAGTATTTGGATGCATATTTGAGTGTTTTTGGATGTTTTGGCAGCTCAAATTAGGTAAAAATGATGAGTATTTACACACTCATCAATCCCCCACACTAAAACATTGCTAGTTCCTAGCAATCTTTTGAGAAAAACTTGATGGATTTGAAAATCTCTTTACCAAAAGCCATCACTTCTGGAGTAGCCAGATGTAAGAACTGTGGCACACCTGATAACCGTGTGATTTTGAGCAAACCACCAGCTGTCAACGGATTTGATTAGTCTTTACCAAAAGCCGTTTGCTTCTGGACTAGCCAGCATCTTGATGGATTAAGTCAACATCTTGGTGAGCTGATTACCAATTATGGATTTTCCACGGCCTTTACCACAAGCCATAATCTTGTGGGCTAGCCAACTCATTCGCTTTATGGGATATGGCGAGTTGATTTACCATACATTTTTTGGCAAATTGCAAGCCATCAACGGGTTTAAGATGTCTTTACCAAGAGCCGTTTGCTCCTGGACTAGCCAATCCATTTGTCATTTAGACTTTGGCGGACTGATTACCACAAAAATTTTGAGCTTTAGTGAATTTTTTATTTTATTTTAAATTTGGTCAAAAACGGGGGTACTAGATAGTAAAATGTGATAAAATTCGCTAGAATAGCGAAATACCCCCCACACTAGAATTGAATATTGTCCTCAATATTCAAAGTCCCAGCTATTATGCCGATTCCTTGAACGTAAAAGGGTAACATTACAAGCTAAATGTGGAAACACAATTTTTTGTTTTTCACTTTTGTAACCATAGTAGGGGTAATTCCCCCAAACTTAGGGTGAAAACCCTATAAGCATGCTACTATTTTTGTTTACCGAGTCGCTAGCTTGACTCGACCCCGAATTCATTTGTCCTTGGGGAAGCATGATGTGGAAGAAACAATCTCAATCGGACTTTCATTCAAGATGTTTGGACAAACATATGAAGCACGTGAAAGTTCCACACTGATGAGATAAGTACTCGGCTCAAGATAATGGTACATGAAAATGCCGGGGTCAAATATAGTGTCTTCATTCCCGAAGGAGTGAAGAACAGGAGAAGTCACCCTGTAGGTGAAGAAAAGGAAGAAAACCATGATGAAAATCATGATAAGATCTTCTTCCTCGAAAGTAGGCTCATTAGCCTGATTTTGGATTTCAAAGGTTAAGCTCGTTTGGTTTGAAAACATCCCGGGAGGGTGGGTGGGATTTTGTAAATTTTCATGATTGAGTGCATTTCCCCCCGGGCTATCATACTCTGGAGGAGTCATGATATGAGTGAGTTCACAGGAGAACTCATCGAACATGAATGAATCATATTCTGGATTGATGTGCGTGAGTTCACAGGAGAACTCATCGAAGGTAAATGATTCATAATCGGGGAGAGAATTATGAGAATGAGAAGTGGTACTGCCACTAATCTTCTCTCCCATAGGATCAATAGTAAAGGCTTCAAACTCCGGAATAGGATCATCGGAGAAAATGTCACTATCCTTAATGGGGATAGGAGATGAAATAGGTTTCTCTTTGAAAGCCTCGATTTTAGAAATGAGGAGAATGACTTTCACTAATGTTGCACGAAGTGCTTCATCTTTGATTTCAGTGTCAATCTCATCATTCTCTTCTTCTAAGCTAACTAGCTGAGAAGGTAATTCTTCCACATAACTGATGTCTCCACATGATAACGAATCGTCATCATTAGAATCGGAGAACATCTCAACATCATCATTCGGGAAGATAAGAGGAGGAGGGATATCACACATATGATCAAAAGTTCCCTGTGACTCTCCTGGGATTGGGACAAGGTTCTCAGCACTAGACTTTATGAATTCGTCCGATTCCTTTTTAGGAATAGTGCTAAGATGCTCATCCCCCATGATCAGAGAGTGAGTGTGAACTTCGGGTGTGATAACAGCAGACTGAGGGAGTTGAGAAGGACTAGCAGTCATGGTTTCTACAAGTTCCATGATTTCTACTGCTAGTGATTCAATCATATTCTTTTCTCCCTGTATTTCTACTGAAGCAGTTTCAACTGAAGTTGAATCAAAAGGTTTCTCAGATACCTTTGGGATTGGAACAAGGTCATCAATTTCCTCAAGAGGATTGATTTTGACTTCCTTGTCCCCCATTGGCAAGATATCTGAAGTTTCCTTAGGGTTTACCTCTTCAAATGGTTCATCCTCGTCACTTTCATCCTCAAGATAAAATGAGTTAACAAGAGGCTTTTGTTTTCTAAGAATCAAATCCTTAAGACAGTTTATACTATCTTGAATGGTCTTGTTGACTTGATTTTGATTCATAATCATTTTAGTAATCAATTCAGCTCTAGCTAACTTGTCCTGAGGCGGTGGGTGACGGTTTGTGTATTGTGAGGGCTGGTTAAAACCCAATTCATGATTGTTACAAGGAACCTGTTCATAGACAAACTGATTCCTAATTTGAAAATCAGAGCTGTAGTGTGGGCCACCACAGTACTCACAACAGAAAAACTGTTGAGTCTGACTTGGTGTATTTTGATACGAAGCATTGTTAAGATTTGGATAATATGATTCTTGCTCGTATTAATGTGATGGGTAGTTGGAAAAATTTGAGGAGTTGTTGAATGAGTTTTGATTAGGGTCATAAGCAAATGAATTACTCGACCCACAAAACAAACAACTCCCGTTTTGAATATCATTACCACATTGTACACATGTACACCAACGACATGGCAAACCAAAAAGTGGCTCACCACAACCGACACAAGAGACAAAATCCGGAGGTGAGACAAGTGGTGTGCTCTTAGAGCTAGGAATTTCCACCACTTCCGTTATGGTCTCGGGTTTTTGATTGTGAAGATTAGGCAAGTCGTTCTTTTCAGTCACAGTTCTAAGCTCTTGGTTTTTGTTTATAACCGTATATCGTGAAAGGTTAGGAGCAATTGTGAGCTTAGATTTTTGGACAACCGTAGGTTGGACGTATTTAGCACTTCCATAGTCAGAGGAAAGTACAGGGTCCTTTGTCACCCCGGTTTCTCGTTCCATTTCCCTCATCGGAGAGGGAATAGGAATCGATGGTCCATCATAATCAACACGACATCTCGACATTTTTGACAAGACCTGAAGTTTTTCAATGTTGATCTCAAAGGCCTTTTGTTCAAAGAAATCGTCATCGAGAGATGCCATTAATTACAGGACAAGTGGAAGAAGTTAGAATCAAAAGGATAGAGGGTAAAGGGATGAAGAATAAAAAAGGTGAGAGGGTAAAGGTGAATATTTTTGGTATTTTTGAGAAACATGTTTAGTGCACATGCACCAAAAACAACTTTTCAAAACAAATTCGAGGCAAAACCACAGGGAACTTAAACCAATAATCACAAGTGAATGGCTTCTTTGAAAAAGGTACACCACTCACAGGGATACAAAGGCAAGTTTTAATCTTAAGTTTGGGAACTTATTATGTCCACACCCCCAGTTGGTAGGTGTTCAGCCTTGGTTTGCGGTGGTAAGATTTTATGTATTTATTAATTAGAAAAATTGTCTTTAGGCTTATGGGAGTGTGTGCAGAAAACTTGAGAATTATTTTTGGAACTGATTTGTTAACCGAAATCGTCCCTTTAAGATTACTCGCAGGCTGACGGGAGTAAGTAAATAGGTTTCCTCTTCAGTTCGCAATTTAATGTCAGAACTTACCTTAAACCAACTGTTTCAGGTTGTAATCTTAAAGAAAACGAAGTAATTTATCTTCACAGTTTGTTTTGTTGTTTTTGATTTTTTTTGGTGTTGTTAACACTTCAGGAAAGTGTTAATGATTTTTTTTTTTTTTTTTTTTTTTTTTTTTTTTTTTTTTTTTTTTTTTGATATGATTATATTTTTACAAAAAACTTTTTACAAATTTGTATGAAATTTGTACAGGGAGGGTTTTGAAAACCACTAAACTTAAAACGATTTTAAAAACACGCAACAACCTCCCCGGCAGCGGCGCCAAATTTTGATTGGGGTAAAAGCAGTCAGATATTATTGACCAAGGTCAATAAGTCAAAGACAGCCTCATTCCAATTCTCCGGTGATAGTATAGTGTGTCCCCGGGTCGTTAAGTCCCAGCGAGATTGAAATGGTGCTTTTGGAAATCGTTTAGGAATGAGTGGCACTGAGGACAGTAGCCAAGATGATATGGAATTGATTTTGCTACTGATATTTTGGTATTCACACAATGAGATAATATTCACAAATAACAGATATACAGGTATATGCACAAATTCACAAATAGGGATCAGGTAACAGATAGGAAAAGTGGTTTTATCAGATTACAAACTACAGGGGGTGCAAGTGAAACTTTTGAAAACTTAAAATTAAAAAGAAATTTAAAATGAAAATGAAATGATAAAATGATTATTTTAATATTTAAATATTATTTAATTAATTAAACTAATTAAAATCTAATTAAAATTAACTAAAAATTACAAGGATTACAAATTAAACTAAAAATTTGCAAAAACAATTTCTAAACTTAAAATTGAACTTGAAGAAAGTATAAAAAATAAAAATAAATATTTTTGTCTTTTTATGAGTTTTTTTTATCAATTAAAAACTATTTATATTAATTATACTAATTAAACTGTTTTGAATTACTAATAATACTAAATTAACTTAGAAAATTATGGAAAAATTTATAAAACTATTTAACCATCACAGGAATCCTAAAAAATTATAAAAACTACTAAAAATTATATTTAGGCTATTCTACTAATTAATTACCTTTTAATTAATTTAAATCTAATTTAAATAATTAAAATAGTAAACTGATTAGGAAAAATCTAAGAAAATTATTTTAAATACTTAAAGGTACAAGAAAATTTAGAAAATTATAAAAATGGAAAAGTGCTTATAAATAAGCTGAAATGAAAAATGAAAAAGATAGTTTCTATTAAATAGAGGCTATCACTTATTATTAAATTGTTTTTTTCTTGATTTTTCTTTTTGAAAACTATTTTAGACCTAAAAACAAACACTTTTTGTGAAAACAACTTTTTTACAACTTGAAAATAAGCTGAGAATAAGCTCAAAAGTTTACACAGTTGACTTTGGTTGACTTTTAGGAGAAATCAGCCTTGGTGGGGTCCACAAGGGTAAAACTTGGTTCCAATAAGTTACTTAGACAAGTTTAAGCTAGAAAAAGCACATGGAAACCACAGAATAAGCAAATAAGATCAAGATAAGCACTTCATTTCCTTGATACTTGACTGAAAATGGGACAAACAAAAGGAGTAATTCCAAGTGGGGTCCACTGAGTTCAAGGTCAAACAAATGGTCAATGTTTGTACCCTGGTAGGAGGGGGGTTGGGAGAACCCAAGTGGGGGCCTATAGGACCACTGTGGTGGTCAAAAACCACCACCAAAGTGGTGGTGGTGGACTGAGTATTTGCTGCAGCAGGGCAAGGGTTTCCCTGCAGCCTACTTTGATCCAAGGTGGGGCCCAGATAAAAAATCCTAAAAATGAAAACAAGAATGGAACTTGGAGATGAACTGGGAGGCTTTAAATATAAACAAATTTCAAGACCTAACTCATAACATAAAATTCAAAACAAATCATGCTATATTTGCAAAAAACTGAGAAATGTGCATGTTTGACTTTTTGATTGAACTACTTGTTTGACTTTTTTGGATTTTGATCTCTTCTATTCTACTGTAAACATGATAATAAGCTACAAGGAGACTTAAATAAGCTAAAACAACAACTTCTACATTGAATTGGGTGATATTTGATGGTGCAAAACCCAACAGTTAACTGTTATGGGTGAATGGGTGAGGTTTTGACTATTGGCTGTTTAAGGTACCAATTTTATGACTTACAAATCCTATTTAGACCTAAGGTGACTAGTTCAAGCAGAAAACAACAACTAAATCAATCCTAAACACCTAAGACAGAACTGAGCCAAACACCCCCTTATACTTGACTATTTGATGGTTTTCAAAGATTTTCAATGGTTCAATGTATAAAGCTGACTCCAACAGTGATATTATGATGAAATGAACTCACTTAAACATACAAACTCCATTTAATCAACATCTAAACCTTAAAACCTAGTAAACTAAATATGACAGTGGAATGGAATTAAAAACTAGAAACTGAGAGCAAATAAACAATTAAACATATACTAACTTAACATCAATTCAAACATATCTAACAAACCTAAAATAGACTAAAATACACAGGATTAAGAACATCTACAGTACATATGCAAAAGATTGAAATAGGCTTACAAGAACTTTCCAAAGCTGAGAACACACCTCAGACCATCACAACTGTTTTAATACCTCCCCTGAGGTTACTAATACCCAATGCAATCCATATCAGCCACGTCCCTTGTCTGTATTCCCTTCAGTACTGATTTTTGAATTTCCCACTATTTTTTTGTGATTTTCGATTATTTTTGGTAATTATTAGCTAACTGATACAACTGCTTCAAAAACTTAATAAAGCTTATAAATAGGCTAAGTTGAGCTCAAATGAACAGACTACCACAACTTTTAACAACTTGGAAATCAAATGAGATTTTATCTAAATTTAGCATAAACTGAATTTGGACTGGAAACATGAAATTGATAGTTGAAACAAGTTTAGATTGCATTAAAAACACTAAGAATGCAACTTGGAAGTGACAAGGTACAATGAAAATTAAAATTACACTAAAAACGACATTTAATTACACTAAGTTACACTACACTAGCTACTGACTCCTCCTTGTTCCCTCTTTCTTCATTCTTATACCCCAGTGTGGGTCCCACTTCAAATCCCAGCAACTTGCTTGTCTTTTGGATCACTTTTGCTCTCTCTTCATTTTTTGGCGGGAAAAGATTATTTTGCAATTTGCTCTGTAACGGATGCCATAGGGGGGTGATGTGATTTGCTTCTTGGAAGGTGTGATTGGAGGGATAAGGGTGGTAGAGCAAGTGGGGGGTGGTGAAACCAGGGGTGGTTTTGGTTTTGCAGTGGTGAGGGTAGAGTGGTATTGAGGGGGAAGATGGTGGTTTTGACCATGTTTGACCCTGGGGTAATAAAAGGGCCGGGTTGTTTTATTTTTGGGCTTGGGATTAGGCTAGGGGAATAGGGAGGGCAGGTTTAGTGTTTGGATTGGATTTTAGGTTTAGATAATAATAGGGTCCATTTGGTTTTACTAAATATCACAAGGACTCATTTTGTAATTTCTGATTTCTTGAGGGGCTGATGTTGTGATTTTTCCAAAGTATTCATTAGGACCATATTTGCCAAGTATGATAAACCAAAGGACCTTAAATGTAATTTTGCATTTATTACAATTTTAAACACCCCGGGGACCATTTATGTAATTTTCTAAAGTTTAGGGGGTGAAATTGTAATTTTTCCAAAAGTTATCAAAATGTTCCAAATTAAAAGTTATGAATAGTACAAGGGTAATATTTGTTAAATTTCACTTTTTTGAATACCCAGGGACTATTTTTGCCAATTTTGATACTTGAGGGACTGAAACTGCCAATATGCAAACTTTGTACGTTTTTCATCTGTTTTTGATTATTTTGCATTTGAAACATATAAAACACACTTTTAAGATATTTTAAGTATTTTGATGCATATTTGAGTGTTTTTTGGATGTTTTGGCAGCTCAGATTAGGTAAAAATGATGAGTATTTACACACTCATCAATTATCATGGACCGTTAATTAATCTACAAGCGAGAGTGAGTGAATAGATCTATTGAGGGTGACTCCTCCATCCGTGTTTGGGTTGCTCCAACGGAATTACGGATGCATTTCATGTCTAATATATTTATAGTGTCTGGTAAACATTCATTTGGGGCCAATTTAATTGCGTCTAGCTTCGGGGCCATGAGCTTACGAGCCAATGTAAATTTTATTACTGAAATCTTATTACTTTACTTTTTACTTATGGCTATTGTACATCCGATTTAACTTATAAACCTATGATTATTCACCAACTTTATGTTGACCGTTTTAGCAATGTATTTTCAGGTTATTAAGGTAGCTCATGTTGCATGCATTTGGATCTTCATGGAGTCACGGGGTCGACGCGTCTCACTATATTTTCTGCACTTATGAAACGTTTGATCTAGTATGACTTGTTTTTCATAAACTTGCAACACCTTTTGGGACCTATGTTTTGTAAACTCTGAATGTTTTAATGATCAAACGCTGTATTTTCTAAACGACACTTTAGGTCGTTCAATATGACTGTAACTGTGATGCTATGGCAGTCACCCCCAGGTATTCCATTCCACTGTTAAAACAGGTAATTTGGGGGTGTGACACAAACGTCCTTCGGCAAGCTCACGTTCACGAAAGATCAGGTTACGAGACAAGCGAGGTTGAGTTGCTGCTTGTTCCAACTGTTGCTGATACTCGTACCCGGCAATCATAAACTCAAAATCAGTTTCGTCATCACATCTGACCAATGCTTTGGTGATTCGTCACTTTGATTCGCATCAATTGTGAATGGATAAGGGTTTTTTTGAGTTAGAGAGAGTAAATAAAGTTGTGTAAGTGTGAAAAAAATTGTTGTGTTAGTTTGGTATTTATAGTGGTGGGAAAATAGTTTTGAAAAAGTTACAGTTGAAGGGGCAGAAATGATTTTTTTTATTCAACTTCACATTTAACGTGGTGTTAACTCTTTAACTTGCCTCGTTAACGAGGCTTTCACCTGGCAACATGGTATGGTTAACGAGGTGTTAACCTCGAATGGTTAACGTTTCACCAACAAAAAACGTGAACATACCGCATGCTCTTACTAGCTAAAAAGCCTAAAAGACCTATAAAATTCATGGGTATTTTAAAAAGTTGTGACAATACAATAAATACTATGTTGATATATTATACTATAGCATACTTCCCGTAGAATACGATGTCGTATTGGGAGGCCAAAAAACAACGTCGTTTGGGAGAAAATGTCGTTTTGGGTGTTTTCCTTCTTGGTCAACGAAAAAATGTGGCCGTTTTGACTTTCGCTTTAGTTCATTTACTAAACGGCGTCGTTTGGGTCATTTTAAACGATACCTAGAACCTTCCGGTATTTGCCATTTTCAATAGCAAAACACACACACACGCACACAAACGATAATCTAGATCCGGTTGACATACGGCAATCTAGATTTTTATATGCTATGTATCTATTAGATATGAGGTATATGATCATAATTTATGTTGGTATTTGTTAAATAAATGATTTACTTTGTGTTTGATGTACACAAGTCTAGATTTTTATAGTCTATGTGTCTGCTGGATATGAGGTATATGATCATAATTTATGTTGGTATTTGTTACATAAATGATTTACTCTGCTTCGATGTACGCAAATCTAGATTTTTATAGTCTATGTGTCCGCTGGATCTCAGGTATATGATCATAATTTATGCTAGTATTTGTTAAATAAATGATTTGGTTTCTTTGGATCGAGGCCTTATTTAAATAGATCCGATTGAGATACGACAATCTATATTTTTATATGTTATGTATCTGTTAGATATGAGGTATATGATTGCAGTTTATGCTGATATTTGTTTGGCAAATGATGAGCTTTAATGCATATGTTAATTTTCATGTAGAATTTGAGGTATACGATCATATTTTATGTTGGTATTTGTTAGATAAATGATGAGATGTACTACATATTTTATTTATATTTCGATTGAACCTTTTTACCGCATATGTTGCTATTTAATGTAGAATTACACAATTTTAAGGCATATGTTAGATTTCATGTATATGGTGACATGTATGAATGGATTTTTTTTCCATATGCTTTTACTGACTTTTTTAGATGCCCGATGGGTTCATGAAACGTTTGTTAGGTCATCTGGTATGTCACTCATATTTTTTGTAAACAAAAAATAACTGACATGAGTGACATATAAGGTGGTCTGACCAGTGTTTCGTATGTATAGTTTATATATATTTTGTTAATACAATTAATGTCTAAAAGCGTTATTCATATCTTTCGACTTCTCTACGTTTTGATAATAAAAAAATGTAAAAACATTTTACGTCAAAGTTAATGTAAACAAGTTACTAGTCGTAGATTACCATTTCAGCGTAAATCACTCAAGGTAAGAATAATAAACTTTAAATTTGATGGATGATCAAAGAAACAAAGTTTTGTTATATACATTCCATTTTTACAAATGTAACAAAACATTTTTTACAAAAATTAATTAGATAAATTATTTTTATATATTTAAAAAATGTTTTACTAGGAAAATTAATTCAAATCAGATTTTCCCCCCAAACTAGACAAACCTCCACAAAAAAATAACTTCACCACAAAAAGACAGATTTTGCACCGTCTATCTGGACGGTACCCTTAAATAGGGATGATACTGTTAAATTTAACGGTATCGTGGTACCGTCCTAGCCAACGGCTAGTTTTTTAGCAGCCTATAAATAATGAACCATTTGACATTTCAAAATAGATTTTTTAACACAGTTTTCTTAAATAGGGATGGCTTGTTTTAGTTTGTTTAAGAATGATCTAATAATCCATTTAAGTGATCATCTTTATTCATTTATTGGTACAAGAGAAGAACACATCGTATCACGAATATACAAATTGTTGTAGTTGTAGTTTAGTGCACTCGTAACACTTGTTACATACTTGTCGTATATAGTTGTTCATCAAATTCTTTGTCATCATACTTACTTAGACTGTGTCGATCGTGTTGATTGAGTAGATCTTGTGATTTGTGTAGTTTGTGTTAATCGTGTGAAGACGGGTAGATTGGGTTAATATTTTAGTCCTTAAAATACACGTGTGTGAGATTAGTTCTAGCTTGTTTAGAACTCGACATTTAGCTTAGTGTCGAAAATTGTAATAAGCGACATTGTACGGTTTTCTCCGTCTAAAAGGAGCTTGTTGACATAGTGTAGTGGACTGTTGAGTTGGATACTTGGGGAGTAGAGTATGGAGAAGGGAGCTTGTTGAAATAATGTAATTGACTAATGTTGTCAGTTGTCACATGACGATTGGACTTAACTAACGGATTTGACGTCATTATGATCAAAGGACATGTCAACTCAAAATGGACAACTATGTGGATGAATGGTGTAATTATTGAGAGTTAAAGACGAAATTTGCAACTATAGCCTAACCACAAGGATGATTTACGTAATTAACTCTAAATCTATACTACTTATAATGGAGGAAGGACTCTCTCTCTAAAAAATTCAGATGTACAAAAAATGATGCATGGTTTACAACACTTTAAAGCAAGCAATTTTCATAATTACAACAACCAAAGCATTGTGTACAACAAAAACTAGCATGAATCGAAATTCAGACCACTTTCCTTAGAATTCTACATTAATAGCATTAAAAACACCCCTACACCCAATATTACAATCATTTAAACATAATGTACAACCCTCATTCTACATTAATAGCATTAAAAACACCCTTACACTCAATATTACAATTATTTAAACACAATGTACAACCCTCATTATACATTAATAGCATTAAAAACACCCATACACCCAATATTACAATCATTTAAACACAATGTACAACCCTCATTCTACATTAATAGCATTAAAAACACCCCTACACTCAATATTACAATCATTTAAACACACTATACAACACTCATTCTACATTAATAGCATTAAAAAGGGGGAATTGCATATATACCCACTAAAACTTAAAAATTTGCATATTTCCCCAAAATACAAGTTTTCAATGCATGTTGTACAATGCAACTTAAGCATGTTTTGGGTATATATGCAAATATGAAAGTTTTAGTGGGTAGATATGCAATTGCCCCTATTAAAAACACCCCTACACCCAATATTACAATCATTTAAACACAATGTACAACCCTCATTTTATATTAATAGCATTAAAAATACCCCTACACCCAATATTTCAATCATTTAAACACAATGTACAACCCTCCATCTTAACCTAGACAAGAACCTGTGACCAAGACTCGACTCAATAAAACTCGACTCGATACACAAGGCAGTGAGCTCAAGCTCACGGCATCTCTTGTTTTCGCGACTCAATAACGACGACAACAACAAAAAGAAACAAAATGATATCAAACAATTATTTAGCTTCATATTTATTAGTTTTAATCTTTATTTAATCAAAAACTCTTAAAAATTCATGTACTTATCCCCCACCGTCGCTAGAAGGACAAAAAGGGTGGTGAGTTTTCCTACATTCGACCGTCAGTATCAAACAATTATTTAGCTTCATATTTATTAGTTTTAATCTTTATTTAATCAAAAACTCTTAAAAATTCATGTACTTATCCCCCACCGTCGCTAGAAGGACAAAAAGGGTGGTGAGTTTTCCTACATTCGACCGTCAGTATCAACAAAACGAGAGAGAGATGTTTTGGTGACGAACTCAAGCTGTGGTAGTGTTAATCGTGGTGTTGGGAGGTGTTTCTTGGCGCGTGATGTACGTCAAAATGATGGGGATGTTGTAAGGAGTGTGGTGGTGGTGGCGGTGAGTTTAAGTGGCCGACGGTGGTGTTTGTTTGGCCGGAAAAACGACTGGAGAATAAGAAGAAATAGGGTGCGGCTGGTTTGAGAGAGAAATGGTGTCAAACCTTACGTGATGATATAATGAGGTTTATATAGGAAAGTGTTTTGTACCTTGTGTGAACCCTATTGCACCCTTAGGGACTAAGATTGTAAATATATGCTAGAGTGGGAAGTGTAGTTTTACCAAATCTTTTAGTATTTCATTCTCGAGACAAATTTAAGTATCGGAATGACTTCCCGTGACATTTTTATTAATTCTATCGAAAAATTTTATTTCAAGATACCTGCCGCTGCAACGCGCGGGTACCCTGCTAGTAAATTAATTATCCAGATATCTTTTTAGTTAGTCTTTAGCGTAACAAACACAATCAACAAATGTCTTCTCGAAAATTCTAATTATCCAGATATCTTTTTAGTTAGTCTTTAGCGTAACAAACACAATCAACAAATGTCTTCTCGAAAATTCTACTCCGAATGCATCCTAATTTTGACATTCTGAGTTTCATTTCTACCCCTAATGAAGTATTTATATCATTTTACTACCTGTACTTCCCAACTACCACATTTATAGAAGTTGCAACATAAAAAATTAAATAAGCACTTCTAGTAGTTACTTTTCTAATAATAATGACATCAAAACTAGGGCTGAGCACAAAATTGATAAAACCGAGCCGAACCGGACCGAACCGAATCGATCATATGATCAATTCGATTCGGTCCGGTTCGATTCAGTTTCGGTTCTATAATAATAGCCATATTATCAAACGATCAGAGTTGCATTTCATTTCAAACTAACTATCTAAATATAACATGGTGGAGTCACGTATAATCAAATAGCTAGTGCTTGATTGCTTGCACACCGTAAGGCTAATGAAGATTTGGTTGTCTCCGTCCTTTTGTGATAACATGGTTGTGGTGGCGACCATGTTTTGGATGGTGAAGTGATTGTATTACACTTGTTTGGTGATAGAGAGAAAAGATGATGTGACGGTGATGAACCTGATCAATACTACAAGTCAAATAGATAGTTTTGCATGTTTTGGTTGATTTTTTGGAAAGAAGTACAAGGGTAGTTTACGCAAACATAGTAAACTCCAACCCCACTTCAGCAAAAAAAAAACCCCTACCAGACTCCGACGACCGGCTTATTACCACAAAAACCATGTGTTAGGTTTCCTTAACCATAAATTCAATCTTCACAATCCTTAACAAAATTTCACAAACTTAAAAGAAAAATCAATCATGGGGTGGATGACAAGATTCTTAACCGCAATTGCTTTCTTAGCAGTGGGGGTAATATTCTCACCAGAAACATTCGGATCAAAATCAGCAAAGATAACAACGTTTGTAAAACTTGCACATCTTTTGTGTTTTTCAACCGCTTGGGGTGCTGCTCTTTGGGTCACTTTCATCGGTGGTATCATTATGTTCAAGTAACACCACCCACCTTTTATTCATATCTCATTTTTTCATTTCAATTACTATATCAGTATTATTATTGTATTGATATTTGTAATATATAGTGATCATGATTATTATATGTTACTAATTTACCTTAATTATGGTAACTTGTTGCGGAAGTTATCTTCTCATATCAGTTTAGGAACAATGTAACTGTAACAACCGGTCCCGCATCGATAGATTTGAGCCCCTTGTACGAGGGTGTGCGAGGTGTGTTATAGATTTGGGGCCTTAAAATTTAAAATTCACTTTGAAAATATTTTTTTAACGATATATGCTTTTATGTTCTTACTACAGTATTTGTTAAACTTTACTTCACGTAGGTGAGAGATACGATGATTTCAAAATAGTAATTGAAGCTAGATTTTGTAAGAATGTTCCGTTTTTTATTTTCAATAGTTGGTCTGATATTTCTTTGATTGCCAATTTAGTTACAACGTAACTACTAATAACCTTCCACCAAGGTTTTTAGTTGAACGTGAAAGGGTATCCGAGTACTCCATGCATGGGCGGAGATACAAGGGGGGCACAAGGGGCAGGTGCCCCCCTAGCGAAAAAAAATGTAGTGTAAAATTTCCAAAATATTTGGCTTTTTTCGTAATTTGCCCCCCTTATGTACCAATTTATAGTGTAGTTTTTAAAATTTATTAAAATGTGCCCCATTGTCAAAAAATTTCTAGCTCCGCCCCTGAGTCTCCATGGTTTTCGGCTTTGGGGGTGTTATATGATGATTTTCGTAGGAATTAGGGGTACACATGTTTAACCAAGGACTTGTATATATACTCGTTATGGTTGTTCTATGCGTGTGATGAAATTTAAGAAATGAATTTGTGCAATAATATGATGATTTTGATAGGAATTTGCCGAGGCATCAGTTTGGGAATCTGCAGAGTAAGATGTTTCCAGCATACTTTATGATGGTTGGGATATGCTGTGCGGTTTCAGTTGGGTGTTTTGGATATACGCATCCATGGAAGTCATCGGCAACTGCTGAGAAGTATCAGTTAGGGTTTTTGGTTGCTGCGTTCGTGTTTAATTTGACTAATCTGTTCGTGTTTACTCCGATGACGATTGAGGTAACTGATTTAATATTTTGTTTACATGATTGTGCTTGATTTTAATAGTTATTTTGTTTAATTGATGTTGAAATTGCAGCGTACTTTAATTAATGTTATGTAATTGTTTAATAGTTTTTAGAATTGTCAAGTGATTGATTTTTTTTATGCTAATCTAAAAAAGTAGATCTGGTTTGGTGTATGATATTATTGGCGAATTGGTCAACTCATCACATAATGGAGAATAAGTACGTGGTTCAGATAGTTAGGGCTGTGGATTTTTTGTTTGCATTTCGTAATCATGACTAGTGACATAGAGAATCTGGAAGTTAACTATACTAGAACTCATAATATGTGACGAACTGACGATCTGTTATAGCTTTAGAAATTGGAAAGGGTAAAGGGGGAGGGGGATGGCACAATTATACTTTTTAGCTTCTTCTTGGCCATGTTAATAGTTCACGAGGGTTGCGTGATCACAGGTTTTCTTTTCAATAAACTTGTGGTTTGGTAGTTGTATGTACTTAAAATCTGGTATGTCGGAGGACACATGTTTGATGTGAATAAGCAATAGGTGACACAAAATTGCTTATTCAAAACAGCTTATTTCACTCGCAAATAATCAGATAAGCAGTTTGGATAATACTTTATTAACATTTCTAAAACTGTTTATCTGTTGCATCAAACCACGATAAGCATAGTTAATAAGCGATCGCAAACACCCCTAACAACCATAAACCTTGCAATTCCAAAGAGTCAATCTAAAGGGTTCTGATGTTGTTTATATGATAATTTTGTTGATATAGATGATGAAGCAAAGACACAAGATTGAGAGGGAATCAAACATTGGAGAAGAAGTTGGGTGGACAAAGAACCAAGAGGTTGCAAAGGCGAACCCAAAGCTAGCAGCAATGAACAAGAAGTTTGGAATGATTCACGGACTATCGTCTCTAGCCAACATCATGTCTTTTGGTAGTCTCGCAATGCATTCATGGTATCTTGCAGGAAAACTTGATCTCTAGGCCCATCATGTCCCATGGCTTGTATGTTGACTTTGACAATAATGTATCAGTTTCCTTGCAATAGCTTCTCTATCACAGGTAATGCGTTGGATACCATGTGTTGATGTTACAAAATGAAGATTTCAGTGTCTTTTAGTCTGCACCTTACTATGTTAATCTTGTAATCTTCAATGTTCATAACAGTGGGTATACTTGTCTTTGGTGTACAATTGCTGCTAGGCGTAGCACATGGCTTTTCCACTTTTATTTATCCATAAACCGAAACAGCAGTCATTAAGGTTGTCAATAACCATATATTTAGAAGAAAGATGACAACATGTGATTTCTCTTTGCTAAGAGTGAAGAATGAGTATAGGTTTAGTAATTGGCTTAAGATTGAACACATGAAAGTAAGCTGCACAGAGGCTTAAAATGGTCTTAAGAAAACTGAGCCTCACAGCAATTATTTGTTGACATGAAAACTGCATGCCTATGGTAAGAAAACCGAATTTGGACAACTTTGAAGATAGAAATGCATGCCTATGGTAAGAATATTGACTTAGGTTTCAAGATAAGGCATAGGAAATGTATCAGGAACTAATTGCATGACTATTCAACCTGTCATATTTGACTAATGGTCCAACCGGATGTTGATATCCAGATTTCCCCCTATAATTTTTTTGGGCCAACTCTGAAGTTTTGGTTAACTTGTGGACTCTTGAATCTGCTGTGGATAGATGCTTCTTTTAGAACCCAAACTCACACAAACCCGCTATCAAAACTTGAACTTTTAACCCTTTGGGAGAGGAAGAACATGCATTACACGCCTTGATACCGCTAAGGCATTTTTTTTGTGGAACTTTGGATGGGTGTTGCCAGCTATCTTTTATGTGAATTGAATGGTAACATCAATTCAAAATTTCAAACACAGCATAGGCTTGGAGGAACATTAGGACCATGCCTTCTATTTTGATTTTGATTAGTAAGAAATAATGATACTCAACCATTCCCTGGTGTCAGTCCCAAGTAATAACCATGGCCAATTACATAACTTAAGGTGGGCTATTGAACAATGCATTTGTCACTAGGCATGTCTAAATATCATATATCGTCATTACAAAAAAACACAGGCACATAGCTACAGGATTTGTATATATGAGTGCATAGAATGCAAGACATAGTCGCCTGTGCACGTTGTTCATGCTTTTACAAGATTTTGGGACAACCTTATGATTGTTTCACATACAAAGTGTACCCTATGTTCATTGATGTGTGCATCCAACGTAGAACATAAGAGGTACCAATATGAAAAAGACCATTTTCGATGGTGAGATGATATTAACATAATTTGGGTTTGTCACCAAGTCAACCATTGTAATGTTCCTTTTAACAGTTCTAAAGATTACACCAGTGAAGGCCTTGCCAAATTCTCACAAAGTCAAACAAAATAATAAAGCACCCTCTTTTCTTCGGTTTTTATTAGGTGTCTGCACCACCTAACCAACCCAAAAATAATTTGGTCTTGGCTCGGCAAAGTCACCATCCGTAATGATGTTCACGCGTGAAGGATGCCTTCACCTCACCTTCACTCGTTACCATTAAACATGGCCTAAGGGGTGAATATCACATCTTGGTGCACGCTCACTGACTGATCCGGTTACCAGCACGCAAGATATAAATGACAATGTGCGCTTTGGGAGCAAAGAAGGTGATATTAGGACTCGAACTTGAAGCATCACCCATGGATAAATTTCCTTATTAGAAAGATACTGAGCATAATTTTTTTTTTTTTATCTTTTACTTATTTATTTATTTTTTTAATTTTTTTTGCCGAGCTAATTGCATCTGCATCGAGTTGTTGATATAAGGAATATGAAGTAAGGTACACAAAATGATCTTAATTTTTCGCTCAATAAAAGTGATGCCTTATTTCGTAATTTCGTTTAGGTACATGTACTATAAAAATCGAAATCGCATATCTTTGCCGTCGAGTATTAGTAATCTCCTAATAAAACTTTCCAAATTTGTGAGCTGTCCTAGATTTGTACACATGGGATAGTTTCTTCCGTTCTTTTTTATGAGTTAAAAAGCAAATTTGCCATCTAAATATCTCATAAAGAGTTATTTCGACAAGAATCTTTTAATCCACCTTTATTTGCAACTAAATATTTATGGGTCCGACTTGGCATGATATATGTAGCATCTTGTCGAATCGAAATATCTGAATGATGTCGATTAAATTGACAGTTACATTCTCTATGTTACTAGGTTTTATATTTGGATTATAAGTTAATGACGTTTCTTAAATCAATTTAAAACTCTTCTTATGCCTTTTTTGGGATGAACAAATATAAAACCATACGATGAAAATTGACCAATTTGATTTCAATATTTATACATTTTAAACACAGTAATGCTTATACCGGGGAATTCATTTAGAGGCTCAATTTACATTTGCATATTGCGTTAAAGTCGTCTAATTCATTTGCCGCAAATGTCCATCTCATCGACTTTATAATGCAATGTGATTGTAGTTACACAATGTTTTTTTAACTTTTATATTGCAAAGCATTTGTTTTCTATGAAATATCATGGCACTCTACTCGCGCGTGTTTGGGAAGAAGCAACAAAAGAGCTCGAGTAAAAGTAAATAAGAACATCAAATAGACATAACATTGGTATTCAAAAGAAAGGACTTAGCGAAATATTCCTCTCGTTAAGTCACCAAGTAACCAGAATCACATTTGGCAAAGTTTAGTGGCGAATACACTCATTTAATTATTTTAGTGAAAAAAAAATAATGATAAAAAAAAAATAAATAAATAAATAAATAACTGTTTTCATATGTTATGAATGGCAAAATCCCTCTTTTAACCTTTTATAGTTTTATATGTGGGTCAATGTCCATTGTACGTGTGTATATTTTGGTCCATTTTGATTTCTATGTTGTTGGCCTTATTCTCCGAACTTTCCTTGTTACTAGGTGTCGTGGTCCTACACATGTGTGTCTAACAGCGTATCGTGGTCCTACACATGTGTGTCTAACATGTGTAAAGGACGTGTAAATATCGTATCCCACTTGTAAACAGGCTAAGGCCAAGGGCACAAAATGAGACTCGAACAACTTGTGTATATCCAAAGCTGACTCTATAGAAGCCAACTGGGTCAATAATTAGACATTTGTATGTTGGAAAATAGCCAAAATAGCAAAACAGTTTAGACAGGATCACGGCAACGGAAATGTAAAATGCCAAAATGATGAACATAAGATAGACGTGTTATCTTACAAGGATATGACTCACATATAGAAACCCTCCGGGACGGAATTACTCTTGTGGTCACACGACATCATGAATTTTTGCAATGTGATGTTAATTTTCGTATAAATCCTCAACTTTTGTTAAATGCATCCGACCCATAAAATCGTGTTTATAGACCGGCTAGTTTTTCTTAAATACACCAGGTCAATTTTGATATTTGTTTCGACTCCGATAAAATCGTGTTTATATACTGGTTAGTTTTTCTTATATATACCTGGTCAATTTTGATATTTGTTTCGACTCTGATGACCGCACTAACAAGTCGATATTGTTAAAGGAAAAAAAAAAAGTGTGCTAACATTACACGGGACTTGCATCAGATCAGACAAAATCCTCTATGTTGCGCAAAATCACTTTTGTATAGCGGAAATGCACTTTTGTCACCTTAAAGCAGTTTTTGTGGGAAAGAACACTATACCAAACATTAAATTTCATCAAAAGTCAATAAGCAACTTTACAACAAGGATATTTTGCAGACATATGTCGTGAATGGATGGTTATGGCTAGAGGCGGAGTCATAAAATTATGGTCGTGGAGCAAACTTTGATAATTTTTAAAAACTACACTACAAATTGGTTCGTTAGAGGGGCAAATTACAAAAATAACGACATATTTTAGAAAATTTACACTACATTTTTTTTCGCTATGGGGCACGTGCCCATCCTGCCACCCTCCGGTCTCCGGCACTGATTATGGCGCATTGGCGTGTACAAAGGATTTTGTCCAAGAGGTTTGTCTAGTCGCATCAACTTTTTTACCCTTTGCTGATTTACTCTACAAAGGATTTTCTTGACAAGTATTTTCAGTTAATGTGGCAGGGACTTATTTCTAGCCCACCCCAACTAGTTTGGAACTAAAGTCTTGGTTGTTGGCCTTTTGGCGCTGTACGACTCCTGAACCATAGGGTTGCTTGACCATGAAGACAAGGTGATAGCATTATTAATCAGTCAAATATCAAAGATAGCAGCTTCCGTGATTTGCTAACTTTTTGCCAAGAAGATGGCTTGTTAGAATGAACCAAGGGTCCAGACCATGACTACTATTTTGTCACCTTCATCCACCTAATGGTCCTTATCACGTTTCAATGTCGAAAACTTAAATCAACAAGTAATTCACATCTAAACCACGCTATCATTTATGTGATGCTGATGACATTTCCTCTCAACATCTACCAACTGAATTTGTTGCACTTACGCTACAAATATCTAATCGACACACTATATGTCATTATACTATATTCGTATAAGCAAACGACTTAACACTTAATGCAACAAACAAAATAAACAAAGGAACATATCTAAAATCGTATATTTACTTTAATTTTCATTTACTAAATATTCCCGTATGGCGTATAGCAAGGGACAATCAATATCAATCAATAAAGAATATTCATGATTCATCTATCCATACTTTAAACGGATCGAATCACATTGCATGCCTCCACAAATAACAATCTTGCAGGGAGCAATAGTATAACTAGCATATGCATATGATCAGATGCAACCAACCTCGTGAATCTTTTCAGAGATTCGGTTCCATTCTCTATCACACCTCTGAAACGGACATGAGTTTGACCTGGTCCAGTATGACTCCTGCTACTGCCACGTGGTGCCACCAAGGGCCACCAAGCACGTCGGCGATGTTCTCGCCTAGCTTTTCTTAGTCGGTTAAGATCTTGACGGATCACACTTTTGACTGAGAGCAGGTATGATTCCATATCATGGTCCCTCTGAATTGCTCCAGTTGAACCATAGGCGGCCCGGTCACTCAAGATCTCTAATGGATGAGGTGTGTTTAAAAACACCGACTGTGCAGCTCTCATTTGCTTTTCGGCCTCTATGACATCCGATACCGGTGAGGTCAAAATATACAGACCGCTACCCGATGGAAGAAGATCATGGCTTGGTGAAAATTTCGCATCTGGCTGAAGAATCAAGAACTCGCCCATTGGAGCATACAATAGATTCTGCCACATAGTTGGAATAAACAATAAGTCACTATAATTAAAAAGTTTTATTAGATGATGAGTTACAAAATGACTAAAAAAGGGACGCAAAAACATCTTTTCATAACTTGTACAATAAATAGTCCACCTACTAAAATAGGAGATATGAAAAAGTATATTGATATCTAACGCAAAATAGAACTTAAAGAATCCTAACAAAAATATAGTGAAAATGGACGTTTTTCTACCTGATTATTGAGACATGGGTGATTTCGGAAATTGCCATTAACTGCCTTGAGAAGCTCAGCCACACGACCTGGATATCTGCAAGAAAAAGCTCGGGGTACGATGTCACGATGCATTGTGATTGCTTGTAGATGACTTCTTGGTAACCCAAGCTTATGAAGCAGACGGTCTCCTCCACACATAACTGAGGGTGCTCCGAACGTTATAACAGAAAGTAATGAAGAACGAGGGACTTGATCTCTAATTAACAACATAAGATTTACAAGCAATGCTAAGCTTCCTCCAAGTGAATGCCCAGTGAAACGCAGCTTCGCACGATCACCATAGTGTTCGATGTGTGCAAGGATTTCAGGCAGCATTTGCTCATAGATTCCTTTAGCAGCCTCGTATATACCCCTATGCACAATCACATCCAGTCCCTGGAAATGGAACTGTTATAATCAAGTACATATAATATTTTACGAGATATAATTCAGGCAAAAAAATTTAAGGAAAATTTACCTCAAATTCAATAGGCTCAAATAGCAGGTTAGCTTGCCATGATGCAAGTGATTCAGAGCCCTGAATGACAAAGTATCTCGTGCTCTTTTCTTCATCATCACATACGTACCATTCACAAGGAGACGAATGCATCGAGTTCAGATCATCTGCAACAGCTTGTTTCACTTCTTCCTTAGCAGCAACAACAGCTGTCACCGAATCAGTGGTCGCCATTAACGACGCAACCTCTGCTTTTGTCATACTTCCTGATTTAGCCTCACCGCCATCATTTTCTGAAGACTTTAAAGGAATAATGCTCATGGTTTGCGAATGCAGATAAGAAGCAGCAGAGGCCGCAATATGATAAGCTGCAGAAGCACTTATGAGATTGCCACCACGCTTCTCCCCATCGTTTTCAACCGTCTGTTTGCTTTGTTCTACTTTTTCATCTTCTTGAATCTCTTCAGAGACTATTTCTTTTGCGGATTTTGACGTCTGATCTTCCTTCTTTTCAGTGTCCTCTCCTCCTTCCTTGACACCCTCTAGTTCCTTTTCTTTCTCGGCTTTTGCAGCCAGTTGGGCTTTCTTTTCTATCGACGAAGTAACAAATCGTAGTTTATAATGTTTTAGAAGATTCCCAGCCTACACACGCAAAAAAACAAATTTCACGATTTAATTCACGAATTCACCAATCAAGTACGACTATTCTAAACACAATTCAAGCACTCTATTAAGTTATTAACCCTAAACAACTCTTAGATACCAAAATACCAATGTACATTGCAACCGATCATTAAGAAAACCATCATTTACATCTAAATAACCCCAAACATGATTCAATAACCACAATTCAATACAAAAACATAAAAACTTAAATCTAATCATCCTCAAGATCTAATCTTTTTTTCACATAACCTTCATTAAGTCACTTCAATTAACATACGGGAGTGCTTGTTTAAGCTTATTTCCTTTTCCAAATTTAAGTCATAATAACCTCACAAATAAGAAAAAAGTCAAAAATGGACATATGAAGAACAATTTTAATCCAAAATAAACTCATAAGACTATTTATGAGCTTATTTGACTCGACTTATATTTCACAGGGGGTGTTTGGATTAGCTTATTTATCTGGCTTATGGGCTTATTTGAACATGGAAGAAGCTAATAAGCCCACTCTTTAGAGCTTATTAACTTGAGCTTATTGGCCTGCCAATAAGCTGAAGATGATAACGTCATAAGCTCCAAAGAGTGAGCTTATCGGCTTTTCCATATTCAAGTAATCCCATAAGCCAGATAAATAAGCTAACCCAAACACCCCCATAACCTCAACTTTTCCGGCTTATGGAAAATAAGCCATAAGCTGTTTATGAAATATACACCGAATCATACAAGGTAAAGCAAACACCCCTAAAATGCATTAAAAAAAATCCCATAATACAACAAAACAAATATATAAATTACCTTAATTTTGGGAATGGAATAAGCTAAACTGCCTAAATAAGACATCTGCGCATACAATCTTGCTTCAGCTAACGACACCCTTTTCAGCAATTTCGAAAACGAATCTCTATCAAATTCAATTTCATCATCATCTACTCTACATGCATCGCATTCAGACTCTTCTTCATCATCAACAATTTCATTGCTGACGTCATCATTACTTTCATCATTTATTAGTTTACCATCATCATCATTTTTATTAATATCATTATTATTCCATCTTGATCTAACATGCAGTATCTTCAACACCCAGTTCTCATTCATGACGTCATCATTGTTTAATAATTCTTCATTTGCGTCTTCGTTTTGATGAACGGAGACGGTGTTGTCGACCGCGACGGCGTTCCGGTTGCCGGAAAAGAATGACGTCAGCGGGAACTTTAGGTTGAACCCCCATGGTGAGCCGGAGATTGAAGGCTTGTCAGGTGAGATTGAGCTTGCTGA